>CM060095.1:8349604-8587234 GCA_030522485.1 Stenchaetothrips biformis | reverse complement strand
CCTGCACGCCAGGCCGGCGCCCCCCCGCCCACTCTGGCACGTAACGAAATCAAACAGGATCAAACGTGCGCTTTTCATCCCCCCTCCCCCTTCCCGCCCGCTTTTCCTTTTGCTGCTGCCCCATACCTACACACGCAGGCGGGGGTAGGGGTGTGGGGAGAGGGGGCACCCCCGTACTACTCCACACAACCCGGCGTGGCGTGGCGGCGGTGGCGGAGGCAGTAGCGCTACGCTCATCAATGGGCCCGTCCGCCCCGCAGCAGATGTTCGGATGCATGAGAACCCCAAGGGTGCCAATCAGCGACACAACTCCAGCCAGCCGGCCCACTGTGCCAGGTAGTAGAAGGGAAAGACACCCCCCTCCCTCAACCCCCCTTGCCCCGCAACTGCCGCCCCGTCACGCTCGAGCATCGCGCCGCGGCCGCCGCGCCGCGCTGGCGTCGCCCGACACAACCCTGACCGCGCGCGGCTGCCTCCGCCTCTGTGGCCGGCCGGTGGGGCGGGTGGGAGGGAGACAGGCAGCGGCCGCCTCCGCACGCAGCCTGGGTCAACGCGTGCTAGCGTGCTGTCCTGCAGGGCGGCGGCTGCGGCGTGGACGGCGGCGTGGGCGGGGCGGCACCCTCCACCTTCCCCGACCCTGGCCCAGTTTCCGCGGTGCCGAGCGTTGCGGGACAGTCCCGCACCGTGCGCACGCGAGCCAATCCTTTGCGTCCTCGACCACGAACAGCCTACGCCGCGGAGTGCGACATGTTGACGGCGGCGTGCTAGTAACACCCGTCGGCCCTCCGCCCCCACCCCCGCCCCGCCCCGCCCCCCCGCCCCGCCCCCTGTCGCCTGGCCGCCTGGCCGAGGATGGACTTGATTTGTGCGCCGAGGAGCTGGCCTGCGGACCAGGCTTGGGTTTCCGGCGACCAAAGCGCTAGCGGCCGGCGGCCTGGGAACGGCCCCGCCGGCATCACACCCGCCGCCTGTGATGCCGTCATCTTCGAGGACCTGCGCGTCCTTGCACAACCTAGCTGGAGCTCGAGACCGTGTACGTTGCCCGAGTGGGGGTCAACTACTTCGTTCGTGGGTGCAGAAGGACATCCTGCCCTACAGTGCGGAAGGTGGTCCCCTCCCACGTGGATGCTGGAGGTGAGTGCCCCCGAGCGCCGTGAGTGCGTGGTTGTCGCCGTTTTGTCTTGACGTAGGCGACCGGGTTGGCGACCGCCGCGCTTGTCCCGGCTGTCTGCCGCCCGGTGTCCTGCAGTGTTGTTGGCCGACTTGTCACTCGTGGGCCTGCGTGCCCCGGTCGCCGTCGTCACGAGACACGGCCGCACCACGCTGTCAGCTTTGACATTGGATGCATCGGATCGGCAGCGCGAAACCCTAGCGTCTCCGCCAGTCCGCGCCGCTCTTGCCCGGCGTGAAGCTACGCCAAGGTGGCCGCGCGTGCCTGCTCGGCGACATGCTCCGCCCGTCTGCGTTGTGACAGACGCCGGACCTCACCCGGACGTAGGCTGTGTAAGCGCTTCCCGCGTTCAGAGGGCCGAGGCCCCGCTGACATGCTGGACCCCCCTGCTCACACGGTGCCTGACACACACACCAGAGGCCGCACAGGTCGGACTTGTTAGCGAAGCGCTTTCGGTTCGGGCGGATTTGTGCGGCTTTCCGTGAACGGCTGACACTGACCAGCGCGGCCTGAATGTAAGCGACTGACACCCGGCTGCCTGGGCGGCTGTCAACGACCTGCTGCGCTGGGCGGTCTGTCCAACCCGGCTGCCTGCGCGGCTGTCAACCCTGCTGCCTGGGCGGCTGTCCAACCCCGGGCTGCCTGGGCGGCTGTCAACCCGGCTGCCTACTCGGCCCTCCGAACCCGCCCCAACGTGGGGTCCGGGCCTGGGCCGGCCTGGCTGCGAATTTACATTTAGTGTCGGTAAATTCACGGCTTTGTCACTTTAAAAAGTGGTAAAACAAATTTAACAAAAAGAAAAAAAAACATCATTTTAAAACCCCTTTTTTAAAATTTGACGAAAAAATACCAATTTCCCCATTTTATACGAACACGACACCGCCTCTTCTTGGATTATAATTAACGTGATAACGAATTAGGCAGGGTGCCATTCCCGACACTCGTCATTGCTGCACTGCACCCCGGCCGGCCCGACACGCCACGCAAGGCGACTAAACCTCCTGGAAAATCCAAATCGGGATCGATTTATATTCGTTTCGCTCATATTTGTCTGGGCGGGCCGCACATTCCGTCTAGAATCAACATCGCTGCAACCGCGGCCTCGGCAGGGCATTCTGGCAGTCGCGGCTCTTTCTTTCATTTATCCCTGATTTATCCCCTCCGCCATTCATCTTTGGGTCCTGCAGTCCTCCTGCCTCGGTCTTGCAGTGCAACAAAGCAGAAGGCAGTGGCGCGGCGTCGTGGCGGAGCAGCCTGCCTGCCCTTACTCCCATTTACCTGTGCATCGTGTGCATCCCGACGGGTGGGGGAGGGAACCGTCGTGGAGGGGAGGGCTGCATGCTACCCCCCCTCCCCTCTCTTCTCTCCCGGTCCTTCCCCGCCGTCTTCGCTCTCCCTCCCTTGAAAACGGCTAATCCATTATAAGACCAAGCCACCCCACGGCCCCACGCCTTCCCTCTTCTCTCTCTCTCTCTCTCTCCTCTCTCTCTCCTCTCTCTCTCTCTCTCTCTTCTCACTCTCTCTCTCTCTCTCTCTCTCTCTCTCTCTCTCTCTCTCATCTCTCTCTCTCTCTCTCTCTCTCTCTCCTCTCTCTCTCTCTCTCTCTCTCTCTCGTTTCCTTAGGGTGGCTCGGCTCCGCGTGCTCGGGGGGTGGCTCTGCCAGCTTGGCCTAGGTCAGCGACTACCTCCATTGTTTTCTTTTAACGGTCCCTGGCGGCGCGGCGCAGCGCAGCGCGGCAGGCTAACGTCAAGACGCCGCCGCGACGCGAGCGACAGAGACACACGCGCAGACGGCGCGCGGCGGTTTTGCGCTGCGTGCGAGTGAGGGAGAAGGATGGCGGCGCTGGTGAGGCGAAATCGCAATGTGAATCTGAATCGGGTCGGCCGGCGTCGCGGTGTCTTCGGTTCTCGTGATTAGTTGCCCCGTTTGTCTGTCCGGCGGGGCGACTCCGGACGGCGAGGGGAGGGAAGTGCCGGCCCACTGTGCGCTAGCACGCCGCTGCGCTGCCGCCCCGCCGCACCCTCTGCTCGCGACTTCGGCGTTTTGTTCTGGCCGATCACTAATAGATTCAGGTTTTAAGACTCTTTTCTGTACCGTTTCTCTTCCCCCATTCTGATCGAGAAAAAAAATGGCGTGCCGTGTCACCCTCACTGTGTCACGACGAGGGCCGCGACGACCACACCCCTGCGAGCCGGTTCCATACGACACACTGCCCAAACGGAAAATTCGCTGCCCGAGGGCAATTCGTGCTGATTATCCATTTCCAGCACGGCGTAGTTGCTTACGCGAGCGCTAAATTTCTGCTGAGGCGCTATCGCCAATATCACACCTCTCTCTCTTTGTGGCGCTCGTCTGTCTGTCTCTCCCTCTCTCCCTCTCTTCCTCTCTCTCTCTCTCTCTCTCTCTCTCTCTCTCTCTCTCTCTCTCTCCACTCTCTCCCCTCTCTCTCCCCTCTCACTCTCTCTCTCTCTCTCTCACTCTCTCCTCTCTCTCTCCTCTCTCTCTCTCTCTCTCTCTCTCTCTCTCTCTCTCTCTCTCTCCTCTCTCTCCCTCCCTCCTATTGCTCTTTGTCCCTCCGCCTCCACCCCCATTTCTCCTTGCTGCTCCGCTGCTCTCAACAAGTCGTTGGCAGGGGCGGCAGGGCACGGCCGGCACGGGTGGAGGTGTTGCACTCTCACCCCCTCCCTCCCTGTTGCGTGCCTCGGTCGCTATCTCCCATCGACGCCAGCGACGCCGGCGACGCCAGTCCGTGCAACTGGTGTGTGTGTTTTTGATCATGCAAGTCGCAACGGCCGCGCCGCGCCACGCACAGTGAAGGCGTGGGTAGGCAGCCCGCCGCGCTCCGCTGTCTCGCACGCGCTGTCTGCCTGCAGGCATGCTGCAGGCGCGGAATGAGCCTCGGCGGCAGGGAGGCTCATTTGCCTACACACTCCCCCAATGTTGTTGTTGTTGTTGTTTGAAGGTGTGCGAGGAGCAGCAGTGCGAGGATCAGGTGTTCCCGCTGGCCGTCAACTTCCTGGACCGCTTCCTCTGCGCGTGCGCCATCTCGCGCAAGCAGCTGCAGCTGGCGGCCGCGGTCTGCCTGCTGCTCGCCTCCAAGATACGCCAGTGCCACGCGCTGGGCGTGGACCTGCTGTGCTTCTACTCGGACCACAGCATCGTGCCGGACGAGCTCAGGGTGAGTCACCTATGTGAAAGATCCGTGTTGTGTGACAATTCGGAGCCGAAGGGTGGAAACAGCAACAACAAAAGCAACAACAACACCAACAACACAAACTCTGGCGGCGCGACGCCGTGAATGGGAGAACGGGTGACTGTGTCGTTTAATTTGGGGTCCACGGCGCGACGCGGTCGACGTGGACCACCTTAATCGGCCCGCGACCGACGCCCCGGCGCACGCACGCACGCCACACGGACACACACACACACACACACGCAACGCGCGCATACACACACACACACACACACACACGCATCGCCACGCCACACCTGCCCGTCGTCTGGATCTTGTCGCGGCGTCCTCGCAGCGGCAGGGTGGGGGCGGCTCATTCAATTAAATCTGGGCCTGACCGCCGCAACGCGCCGTGTCTGTCTGTCTGTCTGTCTGTCTGTCTGTCTATCGGTCCGTCCGGGCCTCTCACGTGCTGCTCCGCACCCCAAGTCTCCGATGGCGTGTAGATGGCGGTCGGTGGCATTTTCGGTCCCGGACGCTTCCTCTGCTTTGGTTATTCCTCCTCTGTCTTCCCCCGCGCCGCCGCCGCCGCCGCCGCCGCCGCAGGGGTCACAGACTCGGGGACGTCCGGTCCAAGGCGACGCGAACCTTGGTGTGGTGGGCGGAGCGTCGCCGTGGAGGCCAAGGGAAGGGGGCGGGGGGCACCACAGTAGTAGTAGGAGTAGTACGGGAAGGGAATGACTCCGGGAACAGGTGTTCCTGTTCCGACCTGCGGGATGAGGCGAGGGAGGGCCTGGAGGGGGTCGCGTAATGGCCTCCCCCTCCCCCTCCCCTCTCCCTCCCGATGAGATGACGCGATGACGATAGCGAGGACGCGGCGGACGTCCTGCTTTAGGGAAGGAAGACGGCCCCGCCGCCAAGGAAGCGAAGGGGTGTCTCGAAGATTGACCAAATAATGACAGGCGCGCCACGCGCTCCGCCGCAGCCCAGTGTCCCCCGAGGAAGTACCACGCAGAGGTGGGACAGTAGACTGCGTTGCGAAAAAGCTGCTGAGGCACGCATTGCGCGCAGAAGAGCGAGCGTGGTTCGCGGCGTAGTCGGCTCGGCAGCCGGATTGTGCGTCGCTTCGTCGCCCGATGCCCCCGCGGTGCGGGGTTGAAGCCCTCGGCCTCCCCCGCCGCGACAGCGCTGCTGCTGCGGTCTCTCTCTCCTCTCTCTCTCTCACTCTCTCTCTCCTCCTCTCTCCTCTCTCTCTCTCTCTCTCCTCTCTCTCCTCTCTCTCTCTCTCTCTCCTCTCTCTCTCTCCTCTCTCTCTCTCTCTCTCTCTCTCTCTCTCTCTCTCTCTCTCTCCCGCGGGGCGTCCCGTAGGGGTGCGAGGGAGACGGCGGCGCTGCTGTGGTTTGCGTCTTTGAGGGGCCTGGCTTCCCTACCTGCGGGTGCGGCTGGGGCTCACGGCCGCGTGGGCAGGCACAGTGGGCACACCGGCACACCTGGGATGCAGCAGGATGCTTGCCTCGCACAATGCCTGCATCGCCCCCCGCCTCCGAGATCCCCCCGGCCCCCTCTGGATGCACCCACCACACACCGCAGCCCCCGCACCCCCCGCACCCCCGTCGACAACAACAAGATCCTCAACGAGGACGATGTGCAGACACTAATCCCGATGGCCGCGGCCTCCGGGCCACCAGGACCACGCCACCAAAATGTCGCCGAGCAAATTTTTCAGCCCGGAGTTTTCCGGCTTACTCTTCGCCTTTTTTTTTCGCGCCACGTGATCACTCGATAAACAACAAAAATGACGACAGCTGTCTTTAATGTTGTTGTTTCTCCACGCAGCGCTGGGAGCTGCTGGTGCTGTCCAAGCTGCACTGGAACGTGACGGCGGTGACGGGCTTCGACTACGTGGACCACGTGCTGGAGAGGGTGCCCTGGACGCGGCGCCCACGCCACGGTGCGCCGCCCACGCGCACACCCTCGTGGCGCTCTGCTACACCGGTGAGTATAGTACACTGGAAGACGATGCGCCAAAATTTGCTGCGTAAATATGCCCTTTGCGGTTGGTACTCGTTGGAGTGCTGTT
This sequence comes from Stenchaetothrips biformis, assembly GCA_030522485.1. NCBI lineage: Eukaryota > Metazoa > Arthropoda > Insecta > Thysanoptera > Thripidae > Stenchaetothrips > Stenchaetothrips biformis. Next base: position 8,580,810 of record CM060095.1, on the reverse strand, counting down.
TGGGGTACTCGTTGGAGTGCTGTTTGGGGTTCTCGTTGGAGTGCTGTTTGGGGTTCTCGTTAGAGTGCTGTTTGGGGTTCTCGTTGGAATGCTGTTTGGGGTACTCGATGGAATGCTGTTTGGGGTACTCGTTGGAGTGCTGTTGGGGGTACTCGTTGGAGTCCTGTTTGGGGTACTCGTTGGAGTGCTGTTTGGGGTACTCGTTGGAGTGCTGTTTGGGGTGCTCGTTGGAGTGCTCCAGCCCCGTGCTGGGGGGCCGTGGCCGGTCACGCTCGGCTGGACTCAGCGCGCCCGCTACGCTCGGCATTCGGGTGGGGGTAAATTATGCTAGCACGTGCCTCGGGTCATTAAATTTTTATAAGAACGGCTGCTTATGCTGTGGCGACGGGCGCCAGGCGTACGCACAGGCTGCTCCTTCCTGTTCGATTCCTTGTTAGACTGTAATTTTATTTTTTTATTTGTTTTGGCTGTTTGAGTTTGCTTGCGTTTGTATGTGTGTGTCTGGCAGTGTGTGTGTGTCTGTGTCCGTGTCCGGGTGTGAGGCGGTTCGGTTTGAAGACGCTCAGTGTGTTAATCCGCGAGGCTGGCTGCGTGCGTGTACTGGTCGGGACGGCGGGGGCCGCGCTAGGGGTGGTGAGCGGGCAGAGCGTGTCGGGGAACGCCAGACGTCTTAGGGAAGGCATGGGGTGCCCCCATCCGCCCCCCTCCCCCCGCACGCGTGCGCAGCCGCGCTGTCCCGCCCGCCCCTCGCCGTCTCAGCTCCCCTCAAACATCTGCTCGATGCACTACTTACTTCCTCCCCTCCGCGGCCCCTTTTCTTCTAACAACGAACGGAGACGGTCTCGTTGACGGTCTCCGAGACGCGACACGCCGCGCCGCGCGGACCCATTGTCAGGGAGGGTAGGTCGGGCCCTGAGGGTGGGGGGGGGGATGTCTGCGACCCCGTCCTGTCTGGAGAGATTCAACAACAACAAGGCGGCGGCAGAAACAACAACAATGGCGGGGGGGACAGCCGTCGTCGTTCTCGCGAACCGCGCCGCGCGGCTCGCGAAACTCGCTCACTGTTCCAGAACGCGCGTGCCTTTACTTCCAGCTCGCTGAAATCATTCAAATGATTCTCCAGACGCGACTCGAGCGTTTTTATTTCGTCCCCTTACAAAATTTTTTACCGACATGAAAAAAAAAGTGCCGTTGCTTTGCCGAGCAGAAAACACTCACTGCTGCTGCTGCGGCGAGAGAGAGAGAGAGAGAGAGAGAGAGAGAGAGAGAGAGAGAGAGAGAGAGAGAGAGAGAGAGAGAGAGAGAGAGAGAGAGAGAGAGAGAGAGAGAGAGAGAGAGAGAGAGTTTAGTTAGAGAGAGAGAGTTTAGTTAGAGAGAGAGAGTATAGTTAGAGAGAGAGAGTTTTTAGAGAGAGAGAGTTTAGTTAGAGAGAGAGAGTTTAGTTAGAGAAGAGAGTTTAGTTAGAGAGAGAGAGTTTAGTTAGAGAGAGAGAGTTTAGTTAGAGAGAGAGAGTTTAGTTAGAGAGAGAGAGTTTAGTTAGAGAGAGAGAGAGTTTAGTTAGAGAGAGAGAGTTTAGTTAGAGAGAGAGAGAGTTTAGTTAGAGAGAGAGAGAGTTTTTTAGAGAGAGAGAGAGTTTAGTTAGAGAGAGAGAGAGAGTTTAGTTAGAGAGAGAGAGAGTTTTAGTTAGAGAGAGAGAGAGTTTAGTTAGAGAGAGAGAGAGTTTAGTTAGAGAGAGAGAGAGTTTAGTAGTTAGAGAGAGAGAGAGTTTAGTTAGAGAGAGAGAGAGTTTAGTTAGAGAGAGAGAGAGTTTAGTTAGAGAGAGAGAGAGTTTAGTTAGAGAGAGAGAGAGTTTAGTTAAGAGAGAGAGAGTTTAGTTAGAGAGAGAGAGAGTTTAGTTAGAGAGAGAGAAGATTAGTTAGAGAGAGAGAGAGTTTAGTGAGAGAGAGAGAGAGTTTAGTGAGAGAGAGAGAGAGTTTAGTGAGAGAGAGAGAGAGAGAGAGAGAGAGAGAGAGAGAGAGAGAGAGAGAAGAGAGAGAGAGAGAGAGAGAGAGAGAGAGAGAGATCAAAATAAAGGAGGTGCCGCGCGTCGTCGCAATAAGGGCGTACCCACCCGGCGTGTGTCCGGTGCACAGTGTGCGAGTACGTACGCACGGTTGTTTACGTCCATCCTGCTGGGCCGCTGGCCCGTCCTGCACTCACTCCACAGCCGCAGCCGCAGGTGGGAGGGGTGCCAGACCGCCGGCCCACTGCGAGGCTGGCGAGGCGCATCGTGCGGGGCAAGGGCAGTGCTGGCAGGCCCTTCGCTGCACCTGCCCCTTTTGGTCGGCTCCGCCTCGCCCCGCCTCGCCTTGCCTCGCCCCGCCTCGCCCCGCCTCATGCCACCTGTTGCGCCGCCGTACGCCCCGCTATACGCCCCTTGCATCTCATGCTGACCACGTCCGGAGGTCAGCAAAAACAACAAAAGGATCATTATTTTAGTTTAGTTTTTTTTTTTTCAAATATATTGTCTTAAGCTAATGACTGACTGTACGTATTGTGACACGCAGGCCGAAAGCAGATGGCAGATGCTCGTTGGCTGGGCAGCCGCTGCGTTCGCGGAGTTCGGGCACTCTGATGCCCCGCGCGCGTTCAAGTCTATACAGTACATGCGCTGTAATGTCCCAGTATGTAGTAGGACACTGTGCTAACCGCCGCACGACGCCCCCCCCCCCCTCTCTCTCACTCTCACTCTCTCTCTCTCTCTCTCTCTCTCTCTCTCTCTCTCTCTCTCTCTCTCTCTCTCTCTCTCTCTCTCTCTCTCTCTCTCTCTCTCTCTCTCTCTCTCTCTCTCTCTCTCCTTCTCTCTCTCTCTCCTTCTCTCTCTCTCTCTCTCTCTCGCTCTCTCTCCCTCTCTCTTTCTAGTGTAGTCTGTTCATAGCTTTTCATGCGGGGCGGGGCGTGGTCAGGAGGGCCTTGCCTGGGCACGTGTTCCAACGAACACATCGCGTTGCTGTGCTGAGATGGGGGTGGTCGCGCGCGCGTGTGTCTAGGTGTGAGTGTGAGTGTGTGTGTGTGTGTGTGTGTGTGTGTGTGGCGGTGTGAGCGTGTGTGCGCGCACGAGGTCATCGTCCCGTTCGGCGGTGCCTCCCCCTCCCTTCGGGCGCACTGGTCCTCCTTGGACGTTGTCTTACACCCCACCCCCTCCACCCCCCACCCCCACCCCGCGACATTGCTCACCTGGCCGACGTGGTCTTTGCGGCCTGCGCCACGGCCTGCGCCCGGCGGCCGCGCGGCACTCGCGAGGTTAGGGTAGGGGGTAAGTGTCCGCCTCCTCCCTCCCCCCGCCCCGCCGCGGCCGCACAGTGGGCCGGGCACCGCCGCGACTTGGGACAGCCAGCCGCGTTCAACGGTCAACGGTCCGGCCAGGTGACGCCGCGGCACGCGCCCTGCCTGCCCCCCCCCCCCCTGTCTTTCCCTTGTTCACAAAGACGGCCGTCTTGTGTGTGTCCCTGTTTCTTCAATTAGGGGGAATGCCACATGGCGGTCTCGGTGCACCCCGACGACGCGCTGCCGTCGTTATTTTCCAGAGGTCGCTGTCCGTCCGTCTGTTCTTCTCTCTCTGTCTTTGTTCCCGACTTCCTCTCTCTTTTCGACCGTATGCCAAAACGTGCCTGACTTTTTTTTTTGTATTTATCAAATGTACAATGTTCCGGCGTGTGAATCCCGTGTTGGATTGTACCACCTCGCATAACGTCTACTTGCCGCTGCCATCGTTTCGAAAAATTTCTCAATTATTCCCTGATGGCGGTGATGGTCGTTGACCGCCTCGTTCTCGTTCTTGTTTTTTCTTGTCCTTTTTTTTAATCTTTGCGGGAGAGGCCGCTGCCTCCACGCCGCCAATTTCTTTCAAATTTAATCACCCGGACTGCACGCCGCCGTCGCGGGGGTTGGGGTTGCCTCGTGCGAGACGAAGACGCCGAGACGGCGGCGCACCTTCCTGCCCTCCCCGCCGTCCCACTGTGCCATCCCCGCCTGCTCGACGCTCACCGTCTTGGAGGACGGCGTGCTGGCGCTGCTGGTGGTGCATGCAGACGCGTAGTTCGCACGCGACCAAGCAGTTTATCCCTCTGTCTGTCTGTCTGTCTCTCTCTCTCTCTCTCTCTCTCTCTCTCTCTCTCTCTCTCTCTCTCTCTCTCTCTCTCTCTCTCTCTCTCTCGCTCCCCCTACTCCCCTCCTTCGGAGAGTGTAACCGCCATCCCCAAGGCGACGCGACGCGTCCAGGCTTCGCGACGCCGTGCCTTCGCCGCGCCTCCGCGCTCGCGACGTCCGTTGGGACTGACTAGGGGAGCTCACCGTCGCGGCGGCCAGGTGAAAAAAAAAGGAGGGGGATTGAAAAGATCGGTGGAAATTCGTGTACCCACGGCGGTGTTTGAACCCGCGACAGTTTCTTTTTTTTTTGTTCCTCTTGTCTCTCCTTGCCATTTACTTGGACTTTTTTGAAGGCCACGCTGTCCTTCTCTGCGACGGGCCGTGTGCACCTGCTGCTGCCGTGGCTGGGCCGCCGCGTCTAAGCCGCGTCCAGGCGGCTGGCCCGTGTGACGTCACAGTTTAAATCTCCCGGCCCTGCCCCGGGCGGATGCGTCCAGCGGAGGGGAGGGGCGCGCAGGGAAGGCCCCCGCGGGGGGCTCGGCGGGCCCCGTCAGGCGGGTAGCGGGTACGCGCCGCCAGGCTGCGCCAGGCCCCTCTGCAGCCGGCGTGGGGGTGGAGGGGGGAGGTGTAGGTCGGGGCGCATCGGCGGCGCATCTGCTCCGCGGGGCCGCTCTCCACTGTATGTAGCTCCGCCCTGGGCAGCCCTGGGCCATTCCCTCATGCACCTGGCGCTGCCGGCGCTGCCGTGTGGAAGGGCAGGGAGGCTGGCTGGAAGGGCCGAACACCATTACCGCGGCCGGCCGACCTGTGCGTACACACGCACGCGCGCGCACACACACGCACACACACACACACACACACACACACACACGACGAGGCAGCAGGAGTGGGGCTTTAAATCTGTCTTATCTGGTTCGCAGAGAGGACGTCGCCCCTGTCTGTCGAGTCTGTCACTGCTTCCCCCGACCACAAACCTCAAACTTTACACACCCCCCCCCTTCATTTTATTTGCTCTCCTGGGGCGGCCCAGGCGGGCAGTCCGGCGGCAGGTCACGGCATACGGGCAGCTCATCCACGTGTACCCACGTGCTGTGTCTAACGGGTTCATCTTTGTGTCGGTCCTCCTTCCAGACTTGCGGAAGAAAATCGGAAGAAGTTTGCTTGTACACTGGGACGTCACGTTAACCCGTATTTGCAGGGTACGTCGGATTTGTCGCCGCGGGTGTCATGTCAACAAACGTGTCATCCATCGAGGTGAAAGGGTCTAGTAGTACTGTGAGGGAAAAGTGTTTGTGTGTGTGGGGGGGGGAGGGGCTCTGGGTATTTTGACTCTATTTAGACTGAGGGAGTTGTTATCAAGGCGCGGTGTCCAGCGCCGGGCAGATGCTCGATATAGACGCGCGTCAGCTTCGGCCAACCCCAACTACAGTAGAGTCCTGTTTAGTGTTGGGCGGCTCTAGAGTCCAAGTCATAGGAGGACCAATTGCGAAGGCTAGCTGTGGGCGGCTCTGGCGGCTCTAAAGCACTCTAGAGTCCAAGTCATAGGACTCGTGGCAATCAGCTCACAGGTCACCGTCTTGGTTGCGACGAAGGCGACGGCCCGGAGCGGTTCGTTTTCCGTCGTCCTGTCCGTGGTCTGCTCCCCGGCGTGGTCCTGGCCGCGCTGCCGCGCTCCGCCCCGCGGCTAGCTCGCCTCGCTGCTCCACATATCGGTGGGACGGCGCGGAGGGGCGGGTCGGGGACCTGAAATGCAGTTTTGGCGTCTGATGACGCATTGTCCCTGCGTCCCGCGAGGGTGCCGCCCCGCGCACCGCCAGGCTACGCCAGGCCATCCGGCCGCCGCCATTCTCATGGTAATGGCCGGGCCGCCGGGCCGCCCGGACTGAAGACGCCGACGGGGTGGGTCAGGGGCCCGGGGCCGCGTCTGGGAAGGGAAGCCGCGGCGGCCTAGACCGGCTCCTGGGCGCGGCGGCCTGCAACCCTCCCTGCACCCGACCTTTGTGAATCTCGATCGATTTCTTGGCTTCCCTTCGCGGGGATATTGTTGTTGTTGTTGTTATCATTATTTATTCCTGGGCGACTGTGACAGTCCGACCGGGCGGTGTCCGGCGAGGTCTGCTGGAAGTTCGCACCGGGAGGAGTCTCATTTGGCGCCGCGAGTCCCGTGAACGCCGCCGATGGGTCGCACTGCGCGCCGAGCAGCGCGGTGCGTGACTGTACAGTTACTGCACGCTGCTCCGCGCTTATCGGCCCACACTTGGTCGTGTTTGAAGACGCGCGGTGTGGGAACTGGGAATCGGACTCCCATAACCTGTCTCCTCTTTTTCTTGTTTGTCCCAAGATCCGTATCATCGGCAGCGAGATAGACGGAGATAGCGGGCCGGCCACCTTGGGCCGCTCTCTTTAAAGCCTATTTTTAACCCCCCCCCCCCTTCCGCGCTCCGCGTTGCGCCAGCATGTGAACCCGACGGCGGGGAAGTCCATCGGCAAGGCTGCTGTCGTCCAGTCGCGCTCCGCTCTGTCATCCTCGCACCCCCACGGCACACGCCGCGAGTGCGAGACAGAGCGACGAGTGCGGGCGGCGCAATCGGCGACCTGGCCGTCGTGGCGCCGCGTCCAGTGGAAGCGATGATGATGAGCGCCTCGAGTACCAGGTCCCACCGCTCGACTTCACGTGTGTTATGTGCCACCTCCCCCCTCCCCCCCCCCTCACCTCGCCCGAGTCCTCCGGTGTGCCTCCGGTAGCTCAACTCCGGTGCGACGAGCAGGTGTGTGGGTATGCGTCCCCCTCCCTGCTGGAATCGAAGCAGCTGCCGCCCCCTCCCCCACTCCCTTCCGCGTAGGGGCTTGCAAACAATTCTCTGGAGTGGCTTGATCCGGGCGGCACCCGTCGTCTGAGTCGCGTCTGATCAAGTCCCGCCGGTGCCGCCCCCTGGCGGATGCGGATGCAAGCTAGGCCTGCGAGTAGACGCCTTGAAATGAACTAATTACGAATTTGATTAGTGTTTTATAGAGGATGTCGCTCGGGGGAGCGAGTGATGTCATTGCGGTCGGTGCGCCTGGGTTCACCTCGCAACAGAGTGGAGTGGAAGTGAAATGGATTAAAGAAGGAAGTCTTGGAGGGAAGTTGGGGAAGTCTCTGTTTCCGCCTCGGAACGGAAGTGCTGTGTAGAGCCTCCTCGCAGGCGGCGACGCTGCTGGCCCGCCGCACGGCCGCGCCCGTTGGGTTGCCTGATCCCAGGCGGCCCCGTGCCAGCGCGCAGCTATGGGCAGAGGACTCGAACCGCGAACGCGTGACCCCACCAATGGATTCCTCGTTTGAGTCCCATTTAGCGACCATACAGGTCAAAAAGCGTCGGGAATTTAAACGGGCCCACTTTGAGCCGCTTTGCTCTTGTCCTGCACAATCGTCCTGACCGCGCCCTCTGTCTGTTCCAGAGCCCGAGCTGATCCAGACGGCGCCCTCGCTCTTGGCCACGGCCAGCATCTGCGCCGCGGTGCGGGGGCTCAACCTGCCCTGGGCGTGCACCGCGGTGTCGCGGGCGTGCCAGCTGACCCGGGTGTCGGCGTCCGCGGCGGAGCGCGTCGTGCTGCACATCGAGCGCCTGGTGGCCAGCGAGGCGGCCGCGCTGGTGGGCGGCAGCGGCGGGATGGCCGCCGACGCACCGCCCTCGCCGTCGGCCGCGTCCCCCGCCAGCCCCCACGGCCTCCACGGCCACGCCAGCATGCCCACCACGACCATCCCCGCCCTGCCGCAGACCTGCGCAGCGCAGGCCGCCGCCGCCGCCGCCGGAGTGTACCCCTACGCCTACGCCGGCAAGATGATGGTGGACGATATGGACGACTCGCTGCAGCAGCGGCAGCCAGACATGTCTGGCACCCCCACAGACGTGGCGGACGTGCACTTTTGACGCCACGGACCGGCCACCCTTTCTCCCTCCCCCGCCCCCTCCCCACGCCCACCCCGCGGCGCCCCCCCGCCTCAGCGCCGTCAGCGCGGACATGGCGGTCTGCACAGGCCTGCAGGACGCTGCACGTCGCCGACGACGCCGGCGGACGGCAGCTCGCCCACCGGGCCTACTGCGGAGTCGAGGCCGCCCAGGCTGTAAGGCTCGAGCCCACCTGTTCAGGCAGGTCTGCCTGCCGGGGAGAGATCTGGGTCCTAAACCCAGTGAATTAAAGTTACCTTTCCACCCCACATTCCAGCCCCTTCCCCTGCGAGTCCTGAGTAAGGACACGCACTGTTGGTGTTTTACGTTAGACTGATGTTAGAGAATTTGTTATTTATTATTTTTTTCCTGTTTATTTTTTCCTTTTTTTTCACAAGCGGTGGTCGGTCCACGAAAAAAAGATTTCTTGAAAGGCTGCTAGGTGTTTCTGTCGGTCGGTACTAATTTTGTAAATGCGCTTTGAATATCGGAAGGTGGAGTGAGATGCTTTTTCATTTGTTGACGGTGAAGCGCATTGACAGTATTAGTTCTCCTGTTTTCTTACTAGCTTTAAATGTTTCTATTATTTCTTACCTTTATAATATTGTTGTTATGTGAATAGAAAAGTAAAGATAGCTTGTTGGCCAAATTTATTTTTTACAAACATATGTTAAGTTGTGAATAATATACCAAATAATTCTGCAACCATTTGATTGAAGTAGTTCAGCTTGTGATCTCAGTCTAAAACGATTGTGGAAGTGTTTATGTTTTGTTTAGTTTACTTCAATGCAATCTTTCTCTTTTACTCTGCTTTCTTCCCTATCATCTATTGTGTGAAGATTACTAACTGTAAACATTTTTTAGGGTTGATCTGATAAACTGATACATGTCAAGTATGTCCCCTTTTTAAGATTTAATGGGACATTTCTTTCTACAGCATACAAGTGTGATGAAAATTTACATTTGTAAAATGTTAGCTTACTTCTTCAGTTAGCTGTGATAGGAAATGCAATTATAAATGAAGTTTGGCCACTGTAATCAGTAACATGATCTCAAGTAGTTTTGATTATTTTTTGAATGGTTAGAACCCAGTGAAAAATTTGTTTGAATGAATGTGACATAATTTATTATTAGTATGTGTCTGTATGTTTATGTATTTCTTGTTTGTATGAATGTCATGTCATGTATTTGATCTCTTTTTATAAAAAAAGAAAAATTAAATAGAAATGTTTAAACCTGAAATAAACTCATTTATTTTTCCGAACATGAAACAAAGTTGTCCACATCTGGAAGCGTGTTGGCAGGAGTGTCTTGGTTCAGGACACTTCCGGACATGAAATTTGTGACCAAGTGGACCAAGACAATGATTCAGTAGTTTCGCGTGAGTTTTACCAGGCTCCAGTGTTTCCCCTGAATATTGTACACCAGAGAGCATTCACAATAGTAATAATAATGTAGAAATCCAACATAGTTTAAGAGGGAACTAGGGCACACACAGCAGCAAAATGAACACTCAAATCAGAAAAGTAACTTATTATTTACTAAGTGTTTTATCAAAATAAAGAAAAATTGGCTTAAAGTGAAAAAGAAGAAAGTTTAAGGCATTCATGGCACAGTTCAAACTCTTAGTTCATATTTCAGAATACATTAAGATCAACCACATAAAGGAGCCAAATATTACTTACAAATATGGTCATCTATATAATTGAATTCTGACTTGAACTAACTAAAACTATCGGAATGAACATAATATCACTTAATTATTATCACAGACTAATACACAATATGATATAACATAACAATTGAAGAGAGACATAAAATCAAACAAAACAACCTTCCAGACATCTGCCAAGACATGAAAAACACAAAGATTCTTAAGAATCTGTGTGTGGCAATCACATGACATTTTTTTGGTGTAATCAACTTTTCTTATTTAGATATTAAACAATCTTAAAACACAACAACAACTTTGGAATACAAATTTATTTTGAAGCAGACTCACCCTGGTTCTTAATGAATGGTAAAGATTTGGGAGCTGTATTAAGAAGAGAGTGGTTCCACACATTGGAAGTCGGAACGTTGGTGTGAATTGTGATAAAGCCATTATCTTTCATAACATGCACGGCCCTCAATTTTGAACAGACTCCAGGATGCAGTTTGAAAGTATTTTGTACAATACCTTTGACCAGTTTTTCCTTGTTTTTGGAGCCAACAATAACATTATTTGATGAGGTTGTTGCGGGTTTTGAGGTGGTCTGACCGGCATTCTGAGAAGGCCCTGCCATAGATCTACTAATTACAGGACCACAACTTTGTGCTGAACTAATGGAAGGCATAAGTCCATTTGCTTTTAGGAGTGGTGTAGAAAGAGCAACAGTAGCCATGCTGGTTGACAAAGAACATGGAGTTGACACACTGGATACTTGGACTGATGAAATGGAAGAAAATGCACCAGATGTGACTGAGGATATGCGCAAAGAGGAGACAGGATCAGGATCCAGATGAGGAGAAAAATTATTAGTTTGAGATAATGTTTTGGGGACATCCCTGGTAGAGAAAACATTGGCTATACGCAAGGAAGAAACAGGATCAACACAGTTTGCTGCAGAAGTTTGCACTGGCCCTTCACACAAAGTGCTGCTCGATTCTGAGGGATTAACTTCGTATGGTTTTTGCGACGAGGCAGTAACACTATTGCCTTGAGAAACCACAGATGCTATACAAAGAGAAGAAATGGGGTCAATACCAGAAATGACTGGAGTGGCAAATGAATCAGGCATGTTTGTTACAGGATTCTCAAGGTAAAGAGGCTCTTCCCACTTACTTTGAAAAACCTGTTTCCGCGCCTGTTTTTGAGCCTGATGACTTACAGGGGATGTAACACCAACTGCACCCGGTTTACTCTTACGAAGAATGTTTGGCTTTTCTGGAGAACCTTTAGGTGACTTCATCAAAGGTGGGGACATAACAGGCAAGTGCTTGATTCCTCCTTCCTCAACACATACATTGATGCGGGAAAATTGAGACATTCTACAAGCTAATCCTTCTTTCAATGACAATCCATCATTTGTCGAGCTTGAACTGGGACTGTCTTGTAATTTCTCCCATGTTTTTGCAGGAACTTGTAACTTTTGCTGAGAAGTCCCCCCTTCAGTCTTCAACTTTTTCTTTTCTTCCTGCCTGATCTCTTCTCTTAGCCTCTCCATGTACTGCAGGGCTCTCCTTCGAGGGCTGGAGGTTTGTGAGTTGGGCGCAGCTTTGGGTACCAATTTTGAATTTACAGTCTTAAGTCGCGCACACTTCTTTCCACACCTTTCCTTGACATTAGTTTTACCATTTGCTGGCTTACTGACTGATATCAATATGGTTTTCCTAAGTAAAAAATTATAATAAAATATTATTTTATTTACTTACAAGTACCAGCTTGCAACTACTGAAGCAAGAGACTTACCGATTGTTCATACATTCCAATACTTCCCATAGCAAACTCAATTCCAAGTGCTCCAAGAATTTAGGTGCAACATCCACAGGAATTCCTATAATTGTATAAATTTATCATTATCTATTCTTTTCCTATTGGCTGAGTGCTTTACTGTTTCCAAGTGCCTGAATAAAATCGCAAGTTGTCAAAGAGACACTTACCTTCCAGTTTGCTGCACAGAGAACTGATGAGTGTTTCTTTCAGCATTTTTTGGGATTGACTTTCATAGTCTAGCAGCTGGTCTTCTGCCTTCAGTTTTGCTATTTCATCAGTGGCCTGGAAATAAGGCGGAAGACAAAACAAACTTAAAAAAGAATTTAACCGAAGACACTTCAAGGAGTTTAAAATATTGGAAAACATAAGACCAACCTTTGACAGAACTTCAAGCAGTGGTAAGTCCTTATTTGTAGATAAAATTGTTTTCAATTTTTCTTCCAAAACTTCTTGTTCTTCCTTACTTTTCCAGTGCTGAAGTTTTAATCTGATTTGATCATTTTTCATCCAGTCCACCCAATCCTTGCCCAGTTTTTGAACAATACTATCTTCAGCTGATCGTAAATCTAGTAGTCCATAGTTAGTTAACATCTGGAAAATTACAGAAATCTTCATAAATAAACTGTCCAAAAAATTAAATACCATGGTTTGATTTTGTTAATATAAGCAAAAAACAAATTTTAGAGATATCCTTACGAAAAAACCATTGAAGATTTGTGGTGTGAACTTTGGCATACTTTCACAGTTGGGATTTTTCTTAGTGAAACTCCAATGAACACAAGTGCACACATCATCATCCTTCAGAAAAACTGAACACTTTCTACTCAAGCATGATAACTTTCTGTGGATAAGTCTGGAATAAAAAGGGAAGGAATTGATAAAGAAAGCTGCATGATATGACATACTCTAACAATCAAAAACACTCCATTTGAAACTTATACCTGTTTAATTCTTTGACAACTTCTAATCTATGGTGGTAAAACTTCAGTGAGGCAGTCTCAGTGAAATGTGGAACAGATATTGCTCCACCAGGAAGGTATGTTAGCGTCACATATCCAATATTGGAGTCACTGGGAATCATATATACCTTTCCAAACATAGAAAAGAGAGTACATAAGTTTTATTGGACAAAAAATTTCACATGTCTCTGGAACCAGCATATTTACCAGCCTGGGTTTTCCTTCTTCAATGTCAGATTGGATGTCAGATTCATCATCATCATCATCACTCTCATCTTGACTGCTGACGACACTTTCACTTGAGGCAACATTTTGAAGAATGCTAGCAGAAGTATCCTCAGGCAGCTTATCATTGATGTGGTCCCCAACAGATATGTCACTAGAGCTTCCCTCATCTTCCTTCGCTGCCGTTAAATCTCTAAAACTTCCCCTATCTGTAGATTTTTTCTCTATTTTCTTATTAGTAACTATGTTATGAATGTCATGAACTTCTGAGCCTTCATCATCAGAAATAGGGAGAATTTCGGGGATTCCTCGTTGCTTAACTTTTTGGGGAAAGAAAACAGAAACAATTTCTATTAGTTTTAGCTGGGGGCTATCAGTTCCCAAAACATCTACAGGATGAAAGTAAACCTCACCTTGGGACAGTGATACTGGTTCTTGATTACCTGAAGTACCAGCAAGTTGTGGCTTTTCACTGGATTCTCTGTAAATTAATATTTTCATTATTAAGAAATGCACGACAACACTCCATGAGCAAAACGAAAGCAATATTCATTACCTTAAATTGTTCCCGCAGCTCTGGTACCAGAATCCTTGAACATAATCATCAGGCAGAGATTCTGAATGGAGAGACAAAACACCCTGAGAAGTGACTCGAACACATTCTTCGTTCCCACAATAGAAAAGGGGAACACACAAATATTGGGTCTTGCCATTGGGTGCAGCCTTCTGGGAGTAAACCTGAAATTTGGGCTCATTGAAGGAATGATACGGACCAATAAAAATTTTATTGGCATGATTTGATATGCTGTAAGCTCCAAAATCAGGGCATGACTTAAGGGCACTATTTAACTTAGGCCTTTGTCGATTGAGAAGAATACGATGAACTTTGTTATCACTTTCAGAATACTCATTCGACAATCTCAGCAGTGTTTCCATTTGGCGTTTTGTCAAAGCCTTACTGAAATCCATGAAGTAAATTAAGTCAAAGTTCTGACTTAAATCCATCACCCACCAACGACTTGGATAGTCTTCATCAATTGATGGAAGAACGTCTATCTCTCCACTGTTACAGGTCTGTTCCGCGTTTTCCGCCTGTTCAAACGATCCATGTCGAATGTATCCCACGATCATCCAGAAAGATCTCACAAATTTTACAACCCAGCCCACTTCACGCACTGTCGCTGTGGGCAACCAACCAGTCTTAAGCGCCTTTAAATAATTTGGCAAAGATTTGAAAGCATCGCTTCCCACATCAATCCGGTGAAAATTCAGGCAATCATAGCAAGGGGCGGTAGGACTTTTGGTTAAATATACTTTTGGTTTTGGCAGAGATGGTTGATACCACACAAATGCTGTCTCACTGACAATGTCATTATACAAAGCATCCCAGTTTAAGATGTTGACCTTGCCAGTACTGTTTTTCACATATTCTGCATCAAACAAATAAGAGCAAGATGGCAGAGCCACTGAATCAGGAGTGTTGTTGATGTCAAGATCTTCCCAATCGTTTTGGTCAAGGGACTGAATTGATGCTATTTTGAAAAGCTCAGACCCACTATCAATTTTCTCAATGGATTCATCAGATTTAAGTTGGTTGTAATGAAACAAATTGCTTGATTTGTAATCATAGAATGCAGTTCGGGCTGAGTCAAAGAGGCATGAATTTGACGGTTCCGAGGTTAACTCTTTGACAGTTGACGTATTAGGTGAGTTTTCTTCACCTGTTAAAGTAGGTGCTTTAGTACGTAAAACATTTGGAGGAAGTTTTACTCTTTTAGCCTTTTTAGTGTCACAGCCAACTTCATAAGGAATTTCTTCATCAGGGTACAACCAGTCTTTTGAGGTTTTAGATTGCTTTACGTCTAAGAAAGATAGGAAATCATCAGAGTATTTCTTGGGCATCTTTCTTTCCCGTTTTCTCTTTCCTTCAACAAGAATTAAGTCATCCTTGCCAGAACGCACCACTGTTTGCTTGAAAAAACGTTCCTCTTTTGCTAAATTTTCTTTTGCTTTGTTCTGTACCCATGTGTAAGATTGATTTCCTCTGTTAAAGCTTTGTGTCTTGCGACAAATGCAACCAAACATACATTTTTCTAGACCACAATTGTCTCTAACAACTCTTGAAAAAAGACTGCTGCACACACATCCTAGCCGGCAGATATCAGGTGTTCCGCACACCACACTTTCCGAAGAGGTAGGCATATCAAATACAGCTACATTCAGACGGCGTAGTTCATGCAAAACATGCGAAGAAGCTTTTCCGCGAGTTATTTCACTGCATTTCACCACCTTCTCCTCGGATTGGTTTATAACTCTTACATCATCTGGATCATATGGTGCCTCTAAAATCTCAAATGCAGTTTTCTTTGTTACTGTGCGCATTTCATCATCATCACTATCTATAGGGTTGGCCAAAGTTTTGGTGTGGAACTGAGAACCACTGTCCACAGATGACGAGTTCATAGCAGAGATATCTTGATTTGAGACACCTGTCTCAAGTGACGAAACTTTCTTTTTATCATCATTTAATAACGACAATCTGGTACGCTTAGAAGAAGATCCCCATTCACTTCCAGAATTTGAATCAATGCTTTTGCTCAGGTCACGCACAGGCCACTTCTTCCTTGCATACTTCCTTTTAATGATTGGATTTGGAGCTGTCTGTTTTCCTTCCGACTGTTTTTTCTCACAATTGTGGTTTGTCAGAGAATTGTTTCCAGATTCAGCTGTGAGGTTTGCAGTCAATGTAGGGGCATTTAAAGAAACTGACGAAGAGAACTCACAATCACTTTTGGATTGGATTGAATGATTTGGAGTCAATATAGGAGAATTCAAGGAAGCAGACAAAGAGACCTGCTTCACAGTGCTTCTAGAATTCCACTTTATCTGCATGAGTTGGAGAATTCGGTCATCCTTGATGGGCAAAATCAATGTTTTATTCTTTGGGAGAGGTGAAGTTTTCACGACAGCTGAACAAAATTCAGCATATTCCGATGAAATCAAGTTCTTGCACTCATCAAGGCAAGTCAGTACACACTTAGCTGACAAAGAGGGTAATGGTTGCCCAATTCCAGCATTTACAGTAAGGCCAACTGAAGGCATTGAGCACAAAGGGTTTGTGAACAGTGTCCCCTCTTTTGGATCCAAAACCAACTCATCAGCTGAACCCGCAGGGTTGCACAGTTTGTTTTCTTTGGGATTTAAAATCAAATCTTCAGTTGATGTCTCATTACTTGATGATACAGATTTGTAAAGTTTCCCACTTTTTGGATCCAAAATTAAATTATCAGAAGATGCTGATTCATGAGGTTGTCCACCTTTGGGATCCAAACCCAAATTGTTGGTTGATATCGTGGGTAGCATACTATTTTTCGTATCAGCCAAACACACAACACTATCACAGGTATTAATCTTGCCATAACTGGTTTTACTTTTAGGCTGCTTAATTTCATCAAGTTTAGCAGGGCGGTAATTTTCATGGTGTTGAGGAATCATTGCTGGTGGAACACGCTCATAACTTCTGGTTGTTCGAATTTTCCTCAACCCATTAGAATTCTTATAAATAGATTTCAAAACCACCTGTGACTGGTTTGTATTGTCTATTTTACAATTACTAGTTTCGCTCCCCTTACTGCTAAAAATGAGGCTATGCCGTTTAAATCTGTTTGAATTTGATGCACATTGTCCATTGGTAGGCAGTTTTGCTGCGACTGACTGAGTCCAACTTTGATCCTCAGCATCGTAACCCGAGGCTGGTCCAAACCCTTTGAAACAGTCCACAAGAACAACTTGGCAATTCTGCATGAGTTTAATGTCATCCATGATGGTGATTGAAGCGTGATGTCCTTGGATATTCAACGCAAAGTATGCGTGAGGCCCACAAAAGGAAAATTTCTGCCATCTACAACCTAATAATACAAACAAACAAAAAATCAGCAATATTAATCAATTGAACTATTCGGTCGACGAAAAAGGAGCCAAGGGGTTCCCCACTTAAAGAATCTGTGCGACGCACTAGAGACATAATCCCACAATCTACGTCAGAAACGCCTGCAAGTAGGCAAAATACGCGTCAAAATAAAACTAACAGAATCCACAACAATCTGACACAATCAAACAATCTGCGTAATACAAAATTTTGAGTGAGGGACCCCTCGCAAGGAGTGAAGGAGAATGAAAACAGATGGTGCCAAAACGTGATCCCTCGCCGCCCCGCGCGCCGGACTCATGTTCCCTCGTGGGCAGTCTCTGGCGCGTCGCGTAGCGATTCTTGCCGTTCCCTAATGACCCAAGACCAAGTGCGCAAAAGGCACAGGGCACAAAATCGCGGATTCGAAGCGGTTATTTCGGTGCCGTTATATGCGCACTGAATTTTGTGCGGAACGCCGCGCGCGAAAGTCCGACACTGATCGCGCCTTCGCGCGCAGCCAGCCAAGCGCGGGCTGTTGAACAAATGAAGGTAACGCGAGTAATATCAGTTCCCTGCGAAGCATCGGACGATCAGCGTACTGCTGATTGTCGCGCTAAATCTTAGCAACTAAAAGACGAAACGCAGCCGCTCGCTGAAGTGCGCGGCAGCCTAATAGCCCAGGTCGCGACGATCCACCGGCCTGCCCGCTCGTGCATACACATCTCCGGTCCAAATTTGTCCGATTTTATTTAAGGTGCAAGTAGAAAGCTGCAAAATGTGCCATGTTTCCGTGAGTAGAGTATCTAAGAGTCGTGATTTGTCTCCTTACCTCCGAAGATGATGCCACATTACGGGCATTTTGTTTGCGCGTCCGCGCGTACGCCGTGGATTTCAAATCTGCTGCCAACTTGCCATCATAGGCGGCCAGGATGCAGCAAATAACTGTCGATAAAAGGAGACCACATGGAGCCTTCAGTCACCAGGGAAATTAAAGATGAGACCAATATAATTTGCCTCGGTAACTTCATATAGAAGGATGACAAGTTATTCCCCGGTAACAGAGCAACCGTCCGTTTACCTAGCCGCCATAGTGGGTCAGAAGACTGGTGGAGGCGGTAAAAATCCCAGACGCGTTTCGAGCTCCTGCGTCTTTAAATGGAACTCGAACCGAACGTGTGACCCCACGAATGGATTGCTTTTCGAACGAGGAATCCATTGGTGGGGTGACACATTCGGTTCGAGTCCCATTTAGCGACTCTGGAGCTCGAAACGTGTCAGTTTTGGCAGCCTCTGCCGGTCTTCTGGCCCAATGTGCGCCTTCGCGGGCGACCCGAGATGCTGATTTCATCTAGCGTCCCTGTGCTTTGAGTGTCGCGAGGGAGAAAGGGACTACGCCGGAATTTGAAAATACCGGATTCGAGGGCCATAGTCAACGACATATGAAAGTATGTAAAAAAAAACCGTTTAGGCAATACGCAAGGTCGATAAAACAGGACAAGAAGAAAATTGTGTGCTTTCTCATCTTAAAAAGCCCCAATCAGCAGGTAAAATATATGAGCACAATGACATTAACATAGTGTAAACAAGGACAATGTAAACTGCCACTAATGAAAGTGGAGTTCAACGAAAGCATTGAACATCTATCGGACCAACCATAACCTGATTTATGGCAAGGCCAACAACAAGCGCCCAGTTCCGCGAAAGTGTGCATATTGGGCACTTTGTTTCACGCCGGGCGAGGCAGAATACAATTCTTTAATGTAATTGATACAAAATTTCCTTCAGTTAAGGACAATTATACTTACAATGTGAACTTTTGAGAGGAAGCAGCAACAAAAACTCCGCACACTAGAACGTTGGAGACATCTTGGAATCTCAGAACAGGTTGGGTAACTTACTAGGAAAGGTGGTTCTTTTTCCGTATTAACAATTTGTCTGCAATGACGATTAGGCGAAGGAAGGAGTGACGCTCCGTGAGAGAGAATAGAAATATGTTGTACCAAAACAAGCACTATGCGTTCAAGCAAAACGAATGCTTAGGAGCAGGGCACAGCACCATGCGGCGAGCACGACAGCGTGCGCAAGGAATTCTCAATCATGACAGAGATGATGTTTTTATTTATTGTACAGCTCGAGTGAGCCATTGCACCACGTGCGTCGCGCGGATGTTGAGTCACAGAAACGCCGACAAGAGTGGCGCGCCGGCCTAGATTCCTAATGATCAGTCGGGGAATTTTTCGTCACGAAACAAGCACGTCGCATCGTGATCTGTCAGGTACACGTCAGAGTGCGCCCAGGATCAGTATCCCCGTTCAACACTGCAAATCCAAGGGTGGGACATGCATGCACTATATGAGTGGTGGGACAAAGTGCCCCACGTTTGTAAGCATATGGAACTAAGTGCCCTACGTTTGTAAGCGTGGGACTGCCCCACGTTGGTAAGCGTGGGACAAATGGTGTCCTACGCCTTTCAGAGCCTCCAAATGGGCGGGTGTAACGTTTTCTCTTAGCCCGGTCGCCTGGCTACTACACGGTTTACCCGCTACGGCTTGACGTTTGCCCGCCTGAACCCGAACTGCGTCACTATGACGTAGGGATATGCTGGGCTGCGGAGAGAGATGTCCCTCGGCCGATGCCTGCGAGCGGCTGGTCTGTCGCCATCTGTCGCTTTGCTTGGCTTTGGGCCACGTCGAGTCGCCGCCGGCCGCTGCCCAGCATCTCCCTACGTCATAGGGACGTAGTCCGGGTTCAGGCGGGCAAACGGCTAGCCGTAGCGGGTAAACCATGTAACCGTGGCCAGGCCACCGGGCTAAGAGAAAACGTTTTACCCGCCCGTTTGGAGGCTCTGCTGTAGGGAAAACACGTGCCACGCTTGCAACGTTTTAGTGCTTGCCTGTCCCAACTTACAGTAATCTGCGCAGAAAAGTTTGTCGCAATGAGGAATGTACGGCTGTTTTCTTGCATCCGGCTGATTAGCACGAGTTGCCTGCCTTCTGGGCGTGTCCTCTCTCGCGATGCCCGGGGGTGGCTCGGCGTGCACGCCGCACTCGCACACAAAATCTATGTGTGTACTCAGTACACACTTCTAGGTTCTTGCTCACAAGCACGCACCTAGAAGTGTGTACTTGAATGAGTACACACTTCAAAGTGTGTACTCAGTGAGTACACACATAGAAGTGCATGCGTTTTCCCTATGCCTCGCATGCACCTCGCAAGTGTCTACTCACTGAGTACACACTTTTAAGTGTGTACTCATTGAAGTACACACCTCTAAGTGCGTGCTTAGGCAAGTACACACCTTGAAGTGCATGCTTGTAAGCACGCACCTAGAAGTGTGTACTGAGTACACACATAGATTTTGTGTGCGATGATTGGGCAAAAGCGAAAATGAGGAAATGTTGTCATCGCCATTTTACTACACTGTGCCGCTGATCGAGCCATCGAGCACACTCGGATCCCCTTAGAAACAATCTACGTAACTACGCAAGGAGGGGACTCATTACCACAATCTTGCGTCAGAAACGCCTGTAAGTATGCTAAAAGCGCGACAAAACATTGCAGAATTTAACAATTCGAGGCAATCAAACGACCTTAATAACACACCAGGTCAAGTTGACCGAGAGTAACAAGTACACGCCGCTAAGTGTACATAGTACGCACACTCCAGGCAAATCTTGCAATTTATAACCAGGAACTTTTTGCTTTGGACGCGGAGGCCTCGGCACTCCAACAGGTCAGAGTGTGACTCATTGCCGCCCTCCCAGGCGTACGGAGTCTTGGAGATCATTTACGGCGTTGGTATAACTGAATCTCTGGTTTTTCGCTGGAAGATTGCTTATTCACAGATGAGCCAGCTCTTTCTTGGTGAATATACTAGGTACAAGTATATTGTACTCGCTGGATATTTATGTTGACAGCGAACGTTACAAAGAGGGTGTGGTGGTGTGGTGTGCACAAGCGCTGAGCCCGCCAAAACGTCAGCAGTCTTACCAACCTTGCGGGCTAGTTTCTCGAAGTTTCAATGGATTTGGTCTTCCTTTCTCAATTTTACTGAAATCTCAAAATCTCTGAAGAAAAAAAAAACAACGCAATTTTTAGGGAAATCTTTCCTGTGCGAATGCGCCTTTCTCTTGTTTGGTCGTTGAATGGATGGACTTGGGTAGTGGCAGTGGGGTCAGAGATAAGGGGTGGAGCAGGAGAACAATAAATGCCTGGGTGGAGTGGGGCCCTAAGCAGACAACCCAAACAACATGGCGCACTGTGGTCACATTTTACGCGATGTTTGTCAGTGATAATTTTAATTTTTAACAAGTTGCTTTCGTTGTGATGACAAAGAATTCGGGAGTGTCCAAGTGATTCCTTTAGTCGTCATTAGGTTAGCTGACAACGTTTCATAACCAGCGTTACCTCGAAAATTTTACGAAATATGTCAGCATTCGTACCGGGCACCGCTGCCCAGCCCACCTCGGAGGTTGAGGTCACGATTTCATGCAGGTGCGTACTGAATGAAACTCATTATGCATTCAAAATGGGACAGCTTTGCCTTTGTTTTTCGTTATTTCTGATTCAGGGCTCTGACTGACTGGGTGAGTGAAGGACGAGACTGAATCAGAAAACCAGAATGAGTCAGAACCGTTTTCCTTCCTTTTAATCATCAGAGATTTTCTTGAACTTCCAATTTCAGGTCACTGAAAGGGAAGGATCTTCTATCTAAGTCAGATCCAATGTGCGTTGCATTCATACAACCTTTTGGTCAAAAGCGCTGGGTTGAAATCTTTCGATCAGAGGTTATTGGTAATAATCATGACCCGGACTTCACCAAGAAAATACAGCTTCCCTATCGATTTGAGGAACAACAAAATCTGAAGTTTGACATTTACGATGTAGATTCAAATAGTTCTGATTTGCGTGATCATGACTTCTTGGGGGCAGCTTCTTGTTCCCTAGGGCAAATTATTTCAAATGGCAAGGTTGGTGTGAAAGCTGCGTTTAAGTAATAATTTTACAAAAACGTTCCAAATTGTTATTTTGGATTATTAGATAATACTTAAAAAACCAACTATACCTCAAATTTAGGTTAAGCTTCCTCTGGTGGAATCCAGCACGAGTGGCGACAGAGGCTTCATTATTTTAACTGCAGAGGAACTAGCAGCATTAAAAGACGAAGTTATCATTCAGTTCAGTGGACACAAATTGGACAAGAAAGACTTTTTTGGCAAGTCGGACCCTTTCTTGGTCATTGCCAAATCACAGGAGTCAGGTGATTATAGCGTAGTACACAAAACTGAGGTAAGGATAGATGTTAGATCAAAAATTTGGTAGAATCTCCCCTTTTGGAATAATTACCGACAGTTGCATTTTAAATTGTTACAGGTTATCAAGTGTACCCTGAATCCCAAATGGAACAGATTTACAATACCAGTACGCACTCTGTGCAATGGTGACTATGACCGCAACCTAAAAATCTCCTGCTATGATTGGAATGCCAGCGGCAACCACAGCTTCATCGGTGAATTTTATGTCACCCTTAAGGAACTTAGTCAGCCTGGAGTTGCTAATTCATTTCCTTGTATCAATGAAGATAAGAAGGTTCTATCATCTTTTATGTAACTTACATGCCTCACAAATTCTGAGGTTCACTCTAAAATGCACGTACTTGTGTGTGCTCTCTTCTTTTAATTAATTAAGGCAGGTTCAACCCCAGAGTTCTTTACCAATTGAAGAAATTGGTTAGAAATATAGAAATAATTCAAACACAAAGCTTCTCACTTCTGAAATGGAAATAGGCGGGGATAAGTGCTTTGTTAACTAATAAGTTTTGGTACACTTTTTAGAGTTTTATTTTGCACTGACCTGAAAACTGGCATTTCAACTTTTTGGTAGCTATAGATATAATACTTTTCAACAGTATCTGTGAGTTATAACTTTTTAAAATAAAAAGTTGTGTGTCACATTTTAGATTTGAGATTTGGGACAACTACCCATACTCCAAATATTTCTGGTATTGGGCTAGTATGCATGCTTTAATTTTACTCTGGAATTAATCAAAGCACATAGAGCACTTTTGAAATCTTGCATGCTCTTAAAAAGAATGGATTAGCTGGTTGATGTTTATTGTACTATGGAGCTAAGAGGAGACCTATTGACTTTCTTTGTGTTGTGATTTCAGAAAAGGAAAGGTGATGCCTATTCACATTCTGGAACAATAAAAGTAGACTACTTTGAAGTCCGCAAAATAAATTCCTTCATGGATTACATTAAGGGGGGTGTACAGCTCCACTGTTCTATTGCCATTGACTTCACCGGTTAGTACTTTTACCGAGCGAGTATATTGCTGGTACATTTATTTTATGGTGACATTCTTGGACATACTGGGAGTTATTGATTATGCATATTTTGTGTATAGGCTCCAATGGTGATCCCTCTTTACCGGAATCTTTGCACTTTGTGAGCAATGTTCCTAACTCGTATGAGTTAGCCATCCGCTCAGTGGGCCAAATTATCCAAGACTACGACTCTGATAAGCAGTTTCCTGTACTGGGATTCGGAGCTCGGCTTCCACCCGATGGACGCGTCTCACATGAGTTCTTTGTCAACATGCAACCAGATAACCCATACTGCTTTGGGGTAGATGGTAGAGTTTCATCTTTAAGCACTTAATACCCATATGATGTAGTACAATGTCCAAGTTAATACTTGTGTTTCATTTTTGAAGGTGTTTTGGCTGCATATCATAGCTGCATTCGTCAAGTGCAATTGTATGGGCCCACTAACTTTGCTCCAGTGATAAACCATGTGGCCAAATTTGCTAGTGTTTACAAGGATGGATCTAACTACTTCATTCTCTTGATCCTAACGGATGGGGTAATAACAGATATGCCACAAACTGTCCAGGTTTGTATTGATCTTTTTGACATGTAGCAGAGAAAACGTTTTTATTGCATTTGGACTTTAAATAACATTTTTGTCTGTTTTAGGCAATAGTTTCAGCATCATTTCTTCCAATGTCCATTATTATAGTCGGTATTGGCAATGCAGACTTTGCCGCCATGGAAACATTGGATGCTGACACAGTGGCCCTTCAAAGCGGGAAACAGCGAGCTGCTCGTGACATTGTCCAGTTTGTACCTTTCAATAAGTTTACTACCTCAGGTGACCCACAGACAGCTAGACTGCGCTTGGCAAGAGAAGTACTCGCGGAAATACCAACGCAATTCATAGGGTTCATGAAGTCTCACAATATTAACCCACAACCTCCCTCAAACCGAACTGAGGTGCTTTTACCTCCTGACCCTGAAGCCTTGATGCTATAATGAAGGCCTGATTTTAAGGGACCCTGGGCTTTTGGTAAAAGCCTGTTATTTTTGAGGAGGCAGAATCTTTTGGCACTTTCACCTCTTTAAAGATACTTTTTTTTACTAATTGTCTTGAAGCGGTTCTGGAGGATTGTTGTCTCCAGAATAAATTTCGATGGGAAAGGAAAATCTCAAATTTATCGTCAAGCGCACCGAGCACAGTGTTGCTGGATAATACTCAAAATTAAATTTTAAAGAGACCTCACTTGTTGATCAAAACTAATCTTTGCTCTGCACCATCTTCTTTGGCTCTTTGACCAGAACTTTTTGCTCAATTCGACTTCCCCTCCTTTCTTTATAACTCATTTATATTTACATGTCTGTTGACTTTCATGTTCTTGTCGTGCCCTCTATTTTGATAGAGTTATTTTTCTTTGTGACACATGTGTTTTTCTTTCATGTTTTTTTTTCTCTCAGCTTATTAATTTTAATAGAAACTTATTTATTGTAAGTTTAAAATACCTCCAACTTTCTTTGAAAGCTAGCTTGTATTTCTATACAAATCAAATTTGAAATGTAAAATATAAAATATACATAAAAAAAAGGGATTCTTCTATTTGCCATATTTTTTCTGACATATGATTTATGTTGTTCAGTTCCATGTCTGTGATGCATTTGTCTTCAAGTACAAATTTTCATTTATTTACTTGAAATTTCTTTCATAGTTGTGCTGTCCTTTTTATTATTAAACATAAACATTGTGATTTCTAACTCTTCTAGCTGGTGATCATATACATTCTTCCTATAGCTTTTTATCATATATTTCTGTGTGTTTTTCAGTGTTTAAATTGTATTCAATAATTTCTTGCCTTCTTAATGTATAGTACTGTGCGAAGCTGAAATGCTTATACTTCTCTCTTCCACCTCCTTTTTTATACTAACACCTAAGCCAGTGTTTTAAAGCACTTTTGGTACATGCTTACCTTTTTGAGAACAAAATTTTAGCAATTCTGCTTAAATTTACAGTGAATGCACGTTCAGGTACCGCCTCTTTGTTTCTGATTCAATAAATATATGACCTCAGCAAATTTTTAAGTTACACTTCAATATGCATGTATGGCAAATGAAATGACTGAACTTGACAGAAGAATGAACAAAGAGAAATACAAGTCCAAAGACAATTGTGGATAGTGGGAAAAGGTCGTTTTACAAGCCAATAAATAAGCATGCGGTGTTCTTATCTTTTGCAACAAAGATGTTGTGCATCACGGTTTTGAAGTCACTGAGCAGTTCCTTAAGTCATTGCATGGTGGTTCCATTGAGTACAACCCTTCCAGCTGTTGATCCCAGCTGAAGGTGGTTGCCTGACGGTAGTCTACTTAGAACTTGGACATGAAAATGAGCTTCGCACATAATAGTACAGGGACCTGAATGTAATCTTGTGTAACAGTATTAGCGTACAATATAGCTATGAACTGATGTAACTTCAGAAAAGCTCAATATAAGAAACAATTGGATCTGTAGAGTACAAAAGTAAATGTCTCAGGTGGGATCTTTCAATACTGGAAAGGCCAACTTTAATCACTTAAATTTGAATGTTAAATGTGGGAATTCTGACAGACAGTTCAACGCTTTATTGAGCTTATACTGGAACTGAAAACTGCCATACTACTTAGTTCTATGCTTGAATCAATGCTTGAAGTTAAATAAAGTTTATTTTTTAAAAATTTCTTGTATATAATTCCCTAAAATCACAAAATATGATAAGGAAAGAACCAACACAGTTTGCTGCATAAGTTTTAATTTTTGTGGTTTGTCCCAATATTATGGTGACATTAACAAAAAAAAATAAAAATATGTTAACCCTGAAAACTCAACAATGGATCTGACTTCAGTGCCTCCTAAAATTCGTAGTCATCAGGATGGTACAGTTCACTCAAGAGACGATAAACATAGGATGGTGCATGGCCGCCCCTGACAATAGAAAGGTTTCATTAGAGAGTTACAAGGGCGTGCAAGCAACAAACCAATGTTTCGTGCCACATAAATTAACTTACGTATTGGATATGAACAAGGTCACTAGTTCTGGAGGTACATAATCAAAGACAGGGCAGTAGCGTTTGATTTGAGACAAAGTGGGATGATCGGAAAAATCTAATACTCCATCAGGTGCAACATAGCTATTGAACGCATCCTGATCATAGGAGCACAGATACTGTGGAGTTAATTTGTACATAGGAGCCAAGACTATGACCTGCAGTCAAAAGAAACAAAAAAGGAAGAAAATTTAACTTTCAATCTCATAAGACTTACCAAACTGTACAAAGTGTAGTTAACTTACAGGAACAGAACAGTGTTTGGCAGCTAATGCAACAGAATGACATGATGTCAGAGCTCGGAGACCACCATTGGCCATGACAGTGTGTGTTCCAATTATGACCTTGTTCACTCTAGACATAATACCAAAAATTGCGTTGTCTCCTATGACAGTTGTATTAATCTTGCTTTTTGCTAAACTTACAGCAAGTTCATGACCCTGCAATGAAATAAATAAAACTAGTAAAGTTTAGAGATAAAGGATGTAGGTTCATATACAATTTCTGACATACCTTGCCTAAAGGTTCGCAGTCAACAACAATAACATCAAATTTCCTGTGTGCAGCAGCTTTTCTGAGAAAGGATTCCACAACATGAGACATCCCCAGGGTTAATATTATTTCATTGGAATGAATATGTTCTTGAGCCTGCTGTGCTATATTATCAATGCTGGAAAGACAAGTAAGCAAATTTTAGACCCTAGGAAAAATTCAAAAATGAAAAATTTCAAGTGCCCCCTCATCATTACATACCTAGTTTCAAGTTCCATTTGGAATTCAGATATATGCTCAAGAACCCCCGATTTCAGATCAGGTACAGGACTACTGTAGTCTTCTCCGATATCAACTGATGTAACAATCTTATGGAGGGAATCTTGAGGATCCATTTCCTCAGATTTGTTCTATTCACGAATAATAACACAAGGCAATCGAGTTTAAAACAATGAAATGTAAATAGAAATGGGATGATATGCACTACGAGACACACCTTACGCCCAGCAGCATATTCCTCACGAACTATTTTTAACACTCTGCGAGCCATGTTTCCCACAGAGGCGTGGACAGGGAGAGCCTTGTGAAGGTACCGACCGTGGGTACGGATAGTATCCATCATTCCCCTAAAGAGAAAGAAGAATCATCATTTAACACTCCACATATGGACCATCTTTATAAACTTGTGAGAAATGGATAAGTGACTGTGCCTTACTGTGCGTTAGAAAAGTTCCCATCGGTTATCAACTGTTTGAGCAAATCAACTGTTCTACTTGTGATTTGAAATGACCCAGGGTACTTCCTGAAATACATGATATGATGTAAATAAATCATAGAGACTGAAATTAGTGAGTAACACATAACCCTAGCAGAAAGCCTCCACAAAGTTCACATTTACCCTTGCTTGACATCTGTGACGAAACGCAAAAAGCTCTTATGAACCTCCCCATTAGGTTCATCAAATGTCATAATTGTTGGTGTTTTTCTATTATTGTCGAGTTAATCAAATCCACACAACAACACAAGCCAACGGTCTAGATGAAAAAGTTGATTCGGATTCAGATTGATGTGAAAGATGGCGGAAGATGTGGGGGGGGAGGCAAAGAGCGCGTATTTAAACGTGCTCACCGCATCTTTGTCCAGGGTGTAGTTTGGGAAGTCACAATCACTACAGCAAATAAATGTTAAAATTTCTGATTTTATTGTGTTTTTTGAAAGTTGACAAAACTGCTAAGCCTTTCCTTCTTTACGTCACAAACCGCTCCAGAAAAGCTAACTCTGACAATACAATTGGTAAAACCTCTGTCTGCCAGAGTAATTAATGCTGCACCCCATCTACAAACGAGTAGAAATAATAACAAAATTCCATCAACCAGAGCAGATTCCCAGTAAGAACAGGCTATGCATATCAAATGTAATTAAAGGTGTTATCATTTTGACTTCAACAAATTCTGCCCATAATCTCATTGTGACTTTTAGATCCCGACCGCTCTAGGAGTTTTGGAGTTTGCTCAGTCAAGGAAAACGATCTACATATAGTCTAAAATAGTTCTAATAGTAAGAGGGAAATACACGAAATTTTCCTAACAAGAGTGACACGATTAAATCAGCAGAGGTGTCAGCATAGCACCCTGTGGGAGGAAATTAACAGCTGCCCATGACTTCCTGAGAAAATAAGATTTGAAAGCAAATCTATCGCTAGAATGAAAGTATTTCCACATTGAATGGATAGGTGCAACATTTAAGAGGGGGTAAAATTTTCCATAATTTATTTACATGGTATTTATGTCACAGCCTGCAAGCTTGCCCCAACTGTCCCTCCCATTACAACTAGTACTGGCATAAGCATTATGTATATTCTAATTGCTTTGATTCCACAAATTTCTATGTATCACAAACACCAAATTATGCATTGAAGGGATAGACCCACATTCATGCACTATGACATAAAGTTTCACACTGGGAAAGCAATTTTAAGGGTACTATTTGATTTATTCTAAAGGAAAAGAGATTTAAATGTAAGTTACTTGATTTCTTATGAAGTGAATAAGGGGAAGGATTGACTGAAATTATTTCAGTCTCTCAACTCGGCGAAAAGAGCACTCGTTTATGAGGAATGAGTGAGTGCTTTTTAAAAGACTATATTCACTTTACCTTACCACCTACAATTACCGAACGATTTCTCTTCTACCACAGAATTATGGACTACAAATAAATAAATGCCAAATTTGTGCATTTGCACTGAGTTACTAAATTAAGGGAAAAATACTACTATTCATACGACATAGACCAACATTTTTTCAAAAAGTAGCTAAAATAGCAAGGATTTTTCTTGTACTAACAACAGTTAATAAATTTGTATGATTGTACTTCGTTTCGTCCCCTCAATCAACATTTTCCATATTGGCACACACATACGAATCAATAACTTAACAAAGCAGGAATACTGTTATCAAAAATTTATAGGAATTTGTAAACATGAATTTTACAGCCTGATTGATATTGTTCAACAGTATCATAAGATTTTATACTTTACAAGAAAATAGAATCAATTTGAGGATGGGTACCTCTAATTAGCAGGATCACAAAATCACATATCACAACAAGCAACAAAACAAGTCAATAAATAGAGGGTCAATAAAGTAAAGTAATTTAAAATCTACAACCCTTAAGCATCTACTTCAACAATCTTTTCGACAGGAAATTCATTGTTAAGTGCACCAACTCCTTTACTCACACAAATATCCCACTATACTACCCTCCCTAATCTGATCCAGAAAACCTCTGTCAGTGCCAAAGAGACAGACATGACCGAGGAAAAAAGAACAGTGGACCACAAAGCAATGCTGAACAGTTGGATTCTTTCTTTTTCATTTTTCTTACACAGATTTGCCCATAAGTTCATTAAGCTTCAGCCTTTCAATCTTACAAAGCTAAGCATTCATACTAACACAACTTCTAGAGATCCTCACTGGAAGAATTGAAGTTTCAGAAATATAAGAAGAAGTTCACACATTAAGTGAAATAACGGTGCATCAATGTTCACTCCGCTTTATGCAAAAAAAAATTCTTGTGTGCACATTATTGACTTCATATATTTACAACAAATTTCTCTCGAAGAGACATAATCATTTTTGTATCCATAATGACAGGTGCAGGATAAAATGGCATATTCAGTTTGAAAATGCACCAGTCCCTGAAAGGTAGATTCGATTCTTGACAATAATAGTCTTCCAATCAAGAGCTGACTTGATGAAAATTATCAAAACAAGGCAAGCTATACTTTTAAACATTAGTTCACTTCCACTCCAGCATTTTCTGCCATGAGGTTACAGAAATTATCAATAGATACTTGATACTTGTTGTTTAGCTCTCTCATTTCATTTAGAAGCTCAAAGCCTTGCTTGATCAAATCTTGAGCAGTTTTGGAATGCCGCATTCGAGCACAAACTTTAAAAGCATTAAACATTCGATCCTGCCGCTGATAAAAGCTGTCCACTTTATCAGAAAGAGTCAGACCATGTTGCAAATACTGATGGAAGACAGCACGATCGGTGACACCTTTCAGCTCCATCTTTGTGATGAGGAGATCAACGTGTTCCAAACTTTGTCTGACCAAAGCCATGAGGCATCCCTAAAAAAAAAAGATGCAATTTAGTGTTCAGGACTGTTTTTGAACATAGTTATTTCTGATTTGCTCTGAAGACTTCCTTACCTCAACTAGAATATTGACAACATAATAGAGTTTCATGCATTTTGCGCACTTCTTCTGGTCTGTAAAAGTCATATAAATTTTTTTTATTCATTATTGGCAGTTTGAACACCTGTTGTGCCACCAGTATTGATTGGAAAGTGTGTGCTTACTGTGTTTCCGCCCAATGGCTTTCTTGGCTGACTGGTGCTTTTCAATTCCCGACGTACATTGGGAAGCATTTTCTTGCTTTGTCTTCATGTCTTCGATAGAGCTGTCAGATGAGCTAAAATCCATCATGACAAGCTTCAAGCAGCGCTCAACATCACGTTCCTCTTTACTTTTACCAACATCCTGATCGTCAAGTGCTTCATGGTGTGGCTGAGAAGTTTTCTTGGTTGGCCACATTGCCTATGAATACAAATAAAAATGCAAAGTATTGTACACTTTACTAAACAAAAATATTTCAGCAGTATTATGCCCCAGCATTGTCAAAAATCAATACAAAACAAGAGGAACAAGCATGGAACAGTGGTTCACCGGAGGCAAATTTTGATACAAACTCCTTAAACTGTCAATTAAGTCATGTCAGTTTTTGGAGAGAGCCAGAGGCTGACTCCCCTTACCTCTATGGTTCGCTGCAGGCTCGGCAGGCGGGATGTGCGTGTGCTTTTCATTCTGGAACCCGTGGAAGGAGGGGGTCCGGGGACCCGCGGACGTCGCAAATACAGAATTGTGACCCGAAGGGCAGAGCGAATGGTTCCAAAAAGGCCCGCCACGCCTCTTGTCCCTTCGCCCTGGCCTGTCACGGCCGTGACACTAAAACCAGGCCCAAGTAATGCGTCACAACAACCCGTTCAGCCCCTCCGCTCCGTCCACTGTCGGCTGTCGTCTGCTAGCTGGCTGTCTGCTGCTGGAGTTCATGTCGTGTACGCATGCGCAAACTTGGGGCTGCGTTCAGTTAGCGCTCGACTTCCCCTAAGCGGAAACAGCAATGATGTGAAAGGGGAAAGGGCTCTAGGGAAAGCTGGGAAAGCCTCTCTATGATTGGTTGGCTAAATTAACTTGACCAGCCCCGAGCCCCGCTTGGCGTAGTTTTGGCAGTTTTTTTAGTTTGACTTGGCGATAGCAAACATCGGCAAACATACAGTGGACAGTCAGTTGAAGCGAAACACGTCCATCCTTGTAATTTGACATTACTTGACAATAAGTGTCGCTTTGCTGTGTGTGACATGGCGTCCCAGGTACGCTTTGACATTTTCGTTAAGCCCATTTTTGTATTATGGTCATTGTGTAACGTTAGGTTATGCAACCGAATCAGTTGCAACTTTAATTTGAGTGAGAAGTCTAATTGGTGTGTTTCATGTCATAATTGACACTCTTTGGCTACCTTCCAGATCTGCCTGCAATTAAATAAACTTTGTCCCATCATGAAACTCCCAAGCGTGTTGGAGGTATCCGAAAACTACTCAAAATTTCATGGCTTAATCGTTTTCACAGTGATGCTTGAGGTGAAATAAATTGTTTCAGGCGAGCCGTCCCATTTTAGCACCAGTTCATGCCCGGCTTATGTCAAACAGCACCAAATCTCCATCAGAATCTGGAGAACCATGGATCCCAGTTTACGAGGAGAGGGAGCATGAACCATTGCAGCTGAAGCGTTCGAGGTAATTCCTTCTCTGTTGTTCTGTTGCAACCATTATAACTTAAATGTGTGCAGTACTGTTATCATATTGAGCTGGAAAAGTTTTCACTTGCAAATGTGTTTTATAGGCTTGTTTACCAATCCCGGAAGAGAGGCATGCTGGAAAACGGTCTGCTGCTGAGTACATTTGCTGCCAAACACCTGAACACCATGTCTGAACAGCACCTCCAGCAGTATGACCGACTCATCAATTTGCCTAGCAATGATTGGGACATCTTCTACTGGGCAACAGGTGTGAAGCCTACTCCTGCTGAGTTTGAAACAGAAGTGATGGGCATGCTTAAAGATCACGTGAAGAACAAGAACAGGGAGGTCAGACTTGTTCAACCAGCCCTGTATTGATTTCAATCATGAAGTGTTGGTCTTATTATGATTGTTGTCTAACTTAATTTTGTAGATAGAATCATATCTTGGTATATATCCACTCTATGTATAGTGCAAATGTTCGTTATACTGTTATTAATAGAATTACTTAGGATAAATGAAGTAAATGTCGAGTAAAATTTGCAGAACTTTATTGTTATACTTAATTAACCTTGAACCCTAAGAAATGTTCACACATTTATTTCATGGTCTTGGCTTTAAGTTAGAAACAAGTATTACTCAATTCAGTTCCCGTGAGAAAATACATGACAAAAATACAGATTTAACAAAGCAATTATACATAATGCTCCTCAACATGCACTATCAGGAAATTGTGAGGCCGGAAGGAAGACAATAGGTTGGAACCTGCCAACCTCAAACCAGAACAACTAATTAGACATACATGAGTGCAGCAATACATCAGATATGGAAGATAATCACTGGACTGAAAATCACCATCACAACATAGATCAGACAAAGGTTCGGCAAAAATTGCTCACAATTGATTAATAGTTAAGGATTGACATTTACAGACAAGGCATCTTTGATACTCCCCACTTAAAACATCAATTAGAAAAATAATTTTGCCAATTGCTGGCAAAAGAAGAAGTGTGTATTAAATTTAATTAATAATTTTGCTAGAAAAAATATAATAGAAACCAAGACATGCATAAAATGTTTCAACAAATTGAAACTGCTACACACAGGTCAAGTCCTGGATAATACTCATGTAAAAAAAACTACAATTTAAGGCAAAAATATAATACCTTGGGAGTCACCTTACCTAAATCTAAATTATATACAGTCATCTCACCTACACAAGGAAAATACATTTCATTCACATAATTGTTCAATTAACCTAGGCCTATTATATTCAGTACAATAAAGAAGACAATGTCTGCAATAAAATAAAACTTGGAAGCAATACCATTCCAATGTGTAACCCTTGCTTTTCCTTTGAAAAGACAACAAAAGATTGCAGACAGACACTTGTTTTATGTTGATTCTTGGAAAGTTGTTAATGAATATTTAAGTCATAGAGTGAACTGATAAATACACATCATTTAAGACCAACGAACAGTGCAAATTTACAACATAACCAATAGTTTAACATTGACCTCACCAATCCTGCCATTAGACTGGTTTCATCCAAAAACAGAACATAGACACAAAGGACATTTAAGCTGGTTGCTATTGTCAAGTTCTGAACGGCATATTACGACTTAGCAAGACGCAAAACATGCAGGATCACTTCATCCACAGTCTGATTGTTGAGAAGAGTCTTCACAGCTTGGTCATCAATTACAACAGTAAATAGGAGTTTAGCATTGTGGCGTAACCTGTCACTATAAGGCATGTCATCACAGCCTGCAGAGGGGTGACCACAGCGCTTAATTACAGCATCCAACAGCTCGTCAATTGGGGCATCAGGCCACCCAAAGTTGCGGAGAGTGGTTTCATCGACCAGCAAGGTAAGCAGCTCACGAACCTGTTGGAAAATTTGACATTTTTAATTCACATAAGAGAGAAACTGAAGACCATGAGCAAAAATCATTCCTTTGCATACCGATTCAGCCAATGCAGCATCTTCCAAAACATTTTTGGCAGATCTTTGAATGGTACGAGGATAACCATCACTTTCACCATCATTATTTTCATTGGCAGCAACAAGCAACTGAACCTGCAATTTCTTCCTCTCAGCTTCAGCCATGATGTTTTCAAGCATGTCCCGATGTTTGGTTCGCATGTGGCGTAGCAAGCAATCTTGTCGGATGAATGCGCGTCCACATTCTTCACAGGAGCGAGGAGGTTCCTAAAATATAAAAGAAGGGGAGGTAAAACATGGAAGAAGGTGAAATTTATTTTCAAATTGATAAAATCCTGCTAAATATCCTAAGCCTGCAATATACCTTGGTGTGAGTCAACAAATGGATCTTCAGTGATGATTTCATGGCAAATGTCTTGTCACAAATTGGACACTTGTGAGCTTTGAGCCCAGAGTGGAGAACAGTATGACGAGACATGTCCTCTCTACGAACAAATGTCTTGTTGCACTCAGTACATTCAAATGGCTTTGCTCCTTCATGAACATACTTGACATGCAAATCAAGGCGGGATTTGCGGTTGAATGCCTTTCTACAGATGTCACAAGTGTAGCCGTTCTCACCTAAGGGGGTCAATAAGGGTTAATAAATAAACATAAGAAAATAAATAAAAATATTTAAATTCAACTAACACTTTTGCATACCTGTGTGGTGGAAAATGTGGGCTCTCAGCTGAGACAGCTGAATGAAAGTTTTGCCGCAATACTTGCAACTGTGAGGTTTATTACCAGTGTGAGTACGCATATGCCTGTTCAATGTTTCCTTGGCAGTGAATTTGGCATAACACTGATAACAAGAAAAGGGTAAGAGGGATTGGCAACACAACTTCAACTTGCAGAAAATGAAAATAATATTTTACCTCCTTGCACTCGTAGGGTTTTTCACCAGTGTGAATGCGGGTGTGCTTTTTCATTGCACTACTAGAAGGGAACACCTTGGGACAATAAGAGCAAGCATAAGGCTTCTCACCTGCAACAAAGGACAAAGATGAAGACCAATTTTCAATTTTTATCAGTTGACATCAATTAAAAAGATGCAAAGAACGAAAATTGAAGACTTACCAGTGTGGGTTCTCATGTGAATCTGAAGAAGAGTGGTGCCTTGGAATTCCTTTTCACACATTTCACATGTGTATGTTCGCTTGCGCTTAACTTGGCCTGCATGAGCGCGCAAATGCTCCCGAAGATTATCTTTACGGTTGAACATTCGGCCGCACACCTGGTCAAATTAAGGAACTTAGCACAAATTCTTCGCAATGACAGACACTGCACCAAGGTAAGGTAAGACTGTTACCTGGCAGGGGTATTGAGGCCGCGCATTGCCATCACAACCACTTTGCAACACATGACGGTCCAAGTGGTATTTCCTACTGAATTTTATGTTGCAGCGATCACATTCATAGGGCTTCAAGCCTGGGAAGAATAATTTCATAAATAAGCAATGCCTTGGGTTATGAAATACAGTGTGCAGGGGTACAAGGACTTGGTGAGAAAATACCTGTATGAGTGTACATGTGTCTGGCTAGTGTTCCTTTGTCAGGGCAACGTGCATTACATTCGGGACAGGAGTATGTGTCTCCCTCAGCATGAATAACACGTCGATGACGCTCCAAACTGGACTTGAGCTTGAATTGCTTGTTACAATCGAGGCATGAAAACTCTCCATTCTAGAAAAGATTAACACGAGATAAGTAAGAAATAACAGGAGAGAAAGAAGTTAGCAGTATTTGAATGTCAATCACACCTCATGAGCTCCTTTCATATCTTCTCCACAACAGTGGCATTTTCCTGGCATGTCAGCAGCAATGTTGCTCAGCTCCATCATATTGTTTTCATCTCCTTCCATGTCTGCCCAAACAAAAGAAAATTACAATAGAGCCTAAATAAAGCAAGAACTGGAGTGAAGGAAATGAAGAAAATGTGTTACCCTCAACTTCATCCAGATTGTCAGGCAGGATCAGCTCACTGCCTCCTCGAAAGTCAGCATCGGATGGGATTGGTTCACAATTCTTCTCATGAACCTTCAAGCTCTGCATCAAATTCAAGAGTTTACATCACTGTTAATTGATCACAATCACTGTTAACAAACACTTGATGCGATTCACTTACGGAGATGGTTGAGAAGCTCTTCATACAGATAGGACATTTGTGCTGATTGCGGGCATTGGAGGAATGAGGGCCAACATCCCCATCCTGAAAGTCCGAGTTCTCATCAGTTTCTTCAGCATTTGAAGCGCTGTCTGCAAGCTGCTTTGCAGCTGCTGCCTTCCTTCTTGTATTTTTACCTAAGGTGGAAAAAAAACCATGATGAATAAATGTGGACAAAGTAAATCTCCAGAAGCAGTTACAATAAGAATACTATCAAGATCACACAGCTTACCATTTCCTTGGTTGTTATTGTTGTTGACAGAGTTCCTTCCTTTCTTTTTGTTGGCACCAGCATCAGATTCCTCACTAGTTTCAATGTTTTCATTTGCTAAAGGCATTTTCCGTACACGAAGACCTACGCATCAAAATATATAGTATTAAGATTAACCAAGTGAAACACAATCCAGATTTAACTTCAAAATTGGATAATTACCTATTTTGGGCGGAGGTGACTTGGGCGGCTCCATTTCCTCCTCTGCACCAGAGCCCTGATCATCATCTGAAAAACCAAGAGTAACTTAAACATTGTCATGAAATTATCTAACAATTTATGTTTTGAGTAAATTACCAGGCAAACCATCCGGATCTGCTTTGATCTTTTTCCCAGATCGGCCTCCATAGGTCCTGGGCCCTCCTTTCTTTTTGCCACTTGTTTCCGGCATTTTAACCGCAGCTTCTGCCATTCTCCCAGTCGCTTTCAGGTGAGCTGTTCGTTATGAGCAACCTGAAACAACAACAGAAACACAGCAATGACACCTGCTCTCCAGAGAAAGGGACCCTAGTTTTCAATAAATTTAGAATAAAGTTTCCTTGAAGTTTAAGTTAAAACTTTCATCACACATTCAAAATACCCCTTAACCTGAGCTCTACCGCGATAACTATTATTCGGCTGAAGACGCACGAAAGGGAGGAATAAAATTAACCTCCAGCGAGGTGCTCAAATTATTTTGAGGTAGAAAAGAAGAGGGCACAACGGCGGCCATAGGCCACCTGCATCACTTCGCAACCGGCGCGAAACTCTTGTTATGTTATGGCGGCGAGGTTAAGAAAGCCCTTAGGTAAAAGAGTGGGACGTCTTCTGAAACTTTGAACGACTCCCAACACTAGGTGGGAACACGGACGATGCGCGGGCCACAACAAAGTTCCTGGCAAGAGGATAGAAAGTACAAGCCAAGGATACGACATGGTTGGGGGGGCCCCCACTGCCTAGGCTAGCCTACTTCTTTAGTCCTTCGGATGCCTTCTAGTACGTTACACTGCCACACATAAGAACACGCGAGGTTACGCTCGGAAACCTACTTGAGTCAGGATCGCAGGGGCATATCATTCGCAGGACGCACCAGACAACACGCAAGATTTTGACCCTGAATATCCTGAGACGCTTGACTCTTCTAGCAGATCTCACGCCTGGAAGCTCGACTACCCAACGCGTCACCCAGCGTCACCACACCACGGCGCGGACGGAGACAGGGACTACTTTCGTCACGCAGTGCAGCGCAGCGCCGCAGGTGGCCTATGTCGGGAAGTAGTGCCGCCTTATTGCACGGTCGCTTTGCTTTCCTGGAGCGTTCTTAGACTTGAAAATGACTCGAGGAAAAAAAGGGCATTTTTATCCGACCAAAACAAGATCCTCACTCCACCTCTCGTGGACTGTTACAGAAGGCGGAAGGTGAGTTGAGAACAGTGCGCGGGTCCACCTTGTCCACCTTTGCTCGCTTGCCACTCATCTGGGTTTTCTCACGCGAATACACACTTGTATCAATGCGGCGAGAAATTACAAGGGCGCGCGTCCCAGTGGATTGCTATTTGAGTGGGACTGAGGAGGCCCCCGGCCCGACGGGATTCACTGGGACCATGATTGAACTTCGCCGGGACACCTGTGACGGTATGCCTGTTGCCTACCCTGAGCTGATCCTGTGGCGCCAAACACGACATCCCCCAGTAGAGGGGGTGTCTAAGTAAAAGGCGTTGTGGACTTAATTTTTGTTTTCACCACTTTTTTATGGTCATATTGACTGAAGCTGTTTCAACAGAGTCCTTTCGCTCCTCTCAAAGGAACAGCAAAGAAAGGATGTTATACTGGGGAATGATCAGAGGAATAGAAAGCACATGTAATGCTTTTATCAGTTGTACTTTTATTTTCCTCCCATCCATCATCAATCCACTGATTAGTAGTACACATTACACAATCAAACTTTTCAAAGAAATGCACAAAAGGTGCATAAAAGCTGTTAACATCATTCCATTTAAAAGCAATTAGAAATAGACAATAACATTAGCTGAGGCAGACAATGAGCACCAAAGTCACCTTCGCCAATGACACCTCCAAATGATAACAAGAGTAAAGAACATAGATAGGTTCCGAAAGTTGGACTAAATGACTTGAGAATCAACAACTACTATGTTGAAAGTTAAACTTGATAGTTCCAACACTTCATATTCATAACCGAAGAAAGACTGAACAAGCATAAGGGCCCGCATTCAACAAACCAACATCTACTTAGAAATTACTATTATGACAACTTCCAAAGGCCAATCACAATCATTACAGGTAATGAAAAATCACTTTACGAATCCAGCAAAGATTAGGGAAAAACAAGACAGGAAAGCCCAAGAAAATATGGACAAAAACAAATAGGCTGAATGGCTCTGACATTCAGTAATACATACTAAATGCAAATACATGTATCTCTGGCCTTGAAATATTTTAACCCAAAAATAAGAACAGAGCAGGAAGTACGGGATACTGGTATGCACCAAACAGGAAAGAAAAACAACTAAAACAGAAACAAGTTTTCACTGGTGAAAAATATTATAAACTTGGAGACCAGAGGTTTGTGCAGGAATCTCTTAATAAAAATTGTGATCCTTGACACGGCCACCATCGCCTTCAGAAACAAATCGTTTGCGGCCTCGGGTTGGCATCTTTTTCACAATTGTGTCATTGAGGAAGCCAGCTTTCTGACAGCGTTCCACAAACCGCTCAAGTACAGTGTAAGCAAGTGGCACATCAAGGCATATGTCGGGCATGTCTTCATAAACACGCAAAAAGCCCTGAAAGGATAAAAAACAACATCAACATGTAGAAGCACAACTAAACAAATACACAATTGCAGGCAGGATATGGTCTTACCCTTTCCATCATGTCTTCAGTAATGATTATAGCATTGGAAAGAGATTTCAGAAGCCTGCACATGGCTTCATCAGTATGGTGGTTTATGGCTTCCAAAACCATCACCACAGCCTATTATGAGATGTGAAAAATATTATTTTAAGAAATAAATAATATAATTATTCCACACTAAAAAAACTAAAATTAAAACCTTGCAACAAGAAGTTAAAAGAAATTTAAAATACATAAATTATTACACACCTCATACACCAACTCATGGTGGAAGTGGGGCACTTCCAGATTCTGCAGACAGCGAGTGGCTTCCTGCAGGTCACTAGACGACAAATACTCTTGCAAAAGCAAGTTCATTTGTCTAATCAGGTACTTGACTGGCCTCAGGCCTCCACCAACGCCCCACACATTATCCAGACGCACAAGACCATGCTTCATAGACAGCAAGGTCTCAGCTCTAGACAGCGATTTTCTGGAAAAAAGAATGGTTGCTCCTGTGACACATGAACAAATTTACACAAAATTAAGGTGCACATGCAATGCCACTCTGCTCACTTTGCATGCTCGGTGTCAGCCTTTTCTTTCAAAGTTTCAATAAACTTGGGTGGAATACAATCATCAGCAATGGCACGCGCAAGGAAATTGCCAAGCACAGTGGCAGCTTCAGGTGTATCCAGAATGAGATCTGGTAAATTCTTCAAAAGAGCATCAAATGCTAGAAGGAAAAATACATTTTTTAGAACTTTTTATTTCGTTAATAGCTGAAGCATTTTGATGGGACAAAGCGAATTCCCTACCTTTGCTGATGTCCCTCTGAGAAAGAATGCGACCGTAAAGGTCTGAGATCAGAACAGAAGTCATCTCCCTGTGAGACGGTTTGTGGTCCATGGCCATTTCAATTATGATCTGTGCAATCTAGAGGGAGAAAGAAAAAGTGCAAAGTGTCTAAACATACGAAGTATAAAGGAAAAATGTTACTTGATGGCAACAGTTAAAAAGGCTTCATACCATGTAGCGTTTGGATCCGCAATTAATTTCATCAAGGGCAAGACTAGCCTCGTATGCATCACCATTTTCAAAATACTCCAAAATTATGGGCTCCACTAATTTCTGAAATACAATGTTTCATGAAAACAAAATTACGTCAACCGTCTACAAATATATCATCAGACTTAAAAAATAGAAAATGTAAATATTTTTGCTACTAACCTGCAATTCTTCATCGGACGCCTGAGGAATCACAGATTTTAATTCAATATCACCATTATCAAGGGAATCACTGTCGTAGTTGGGATCATTCATATCCTCATCCACTTCCTGCAACTCTGAGCCCAACTGACCCCACACACCCTTGCCTCCAGCTCCACCTGAATAAAACAACACAGCTGTTAAAAAAGAAATGGCAAATAAAGGTCAATGCATGACACCCTCTCCTTGCCTCAATTGGCTCCATTTCAAAACCAGTCAAGCGACTGTGAGGGAGGCAGCCCCCACCCGGTACTTTCAGCCGCCGAGCGAACAACGTAAACAAACGACCAGCTGCCCCCAGTGCGTGGTAACTCCCAGGGTGGGGGAAAGGAGGTGGGCGCTTGGGGGGTTTCAAACTGGAGGAGCAGGGCTACCAACAAAAAACGGACTTTAAATTCATTTTCTGCGACATGGCAAGCATAGGCGGCTAGGCAACGATTGATAAATGACCGCGAGTTTATAGTGCATACGCCTCAGTACAAAAGAATATTTTCTTTTCAGTTTGAATTATTTTTTCATCATTACATGTTGGTGTCAATGCTCCTCCAGTTGGCGAAATAACAGAATCCTATAAGGCCGGAGTTACTACGCACTGGCTGCCCCCCTCTACCCTTCCCCCGCCCCCCTCCCCCTCTCCATCCAACTAGGCAGATCGTCACGTAGGCTACCTAGCCAGCGATGCCCCGTCCCCCGCGGTGCCCCGTGGCCCCATGGTGGCCCTGATAAACGCGTAAACAAGTCGTGGGGGTCCTCGCGTGCCCACTGTGCCCACCCCAAGGCCATCCGCCAGCCCTGCGCCCTGCCCCGGCCGGACGCCGAAGGACGAAGGGCTTTCTAGAAGCCGACGCTCTCGAGGCCTGCCGAGGCCTGCTGGGGGGGCAGAGTGGGGAGGGGCAGGGCTGGAGCCTGGAAAGGGAAAGGGATAGGCCTCACGCGGAGAGGACGCGGCAGCTCAACAAAGCCCTGGCCCAGCACGTACGCCACGCGCACGCCCTGGACAAAGGCAACACACATGACGACGCCGACGCCGTCCGCAAACTTGCCTTTCTTGGGGGCCCCGCGACTGAAGCCGCTCCGCGACCTCCGGCTGTTCTTCCATTTCCTGACAGGGTGCACGACACCGCCGACCGCCCCGGACACCTCCTTGACCAGGGAGCGCACGGTCCTCTTGCCCTTGATCTTGATCCTCTCCGCCGAGGCAATGCCCTTCTCATCGACGCCGTTGGTCTTCTTGCCGGGGCTGGCGGCATCGCCATTATGGCCGACGTCCTCCACCGCCTCGCCGTCGCTGCCGTTCTGAACCTCTTCGTCCATCATGTTGGGGCGTCACGCCTCGGCTAGCCGACGGACAGGATCAAAGACTCGCACGCGCTGGACTCCAGCAAAGGCTTGACTCGAACACACCTGCCAACTGGCTTCCCAAGCCCTAGCCCTTCACCAGCACCCGCTCACATCCAGCCCTTCACTTTGCGCACCGAATCTACGTCGCACTTCTTCGTTGTCTAGTCTCGCATCGTACTGCGCAGCGCAGCTCGCTTCGCAGCCGCAGCTGGGCCTCGAGTTGTTTTTGTTTTGCCACGATGTTTGGGCCGCCAGTGGTGGGGGGAACAGCCAAGCGCTTACTGGTTGCAGCGACGCCCGTCAGGGGGCACTGCCAGCCCGGTGCCGTCACGGCCTCCCGGATCCAATCCCTTCCGTCAAAAGGCGCCACATTTGAGCGCAGTGTACAGACAAATTGATTTATGGCGGCGCCGCTATGCTGCCATGC
Source organism: Stenchaetothrips biformis (assembly GCA_030522485.1). NCBI lineage: Eukaryota > Metazoa > Arthropoda > Insecta > Thysanoptera > Thripidae > Stenchaetothrips > Stenchaetothrips biformis. Next base: position 8,538,651 of record CM060095.1, on the reverse strand, counting down.
CGTGCCCATTTCCCTTCATGCAATAGTGACGCCTCTCCCTTCTTCCACCCTCAGGCTTCTTGACCTAACCGCACGCGACTGATCCAAGCCGGTCGGCAGGTACGCCCGCCCCTCCCTCTCCAAAGTTGTTGTTTACAGAAACTCATTCTGTATTTTTCGCCCAAAGTAAAAAACAATCCTGTCAGCAACTTTGATGGTGTGTTCTTTCAGGTAGAGGAGCAGCCAGTTAGAAAACTTTAACATGAAGGCAAGATGTATTTCACCACATAAAATTGATTCAAAATGAAGTTTGAAGGACAATCATTTTTCTTTTTCTAACACAAGACAGACAGAACACCACTAATCACAAATGAAAATACAACAAGGTGCATGGTAACATCACAGAACACCATATTATGGCATACATGATTTACTGTCTAAATGCAGCAACAGTCTCCAATTCATAAATTAAAAAAAAAAACCATTAATGGGAATGAGGTAATCAGTTAGTTCGAGTAAAATAGCCACAGGAAAGAATTTAAGTTGGCTAAGAGGAATTGAGATATGAACTTCATGAGAGCTGGCCACAGTCAGCAACGACGACCTTCTTGGAGGTCTTGCCATCATGGGAGCCGTAGGATTCCAGCTGGAAACGCGAAGAATTAGAACAGGTACTAACAGAAACTAAAAGAACCATTAACTTATTCTAAATTCTCACCTTCTTAACAACATCCATGCCTTCGACAACACTGCCGAAAACAACGTGCTTGTTGTCGAGCCAGCTGGTCTTGACAGTGGTGATGAAGAACTGGCTTCCATTGGTGTTGGGACCAGCGTTGGCCATGGACATGATGCCTGAAACATGAGCGCACTCAGCATACGTTTTCCCACCATTCATTCACAAACGATTGAGCAACAATTTACCAGGTCCGGTGTGCTTCAGGGTGAAGTTCTCATCGGCGAACTTGCGGCCATAGATGGACTTGCCACCAGTGCCGTTGTGGTTTGTGAAATCACCACCCTGGCACATGAAGTTGGGGATGACACGGTGGAAAATGCTGCCCTTGTAGCCGAAGCCCTGTTCACCAGTGCAGAGAGCACGGAAGTTCTCAGCAGTCTTGGGCACCACATCGCTGCGGAGCTGCAACAGATAAAAGTTGCTGATTACTCACAAAATAAAAAATAAAACAAGTATCTGGCTGGACAAAAGAGAGGGGTTACATTTCCCGCAGCAATTGCTAGCTGTCACAACCAATGCAAGCAGGCAGGGGCGTGATCCATGACAGACATGGCTGCCATAGGGGTCGCTGCCGAGCGCTTCAGGAGTCGTTTCGTCGCGCTGTCTCTGTCGCACTCGTAAGGCTATCCATAAGGGTGCGAGAGAGACAGCGACAGTCCGCTCGACTGGTACATGGAGGCGGTGTCGCTAGGCGGTCCGGCCGCGCCGCCTACGCCGCCCTGCCCGGGCCGGCTAGCCCGGCCGGCCCCGCGCTGGCGAGCCATGACCTAGCCGAGGGCCCGGCCCCGGCCCCCGCAGCCCGCAGGCGGCGCAAGCCACACACACTGCATAATAGATGCAAGGGATTCGCACGTCCCCGTCAATCCCGAGGGCCTGCACAGCCCGCCGCCCGGGTGACCTTGGGGGCAACCCGTATCGACCACCGGGCTAAGGAAGTAGTTGACCCGCGGCCGACTTTAGGTTAGCATCGGCCCGGAGGCCCGGCGCGGTCCAGGACGGCGCCGCGGCCGCGAGCAGCCCCTGGCCGCGTCGGGGACGTGCAGCGACCCGCCGAGTGCTTGGCAACACGCCGCCCGCGTCCCCGGCAACAAGTAAGCTACCGCTTTACCACCGCGGGGCGCTTGGCCGCCCGCGCCCCACGTGGGGACGGCCGCGCCTAAATCCACGCCAACTCGCCCGGGCCATTTCCAGGGGCGACATGGCGGCGCGCGGCCCGGCCGCAGACACCCCAATTGCGGCTTGGCGCGCCGTGAATTGCCAAAGTCGTGGTACAGTGCCAAGGCGCGGCCGGCCGCAGCGGCGCAGCGGCACGGCCAAACGCCGGTAGGCCTAGCCTAGCCGCCTCGAACCTCACCCGACATGGCCCGCATTTCCCCGCACTCACTCACCTCAATCACGATCCTGCCGGCGGCCTGGCCGTCGACGGTCATGTCCATGAACACGCGAGGAAGGCCCATCTCTGCGGATAAGTTCCTGGTGGCCGGTAGAGACAACGAGACTGGCGGAGAGCGGCACGCGAACTGGCCGAGCAGTGGCAGTAGTGGACGCGGACGCGACACGGACCGGGCCAGCGAATGGCGGATCGACCCAAGCGCGAGAGCCATTTCGCGACGTGTGTGTGTGTGGGAGGGCGGAGGGACGCGACTAGACGCGAGACGCTCTAAAATGGACGACGCGACGGTGCGGCTGGACTCGACAACGCGTTGGCTTCAAGTGTGGCCGCGGAAAAAGGGCCAAGGTGACCCAATATTTCAAAATTAAGGGTCTTTACTTTGCGCGGCGGAGGGAGGGCGTTACGTCCACGGGAACTACATTCATCTTCCATCTTCCGGATGAGTGTAGCCCCCTTTTAAATCGCGATTGACACTCGTTTCTCGTACAGATGTGCAGGGGATGTCGGGGGCACTTGGGGAAGGAAATGAGTTGGTGTGGAGAAATTTCGGGTCGGAGGGCATCGTGTCTGCGAATTGGAAACAGATAATTAGAAATTTCTCGTTTGAACGTCGCTCAAACGACCGGAAGCACTTCGGCGGCAATAGTCAGTGCAGCTTCGTGAACTCAACTCTAAGACATTTTTTATAATTCATTAAGTGCCAATTTGAGCAAATTTCACTCATTTCTTTCCATTTTTAATTTTTCTGCTCACATCACCTTCCGTTCAATCCCCTGCTCCCTCGATTCTAGAAATAAGACAGCCCTGTTGACCACCGCCGTGCGGAGTAGTGCGTCAGTCAATGACACCATCTTGACTTGTTTGTGTTCGTACGCTCAGGAGCTGCAAGCCAGACTTTCGGTGCCTCTAAGTAACTTTCGCAACGCCCAATTTGGAGATACTGACGAGGGACGACCACTGTCCTTGCGCCTCTACTGCCGCTGCTCAAGGTAAATGCCACGGTATCTGTTTTTACCGAGTTTGCTTGCAATCATTAACTCAGGGGCCGTTCGTGCCGGTAGGGAGCTGCGCCAAGCATGGCTTCTATCTTATGTGCCTAAATCGCACTATGTAGATGAACCGCGGTAAATTTTCGTAAAGTTTGCTAGCAAACCCGCTTCATGTGACCCGGGTGGTCGTGTCTATGGTGAGCTGTTGATCGTCGCTCCTCGTTTGAACTCACGGTTGCGCTCGTTTGTCAGTGGAGATAAGGTATCCATAACCTAGTCACACAGTAGGCTCTCATCGGGCTCAAAATTTTAAGTCGACGTTCGTGAGATCCGTTGATTGGGGCTTGCAGTTACTGTAACGTAGCTGTGTTTTGTTCGTTTATTCCGGTTTAGTTGTGCCGTTTGACCGGTATAATCAGTTCACCCTAAACCCCAACTCACGAACATGTACGGGCCCACTCACTTGGCCTGGATGCCCTCGACCGGCCGGTTTTCTTGAATTTCAAACTGTACTTGCAGGTATCATTAGGTGCGGGATTTTGTTTGTGGCTCTTATTTTGTGTTACGCAATAATTTTCTGTGTTTGGCCTGGACCGATTTCGTGAATCATGATCCCCTTTTTGTGCTGAGGGACGTTGGCGTGCGCGCGCGCGCCTATGCGATGCAAAGCGGCCTTTCGGCTTGCTTTTGTCTTGTTTGTTTTTTCGATCTCCTTGTATCTTTAATTCTGATAAATTCGTAAAAGTGTCACTTTGCAATCTGTACTCATTCTGTAGCCCCACAGATGACTATCTATTGTGGTTATGATGAACTTTAACTAGCATATTAAATTCATTTGGTTTTTGTGTGTAGATGCAAGCTTGGTGAGGTTAAAAACTTCACAATGTATAGGTTTTGACTGGTCCACTCAAATCATGTCAATGCTTTGCTGTAATCCTGCACATTCTTTAATTTTTTAAAACTTTCAGTTTTTTATTTATTTTAAGTCAATGTTTAAAACCTAATAAAAATTTGTCTTTTTAATCTAACTTTTGTGACAGTATGGCTTATAGATATAGGATAATTTCTTCCTTGATTTAAAAAAAAAATACTTTTTTTTGTAACTTATTCATTAATTTTTATTTCCCCAGGTTGGCTGGCAGGACAGCTGAGAATTTTGTACCGGGGCCGCACTTGAGCTATCGAGATGTCGGCCAGTGGGCCCTCTCCCAAGAAAGCACGAAAGGAGGGTTCCGTCGAGGGTGAGGAAGGCAGGGACTATGATGTTGAAACACAGAAGGCTTTAGAAGAGATTGATGCCTGTCAAAACGAAATTGATGTCCTAAATGAGAAGGCCAGTGAAGAAATTTTGAAAGTAGAGCAGAAATACAACAAACTCAGGAAACCTTTCTTCGAAAAGCGTAATGATATTATCAAGAGGATACCAAACTTTTGGGTTACTGCTTTTGTGAATCATCCACAGATCTCTGATATTCTTGAAGAGGATGAAGAAGATGCTCTTCATTACATGACTAAATTAGAGGTGGAAGAATTCGAAGATATTAAGTCTGGCTACAGAATCAATTTCCACTTTGGTGAGAACCCATATTTTGAAAATGAGGTTCTAACGAAGGAATTCCACCTTGGCTCGTCAGGTGATCCGGCCTCTCAGAGTACTACCATCAAATGGAAGGGAGAAAATGATCTCTCCAAGAAAAACAAAGAGAGAAATGGTGTCAACAAGGGCAGAAAAAGATTTCTGGAGACAAAAACCTTCTTCAATTGGTTTACTGACCACACAGACCCTTCTGCAGATGATGTTGCAGAATTGATAAAGGATGACTTATGGCCTAACCCGCTTCAGTACTACCTTGTGCCAGACATTGAAGTCGAAAATGGTGTGGAAGGTGAAGACGATGTCAGTGAAGATGACTCTGTTGTAGTTGAAGTTGAAGGTGAGGAGGAAGAAGATGATGGTGGTGACGTTGAAGGCGAAGAAGGGGGTGAGGAAGGAGAAGACGGAGGCGAAGAAGGAGTTGATGAAGATGATAATGAAGAAGATGCTTGAAAACCATGTGATGATGTGATGGACACAGTTGAAGGAAACTTCTCCAAATCATATATTATCGTTTCCTCTTTTAGGATGCAATCACTGTTATAGAGAAGAATCAAGACAGTTTTAATCTAATTGATGTTAAGATATCTCTCAATCATTTCTATTGATTTCTTTTTGAGTGCTGTATTAATGTTTTCTTTACAGTTAAGTAGATATTGTCTTACTCTGGGTTTTTCTCTGCATCAATTAGGCCAGTTTTTCCTGTGCATGCTGCTGTCTGTACTGTAAGTGTGAAACTGTATTGATGTGTGTGTAAGTGTATGAACAGGATTATTTTTATATTTTGTATGTATTTCATTTAGCCAGGATATGGCTTCAGTGGGTGGCCACTCATGAGTTTGTGTTTGTTGATAAAACAGCGTTTTTAGAAAGTCTTGTTTTCTTCTTTTCAAATTCATTCTAAATTTGATATCCTGAATTTTCAATTCAATGTCACCATCAAGACAGCTTTAGAGTGTAGCAATGTTATCTCTGTACTAGTAAAATTGACCTTAAATATATTACATGGTATACTTAATCTTATGGTCTGGTGGAATAGTCTCATTATTTATCCTTAAAACTTCTTGATACATTCTACCATGAGTCACACCTATAGCTACTGGACTTCATTGAGGAAGGAACTAATTCATTCTGGCACTGCCAGAAGTGCATTGAGTAATGACTATCATTGACAGTTGCCTGTCTGATCAGAACTTCTGCACCAACACCACTGATAAGAGAGGTGTAAGAGTTCATTGAATATCATATCACTTTACAGTGTAACAGTGCTCACAGCCTTAGAAATTACAAGGCGTGCATGATCACTGCAATGTTCCTGATAAATCCTTAAGATAGCGAAAAAAAAAATATTTTTGTAGGGTCACCTTTTTTAATAAAAGGAAGGTGTTAGGAGAGGGAATGATTCAGTGCATACAATTAATAAAATTAAGATTCATTTCAAAGTAAAGTTAAGTATCACAGAAGTTATTTTCCATCAGATACGTGCAATGTCAGTTCGATTACAGTACCTCAACCAACTATTAGTACTCCAACATAAACAGGACAAAATGTAAGGCTGAAAGTAAACATAGTGAACAGCAATGCCTAAAACAAAGGCGATTATCATCTTATTTCAGGTGCATAAAGCACACCCTCCAATAAATTAAACACAACAATTTTTGAATAAGCTGGATGCTCATTGCTCACCAACTGACTGCAATACTATCTCCATCATCCACAGAGTAAAAAGATAAATCCTGCATATCCTTCTCAAGGGAAACTTCTATATCAGGTGCCTGAGGAAGTATTTAATGTGTTAAAAAAGAAAAACGCCCTCAAATTAAGACTTTTTTTTTTTCATTTCTGTTTGACTGAGGCAAACATGTAACTACAAACCTTGGCACTAATGGCTTTAAGTGATGGCATGGAACCACCAGTGTCCATAAGCTTCTGAACTAATCCACTTAGTTTTTGAACAGTCATGTTCTTGGGAACTCGTTTTTGGAACTCTGGTATGTCTGAATTGCCTGGACAAAATATTCTAACATTTATCAAACGAGCTTTCAGAGGTGCTGGTTTTGCTGAAATATCTTCCTCTGTGATGGAACCATGTTCTAAAGTAACAACAAAAATATCAGCCATCAGTTAATCTTCTTAAAATATTGAACATAAAATAGTGGAGAAGTACTTACTCCCAACAAGCTCCACATAACGAGGGTGGTTATGGTGAAACTCTCTGAGTAGAACAGGATTGTTCACAGCAGCTACCCATTCTCGTCCATAACACTTCATGTAGTCGTATTCAGCACCTCTGCGATCCTGATCAAGGATCTCTGTTCCATTTAGTTTCTGGAGAACAAGGAATTAAGAATTGCATATCCACTTTGAGTTGAATTCTTTCATACTATTTTTAGTACATCATCGTACCTTCAAACATTTGATCCTGCCAATAATTAATTCAAATGCCTTTGGTATCTCCATTAACGGATTTGATTGAAGTAAGATGTTTTGCACAGACTTCAATTTGTTGAGTTCATTAATTGAATTCCACTGCAAGAGATTATTTAAACAAATAGGGTATCATGAATAGAGGTGATGGCATTGTCCTCATGATACAGAAAAATAAGTTGTGAGAGCACATACTTACATCATCTATTTCATTGCTTTGGAGATTAAGCTCAATTAAGGCAGGAAACAAACTTGTAGTCCCCTCACCAGGAAAGAAAACCTTCTTCAGACCAGTATCTCCAATATGAAGAACTTGAAGGCTAAATAAATAACGATAAATGATTCACACCAATTGCCCCAACAAAAATCATTTACTGAAAGAAACCGAAAAACCTTCACCAAGGACTACCTTAAAAGGTTTCCCAATTTGTTGATATGAGTCCAATCCACAATTGGATTTGATTGCAAATACAGTGAAGTTAAGTTGGAAAGTACGCCAAAATGAGGGCTTTCCAGCTCATGTATTCTGTTACACTGGGCCTAAATGTCATTCAAGATAGAAAAGGATTTAAAACCACTTACATATAACCTAAGGTAAATTTGTGGCAAACTTACAGAGACTATGGTTACAGAGGGCCACATAGTGGCACAGATGAGGATTTCTTTCCAAGTGTAGCCAACACCATTTAGAACCATATTTTTTATTAATCTGAACGCACTCTGCAATTGCAGAGCTTCTTCTTCAGTGGGCACAGCCAGTTTATTTTCACTAAAATTGAGAAAAAAAAGTGAATTTTTATTTTTGGCAAAGTCATGTTTGTGGATCTGTCTCACATAATAATACATACGAAATATTAAGATGGTAGAGTTCTGCTAGCTGTTTGGTGATATCAGCAATAGTTCTCCAATCCTTTACAAGAGTGTTGGTCAGGAATAATTCCCTTACAGACGGACACAACAGTGCAAGTTCACCCTCTTCTCCAGCATATTTGACCAGATCACCTCCCAAGTGAACAACTGTAAGGTTTCTGAACTGGCTGAAAATAAGACCAATCTTTTAAGAAAAAAAGGACACCACAGCAAAATAACAGTCATTTTTAAAAATGTAACTAATAACCTTTGCTGTGAGTTGACTTTTTCAAATCCAACCATTTCAACAAATGGAATGTTGAATTGTTTTTGGAGTTCAGAGATAGCATCACTTTCAACTCCTGCTGTAGATCCTTCTACTTTGCCATATCGTTGACGAATGGCCTCAACACAAGATATACCAAAGTTTAACTTGGCGGAACGAACAAAAGAACCAGATGTCGGGTGGCTGACAAAAGATCACACAATTGTTATTGGAAATGAACAATCAATTTACCCATTCATTCCCTCGTTCATGGTATCAGAATGCAAAAGAATAATACCTTGTTTCGAAGTAACGCACTCCATTGTGAGATCCATCATGTTTCCCTCTGCTTGGATCATCCCACTCGACTCCAACCCAAGTACCCGGCTGATTCTGTATTTCTCCAACAAAGCGGACTGTTCCACGGTACCCTTGGTAGTCCACTCGTTGACCCAGGGAGGGTCCCGACTGGTCTCCTGACGTGCACATGGCTATATCTGCACAGAAAAAGATTAATTAAAAAGCAGTCTCTTGATTGTATTAGATTGGTCTGAAGATCAACAACATCATAAAAGTAAACTGGAATTGATAGTCTCCAAAATGCAACGATAGAAAAATACAGAAACATCCCATCATCGGAAACGCCATGAGGATGGATGCCTTTACATTTAAATGTTTAAGGGGATAGAAATTTCTTTCAATGCAGAGGCGAAAGTACGGAATTTAGCATGATGAATATACCTGAGAACAATGTAGGTTAGGTCGTTGCTATCGTTACTCTACAACGTAGCATATCTAAGCTGCAAAACAAGAGTTCATCTTGATGCAGTGGATGATGTCAATTTGTGGTTTACTCCACTGAAGGTATTGTCCCGGTCTTTAGATTGTCAAAAGACCACAACAAAACATCACCGCAAACAACAACAGTAGTTGGAGGGGAGGGGGGTGGGGGCAGCCTGGACAGAAGAAAATCGGAGAGGCGGAAACACGAAACACTTTGACGCGCTTTTTTGCTTTGGTTTAAACAGAGAAAGTTTATGTAACTTGATGACTTCATTCATTTATCGTGGTTCTATTTTCTTTTATAGCTGTGGCAAGAGTATTGTGAAACACTTCCCAACTTGAGGTGTGTTGAAAATATGAAGGAGGGCGGAAATTCTATTGTAAATTGGAACAAAACTCACATGATACTGAAAATATTTTATTTACATGTATCAGGTACCTAAGTGCTATACAGTAAGATTATTATGACAAAAAGGAAAATCTAATCCCAAAATTTGAGAACACCGTCCCAGCCTGCAGAGACAACCTTACTCGGCTCATGAGGATGCCACAAAGTTGATATACAAACACCATCATGGGCTTTCCATTTCTTGAAAAGCTTGGTTGTCTTCCAATCCCATACATATACTTTCCCATCAGCATCTCCAGAAATGACATAACTAAGAAAAGAAAACAGAACAATGTAGATCAGATACATATGCACCATATGCACCAACTGAACAAATCCTAGGGAGCAATCAATACATACCTCATGTCAGGTGAGAAGTCAATTGAACACGCATATCCTGCAACCATGTGACCAGAGAAAGTCTTCTTCCTATTCATTTTGAATCGGTTTAGTGCTGAGAAGACAACAATCTTGTTGTCCATGGACTGGCAGGCTAACCACTTGTAATTAGGGGACAGTGTTACTGCTGGCATTGAGTGCATGCTGGGGTCTGCAATGTACTTCATGTCCACAGGAATATCCCATTCCCACACTCGCAAACTCTTGTCATCTGAAGTTGTGACAAATCGACGGTTTTCATCAACAAAAGTAATTGTGTTGACTGAGCCCAAGTGCCGATCATATTCCTGGACAATTTCTCCAGAACGAGTATCCCACTGCGAAAAGAAAAAAATCAGTAAATGAAAAAAGACCACACATCTCCAAAAATGCATCCTTAGTTTACTTAAAAAGTAACTTACACATATGATTTTCTTGTCTGATGTTCCAGCAACGAATAGGTGCTGTTTATCTTCATCAGGATGAAATTTACAGCAGTATGGGGTTTTTCGGCTGGTGAATCGAGATACACACTCTCCGGTTTCAGTGTCCCATAATTTAACATATCTATCATAAGCTAAAGGATGACAAAAAAACGAAAAAAGATGAAGATATCAAGTTGATAAGATTTGAAAATATCAATATAAGAAGAGAAGACAGCTTACCAGCAGACAAGAAATGTGTTCCACTGTTGTTGAATGCAATATCACGGACAGCTTGGCGATGTCCATAGTAAGTTCTTACACAACGACGATCATTGTAAACTTCCCAAATCTAGAAGACATTTGAAAATGCTAAGATTTACATCCAACGAAACCAGTTTTCATTTAAGTATGTAGGAAGTATAAATTACCTTTACTCTGCAATCCATACTACAAGACAGCAGCAAATGGGCTGTTTTGGGTAACCATCTAATTGCAGATATTCCTTTTGTATGGCCTTCCCATGTATGAATAAGATTCTTGGGCAAGAAGCAACGATCTGGAGGAACTTCTGATTTCAAATTCACCCCAACATCCTGAGGAGGATGCATAAATGAACGGCCTTGGTAGTCGAAAGGTTCCTTGACTGAAATCAAATTAAAAAATTAAAATAAACCACTCTTACAGACTTACAACAATTAATAAAATGATTGCTTACTGTGTAGAACTGTTTTTTCTTCCAAAGGCCTTTCATCAATCTGTTTTCCTTTCTTTTGTCTTTTAGCCAAGATCTCTTCCAGTTCTGCTGCCTCTTCCTTAACAATGCGGAAAAAACGAAATGGGAAATATAGTGAACAGGTGGTTCAGTGAACTTAAGGATCATATAGACCACGGCACTTACTTCATTGGGTTTCATGACTCTCTTTTCATCGACGTAGGTGCCCCAAGGACCTAAGAACCCCTCAATGTCATCTGGGTTGTCATTCTTATTTCTTTTCCGTTTATCTAAAGGCCGTTTGCTAGTTGACTCGAACACTGTTTTACCCCCAGCTTCCTGCTGCGCTAATTCTGAGCCAATGGATTTGGCACCTTCAACAGTGTTGGCGTCTACACTTGGGTCTAATGCATAGCCTGAGGAAAACAAGAAAAAAAATAAAATAAATACCACAGGGGATTATAGAAGAATCAACCATATAAACTACTCTGGCCTTGCAGTAGTGCCTTACCATAGCTTGTAAATGTTCGGCGTTGATTCTCAAACTGGAATGCATCCATGTGTGCGGCCTCAACATACCCCGACAACATGTTCCTAGCTGCCATCTGTTGCTGAGTTTGATTGGGGTTATGAGGTCCCAGTTCAGGAGCAAATAAGTCATCATACTTCAGGTTAAATGATATTTCTTTGGTTGTCCTATCGACAAGTGGGCGAGGATCGTTGGCACCCTGGAAGACAAAACACATGTGTAGGCCCCATCTCACAGGAAAAAATTCATGAGACACAAATTAGTCTCTACATAGAATTGGATACAAAGAAAACTGTTTTAAGAAAACTAAATAAAATGATGTGAAAACAGGCGTTCACTAACCCAAAAATAGCATAATCAAGGTCCGAAAAAAAAATAAGCTACAGCAAAGGAAATTTAATCAAGATACACCTTACCAGTGGGACAACATGAGGCGCAGCACAGAGAGCAACCATTTTCGATTTTAATGAAGAGTCCATGGGTTGAAGATGAAGCGCCGACGACTCTGCGTCATTTTGAGGCTCGCCGTCACTGTCGCTGCCACTGCCGTACGCTTGCAGCTCCAGCATTTTCTCTTACGGAAATTTAATCAACTTGTCGTCTTGTCAAAAAGGTAAGGATGTGCACGGAAAGAACCCGTCCCAGGCGATTTCTTCTCTTCGAAACAACGCTCACAAACCGAGTTATTGAGGTTATTTGTTTCTGCACAGCTCACAAACAACAAAGTCACAATTTCTCATAGCGCGAAGTGCGAGATAGGTGGCAGCTCAGTCGCACATGTGGCGGTAAATTTCAACTGAGCGTGTCGAACGGGGCCCAGTAACCACACACAGTGCGTTGCTTGAAGCCACAGCCTTGCCTTGCCACCACAACACACGTGTTATCAATGGGCGGTGGGCTGGTCAGTGCCAGTACAGTCAGCCAGAGAGATGCCGGGCACTTGTCTTACGGCGCAGACGCGTTTTGAGCTCCTAAGTCGCTAAGTGGGACTCGAACCGAACGTGTGACCCCACCCACCAAAGGATTCCTCCCTGAGCCACTGTGCGCTTTCGAGGCAGGCCAGCCTCGCAGCACTGGTGCAAGACAACCTAGTACAGCGGTTTCTCATTTCTTTTCTCAAAAAAAAATTAAAACAAATTGACAAACAATGCGTGATTATAGTTTTTTTTTTTTTTTTTCGAGGAGGGCAGGCGGGGAAGCCCGCTCTCTGTTCTTCCAGGCCTGCGACGACGTTGTGGTCCCCATCAACTCGCGACCGACGTGTGGATGATGATGGGTCGCCTAGACATGACAGTCGGCAGCAAAAAGCGCAAACACGACGACTTGGCGGCGGTAATGACGGGACACGCGGGTATTTTCTCGAGTGTGTGGTCATACTGCAGACTGATTCCGAGGGTCGTTTTCGTCAGGTGCGGATACAGGGGAGGGGGGACCCCTTTAAAATTTTGAGTACAATGACTGTGGGAATGTGCTACAATGTGCAAGATTGCTGGCGTCTTTGCCACACATGTTTTTGCCGTTGCCGTTGCGTTTTTGCCGCACCTGAGCGTGGAATGTGTTCAAATTTTGCACAACGAATGTGGGACATTGTTCCCTCCTCGTCCCCGGCCTACTTGAAGGAGGAAGGCGGGCGGCCGCCACGCCGCCGGCTACCTGCCCGGTGTCCGCGGGTCTGCAATAGGGCCAGCTGATACTCCGATACTCTGATAGCGGTTGCTATCGAGGGGGGCGGACTTCGCCCTCGGCTCGGAGTAAACACCGAGGCACTCTTTGTCCGCGGGACAGGATGACAGAATCCGCCGTACCTGTCGAAACGCCCTGCGTGCCGCGAGGCGCGCACTCTGCGGTCGCTCGCACACATGCACACCTGCCAATGGGTCGGGTAATCAGTCAGCTTAGAGTCAGGCAGCGATCGCGTGCAGTGCAGGCTCGGCCTGGATGTCAGGATCGAGGGGGGGGACAACTTCCCACCTTCATTGCACAAAATTTGAATTCATTCCACATTCGCATACATGCCAACTTATAAGTTGTATACATGTATGCAACTTATAAGTTGGCAATACCAACGTGTGTGGCAAATGCGCCAGAAATCTTGCACATTCTAGCACATTCCCGCGATCATATAGTACACAAAATTTTACAGTGGGCCACCGCTTTCGCTGCTCTCAAAGTTGATCGATACTCGACTCCACGACAAGCGTGTATTTCGGGGGAGGGGAGGGGAGTAGTGTTGTTGTTGCCGGCGTCTCACACTACATTCTGATACCAAGCCTTCACTTCACTTCATCCGGGCCAAAGCAACAAGGTGACACGGCAGGTTAGCACTGCTCTCGTCGTTCTGTCCCTCTCGCACTCATAGGGCGCCCCGTATCGGTGCGAGAGAGACAGGGCGACAAGAGCAGTGCTTGGACTCAGCCTGCAAGGAGGCAATTAGCCAACCGACTGAATCCACGCGGCTGTGTTGTCGTCTCGCCGCCTCTCTCTCTCTCTCTCTCTCTCTCTCTCTCTCTCTCTCTCTCTCTCTCTCTCTCTCTCTCTCTCTCTCTCTCTCTCTCTCTCTCTCTCTCTCTCTCTCGCACTCACGGTGCGTCCCACCTGGACCGTGTGGGTGGGAGAGAGACAGGACACAGGTCGCGGCGATAAAGTTAAATCGAGAGGATCAAACAACGCAGAAGCTCCGAGAGCATAGCCCACTTGAAGGGACGGTGCAAGAGCCCCGTATCGTGGGGCCGATGCGAGGTGGGCCAGAAGACCGGTGCGGGCGGCCAAAACTCTAGACCAGCGCACGCGTTTTCAAGCTCACGACTCGAACGGAACGTGTGACCCCCACCAATGGATTCCTCGTTCGGAGAGCACTCCATTGGCGGGGTCACACGTTCGGTTCGAATCCCATTTAGCGACTCTGGAGCTCAAAACGCATCCGGGGTTTTGACCGCCTCCACCTGTCCGCTAGCCCACTGCGTGCCGTGCCGCGCCGTGCCGCGCCGTGCCGCGCCGTGCCGCGCCGTGCCGCGCAGATACAGCGCCCGGCCCGGCTGGGACTCCCTTTTGAGATCATCGACATTTGCAGCCCGGCGCACCCGGCGCGTGCGGCCGGTGCAGAGGTCCGCCGGTGTGCCGGCACCGGCCGGTACAAAGGTGGCCGCGCAGACATCGCGGCGCAGATAGACCTGTTGCCGAGGTGTCTGCGCGATGCATAGGACTGCTCTTGAACTCGAGCGCTCTGGTAATCCTGTGTACACTTCGTCCAGTAATCATTGGTAATCACATGCCAAGACTGGATATTTGCGCTGTTTTTATCGGCTTTTAGGGTTTCTTCTTAAGAAAGGAAAAAAAATGCTCCTTGCTCGCCAAAATTATAGAGTTTTTTGAGAATTTTTTTTAGGTCATCACTGGTAATCGGTAATCCTGTGTACACTACTGAGCTGAGTGGTGGACCCCTCGCTTGCACTTGCCACTCCATCATCTAGCAATCAGACACCTCGTATCATCGGCCCGCATCAACTAAGCCCAGGATCTGCACCCAGAGAAATGAATTCTAGATTCTTGATCCTTTCAAGAAATGTTTCTTGATTCAAGAAAAAAATTCTTGGCTCAAGAAAAAAATTCTTGGCTCAAGAAAAAAATTCTTGGCTCAAGTAAAAAAGTCTTGAATCAAGAAATATTTCTTGAAAGGATCAAGAATCTAGAATTCATTTCTCTGGGTGTGGAAGAATGGGCAAATGAAGAAAACGGGCGCCGCTGTTCTGACGCCGAGTGACTGTCACGTTGCTCCCATTTGGAAATAGCCCGCCCCTAACGAAGACGGACTCCTCAACGTCGCGGCGTCGCGGCGTCGGTGGCACATGACGGCTCGTCCAGCGTCCAGCCTACTTGACCCCATTGGAGGGCCGCCGAGGGTCCCGGGGGGTCGCTTTGCCCGCAAATCAGGGTTATTGGCTGGACCGTACACTCGGAGGGCTGACCGGACTCACGTGACAGAACTGGCTCCAATGGCGCCTGGCAACGGGCACACAGTGGGCCAGAAGACGGCGCGGTCGGTCATAACTCTGGGACGCGTTTTGGGCTCCAGAGTCGCTTAGTGGGACTCGAATCGGAATCGGAGCTACCTTATGGCCTTTTAAGTGTTTAAGAATCCGCCACTGTTCCGGACACGTCTTGTTGTGAGCCTGTCTGCATAAACCACAGCAAGGCGGACTCCGCCGCGCGCTTGCCTCACGGAAAAAAAGGAATTCGTTGATCCGACGAAAGATTTGTTGCCTCCGTGAAAACCGAACAAAATTTGTTCACCTGTTGAATAATTTGTTGATACGACGAACAATCCGTTGGCCGAGCAAAAACTTAGTTGAAGGGGCAAAATCTAGAACTCGTTCCATTTAGCTGTAATTTTTGTTGCGCTAACAGTTTGCAAGTTTGACCAACAAATTTTTCGTTACTCGAACAAAAATTTTCGGTTATTACGGAGACAACAAATTATTCGTTGAATCAACGAATTTCTTTTTTCCGTGCTCCTATGTTGACCTTCATCCCGGCACGCTTGGCCTGGCGGCACACTCCAGTCCAGCAGCACCAGCAGCAGGGCCGGCGGGACGGCGCGGACCAAAACACGGCCGGGGACGACGGGGACGTGCTTTCTCGTGGATGACGTCACTGCCGGCAGACTCATTCCACCCAGCGTTCCCTCTCCCTCGCACTCCCTCGCGTGTTGTTGTGGGAGTGCGAGAGAGACGGCGCGACGGCCGCCGCGGAGGCTGTTGGGACGGCCATGCGTAGCGGCGAACGTGGATTATTGACGTGCGGAATCTGCCGCGGACCCCCTTTGCCGGCGGCCGCAGTGTTGTGGCGTTGTTGTGGCGAGGATGACGACGCAGAGGCAGGAGAGGCGGACGGCCGGTGAGAAGCGCGCGGCTGGCCGGCCCGCTGTGGTACGGCAGCTTGACACGCTATGACGTCAGAGCGCGCGCCCAAAAATCAAGCCCAGCGCCCCAGAGTTGCACAGTGGAAGGAAGACCGGTGGAGGCAGTCAAAAATCCCGGACAGTTTTTGAGTTTCAGAGTTGCTAAATGGGACTCGAACCGAACGTGTCTACCCAACCAATGAATTGCTCTCCGAACGAGGAATCCATTGGTGAGGTCACACGTTCGGTTAGAGCCCTATTTAGCGACTCTGGACCTCAAAACGCGTTCAGAGTTTTGGCCGCCTGCGCCGCTCTTCTGGCCCACTGTGTGCTGCTGGTGCGCGACAGTGCGCTAGCGCC
The DNA here is from genome assembly GCA_030522485.1 of Stenchaetothrips biformis. Lineage (NCBI taxonomy): Eukaryota > Metazoa > Arthropoda > Insecta > Thysanoptera > Thripidae > Stenchaetothrips > Stenchaetothrips biformis. The sequence continues at coordinate 8,521,944 of CM060095.1, read as the reverse complement.
TGGGAGGTAGGCCGCGCGACGACACGTCACCGTGCGGGGTGGCCTACCCTCGCTTCGTCGGGCGCTTCGCTCGGGGACTCGAAGCAAACGTGTGATCCCACCAATCGATTCCTCGTTTGGAGAGCAATCCATTGGTGGGGCCACATGTTCGATTCGAGTCCCATTTAGCGATTCCGGAGCTCAAAACGCGTCGAGGATTTTGGCCGCCTCAACGGTCTTCTGACCCACTGTGCGCCCTGCCTCCCGGCCGGGCCGAGTCGGCTGACGCCAACAGGGCGGGTACGCACACACGCCATTCATCCTCTCGCTCGCTCGCAAATTTCTTCTCTATCCTCTGCCCCTTTTTTCGGGCCGCGGCGGCTAACTGCCGCATGACGCATTCAGCGCGGGCCGACCGAGCCGACCAGGAACCGGCAGGACCGGCAGGACCAGGCAGCAAGGCTCGCACTCCCAGCGCCGTCCCCGTGTAAAACCGAGGGGTCGACATCTCATATATTACCTCGTACGCGGTGGCTATATTACCTGTATATTACCAGTATATTACCATGTATTGTATGTATATTACCACAATTCAGCCTCTATATTACCACCATAGTACTCTACATTACACATATATTCCCTATATTACTGGTAATATACGTATACTCCCTCGTACGCAGCTGAGGAGAGTTGTCGACCGCTCGTGTAAAACCCAACACTGAAGGGGTCACACCTCAGACCGACAAACGCAATCAAGTTCTAGTGCCGACCACTCCAACGGCCCACGTGGCAGGCCCACGTTCCTAGATATAGTGTCAGGCCGACGCCGACGGGCGGCCGTTGGAGTGGAGGCCGCCGTCGTGGCTGTCTTCCCCTCCGTGCGGCCCCCAGGGGCGTGCACCCGCGTGCCCCCCCCCCCCCCAAAGGACCCCAAACAGGCGCAAAAAAGGTATACTTATGAGGCAGTTTTTGACGTATAACCCCTGGAAGTTAGGCAAAGTCTCCCAAAAAAAGGCCCCACCGCCCCTCCCGGGGAGGCGAGCTTTGCACGCCCCTGGCGGCCCCCTGGGCTGGCGCGGATTTAGGGTAATGGGGGTAATTACTCCCTCCTTAGGTACTAGATAGGCCGCCTGGAAGGCAGGCAACAATACCTACTTTGCCCCTGTAGGTAGGCAAAAAGCACTGCTTGGAAAAATCCTGGATCCGCGCCTGCCCATGGGCCCCAGGCCTCGCGGGCGTCGTTGGCTCGGCGTCCCGTCAGACCGGTGGCATCTTTGATTGGCCGTGGGGGGAGGGGGGGGGGGGGCTGGGCCGCCTGTCGCGGCTCGCGTCCGACCCGCACGGCCGGCTCCGTACACAGTCGTGTGGCCGTGCTCTCCCGGTGCGCCTCGCAGTCGGTCTCGGTCCCGGTCCCGGTCCCGCCTGTGCCCTCGGAAGGCCCCGCCGCGTAGCGCTAGCGCTTCCCTCGCAGTTCCGAGTGCCACCAGAGGCGGGCAGTGGCCGGCAGTGGCGGACACACCCAACCGGATTTCTTCACATTTGACGCGTGCAGCCGCGTCGCCATGACGACGGACGCCATGCTGTCCAGCGGCGCCGGGGACGCCCAGGAGGTCCTGAAGCACGACCTGCCAGGTGGGTGTGGGTGTGTGGGTGCCTTGCACGCGTGTCGTGCTGTCTCGTTCCCACCGAAACGGGACGCCCCATGAGTGCGAGAGAGACAGGGCGACGAAAACGGCTGGGGGGAATCGGTCAGCTGTCACACATTGGGTCAGATGACCGGCGCAGGCGGCCGAAACTCTAGACGCTTTTTGAGCTACAGACGTTCGGAGAGCAAACCATTGGTGGGGTCACACGTTCGGTTCGAGTCCCATTTGGCGACTCTGGAGCTCAAAACGCGTGCGGGATTTTGACCGCCTCCACCGGTCTTCTGGCCCACTGAGTGTCAATGCCGCGCTGCTTATGTCGCCGTTGCCGTCGAGTCGAGCACCTGACGACACCTGTACCAGACCGTGACCTTGACCGCGGCGTGTTGCGCGGAGGAAAATGGGTGAATAACTTGACTTGGAGAACACTCCATGCTTTGACGATGATTTCTCAACCGTAAAAGCGTTTTCAGGGGCAAGAAGCCTCCTCGAGTGATTTGCTAGTCAACGCCTGAGAATATATTTGCAAACGCGAAGCGTCGCTCCCCGGCGACGTCTAGGCCTTCCTAGCTCCACGGCCTACCGCAAGGAACATAAATTAAGTTCATCAAAATTCATGCGGGAACGGCGATCGATTATTGGGAGAGCGCCTATCGGCGGTTTCTGGGTGGGAAACGAAAGAAAGCGTCGCGGGGAGCGCGGCGGGGATTGTAAACGTCAGACGGTAACGTCGCGTGCCGGCCGAATGCCTCGCGGGCTGCAGGATGACCTTCAGTGCTTGTTTGAAGTTGGACTACTCCAGCGAGTGGGAACAAATAAAGGAACTTATTGACGAAAACTGGTTGTGCAAATTCACCGGCGCGGGAAAAATGTTACAGCAGCGCAGTGGACAATGGCAGCAACTCGCCTGACCTGCCCGCGGCGCTCGAATCGCAAACGCTGTGTCCACAAGCTGAACTATTTTGTTTTGGGGGTTTTCCTTCCTTTGTATTCGCATTTTTTCCTGCCCCCTCGGGGCACACGGAGCGGGATAAAGAGTTCCCAAACATTCAGGTTCCTCATTTTCTGATGGGAGTAGCGCAGCCGAAAACAACTACAGGAAAGGGGAGGGGGTTCCAGTAGCTGTGCTTGTGAGTAGGGGGAGAGGGGGGGGAGCTCAAAACGGTCCGGAATTTCTACGGCCTCCACCTCTTCTGGCCCACTGTGTTCTGGACATTGGTACGTGTCACCGGCGCTCCGTCACACAGGCCAAGTCACGCCACACTCGTATCGCCGCCCCCGAAAAATGAGAAAAAGAGAAAGAAAATCGCGCGCGATAATTTTATTCGCTGTCAGGCATCCGATGCGCATAGATTAACCCGCCGGGGGAAACAATACGCCGGCAGCGCCACGTGCGTTGCCCGCCATTCGCTGTTCGCCGCGGGGTTGTCGCTCTCTCTCTCTCTCTCTCTCTCTCTCTCTCCCTCCCTCTCTCTCTTTTTCTCACTGTCAGGGGACTTTCCTTGAGAGAGAGAGAGAGAGAGAGAGAGAGAGAGAGAGAGAGAGAGAGAGAGAGAGAGAGAGAGAGAGAGAGAGAGAGAGAGAGAGAGAGAGAGAGAGAGAGGGGGGGATGATCGCGCCACCAGCGATGATTCTGATCATCCGCTCGCGCGCTCTCTCCACCCAGGTTTTTCTTTGTTGTTTTTTTGGGGGGTGGGTCGGTGGGGGTGGCTCAATCTTTGCGGATGCAGCAGACGCTGCAGATCCGCTCTGGCGCGGTGAAGCGCACGTGGGTCATTAAAGCAAAATGGATAATTTGTTTGCGTTGGCTCCCCATAATAAGACTATCGGAAATTTCCCTTTCCTCGGCACTGATTAAAGCCGGCGGCGGTTTTCGTAAGAACAAAACCTCCGCCCGCGCCTCCTTTTTTCCGTTGTTCCTCGCGACGATAGCGCCGATTATTTGGTGCCAATTTAGTGCCGATTGCGCCGGTTGATGGATGCACCGATTGCTATCAACCCACATGGTTGCATGGGTTGCACGCGGTGGCCGCCGTTGAGTCATCCCCGCAGGAGGGGCGTCGCCGCGCCGGGCGTCGCGTCCTGCGAGGTCGAGGTGCGGGTGCTTGAATGATAACGCGTCACTCATTATGGAGATTCGTGCACCTGTGACGGACTCGGAAGTGGCGCTCCATTTTTAGCCTCCTCAATCTAGATCGCCACAGTGTTTTTCTCTCTCGTGTTTTCTCTCTCCTTTTTTCTGAGCGTGTGTGTGTGTGTGTGTGCAAACAGGTCTTCCTTGCGCGACGCTGGCGGGGCCGGCGTGGCGCGGCACCGCGATGGTCGGCGCATCGTGCCGCCAAGTGCCTCAGCCGCGGACTGATGCCGCGAGAGTCGCTCTGTCTCCCTCGCACTCACGGGCCGTCCAGTGCAGGTGCGAGAGAGACAGAGCGACGAGAGCGACGCTCAGTCTGCCGTCATGACGAGCCTTGCCCACCTGTTCACACACCGCCCTGCCTTCCACGCCGAGGCTGTCGTGGGCTGCCGTCGTGCTGTCTCTCTCGCCCCCAGGGGCTGTGCCGTGCTCCCGCGGGGGTGCGAGAGAGACGGGAGGCGGCCCGTGGTGGTTGTCAGCTCGCGGCGCCAACGCCACCACTTGCACGAGGGCGGGCGCCACCACGCAATGGCACTTGCCGACGTCGTATTTTCAAAACAGTGTTGACCTTGGTCGAAGCGCAGCGCTCTCCGAACAGTCTTGCTCTGTCTCTCTGTCGATGCCCCGCGGGCCGCCCCGTGAGTGCGAGAGAGACAGAGCACTGGTCGGCACGAGCACGCTGGAGAACCGGGGCGCGCGCGAGGTGAGGACCGCGAGGACATCGCGGGCATCGCGGACAAAAACACGGCAGCAAGCTCCGCTCCACGCGGCGTTCCATCGCCCTCCCTCTCTCTCTCTCTCTCTCTCTCTCTCTCTCTCTCTCTCTCTCTCTCTCTCTCTCTCTCTCTCTCTCTCTCTCTCTCTCTCTCTCTCTCTCTCTCTCTCTCTCTCTCTGTCTGTCTGTCTCGCACCCTCGCGGAACTGCGCAGCAGTGAGTGCGACAGAGACAGAGACACCAAAGCGATGTTCGGGATCGCTCTGCTGGGCGGCGCGCGGCACGCGGCACGTGGATGGCATGACCGCTTGCGGCGCCCGCCCGCCGCGGGCCGAGATGATGGCCGCCGATACCGTAAGCAGAGAGAGAGAGAGAGAGAGAGAGAGAGAGAGAGAGAGAGAGAGAGGATGGATCAATGCGACGCGTGCCTGGGCCGGCCGCCCCGCCACGCAGCGCGGAGCGCGATGCGTACTTTCGTCACCCGGCGTGCAGTGTCGTGTCATCCGATAATCGCGTTGTTGCTCCGATTCCCCACGGGGGCGCGGCGGGCGCGGCGGGGGCGGTGGGAGTCCCGTGCGATGCTCAGTCTCCTGAGACGCCCTGCGCCTGGAGTGCAGGTTGTGCGGGTCCAGCGCGGCCAGTGAGGCGCGAAGTGTCAACGAACCGGCCGCCGCGCTCTGTGCGGGGCGCGGAGTGAGGTGACTCAGCCCTCAGCGCTCAGCCGCGCACATAGTGGCAGGCTAGCCCGGCCAGCCCCCTCCTTCCCCACGGACTATTTTGACACCGGCGTGTTGTTTGCGGAGGGAGCCCTTATCGATGAGCACAATGGTGTGGGACGCTGCTGCCGCTGCCGCGCAGTGGGCCAGAGGACCGGCGCAGGCGGCCAAAACCCTAGACGCGCTTTGAGCTCTTGAGTTGCCGACCCCGTCGACTGATTCTTCGTTCGGAGAGCAGCCCAGAGGTGGGGTCACACGTTCGGTTCGAGTCCTATCTAGTGACTCCAGAGCTCTAAACGCGTCCGGGAATTCGGCCGCCTCCGCCAGTCTTCTGGCCCACGGTGTGCCGCCGCCCAGACCTAGTCGCTTCCTCCTGTGAGGCAAGCAGCAAGCAGCAGGGCTGGAGGAGGAGGCCACATCGACACTGTGCTGATACCAGGCCGGGGTGGCGCAAGGACGCGACCCACTGCAGAGCCGTGCCGCTTCGTCTCTCTCTCTCTCTCTCTCTCTCTCTCTCTCTCTCTCTCTCTCTCTCTCTCTCTCTCTCTCTCTCTCTCTCTCGCCCACGAGTGCGACGAGGAGAGGGCGACTCTTTGAAATGAGAGCGCGCGCCGGTCATTGCGCGCGGGTCCAGCGGAGGGAGGGACTTCCCTGTTTTAGATCAAGTGGACTGACTAGAGGAGGGGGAGGGGGGCAGCTGGTCGGGCCATGTGCGGCCGCGGTCCGGCCCACTGGGTCGCGCGGGGAGTTTCCGCGAATGCACGGCAGCGTGGAGGGTGGCCTCACTACCGGCTTGGGCGCCGAGGCGGGCAACCCTTGCAGTGGCGGATCCAGAGTCGGCCCAAGGGAGGGGCAACGTAGCACTTTTTGCCTACTTACAGGTGCAAAGTGTGGCTTTTTTCCTCCCTTTCAGGCGATTTTCTAGGTCTCAAGGGCAATTGTCCTTTTGCCCCCCCCCCCTCTGGATCCGCGCTTGAACCCTTGCGACTTTCGGTTCCACTCTCGCGGTTGCTGCTGTTGCTCAACCGCTACGGCGGGCGTTCAGTTAAGGTTGTCGTCCTGGCCCCTGGCCAGGCTGGAAAGTGAAGCCGGCGAGATCGAGAGCCTGCGCTGTTGCGCACCCTCGTGGAACTGGTCGGGTTAGGATAAGTGCGGGCCGGCTGTGACGCCAGCGATGGGTCCAGGACCCGCAGAGGGGGGGTTCCTCCGACAGGACAGGGAACTGCGCCGTGGCTGGACGGCCCTTGACTCGTCGTCTGCTTGTGTTGCAGTGCTCAAGGTGACCCTGCCGCCGGACGTGGACGCCGAGGGCGACAGCTACTGGAAGCTGGACCGCCGTGACTCGGGCAGCCTGTTCTGGCGCAAGGACTCGGTGGCCTGCAAGACGTCGCGCGTCAAGTTCCTGCACGACGTGGACGTGCGCGAGTTCCATCCGCAGCCCGAGGAGCGGCTCTCGCAGCCCGAGGACGGCGTCGAGGCCGAGGAGGACGACATCTACAGCGACGACTACATCCTGCGGCACGACGTGGAGCCCAGCGGCTGGATGCGGCCGTCGTCCCTGCGGCCCGCCAACCTGTTCGGCTACCGGCGGCTGCGGCTGCCGCCAAAGCGCGCCGCCGGCCCCGACCCCGACGCCAAGGAGTCCTCCGTCTTCATGAGCGTTGTCTGCCTCGTCGCCATCCTGGTGACGGCGTGGCTGCAGGGCTCCATCTCGCCCATCAACTTGTGAGGCGGGACCTGGCCGAGGCCAGGCTGAGACAGACTGCAGGGAGAGGAGCGCGCCGCCCGTCGCACGGTGGGACGGACGCGGCTCTCCCTGACCAGGCCAGCCGGGTCGCTCTGTGTCTGTCGCACTCATGGAGCTCTCCGGCAGAGAGACAGACTGACATTCTGAATCGCTCGGCAGTGCGAACACCACACCTTTGAGCGGCCGAAGATGCGGATGCAAGAAGCCACCCTCCATGTCGACCAGCGGGAAGCACCACAGTACGGTGGGCCATGCGCCCCAGTGCGCCCCGCCCAGGCCGCGTCGCACAGTGGCCGTGCCTTGCGCCTTGCACGCTGGTTGCTCCCAGCACCGGGCGACTGGCTGGCTGTGGCTATCGTCTCGCCCTCCCCGGTCAAGGGGTTATCCTATCCGCTGCGCGGTTTTGTCATTTATTGTAAATTGTGTAGCCCGGCGGCAACGGCCGTCGGACGCTCCGCCCCACCTCAGTATACATGTTTAGGCGCCCGCACACGTACTCTGCGCGTGTCACGTGACTGTGATGTTTCCAAGCTGGACTTTTATTGTGTAGTTTTAGCCGCACCTGCTGTTCGCGGGTTGCATGTGTGTGTGCGTGCCTTATTCACTGCATCGTATCACCCTGTCAAATATGTATTTTGTGTGTCTGTGAGAGTGAGTGAGTGAGAGATCTCAGAGTGGTTATCAGTAAGCAGCACGCGGTCCGCGCACGCCGTCCACCGTCGTCCACGCGGTGTGCCGTCCTCGCCGCTCGCGGACCCAATGCGAGCGCCGAGGACCACGACGACGCGGCGGCCTGCGGCGGGTCGGACCAGGCTAGGCGCTAGGCCAGGCCAGGCCACCAGGGGGCGTTGGCGTGTAGAAAGCACTCGGCACCGATTTAGCCGACCCCTGACCCCCCCAAGTACGCAGCACGCGTGGTTTGACCCCGCGCCGCGCCACAGAGTTTGGGCTTAGGCTTCACTACACGGGCCTTCCGGTTCAGGAGGAGAAATCGGTGAATGGAGAATGCGCCCCCTCCTTCCTAATTCATGCGCGCTTTTGCGCCGCGCAAGGCCCTCGAGGCGGCGCGGCTGATTTGCAAAGCAAACGCCTGGCGCCCCCGCCATGCCGCCCACTGCGAGGCGGGGAACGCCACGGGGATAACTCGCTGGGCCTCGCCAGGCCAGGTTGGCTGTTGCTCTCGGTGCGCTCGTCCTTTTGATGCGCGCGCCTTCCGGGTCCAAGGACGGAAACTGCCTCGCTTCATCTGCAGAGCGATTGATTCCGCATGTCGTTCCAGGGGACTCACGAACGTCCGGCCCGTCGGAGAGTGAGGCCCTCTAGTGCGAATTGGTTTATTAGTCCTGGTCGCATGTCACTTCCTGCAGCCGCCTGCTCGCACTGCTAAAGGCTTTTACAAACAAACCCGTTAGACAGTAAAGGTCCAAGGGAATTCTTCCAAAGCTATTGTGCAACCCTCAAGGGGCCAGACAAATGTGTGTTACCTATAGATCTGAAGTATAAATATTTATGTATTTAATTTTAAGTCTAACTTAAGAATGATGAACCTGTAGGTATAGTTTCTAGTGTATGCTGTGATTTTTAGAAATGTATGTTACCTACTTGTCATTAAATTTCATCATCTAGATTACAGAATTCCTTTTTGCATTCCTTGCACACTATCAGTCACGTTGGGAGAAAAAAAGGCTCCCTTCACTCAATTGAATCCTGGGTGTTGGTTTGAAGTATGTAAACTGAAAGAGGTATTTGAAAATATAAAATCCTAACAATAACACAACACAATTAATTTTACACCTTTATTCTACCATCAGTGCTGGGAATAAAATGCTAAAGAATTAACAATTTTAAAACAGAAGTATATGTATTAGTAGCTCCGTTCCGTGATGTCATTTTACATTGCAACAACAGGATTTGCATTGATATGTGAAGGTTTGAAAACACTGATGGGCAGGATGCGGGGTTCAGTAATAATCATCTAAATCGTAGCCAATATAAAACATGATCCATTTCTAATATACATGTGACATTTAAATATTTATCATCCATCAACATAGAGGGAATATATACATACTAAAATTACAAAAATATCGCGACAAGAGTTGTGTCAAGCACAGTCACTTAGACTAGGAAAGGGATAGAAATAAGGAATGCGAAACCTAGTCTTTAAAAGTGATCAGCTTCTCAATACTTGTCTAAACCTTGGTGTTCGCACACAATATGACTATTGCTGCAAGGTAAGCTCACACACAGGCCAAACTTTGTTCATGTGTATAAAATCACAGCTCTGATCAACAACACTCATGTTTCACAGAAAACATTAACGGAGTTCATCACACCTATAATTCCTCAGATTGGGACATCCTTGATTACAGGTAGGAGGCAGTTCCAGGGAGCAACCATTTGTGCAAATTGCAGAGTCAACAAAAGAAGGTAAAAATGAAAATGAGTAAAAGGGCAGCATACCAAGAAAGGGTACTGCCATTTAAAATTTGAAACACATCACTTGAACTGATCTGAAATAATTCAGCTACAGCAAAACAGTAACTACATTGAGATACAAACTACTGTAATTTGGATTTGGAGGATACTTGTTCCTTGTCAACAATGGCAAAACAATTCGATTCAGTCAAGTAAACTTAAATAGGGCGTGCACTCCTGTCTATTCCTCATTTCAATTGGGTTTCTTATGTTTATTTTTTATACACGGTGATTGAGTGATGTTCTTCCTAAAGTTATAGGTTTAGTGAAATGCTTAAAAGCAGGCAGTGCAGTAAAACACACATCGTAGCAATGGAATCGACGGGGAAACTGGGATCACAAAGGACTTAAATCTAGACAACAACAGTCCACTGAAAGAGGGAGGGGAAAGCGGTTCATGTGGGACATTCCGTCAAAACTCTTGTTCTAAAAAGCCAGCCTTCACCCAAACACTAAGATAAAAAATCACGATTTTAAATGAAATGCTTGAAGGTCATTTCCAAGGCATTCCCTCTTACATTGAGAGACATAAATGCATCTGAACATGGGGTTATGTGAAAATTTTCTTGAACAGCTATAAACAATATAGAGCTGAGTATATTAAGCAGGTATTACACATACCTATCAATGTAAACCAAATTGGGTATTAAAATGGTAAAAGAATAAATTAAAATGCGGTAAATGTTAAAAATGCTGTGAGCATGCCCCCCCCCCCCCCCCCCCCTGGAAATGACCAATTACCAATAACACCAACAAGACATTGGGGCAGAATTTCACCAAGCAAGCTTTGGTAGTGCCAATTCCTTTGCGATCTTCTGACTAGACACAGTGAGAAACTCTTTCTTAAACTACACAAAAACCCTGGACAATTTGTGGCTAACCCAATAGATGTTCTGGAAAAAAGATAGAGAAGAAAATAGGTTCTCACTGCACATCGTCAAAGAAATTTCACTCACACACAGATCATCACCTTTCACAATCTGCGTTATTTTCATTCCTCAACAGTAATACAAAATAAAATTCAATACACATCCTATAGTAGCATGATTGGGTGGACTTAACATTACATTCAGAAAGGTTCAAAATAGCACCTTCCATTGAGAGAGACTATCGCATTCTTTCATAAATGTTACAATACAAAATATATCTTTGCAGGATATTAAAAATAATGAGAATCATTCACCACACTGCAATCACAAAATTTTCACAGTGCAATTGGTGAGTGATATGTTATACAATCGTAATAATTCATATAATAATCTCTGTCTAGGCGGTTACAACAACCACATAAAACGTATTTTTAGAGGCGATTCCAGTAAACATTAATAATAATAAAAACAAGCATAGCTTTAGGCTTAGGGGAAAACAATTGATACTGTACATACATTTATAATAGTATGGTAACTATCTTAACCAAATTTCACAGGCAAATCAAGTAAAACTGCAAACAAACAATTGGAACTTAATAGAGTGAGAGTCGTCTTTCATGCTCATAGGTGTGCTGCCTACCAAACTATAATGAAAGATGTTAGTTGAAACATTATGATAAAATGAAAATGCACCTTTAGTCTCTTGAGATAAATAAACCAGTCTTCCCAGAGAGAAGTATAAGAGATTACAGTCATTGACAAGGCATATATTAGCAAACATACAGTCAGCTGTTAGCACCATAAGATAAACACTATTATGTAAAATCAACACATTTAAAGGTTATTGCTTTCACTCTCATATTTAGATTTGGTCCTAATAAACACCTAATATCTTTCACAAGGAGGGAATCTATCAAGTGAGCTAGCAGCACACCAAACAGGGAAATTGTCTACAGATACTTACTTCTTCATTACAACTTAATACAAGTAAGTGTCAACTCACTCAGATAATATATTAAATTTCACTATTTGCTATCTTTGGTATACTCCTGCACCATATCCAATGTTTTTGACACCCATTGCTTTCACACAGCTGAAACCTGGGCATCCTCATCATCTGAAAACAATGAGAAAACAAGAAATAAGTCAAAGTAGTACTGTGTAAGGAAACACCATTTCCAATGCATTTCTATGTGCTACACTAGAGCTTCTGGTACGGATTTGAAAAATAAATTCTAAATATTTTTCTGTGGCTTTGAATGATTTTCTTTCTTAAGGCAAATACCAAATGAAAGAAAAAGTTACAACATTGAAACAGTCTAAACATTACTTTCATCTTGGCATTTTGTTTGGTTTTTTCGTAACAGAAGAATTTCCTACCTGAAGCTCGAGTGGAAGCGATGTGGCATGAACTCACCATCCTCCTCTGGCTCGGTCAGGTAATAACCCCCAGAGACCCCTTCATGGGAATGCGCCCTCCCCAAGCGGTGGATCCTAGCCATGTGCGCAGCGACAGTGTAGGCCGGTGGCGCACGACGAGGAGGTGGCGGGGCCATGCTCCCACCTGCAAACAAGCGGCAAGTAAGCACCACCCCTCACAAGGACAAGATACACAACCTTCGGAAGGCAAACATGACAATAGCATCATACTCACTGCGAGGTGGCACTGGAGGCAAGACAGCCACAGCATGCGGAAATGGAGCGACAGACCAAAGCTTGCCTAGCAACCAAACATACCACAATGACAATGCGCATCATGCACCAATTATTCCCAGTCCATAAGCAAAGCACCTTGCAAACCAAGCACCACAAATGTACAAGTGTAAACGAAGATTCCACATAAGACATAGTATAGGTTTGCTCAATCTGGTGCATCGCCCGGAAGCAGAATTAAGATGATATATTCTTTAAAAAGAGCATCATAGCAATATGAACATCTCATGCATCAAGCATATTGCTTTAAAAATTTCTGTCCAGTTACAAGCTACAGGATTACCCTGTTTGAATTGGGTTGTCGCTGAGATGGACAGTTTAATTTTTAAATTGAGAGGCTCTTTCTGTTTATTCAATTTTTAAGAGGTGAAATAAGAATGTGATGAAATGAATTACCTTGGAGTGCTGAGTGACGTCTTATTTGAGAAGAAGGTGGTGATCCCCCAGGGACAGAGTTAAAAGTAACTCCACCAGAACTGCTGGCTACTTCCATAGAACTGTTCGATCTGGAGTCCAACTGAGTAGAATGACCTGAGTCACTTGAGGTAACTGACCCTGCATCACAATAAAATAGCTTAATGACAGGCAAGCGAACACAGAGAAAGCACCAAGTGAAGTGTACAAAAACGCACCCGAAGTCAAAGTTTTGCGAAGCGGTAAGTTGGAGAGGGACGTCACGGAACTGCTTTCAGCGGAAAGTCGCACCGCTGGCGTGTCGGAGTGCGACCGCTCGTGACTCGCCCTGGCCACCATGCCAGCCAGGGAGCCAGCCAGGGAGCCAGCGAGGTCAGTGCCGCGTCGGAGTGCTCCCGGGGAGAAGCCACTCGGGATGGCGACGGCGCCAGGGTGCCCCGGGTGGCGGGGCTGGTGTGGCCTCGTCTTGCCTGGTTCGCTCAGAGCCAGCATCTTCCTGACTGCTTGCGGAGAGGCGGTGCCGAATTTGGGGGCGGCGCTTCGTCTCCCTTCGCCCGCAGAGGCGGAGCTGACGGAGCTAGCGGAGCTGGTGGTGGACAGTGTTGGGGAAGGGTGGCGCTTGTGTCGGTGCGGCGGATTGGAGCCAGGGGCGGCGCCGGCCGGCTCACACTGCAAAGACAGAGCGTGCAGCTTCTCTTCGTCTCTCACGACTCGCATGTGGCTCAGGTATGCTTTCACTCGTCGGACCATTTGTGCCTGGAAAAAAAAAAATCAACATGTTAAATGCTACGATCACACCAACAAATAAGGTTGACAAAAGAGAATGTAGAAACAGTACCTCCTCAAACATCTTTTTGGGGTTGGGTGCAGCAGCTGATTTCTTTCTTCTCTTAACAGTTGAAGCTCCAGGTTGGCCTCCACTTGCACCACTGCCTGTTGTGAGTTGGTTTAAGGCGACCATCGCAGAGGAGGGCGGTTGTCCACCTAAAAGAAATGGATGAGTAACAAAGGCAAGAAATATTGATAAATCTGTGAAAACCAAGGAGTAATACCCACCTAATTCCAACATTGTCAGAAGGTCATATGGTGAAGAACACATATTTGTCAGAGTTCGAACTTCCTTGGCTATCATTCTTAGTTTCTCAAAGTTCACAAGCCCTTCCACCTTTGAGTCATTTCCCAAATTGATGAATGTGAGATCTTTCTTCACAACCGGATAGAATGGAATCTACAATATAAGATATTATTATTATCTATTTCACGTAGAAAAAACAGAAGTTAAATGTATGCAAGTGTTTTACTCACAATGGGGGGTTGTGCTTGTTCGCTTGAGACAAGCTGTCTGTATTTGCTCATGTTACGAGAGGGGTCCATCAGGTCCTGAAGGTCACTGAACAACCTTTGGTACTTCGATGGCAATTTTTCCCAAGACATTCGCAGTCTAGATACAGCACCATGACCAAGACCAGAAACAATTGCAAACATGGAATTGAAATTTTTGCACTCCTTGCATTGACCTAAAAATGTGAAGAGATCATGTTACAAAACGAAAAAATAACCGTAAATAAAAAGCAGACTGTGAAACTAAAAGCATTTTATATTACTTACGAGCAACTTTGATGAACTGTTTAATGATCTTGAACCGCCTGACTATGTTAGGTTCAGAACATACTTCAGTGACAACCCAGAACATCTCCCGGTTTACAAGCTGTTTAAGAGATATTATTCAGATAATACAGTAAATTTTATGATACATAAATTAAATTTAGACAGAAGAGTATACCTCTGCAAACTGGGTGAGCATTGGGGTACCATAACGGCTCTTGAGCTCAAACAAGTCATCAACATACTCTGTGCTTTCAATTTGGCGGAAAATAGAAAAGTCTTGAAGAGTAAGCTGCACAGCCACTTCAACAGCATTTAATTGTAAGAAGTGTACTTGAGATTCCCTTATAAGCTCTGGTGCCATTTCATCCGCAACTAGTGTCTCAGTTATTCCATTCGTTTTGAGGTAATACCGTGATGACAATCCTATACGTTCTGCAAGGTTCTGGAGTTGATCTGGCAAGCGGCGTTGTTTGATTATTCCTCCCTCAGTAACAGACACTTCACAAAGGGAAAAATTGGAACTGGACTCAGTCATTCCAAATTCTTGAAGAGAAAGCATCACTACTTCATGTGCAGTTGTTTCCTAAAAAATTAAAAAAATTGATGTAGAAAAATACCAATAAAAGTACAACATAAACAAAACTTTAAACAAAATGAATAAAACCTTACCTTGTGTACAAGGAGATACTTGCACGTTTGATCTGACCTGTACACTTTCAGGACATGCTCTGGATAATCAGCCCCCCGGGGATCCTCATAACACAAACTAACCAGATCAGGGTTGCTATGACTGTGGTATAGGTTACCACCAGTGTAATTGCTTGCACTTGCCGACCGACTGAAGGCAGAGTCATCACTATGAACAATGTCACTAAGGGGAAAAGAAATATTCCAACTTAATTTCATTTTCAATGATTTGTTAAGAACCCTAACTAGTAAAATAAATACATACGTGATGGTATTTTTCGGCAAAATATTCATTTTCATAAGAGCCTTCTGTAACCGTCGTTTGGGGCCCAGGGTATTGAAGCCTTTGGGCCCAGCAGAATCCTTTTTACTGGGAGAATTGAGACCAATTGGGGGTGGTGAAGATGGAGGAGGGATTGAGATTGAATCAGGCATTGAAATCCCAAGTGATGCTGGTAGTTCTAGATTGGCATTTGTTGTTGATGCCAACCGAGCTCTAGGGTCAGCTTGGAGGCGAGCAATTTCACACATTTTGTTGCGTGACCGTGATCTGGGAGAGTTGTCTGGCATAGACAGCATTTCCTTAAAAGCCAGGAGATTAGATTTGACAGTTATACTGAGATGGGTCGTGCCTCTCAATATTTCCAAAGCTCTTGCATGATTAACATGCTCAAAACTCTGACCATTCACTTCCAAAATCTGATCTCCTCGCTTAAGACCAACATCTTCGGCTTTGGAGCCCTTTTCTACCTTATTAATGAAAATGCCAAATCCCCTTTCAAAGCCACCCAAAATGGAAAAATGGAGAGGTTCATCTCGGGATGGTCTTGCCAACACAACATTTCTTGTTCGTGCCTTTGCTGCACATGCAATGTTCAATAATCGGAGCTGACCCAGCAGCTTCTCACGTTCAAGACCAGCTTCAAACATTTCAAGAAATTCCATCATTGCAGGGTCCGTTTCAAAGTCTGTAAAGTGATTGTTCACCCACAAGAGAACCACCCGAGTGACTCTGTCTCTCACACTTTCTTCTTTGAACCTAGAGGACACAGACCAGAAAATTAAAACCAATGACACACAATAATTCTAAGAAATTAACTGATATTATAAAAATGTCATACCATTCCAAGAGCTGATTGGCAACTGAGAACGAATTATCAATAAATGTTCTGTGTGTTAGGAGGAAGTCTTCAACATATGTCGGATCAATAATTGAATTTTCCTCAACTAACTGCAGCATGAGCCTGTCTGGTGTGCCCTGTTGAATAGAACAAATGAATATAAGCACAATTCATTGTTAAAAAGGCAATGAGTGCAATGTTGTAACACAAATCACAAAGACCTTACCCGAATCACAACATGTCCGCGCCGGCCACCACCATCCATGAGGCCCCGTTGCTCAGTGACCAGCACTACCTGCCCGTTTTCCTCATGTCTTCTGGTATTTTCCTGACCTTGGCTCTGAATCCTGTAGTAATCTGTCTGTGTGATGCACACAAACTGACAGTCATCACAGCGTGTTCGCATAACACCTCGGTGGTATAGCTTATCCATTGTTGGTAAGATACCAAAGCTGAATAATGATAATAAGAGGGTGAAAATAACTGGCAGTACAAGAAGATGCTTTTACTTTTCCCAGTTCATATATCCATTAAATTTTACCTGTCACCCAAATGAAGTTGCTCTGTGTCTCCATTGGCATGTTCAACTTCAACATGACCATTGATTAACACACTCCAGGAGTCAAGCTCTTCACCATCATTCATGACTATGGTGCCAGCCTTTTCCACAACAGCAAAAACCATGACACTACAGAGAGCTCTACGTACTGACAGTGTCATATTAGTAAATGCTTTCAAGTGCTGTGTGAATTCAAGGAGTGTTTCAATATCATCCTCAGACCGTTCTGAAGGATCTTTCTCCAGGCACTCCCGCACAGTATCTCGTACTGTCAAACTCTGCAAAGAAAATAAACACGGTAATGTGTGAATTAAAGAAATTGGGTGACACGACTAACTGGAAAATGGAGTAAATGCCATCAGGTAACTCACATCCATGCTTTCTGCAAGATCCTCTTCCTCGTCTGAGTCAACAATGGACTCGACGAGGCCAGAGAGGTCGACCTCATCGGCGTCAACTGAAGAATGCACACTCGTCATGGTGTCTGAACCAGAGTATGCGGATGAGGTATCAGAGGAGTGAGAACTTCGATTTGACTTTTGGTAAAGTTCTGGCCGCGCGTTCCCAAACTAAAACAACAAAAGATCAAATTTGTGACAAGTTCATGATTCTATGTAAGAAATTAAGGTTTTCAAATTTACGTACCGCGTCGTCCAGCACCAGATTAACTCCTCTGTCCATACTGGGCATTCCTCCCTGAATGCGCGGCCTTCCCCGGTAGCTCTGAGCCTCCGGGTAATCAATCTATGAAAACCACATACATGTAAAATTTCTGCACACAACACAAAATAATAGGAAAATTGCTTAAAACGCACCACGATCATCTCAGAGGGTTCCAGCACAAAGCATTCATTGGGTCTCCTGGCACTGCCGCCGGTGCGCTTGCCAAAACTGAATGAATGGAAAAACAAACAAAGATTATTAGTGTGTGGGAACATTGATCAGGAAATGTAGGGAACACCCTACTGCAAAAGCCTTGCACTTGATGTAAATGAAATGGGCTACCAAAACTAACAGTCAATGCAAATTCATTTATAATTTAAAACAACGTCACAACAACAATAAACATGATCACAATAGCAGTCACAATTTTGAGGTTAAAGCTGTCACTGACCCAAACAATACGATACACTTAAATTAAACGAAAAATGGAAAAGTCACTTTGCAACAACAGTCAACTTTCAAACACGTAAACTAGTTGGTCCCCAAACAAGCTGATCTGAGCGACAAGTCCATCCAGTAAATGAGGGCAGTAAACAAGTGGTTAGGTAAGACCACATCACCAGCAGTGGCTCCCCCACAGAGGTTCAGACAGTCCAGGCCAGGCAGCACTTGCAAAGCAGCCACTTGCACACGGTCACCTTGCCATCAAATCTAGCCAGGGACACAGGGGCGAGGCTATCACAGCATTCCAGATGAAATGGAAACAAACCCCCTCCCCCGCCACTCCCCTCTGTGCTCCCGTCAGATGTGACACCTGCTGTCACGTTTTTCGTGGTCACTGGGGCCCCGTGGAGGCCCTCCATACCTTTGGCTAGCATCGTGGGGTCTGCTGCGACTGGGTTGGGGGCGAGATGATGGCCACGGCGATTTCTTATCCAGCTTGGAGGGTTAGCGGGGCCAGGCACTCAGAGGCCTGAGCAATGGAGGCGGTGCACGGAGCACAGAACGGCCACTTGTCCAGGACGATTCCACACGCCCCTCGGGGTTCAGACCACACCCACGACAACCACGCACTCTTCCACCGCACCCCCCGCGAGTGCGAACACCTCTAAAACACCCCCGATAAACAAACACAACGAGTTCAAAACAAATATGTCTCCCAGAGGCCCGAGTCTGGAGAGAGCGGAGAGACAAGCACTCGAGAGTCACGGCGCCCTGGATCCTGCGTTTCTCTTCCGAGCCTCCAATCCGTGACGCGTGCCCTGTTGCCAGATGTCCCCGCGCAGGACAGTTTTTCGCCCAAATTCGACAAATTTTGACGATAACAGCGTGGTTTGGAGTGACGAATGCGCAGCTGGGGAGCGTTCGGACGCGGCGAGAGGAAGACCCCGTCGGATCGCGCGCCGTGCTTCGCCTGGCGAGGGCCTGACGGTGCCGAGCGGACGGGTGCGGCCCCGACGTACAGTCGCGCAAAGCCAGCTCCGCCTCGCCCTGGCCGCGACGCTGGGGCTTCGCGCGCGTCGATAACGCCCGGAACGGCGACCCCGGGCGAGAAGCACCCTCCGCCCCCGCCCTGGACTTCCCCCGACATCACCCCGCCGCTAATTTCGCGACCCTTTTCACCCGTCTCTGGACCCGTGAAAACGCACAGCGGCAACGCCGCCCTGGGAAGAGTGGGAAGAATGTCGACAACGCGACGCCACGGCCTGGCTCAGCTCGGCTCGGCCCGCCACCGAGTCCGCGGGCTCCGCTGCTCCGCTCGCATCGGCGGCGTCGCGTCTCTCAGGGCGTCGTCGTCGTGGACGTCGCTTTCCCCCCGCCTCCCCGCCCCGCGTGCATGCATGCGGCGGGGCGCGGGGCGGGGGGGCGGCGGCACGCAGTCCGGCCCACTGTGCGGCGGCACTCCGCTGCACCGCGTCGCTGCACCTTGACGCATCGCGCCTCGCGTGCCGTGCCGCCGCCGAGGGAGGAATGCACCGACGCGGCTCGGCCCGAAGTCCAGCTCGGCGCCAGGACCACCGAGTGCGAAACAAGCCGCCGAATGCACAGTGGGCCAGAAGACCGACGAAGGCGCTAAATGGGACTCGAACCGAACGCGTGACCGCGCCAATCGGTGATTGCTCTCCCTCCAAACGAGATATCCATTGGTGGGGTCTCATGGTCGCTTCGAGTCCCATTTAGCGACTCTGGAGCTAACAACGCGTCCAGAATTTTAGCCGCCTGCGTCGGTCTTCCGGCCCACTGTGGACTTCCCTCGCCCCCGCAGACAGAAAGACAGACAGACAGACACACAGACAGACAGACACACGTACCTGGACCGGGGCAGGAACATGGAGCCGTCGATGAAGACGGAGCCGGACAGCAGGATGTACCAGCACGAGGACAGCTCGCCGGTGCTGCGGAAACACGCGCCATCAGTCCAATCCAAAAATAATCCCCAAAACGGAACACTTTTTAAGCGGTCTTGTTTTTTGTTTTTTTTATTTCATTCCAGGCCTGACGCGACCCTACTCAACGACGGGCCGACGGGCCCAACAAAACCATTGGCTACGGCCTATTAGCTGAGTGACGGGCCTGCTAACCTACAGAGAGAAGGGCCGACAGGGAGGGGGAAGGGGAGGGGGAAAGGGAGGGGGAAAGGGAGGGGGCAACTGGACAATTGGTCAGAGGGGGTCTGGGCCTGGCCTGGAAGCTCGAAATGTCGTCCGACCGCAACACATTCTGGCTTGTTCCCTTTGGCTGCGCCAAACAGGGCCAAAGAGGTCCAAACAGGACCAAACAGGGCCGGGGGGGGGGGGCAAGGGGAAGGGTGCAGGGCGCAGGGCGGCGGCCCGGCCCGCCCTAACGGGAGTGTCGGCCACCTCTTATTTCGGCGGCGCGCCGACCGACACGCGGTCAGCCAGATTCTGGTCGAATCACGTCCAAAGTGCCCCGGCCCGGTTGGCGGCAGGCCGGCAGGCTCGGTGCCTTCGTCGCGCCGTCTCTCTCGCACCGCAGCGGGACGACCCGACCCATGGGGTGCCGGCAGCACCCTGCTGGCCAGGCGCGGATCCGGGATTTGTCTAAGGAGGGGGTAATGTTGCTATTTTTGCATACTTACAGGGGCAAAATAGTGCTTGTTGCCTACCTTTCAGGCGGCCTATCGAGTGCCCAAGGGGGTTAATTACCCCCCCCCCCCCGAAAAAAAAACCGAAAAAAAAACCACCAAGACACTGAGCCTTGCACATTTTGCGAGTAATAGCTCAAGCTTTGATGCGCTTGACCTAAAAATCCGCGCCTGCTGCTGGCCTGCTGGCCGTCGCCGTCGGACGGCGCGTGAAAAAGGACCGCAATTTATTTCCATTCCGGTTTCTAGTGCAGGCGGGGTCGTGAAAGGCGATGCGACTTACTGGTAGAGGACGTCGTTGGCCTGGTGGCGCTCCAGCCGCGCCGTGCGGCTCAGCGCCCGCAGCGGGGCCTCCCTGCAGCCCGCGAGCGCGTCCAGCACCGCCAGCGCGCCCTGGATCAGCTGCAGGTCCTGCGGGCCGGAACACCGTCACAACGACCGGACATCGAGAACCGCGGCAAGCATAACCCGGAGACGTGGTCCTTACGTGCAGCGTCCTGTAGTCCGGCGGCGTGCTCAGCGCGCGCAGCAGGTCGCCGTCGGCGCAGCCCTGCGCGGCGGCCGGCGGCGGCAGGGGCCGCAGGTGGGCGTGCGGGCCGTGCGGGCCGTGCGGGCCCACTGTGCGGGGCGGCCACCCCGACCCTCCCTCGCGCATCGCGGCACCGCGGCGATGGCGCTCTACGGCATGGGCGCGGCGGCGGCGGCGGCGTCCTCAGCGGCGGGGAGGCGCGCGCGCACTGACGGGGCGCATCGCCGCCCTGGCCCACTGGGCGGGGCTGCACACGCACACTGTGCGCCGCGACGACGGGGAGCAATCTGCAAACAGAGAGGCGCCGCGTTAGCAAGGGCGTTAGCAGGGCGGCGGCCGCGACCTTGGCGCCCTCCAGTCCTGCAGACTGACTCCGAGGGTCGTTGCTCCGTCTCTCTCGCACCGGCAGGAGACGCCCCATGAGTGCGAGAGAGACAGAGCGACGACTCAGTCTGCTGGGCGGCAGGGAGGACGCAATCACTCCGGGGGTTGCCTGCCCGCCTGCCTGCCTTCCGGGGGCAGCGCCTCGGCAGCCCACCGGGCCGGCGCACAGTGGGTCAGAAGACCGTCGAGGTGGCCAAAATTCCAGACGCGTTTTGAGCTCCAGAGTCGCTCAACGGGACTCGAATCGAACTTGTGACCCCACCAATGGGTTCCTCGTTTGGAAGGCAATCCATTGGTGGGGTCACACGTTCGATTCGAGTCCCGTTGAGCGACTCTGGAGCTCAAAACGCGTCAAGAGTTTCGGCCGCCTCTACTGTCTTCTGACCCACTGTGCGGCGGCGGGGGAAGGCCTTGGCCGGGCCGGGCGTGGCTGGAAACAAAGTGCTATTGTCTCGGCGGCTAGGCTGGCTGGGCAGGGCAGGCGCTTGCAGCACGCCGGGCCGGCCGGGCCCACGAGATAGCCAGCCAGTCCCTGCGTCCCAAATGGCTCCCATCAGCCTGCCAGGTTATCACCCCCCCCCCCCCCCCCGTCGAATCCTTCAGCCCGACGGCCGCCTCGACGCGCCCAGCCCAAGAGACGCGCCCAGCCCCAAATCCTTCCAGCCAGCCCACCAGGGCCCACCCGGCCCACCGTAGCGTGACGGCGCGGTATGAGCCGCCGGGCCGGCGTGCGGGCTGCCTAGCCTCCGTCATCATCAATATGGCTCGCGTTATGCACGGCCGAACGGCACGGTAGTGATCTATTCCGAGCCCCGTCTCCGTCGCACTCACGGGGCACAGTGGGCCAGAAGACAGGTGGCGGAGGCGGTCGAAATCACGCATGCGTCTCGAACCCCTCCAATGGATTCCTCGTTCGAAGAGCAATCCATTAGTGGGGGTCACACGTTCGGTTCGAGTCCTGTTCAGCGACTCTGGAGCTCAAAACGCGTTCAGAGTTCCGGCCGCCTCCGCCGGTCTTCAGGCCCACTGTGCCCCGCCTCCCGGTGCGCCGCGGCGCGCAGCGCCGTGCCCATCACACCCATCTTCATCTCCGCCGTTCCGGCGTGGCGTTCGCCGCCAGCGGGAGCCCCGAGGCGTGGCGCGGCGCGGGCAGCATGTCACTTTCACCACGACACGAGTACGAGACCACATTCCGTGCCCCCCCCCCACCCGCCCCCTCGTCCTCGCGAGGCCCCCCTCCCCCCCTCCCCCCCGGTCGTTCCTCATCAGGAAGGGACCCCGCCCAAAGGCGCGAGGTGCGTGCGGAGGGTGGACAAGCCGCAGTGCGGAGGGCTCCCGGGGGAGAAGCCGATGTCAACCTCGGCGGACGCGCGACCTTCAAAGGACGGCGGCGGTGGCAGAGGTCATTTCCCAGCGTCGCTAGACAAATTAAGCAAGCATCACTTAATCGAGTCTTTGTGTGGCCCCAGCTGCACCGGCAAGTGTACGCCACACACCACGTCGACTAGAAACATTATGGAAATACGTAAACACGCGCGCGGCGGTCGCTCATCATGCACGCGAATGAGAAGCCAGCCTTCATTGTAAAACATGAACCTAATGGGCGTCGCTTTGACAGTGTACTGCACGCACTGCGCCGCGGTCGGTAGCCGAGCGGTGTGCCCGCCACTGCCCTGGCCGCCTTGATATCAGAATTGCGCGCCTCAATGATTAGTTTCCGGTAAGGCTCGCCACCGCCGCTGCGCCACGGGGGCAAAACCGCGAGCGGGAGACCTTGTGACGATGGAACACTCAGTCACACACGCACGCACGCGCGCGCGCGCGCGCACACACACACACACACACACACACGCACACACACACACGCACGTGCTTCTGCCAGTGGGAGGTAAGGCGGACGACAGCATCGCCGCGTGGATCGATCAGCCACAAATAAACCAAGCCTGGTTGGAGGTAGCGGAAAAAAAATACGACTAAAATCCATAATTAACGCCGCTGTTCCCGTAAAAATAAATAAAAAGTGACTCATTTCTGCAACACATAGAGCAGGCTAGAGGAGAGTGGGTGGACCGACGCCTTCCTCCCTCCACAACGGCAGCACTGCGGTTGTGCGCAAAGTGGCCGCACTTGCGAGCCAAAGCGGCACGGCCAGCGAAAAAAAAACCGCCAAAAATGACAACAAACAGAAAGTGTCCTCATCCTGCTTGCGGCATGCCAGCGGCCGGGCATGCTTTGGCGACCGCGCGTGTGACGTAACGACGTGCCAGCACACCAAGATCGCCGCGTCCGTTACCCATCGCCGCCAGGCTACGCCGTGCTACGCCGTGCTACGCCGGGCAGGCAGCCCGAGCTGGCAGCCAGGCCCCCCGCTCGCCGCCCCCGCACAACGGAGACCGGAAGCCGTGCGGTGGCTGGCCGGCAGGTGGCGGCGGCAGCGGCGGCGTCGTAGGGGTGAGCGAGAGGAGCGGGGGTGGGGGGGGGGAAGCGGGGCGAGAGGACATCCACGCCATCCAGGAGCAGGCCGGGCCGGGGAAGGGTGCGCGGCGTGGCGGCAAGGACGACTTCCGCGTGGAGCCAGCCCGCCCCGCCCCGCCGTTGCACACATGCCGCCGTATGCTAATGGTGACAGCGCCTCGCCAAAAGCGAGTGGGCCAGCGGCCAGCACTGACATCACAACTCGGCGCCAGACCGGGTGTCACTCCGCAATCACGCACAATCATCGACGGGTCGTCGACGCGGGGGCAGTGGGGGCAGCGGCGTGGCCGCCAAGTGCAGAGTGACTATCAAGTGACGCTGAGCTTCGTTGCCTACCGAGCGAGGAGTCTCTATGCTTCTCAGAGCAACACAGTAAGAAGGCCCTTTCCCTTCCCCCCCCCCCGCTCCCCGGACTGCGCCAAGGATTGCAGCGGGGCTCTGGAAGGGAGTAATCCCGGTGCCGATATGCAAGACACTTTCCCTCACCACTATTATGCAGGCCAATCCGAACATGATCTCTGTGCCGGCCGCCGCCAGACGCACACACACATACAGTCTCACACACAGACACACAGACGGGCACATAGACCAAGCCGCGCATTTCCATGCAGTAGCCATTTTTATACACATCGATGCGAAGCAGAAGAAAGAGGGGGGGAAGGGGGTGAGCCCCTCCCCTCCCGCCGAGGAGGGCCGAGAGAGGACACCGCACGTTGTCACCATCTGGGGGGATCCTACTGTCTTTCTCACACGAAGGCACACACACACACACACACGCGCGAGCAGACAGGCACACACACACACACACACACACACTCACACACACTCTCTTGGGCAGCAGAGTGGAGGAGGCTGCTCGCATGGCTAGCCACGCATACAGCAGAAGCTAACCCTCCTGTAATGCGCCACTTCCCCCGAGGAAAGTAAAAAGCGTAGAGCGCCTCCCGTCCGGCTCAACAACAACAACAACACGGCGTAGTACCGCGGTGGGAGTACAGCACCAGGCAGGTCACTGCAGTAATGACCCCAACCGTCGCCACAGGCCGCTGCCTGCCGCCTTGCCGGCCGCCGCGCCGCCAACCGTTGCCGGCGTCACGTAAGGACGACCTGCCGGCTATGGTCACCACGGTCACCGCACTGCCCGACTTCTCGGCGACGCTCTTGTTCCAACGGCCTCGCCGCTGGCCGCCTTGTGTCGCCGGTACCGACTGAGAGGTTCGCTCTCTCGCTCCCCAACGGAGAGCCCCGTGAGTGCGAGAGAGACAGAGCGACTCTTCTGAATCGTTCGGCTGTACACACCCACAAAAATGATTTTTTGAATCAAGTAAAATATTTTTCTTGATTCAAAAAAAAATCGATTCAAGCTAAACTGAGTGTCAGATCAATACTGATAGGCTTTGCATTCATTCAACTCTAACCATATCAAGAATATTTCTGCTTCACTCAAAACAGAACTTTACTTCGGCACATTAATGCCAAAAATTACTTGCATCAAGTAAATTTTACTTGATGGAAGAAAACATTTTTTCTGGGTGTAGTGTAGGCCGGAGGCCGGGCGCCAACCAACCAACCCAACCCGCGCGGAGGCAACCTGTTGATCGCGCGCGGCACGACGAGTGTCCTCGGAGCGGTGACCAGCCTCGCCGAGGGCACAGGGCGCTGCACAGGGCGCTGCTGCGCTGCTGTGGAGCCCACACCCTGGTGGGGTCGGGGCCTCGGCCGGGGCGGCGATCAGGTGCCACACAGCGCCGCGTTCACGGACGAGGGGGCAACCACTTGGTATGTTTGTGGACACTAGATTTCTTGAGGGAAGAGATTTCTACGGATTTCGCAAGATTTTGACCGATGTAACGCCCAAAATTTCCTTGTTTATTGCCTTTTGGGGGGGAAGATTTCTGATTTCCAGAGATTTCTGGCGCTCAAGGGGACACATGATTTTGTGAGTGGTTGTCGCCTCGTTCACGGACCACCGCTACTACCGGATGGGGGACTGGGCGGCCGTCAACCCTTTACTACGGCGCCAAGCTTACACCCCGGTGGCGGCTTCAAGACTTTAGGACTCTACTAGAAGGAAGGCGCGGCAGGGCTTGCTTGGGTAAACACTCCAGCAGCCCTGCGGCCCTGCGGCAGGTGCAGCCAGCAGTCGAGCCGATAAAAATAACGCCCTAGACCGGGATGGCGCCGCCCCCGCGCCGCCCCCGCGCCGCCCCCAGCCCGAGACCGTCGCGGACCGTCGTGCCCCGTCGGCCGTCCCACGCAAAGCGCGACCGCCGCGGGCAGTCCCTGCCGCCCCGCCCCGCCCCACGGCTCAAAGAGAGGCCTCCCGGCGCTGTTGAACAATATTCACACGGTGGGTAGGTCGGCGGCGCTGGTGGCCCACAGTGGTGGTGGCCCACAGTGGTGGTGGCCCACAGTGGTGGTGGCCCACATAGAACGGCCCCCGCGCCGCGTGCTGGCCGCGTGCTGCCGCAACGGATAAGCCGGACGCGGCGTGTCCACCATTCCCACACCGGTGCATTCGCTGGCGCGCTGGTAGTGGCGCTGCATTAGCGCGGCAGCACAATTATGAACGGCGCGTCGCTGCGTCCCACTCGCACTCACGGGCCGGTGCCGCCACGTCCGTGCGCGTGCGAGTGAGACGGCGCGGCCAGGCAGTCTGATGCGAACCCGGCCGGGAAACCGCCGGCCATTGCGCGATCGCCATAGCCGAGCTTTTGGGGCTGAACGTGCGCGAGCGCCGCCAACAACGCTCGAGGCGGTCAAAACCCCGGGCTGGGTTTTGAGCTCCACAGTCTCGATGAATGGGACTAGCAGAACCGAACTGGCCCACTGTCGGGGAGCTTTCATCCGGTTACACTGGCGGTGAGAAATACGAAATGGCCGCGGTCAGGAGGATAGGCGTTGGTGAGCAGCAGCTCGTCTCGTCGCCGCGTGCGGTATGGAGGCGGCCGCGCCGCCGCGCCGTGCGGTCTCGATTCGAGACTCTCGAACCGAGACTCGAAGCGGCGCGCTTTTCGGTATTTTGCAGAAGAAAGTCCATGAAATCCGAGCGGCCGATGATGATGCCGCGGGAGCTCGCCGCAACCGCCAGGCCTGCTACCCTAGCGGCCGCTAGCGGCCCACGGTGGGCCAGGACTCCTGGAGCAGCGGCGGCGCGGCGGCAGGTCGTTGCAGAACAGGGACACGATGTCACGCAAGCAGTGTGGCCGCTGACCGCGTAAACAAAACAGTGTCCCCACCATCACGACGGCGGCATGCATCCGTTCCCAGTCCGTGCCATCCTGCTGCTGCTCCTCCTGTTCCTCAGGACTCGCGCAGTAACGGGTCGCACGGCGGCGCGCCGCGGCGGGCCCGGGTTCAAATACCCGCGGCCATACCGCGGCATTTTGTATTGTTTGTTTGTTTGTTTGTTTGTTCCAGTTTTCTTTTTGTACCGTTACTGATGACACTGCGGCAGCCACACACACACACACACACCCACACGCGCGTGTACGCAAAGACAGCAGCGTCACGACTGAGTGTGTATTGTCCCAACGCTCAGTCTGTGTGTGTGTGTGTGTGTGTGTGTGTGTGTGTGTGTGTGTGACGTGACTGGCTTGTGAGGGCAGTGCCATCGGCCACATCCACTCCATGCATGAGACGAGTCTGCCTGTCCCTTCCCCGCGGTGGTGTGGCGTGGCGTGGCTTGGCGTGGCGGGGCACGGCGGCCCTGGCGAAAGAAGCGCATTGAAAGTTCGTTTTTAAAACGAACTTTTACGCGTTGAAAGCGCATTTCCCAACGGACTTTCAACGCAGTATTCTGCGTTGAGAGTACACATTATGAGACTAGTACATTTCAGACAACGCGGTTTAGAACGTTGATTCCTCGTTTAAACCGCGTTGCGACTGCATTCTCGAAAGCACATTGCAAACGCGTGAAAAGTACGTTGTGAGGGCGGGGCGGCAACAAAAGGACGGATGTGTGTGTGCGCGCGCACACACACGCACACACACACACACACACACACACACACACACAGAGCGAGAACTGAAGGAAGAGCTTTTGTTAGTAGTAGAACCCCGGACTCCGCCTTACTGGACTGCGACACTGCCGACTACACCACCGATGAGCGCTGAGGAGGAGGCCCCAGGACGGCGATGACTCCAAGCGGGCACGGACGGCTCGGCCGCTCTGGCCGAGGGCGGAGTGGGGGAGGGAGGAGGCTCGCGCCGCCCGGAAGACCCCGGCAGGCAGGCAAAGACAGTGCGAGCGGGCCGCGGGACAGTGCAGCGCGGAGCGCACTACGTATACAGGACAAAATTTCAAGAATACTTCGGAAAGCATAACATGCTCTACAACGTACATATTTATCTCACATTTCTTTAGGCGTGAGAAATTTTGGACCAACATGGGGACGCAACAGTTCCCCTTACGAGATCCATAATCGACACATTCTTGCGTAGTGTCTGGGCCCTTCTTGTTGCCAAGCAGATATGCAATATATTAATAATCTATAAATCACAACCATCATTGTGTGCTGAAATGCCCGCATGATTCAAGATGAGTAAATTTGACGTTATTTCACATATCCGGCATGGAGGGACCAGCTGCGGGACTTCTGAGGGTTTAGATTGAACAAGACGAAAGCGCGTTGATTGTGCCTTCATGAAATTCGTTCTCAACGAACAAAGTACGTTGTATCCGCGTTGAGTTCAAGTTTATACTGCATAGCAGAACGCGCGTTAAAAGTACATTCCGAAAATTCGTTCTCAACGAACAAAGTACGTTGTATCCGCGTTGAAATCGCGTTTATACCGCGGAGCAGAAAGCGCGTTGAAAGTACATTAAGAGAATTCGTTCACAACGAACAAAGTACGTTGTATCCGCGTTGAGTTCACGTTTATACTGCATAGCAAAAAACGCGTTGAAAGTACATTCAGAGAATTCGTTCTCAACAAACAAAGTACGTTGTATCCGCGTTGAGTCCACGTTCATACTGCATAGCAGAAAGCGCGTTGAAAATGCATTCAGAGAACTCGTTCTCAACGAACAAAGTGCGTTGTATCCGCGTTGAGTTCACGTTTATACCGCATAGCAGAAAGCGCGTTGAATGTGCGTTCTTGTAAATTCGTTTTCAACGAACTAAGTACGTTGCATCTGCGTTGAGTTCACGTTTCATCCGGTAAACGCGCTTTGAATGCACTTACAACGCGTCTGCAACGCGGAATTCCAGAACCAAGCTTCGCCAGGGGGGGCGGGGCACGGCGGGGCGGGGCGTGGATGGTGTCACCGCTTGGCCGAAGCCCCTTCCCATACGAGGCAGACTCACCTCGCACGGCAAAGCAAATCGCAGTCCGGCACAGCCATTTTCTGCTCCAATTCCTTTTGGGCCGTGCTCAGCCTCCCATCGGAGGACACACGAAATGAAGGGAGGGGGGGGTATAATGTGCGTCTGTAAACATCCACGAATGGCGCGCTACCGACGAGACGGCGCCCACGACGAAAGACTATCGAAGAGACATCATTTCAACAGGGGAACGTTTCGTTGTACGTCCTCCGGGCGCAGACGATGAGATGAATAAAGTTCAGCAAACGCCCGTCGATTTCCTCAAGTCCTTGACTTGAATGTCGTTCTCCTCCAGGATGCCGGGCAAGCGAGTCCTGCGGCATTTCCGACGCGGTTCGCCCGGGTCCGCCACACCGTGGCCACACGGCGAGCCACGCGGCCAGACGGCCACGGACGGAGAACACGCACCTCAAACGGAAACATCATTCCGTGGGCAGTCGGCGTGGCGGCGTCAAGGCACCAGTGTACCAGTGCAGTAACAGCGGGTAAGTCGCCCCGGCGTTCGACCGGCACGCGCCGACCAAATCCACCTTGTCTTTCCGGTGTAGCGACGCCGCGGCATGGCGGCGTGGAGCGGCGTGGAGCGGCGGCGCGGTGTCCGCGGGGGCCGCGCCGTGCCGTGCCGGCCGTGCCGCCGAGGGAACGCGTCGGATTGTCCGCGATTGCCGGATTCCAGCGGGGACGTCTTCCTCCTCTCTGCCTCGTCATCCGCGCGCCGCCGCCGCCGCCCTGCACTCTCTCGCACAGTGTACCTGGGTCCTCTCCGATCCCCGGCCACGCCAACGCACAGTGGGCCAGAAGACCGGGTCTCAGGCGGCCAAAATTCTAGACGCGCTTTTGAGCTCCAGAGTCGCAAGACAGGACTCGAACCGAACGTGTGACCCCACCAATGGATTCCTCGTTCGGGGAGCCGCCGCCAGCTGCCTTACGGACGGCCCCCGTGCGCCGCAGGGCAGGCAGGGCGAGGGCGGTAGTAGCGCGGTGCACAAAGAAGCCCTTGCCTTTTGTCTTCCCCTTTTTCGTCGTCGCGGTGCTCGCTGCTCAGCTCTCGAGAAGCAACCCTGTCGAGGAGAAAGGGACGAGGGGCGGAGATGAGAAGGCCCCTGTCTCTGTCCCACTCACGGGGCGCCCCGCGGGGTGCGAGCGAGAGGGACAGAGAGTCTACAGCCCCTTTCTCCTGGTGGAGCATGGCCCTGGAGTCTGCGAGTCCGCCTAGCTCAGCAGGCGGGGTCGTTGGGCGCTCAAAGCCGCCATGGGACCAAAGGGGCGGGGCGGCCACGACGTGTTTGCCGACGGCGACCCCACGACGGCGAAGCCAAGGGCCGCTATGCTGCATCTTGGGCTGCTCAGTGGGCTGCACCGCTGCAATGCGCACCCACGCCGGGCTGCTTGGGCTGCTGGCATTCCCTGGCATTCCCACCCCCCGGGCGAACAAAGTAAGCACGCGTACTCGGGACCCTGGCCTGCCTGCCTGCTCGTCCGTCTGGACAATGCACCTCGCACGGCGCCACCAAAACCACACGCACTAAAAGAGCGTTTGAACCCACGACCCGGCCTGGGGCCCACGACACAGTCAGTGACTTGGGCGTTTCGTTTCGCTCCAAAGAAGCAGACGCCAGCGCTTTTTTTTTCGTTCCCGCCCTTAGCCGCCAAACCACCACCTCGCTGGCTGGGATGGGACAGACAATCCAGCCCTCCGGGTCCGCGGCCATCCGCGGCGTCAAACCGGTCCGCTAGTCCGGCGCGGCGTGGCAGTGGCGCAGTGCCAGTGTTCGCACGTCGCGGCCACCGCTCCGTTTTCGCTGGTGTTTTCGCGGCGTGGTCGCCCGCTTCTCGGAAAACGGCTGCCGAAGCCCGAAGGCCGGCCGGCCCGGCCGGGGACGACAGAGCGGCCCGCGGGCTGTCTCTCTCTGTCTCTCTCGCGCCCCTGCGGCTCCCCGGCACGCCCCCTGCGTGCGAGAGAGACGGAGTCACGGGCCTGCAGGGCTACGCCGACATGGAGACAAGCTTGTCTCCGCGATGCCAGGCTATGCGATGCCAACCCAGCCAAGCACCAGCCCACAGTGGGGCCAGAAGACCGGCGCAGGCGGCCAAAAGTTCAGACACATTTTGAGCTCCCAGAGTCGCTAAATGGGAATCAGCAGCTTTTAAAACCCGTCCGGGATTTTGACCACCTCCCGGTCTTTTGGCCCACTGTGCAGCCGAGGCACGCTGTTGTAGTGTAGGTGTACTCCCCCAACCTGCAGGGATTCCCATGCAGAGCAGCGACCGCCCAGCCAGTCCCTGCCAGTCTGACAGCGCTGGAGAACGGCGATGCAGCAGCAGCAAGCAGCAAGCAACAGCAGCAGCGCGAGCGCGCGCTCAAAAACCAAACATGATAATTTTTTTCCCACCGTCGGCACGACAAAACGGCGCGCGACCGCAGCCGTCGTCGGAACGTCGACTAGTGTGACTAACGGAGTGACTCAGGCCGTGCCGCCGGCGCCGCCGCCGCGCCTCGCCGTCCGGCCGCGGACAAATCCTTGCACCTGCGGCAGCACGGCAAGCACGGCAGCCTGGACAGGCCCTGGAGGACAGGAACCGAACACGCCTCAGGCCGGCCATCCGCGGCGCCGCAGCGCGGCTACTCCCATCCCGTTAGCGCTGTGTGATCGGTCGCCACACTCATTCCGAAGAGACGTCGTTTCACCGTGGGTCAGAAGACCGTCGGGGCGGCCAAAATCCCGGACACGGTTTGAGCTCCAGAGTCGCTAAATGGGACTCGAACCGAACGTGTCACCCGACCAATGCATGCCTCGTTTGGAGAGCAATCCATTGGTGGGGGTCACATGTTTGATTCGAGTCCCATTTAGCGATTCTGGAGCTCAAAACGCGTCCGGGATTTTAGCCGCCTTGACGGTCTTTCGACCCACTGTGCGTGTGTCGCTCTGTCTCTGCCGCACTCATGCACCGTCCCCGAGGGGTGCGAGAGAGACGGCACTCGTGATGGCGCCGGCGCCGAGGCGCACACTTCTTCCTTCGCGATCTCGAGCGATGTTTCGTCGCTCTACCTCCCTCACTCACACCACTGCAGCACGCCCCGCGAGTACGAGAGAGACGGAGCGAGCTGCCAATCACTGACACTGTCGTGCAGCTTTTCCTCGGAAAGGCTAAGGGAGCGGTGGTGTTCGAACCGACGACCCGCGCGCCGACCGCCGAGTAAAGTGCGGTGTCGGGGTCCAGCCTGTCCTGCCTGACGAGTACAGTACTTGACGACGCACCGCCAAAGTCGAAGCGTCGGGCCGTAGCGGGTTCAAAACACGCTGCGTACCCGTTACGGCTTGGCGGGGAGGGCGGGGTGCGGGTTCGAGTACACGTGCCGGCGGTGGCCCAGCCGGTCTTTTTTCGTGGCAGAACAGGAAGGGCCTCTGCAGAGTGCCTTTTTTCGGTGTTTTGATATATTTTCGGAGGGCGGCAGCGTTCGGGAAAGGGCTCGCATCTTTTATAGCTTCTCCGAAGGGGGCGTAGGTGGGGTGCGGCGGGGTTGAGGGGTGTGGGGTGAGGAGGGCGGGGTTGGGGGTCGGGGATGGAAAAGGGGGGGGGGGGAGAGACGATGTTCCGGCCCTTGCTAGCCCTTGCCGATGGTTGCGGGGCCAAGCGCCGTACATACCCATAATCGTGCTCGACGGTCATTTTCCGATCCGCGGCAAATTGATTAGCCCAGCCAGCGCTCCCCCAACGACCCCGGAATCACCAGGGAAACGCGCACGCAGGCCAGGTAAACCCTCTCGCTTGAGGGGCCCGGCAACACACCGGCTCGCCTCATCTCATATTGTTCAGACATGTTGACACCTCATTAGGACAAGCCGGCGATGTTTTCGCGCCTCGCCTGAACTGGCACACTGACCAAGCACTCGGTGCAGCACTCAGCCCTCCTGGAGGCCTTCAGCAGGCCTTCAGCAGGCCTTCAGCAGGCCTTCAGCGACCGTGTCGGCCGGCCCGGCGACGCGGGGTCAGGTCCAAGGATGCTAAGCAGCCGGAGCCCCGGCTTGCAGCTGCAGCAGGTGTTGTTGCGGGTGGTGCAACTGGTCCTGTCACTCGCGGCAAACCTGCCGCGCCGCCGGCGTCCGGTTCACGACGTTCACGACAACGCCCTCCTGGCCCTAGACGAACCTTGAGCGATGTTTTAATCCAAATGCTGCTGGAAGGATGACACACACACACACACTAACACACGTCACTGCACTCGCAAGACGACCACGACGACAACCTTGTAGTTCGCGCTCACAACGTGCGCTTACACCGACGGAGCCGTGCACTTGGCTTCGCGTGCTTCGCGTGCTTTGCGCTTCGCCTTGCGCTCCTTGAGCTTCTTCAGCCACTGGCTTGTCTTCGCCTCGCTTCGGCTTGCTTGGGCCGGACCGGACCGGAGCCACTCTTCACTCGCTACTAGCGGCCCGAAGCGCAGCCGAGGCGGAGCCGAAGCCGAGCCGAAGCCGAGCCGAGCGAGGGGCGGCTGTTTCCGAGCGAGACGACGGCCGAAGGGGAACTGAGGGGGCACCGGGGGGTTGCGGTGGGAGGGGCAGGGACGGGGAGGGGGAAGCCATCTAACATGCGTCGTTTTCTTACCTCACTCATCACCCCCCCCCCCTTTTTGGATCCTCCAGCAAACGCCATGACTTCGCTCTCGCTCCAGCCACGCTCCAGCGCCAGGTGACCCGCAGTGGGCCAGAAGACCGGCATCACGCAGGCGGCCAAAACTCTGGACGCGTTTTGAGCTCCACAGTCGCTAAACAGGACTCGAACGTGTGACTCTACCAATAGATTGCTCGTTCGGAGAGCAATATATTGGTGGAGTCACGCGCTCGGTTAGAGTCCCATTTAGCGACTCTGGAGCTCAAAACCCGTCCGGGATCTTGACCGCCTTCACCGGTCTTCTGGCCCACTGTGCGACCTGAAGCGCGTGCAAAGCGACGGTGCAGCCGCCGCACCTGTGCGTTCCGGACGCAGCCCTCGCGAGTCGCAAGAGCGGCGGGTGGATGGACGATGGTCGCACTGCTGCTTTTGCTGCTTTGGCACGAGCCATCCAGCCGTTCGCACTTTCACAGAAAGCCCAGAGAAGGCTCAACCCTCTCTGGGCTTTCAACTTGGGTACTGTATGGAGCATGCTTAGAGGGAGCATGAAGTCACTGTGATGTCAAAACGGTTCCCAATCCTTCACCTGAAAGTGGCCATGTGCGTCAAAGTGATGTCACGTTCACAGGAAAGTGACTTCCCTCCTCCTCGGGATGGCTGGGTGCGGCCAAAGTCGTGTGGCTCGGGACCACTCGGGACGTGGCCCTTGCACTCGGATGCGGAGGCACGCTCGCGGTACTCGTGACGGGGGCGACACCCTCGGCGGCGAGCCTGGCCGGCCTAGAACCGCACCATGCCGTTGTCCGTCCCATTGATCCCACCCAAGGAGAATAGGTAGTCAAAATCTGATCAAAATTACGCGTTAAATGTTGTTATTTTGACATCTAAATGGACCAGATTTTGACCAAAATCGTTCATTGGGAGGTCATGTCGACGTCGTTTCAGCTTGTTTGTTCTCCCTGAGCGCAATGTGCTCCGTGCGCCATGAGACCGCGGGCCGCCGGCCCCCCCCTGGCTGCCCCTCGTGACCTTGTGCCACGCTTTGAGCGCTCTGCCCACGGGCCCCAGCCTCCGAGCCCCGCGAAGCCCCGTGCGGCGCGGCGCCGTGCCCTCTGACCTTCCCTGCTTCCTCCCGGCCGTCGCGCCGGCCCGGCCACGTTGAGGCTTCAAAGCGCGGGGTATCGTCGCAGCGGGCACCGTGCCCTCTGACCTTCCCTGCTTCCTCCCGGCCGTCGCGCCGGCCCGGCCACGTTGAGGCTTCGAGGCGCGGGGTATCGTCGCAGCGGGCACCGTGCCCTCTGACCTTTCCTGCTTCCTCCCGGCCGTCGAGCCGGCCCGGCCACGTTGAGGCTTCGAGGCGCGGGGTATCGTCGCAGCGGGCACCACGCACTGCGAACTGTGCTTCCACTGGCCTGCCAATAACGATCGGGTCGTCGTCTGCTCCGCTGGTCTGCTGTTGCAGTCTGCTAGGGAGAGTTACAGTGAGTTGCTGAGTCCCGCTCCCGCTGTCAGTTGACGAGGATCGGCCCTTGAATTGCCGTAAGTTTATTCTGTCAGCTGGAGTCATTTCCCAAGAAGATTAAGGATCAAACTTGCGTGTGGAGGCTGAGGTCTTGTGTACAGAGGATCTGTTTTTCTAACCTTGTTGCTTTGTAGTGGACGTGTATCTGATGACCCCTCTCCCCACCTTAGCATGAATTTCTGATGAAAGATGGACTTACTTGTCGTCTTACTGTTGCAGACTGCACTAGTTGCTGGAACTTGAACCATGGCCAAAGCTTCGGTTTCAGATGATTGTATTGATATGGTTACACCTTGGAATGAATACCTAAGTGCTAAATACAAACGGTAACATGTTTTGTCAAGATTTTTGATCGTTGTCAATTTTTTAATTTTAGACCAGTCACCTCACCTTTTTTTTCCTGTTGCAGGAGTTTTGCTTATCATACAGTGCGCAACCGACTGCCTGTTACTGTGACTCAGGTCGTTGACCATTTATCCCGAAGCAAAGAGGTCATAGTACAAACCTATGGCAAGGTATGTTTGCTGAATCTCAAATCACACCATGTTTTCATTGCATTTTGTATTCTTATGTATCTATTTCTAACCTTTATTCCAGGGATCACAGGAAGAAATTAAACAGATCATTGGTTATCTTTCAAAACTGAAAAATGAAATGCAAACAAATAAGCCGCTTACTCCCTTAGAAGCTAATGAAGTTGATTTACCTGACTGGAACAGTTTTTTAAATACCACTGAGGCGAGCTTAGGTAAGCCAGAACAATGATAGCTTGCCACCTTGATTTTCTTTGTTGAGTATAACTATAATCAATAAATATGTTTCCTCAGGTCGGCCACTTCTATGGTTTGCTGATGTGTGGCTCCATATTGAATGCTATCTTTACCGAAGGATTAGAGAAAGTTTTGCGTTGACGTGAGTTATTAATACTATGTGCCTTTCCGTAAATGTCACTTTCAGGGACACTAAAATTAATAACTCTGATCTCTAGGAAGCACCTCCACCAGTACGATCCATTTCGCCACCAAAAGGAGGAAGCATTCACTGGATCTCTGCAGGCCATCTCTGTTGTTGGCAGCTACCTGCTCAAGCTAATTGAGTCTGATGCTAAAATTGACACAGAACAATGTGTTTTGCAGTTTCTAAAGGTTTGTATTTATCTGCTTACTTTGAAATCAGTAATTTTGTTTCTCCCAAACAAAACAATTTTTCCTTTGTTTTAATTGTCACCAACAGCTCTCTCTTTGGGGTAACCGATGCGATCTTTCCATATCTGGCGGAAAGGACATAGCTCAAGTTGAAAACCCTCTTGAAATGATCTCTACACTAGATAGTTTGATACTTGTCAATGACCTACAAAAAGTCTGGACAGTGTTAAATTCAACTTCATCGGGACCAAAAATAATTGGTATGTACCCAAGTTCTAAAAATATTAAACAAATGATGTGATGACAGCAATGGGGGAAGTCACAAATTTGCTATGTAAATGATTTTCACAGATATCATTTTTGACAACTCTGGCTATGAGCTGTTCTCAGACTTATGCCTAGCTCATCTCTTAGTGAAACTGGGATTAGCAGATAAAATTCAGTTCCATGGAAAGAGAGTGCCGTGGTTTATATCAGACGTAATGGAACATGACTTCCATTGGTTGATCCGGGAGATGGCAAACCAAACAAGAGCACCTTGCTTATCCAAGCTCTCAGCTATATGGAAAGACTTTTTAAGTTCAGGTTTGTAATTTTGTCATATCTTTTAATTAGTTTCATTAGAAATAAAATTCAATAGTAAAGAACTTGTTTCTGTTCACACCAAATTCAGGTACCTGGACATACTCAAATGAATCCTTCTGGACCCTGCCGTATTCATATGATGCCATGAAACAAATTGATCCAGAGTTGTACAACAGGTTTGAAGGGTCAAAGCTGTTGATTTTCAAAGGTGATCTTAACTATCGCAAATTAGTTGGAGATGTATTCTGGCCTCACACTGAAAAATTTCCTGTGGCTCTCAGAGGATTTGAGCCAGCTCCTCTTGTCACTTTGCGCACAATTAAGGCTGATGTTGTGGTTGGTCTGCAGCCTGGGCAGGCAGAAAAGGTGGCTCAAGATGACACAGACTGGCTTGTGACAGGCAAATATGCTGTTGTGTCTTGTCTAGTTAAATAATTCAGTTGTTGGGAGCTGCTAAGATCAACCGATGTCCCATAAGCTTCCATTCCTCATTTAATTGTTTTTATAATGTAGCATAAAATGTACAGAAACCTATTTTAATTAAAGTCAAATCATAAAGAAATGCAATTTTCTGTTGTCTTTGTGGTGCTGTGATACTTGGCACACACAGTTTTGTTTATTTTAATGTCACATTACGTAACACAAGAATTTTTTTTTTTTTTAAAGACAGAGCTTCCTGGCTCAACTTGATTGTGACTAGAGATGTAAGTAATAATTGAATTACAAGAGTAGCATCCTGTCAAAGGATAATCAACAACGTAACAGATGACATTCCATATATTCTAATAAAAATTCTAAAACATCCTTTAGCATCAAAATGTACAACAATCAAAGAATTAAAAACCTGTTATGAACATGGCTTTGACACATAGCATTTGGAAAGGAAGACACTCACTCGAAGAAGTAACATTTTTTAGGTCATGAGAGAAAACAAAACAAAGACAGTCTTAATTTTCTTTGACATTGTATAGGAGGGCTAAAAATTCTATTTGTACTCTATTACGGAACATTATGGAACAGGTAGAAATAGAACAATGAAAGGAAAGCTTTATCATGAACCATCAACAGCTTTTGGAGCAGAGGGCTGAGCAAGGTCTGTTCTGAAATACAAGCAAAATTCGGTGAGTTTTTTCATTTTGTCTGTGGTTATAGGACCGCTTAGAAATTCAGCTATGTATTTATACTGTTCACTTGATTTAGGAATATTCTTAGCTATTTCTTGAAGATCAAAACCACGCATAAAGTCAACTAAATGAGGGGAAAAGTTTTCTGTCAACATACTGGGTAAGTGAATATCATAGTAGATGTAGATCTGCAAGGAAAGAAAAAGGATTCAGATAATGAGTGCCACATTCAAAAACACGCTAGAAATAAGATTTTAAATATTTGTTCTTACTTTGTTATTAAATGTAGCATAAACAAGAACCGGAATAGATGGCTTAGAGCTGTTTGGTTCCAATGTATATTTCCCAGAACAGAATCCAGAAACTGTCTCTTCCAACTGGAAACGAACACTATGTTTCTCCAAATCTAATATGTATGTCTGTCCATCCCAGGAACAGACAACAATTTCATCATGTCCATCCCCAGTAATATCTAGCTTTGTTACAGCAAATAACTGATGATCTACCTGGAAGGACCTACATGAAAGAGAAAGGAATGCATCAATTGACCTTTAAAGACATGTATCTAATTATCCAAATCTCAAGTAAACCCTCCTTTTTTAAATTCCAAAATTTGGAGGGAAAAAAAAACAAAAAACATTGGGTTACATCAAAATAAATTGAAGAAAATTGAAAAGGAAAATCTCAACATACCACAAAATATCATCATTGTGGACAAGCATCAAAGTACCATCCAGTGTTGCAACAGCAAAAGGAGATCCATTGTCATCTTTGCGGCCAGTTTCAATATCACCCAGAATCTCAGTTGAAACATTAGGGTTTCTCATGCTGTTTATGCATAGAGGGTGATAATCAACAGATGTCTCACCAAAGGCATTGGATCTGTTTTCAAATTTTTGATGTTAAATTGACAAACTTCAAAATTAGATAAATGAAAACTTTTTAGAAAGTGCAATAACAGCTTCCTGCCTTACCTGCTGCTATCTTCCAAGTCGTTTAATTCGGTCCTATCAGAGTCAGCATAGCAACGAATCCTCATAAAAGTGCCTCCTGGCTGGGCGACCAAAAGACTAGGCTTGCCTCCTGCTTGGTGGCTCAGAGTCACTGCACCCAGCTGGTGCGCAAACTCCCATTTATTTAAACACACCAAAGCTCCTCGTCCAGCTAATGAGCCGACATTTGTTTTAGCAATTGCCAATATGGTCTCTCTAGCCATAGGAGCCCCAATCCAGCACCAACGGTATGACCGAACAACGCGGTCGGTCAATCCTAACACCAGTTCCTGTTGCCCATCATCGTCTATGTCCCCCAAGAGGAGCACCTACAAAAGCCAAACCCGTGTGTGCTTACACATTAACTTGAACATCCTGTT
Organism: Stenchaetothrips biformis; assembly: GCA_030522485.1. Classification (NCBI taxonomy): domain Eukaryota; kingdom Metazoa; phylum Arthropoda; class Insecta; order Thysanoptera; family Thripidae; genus Stenchaetothrips; species Stenchaetothrips biformis. The sequence goes on along the minus strand of CM060095.1, from coordinate 8,482,715 downwards.
CACTATTACATAATTTGCTTGGCAAAATACTCACCTTTGTGTTAGCTGGAATTCTCTGTATATGCACACACTCCAGCTTAGCACTGCCTGCAGGGCAGAGGTATATATAGCACCAACCATCTCCACAAACAATGACAACAGCATTCAGCCCACAGTTAAGGATGTCACCTACACCAACTGCTGTGATCATACCCAGGCCATTGATTATTTGCCACTGTTTATCACCCTAGAAAGTTCAACAAAGAAACAGGTGATATTAATAAACATACTATTTACAGAGGAAAATACCTTCAAATTATTGATTCAATTGGAAGCTGCTTGCATAATCAAGCTGAAGCTTACAACTGAGCCAAGGCAGCAAGATAAAAAAGAATTACCTTGAAAACTGCTAGGTCCCCACTTGCATTGCCTGCAACCAGTGCCATTTCACCAGAATTGTCGACATCTCCAAGAGTAAGAGAGCTGCGAAACACATTGCCTCCAAACTCAAACTCCAGGCGGTTCACAAAGCACACAGCACGCATCTTGACGTTGTCTTTGTACTAAATTAAAATATAACTCTAATGTCTTAGATCTCACTTTGATTGACAGGCTTACACTCAGAAGAAAATTCATTAAAAATCTTTTTCCAGCGAGATGGAGGCCATATGATATAAAATGCTTTTGATTGGAGAAGTGACTTGGGAATCGGCCCAAACTGCTGTGAATCTATAGAGAGGCCTTTGTTATCTCCTTCGACCCAGTAATGGCCCAGTGGGACGGTGATTAAGCTGGTAGAGGCACCGTCACTTTTCACAACAGTGTCGCCTTCCAAGCCAATGACTCTCTTGATAAAGAGGGCAGAAGGATCTTTTGGTGGAATGAAAGTGACTACATCTCCTCGGTGGATCTCACACTCTCCGACATCCCTCACATACACCCAGTCATCACATTTGCTTGAGTACGGATTGAGACACGGATGCATGGATCTCCCGTTCACTTTAAAGACTCGGACCTTAAAGAACTTGTCGCCTTGAAACACAAGTGGGTAAATGAGCACTGCTGTAGTGACGGCCACCTGAATAATGCGGCCTAAAGCTGCAAGCGACCGCCATGGCATGTATCAAAGACAAGACTTTTCTGCTTTGGAGGGACGAGAAAACGCGCCGACTGGGGAGATTCTCTCGATTTGGAAAGAACTCTCCCGCAAAGTACAAAGGTTGACACTCTGCAGATTTGAGAAAATAGCCCAGGGCCAGGGTTGTATGGGTCGTAGGTTAGGTTAGGATTGAGGTGTTGTATTCGTCTGCTGGAACACAGTGGGCTGTGACCATTATTCACACGACAAATGGACAAGTGGTTGCAGGTGGACAAGGCCGTTCACTGGCACTTTCTCGCCGCGTTAAAGTCCTGACGATGAACTGACGTGGAGGATGCTGCAGTTTTCTTGCGTCAAAGTCGAACGTCGAATAACCACGCGCTGGCGTTGAAACGGTTCAAACTGGCGCAAGTCGTAGTTCCCGCGTCTTTTTATCTGAATATGAATCTGAATCATTTCCTCATTCTCTGAAGGAGTGCCCCATATCCGGTTGGCGCTCGTCGTGGCAGCGCGCCTGCAAACCGTGCTTCCGGCGTTCAATTGGAACTCAGCTGTAGAGGGAGCCTGCAGCAGTTTCAGTGTGTTGGTTAAACCACAGAGGGGAAAGATGGCAGAATCCGAGCCAAAATTTAGTGGAGCCGAGTATTTCGAGGGAGTGGAAAAGCTGCTGGAAATTTGGTTCACTCACACGGACGGCAAGGCTAAAAACTGCGATCTGCGCTCCATCCCGAGGTATGTCCCTTCCAAAGCTCACTCCGTCCTCTCAAGTTTGTGGCCCCTAGGATCAGCTGCGGGCTTAACCCCCCAGCCACCCTTGTAGCTGTCACCGCGATCGCGGGGGCGGAAGACTGGCCTGTCCAAACAGCTGTGGTGATGGAACGGCCGCCGCGAGGCGCCGTCCACGTCCACCGATCCTGTCGATCATCGAACCTTCCAGAAGGAATGGAGGCACTTTCCATACCTCGGCGTCCTAACCCTGTTACCTTGAGCAACCCCCCGACCGAGCCCACCCTGGCCCACCCCCAATGTCAAGGTTCTTTCTAAGGGTGGAAAGTGAGAGTCGCATTTTGGGGCTGCACGGGCGATACGCTGTCATGCGACGGACGCGTGACAGTCAGTCCGTCGCTTGGCGTCGTCTGCTGGCCGACACGCGTTGCATCAAGGGTGGGAGATGCAGGAAATTATGAGTAATACTCTATTTTAAATTAGTGGGGGTTAGCCAACACGCGTCAGTCGGCTCAAGGTCTTTCATGCCAGAGGTCAAACAACATCTTCAGCCTTTGCCAAATCTTGCTAAGCGCCTCAAACTAGTTTGATAAAGCTAATGGTGGATTTTTTCTACTATGTTTTTTTTTTTTTTTTTTTTTTTTTTTTGATGTTTGTCTTTAACCTTAAAGAACAGATGGGGACATATTCTGCTTTCTCTTTGATTCCCTCCCAATTAAACTTTCTGATTATTTCCCATGAATGACTGGTGGTCTTGAATCCTATATATTGAAAGTACTGGTTAAAGTTTTAGCACTTAAAAGTTTTTTTTTTGTTTTTTTTTTGTACTTTTTTATAAGACATAATTTTTTTCTCTGTTTTAGGAACAAATGGGAGAGCTTGCTGCAGATTGTGCACTGTGAAGTTATCAGCTTCTCAAGTAATGAACTTGTTGATGCATATGTCTTGAGGTTAGTTGATACCTTATGGTAGAGAGATAAACTCAATTAATTTTCACAGGCTCTAGTGTAATCCTGTAACGTTAACCCTGTTTGTTTCGTTTCTCATTTACAGTGAAAGCAGCATGTTTATCTCAAAGAATAGATTCATCTTGAAGACTTGTGGCACAACTACCCCCTTGCAGTGCTTGGAACCCCTCATCATGTTGGTGAATCAACACGCTGGATTTAATGCCTATGAGGTTTGTAATGTGTTCTTTTAGCTGATATTGGGTGTAGGCTCATAAAAACCATAATAATAAATATTTTCTCCTTGTAGGACGTTTTCTACTCCAGAAAGAACTTCAAACGTCCAGACCTGCAAAAATCCCCTCACAGAACCTTTGATGAAGAAGTTGAACTTTTGAATACAATTTTTAAAGGCAAGTTTTGACATTACCCTCTACTAGTTTCCAATATATGAACAAATTTTGAATGCAAACTAATCCATTTACAGATGGCTCCTCCTACTGTCTTGGTGAAGAAGACTCTGAATGTTGGTATTTGTACACTCTTCATCCAAACAATGTTCCTCAGTTGGCTCAACCTGATCAGACTTTGGAGATTCTAATGTCAGACCTTGACCCCAAGGTTATGAGCCTTTTTACCAAAGCCAGCTCGTCTTCAGCCTTGGAAGCAACAAAGGTATTCTTGGTTGTAGAAGGTGTTTGAACTTCTGTAGCATTTTTGTTCAATACTTGAAAAAGTAACATTTTTCCTTCTTTTCAGAAATCTGGAATAGATAAGCTTATTCCCAACATGCGCATTGATGATTTCCTCTTTGACCCTTGTGGCTATTCCATGAATGGCATCACCAAGTCTGTAAGTACCCTGATCCATTTTTATGAAACATTCCAGACTGAGGCCATCTCAATTTCTAATTTGTCTTCATGGTACTGACTGGCTTAACTTTCTCCAGGGATATTATATGACTATTCACATAACACCAGAGTTGGAGTTTTCCTACGTGAGCTTTGAAACCAACATCCCTCAATCATCCTACAAGGATGTCATCTCACGTGTGATCGAGACATTCAAGCCAGGGAAATTTGTGGTCACAATTTTTGCTAATCAGGTAAGAGGAGTAAATGTGTGTTTCTTCTCGTGCAGCACATGGCATTTTCTACCCTTAACTTACTACTTTTTCTTCAGGCTTCTCCTGCTTCGGCTTCAACTCATGAAATGCAAAAGCTCTCCCGTTTTGGGCCGTGGATGCAGCGTGACATTCAGTACTGCCGCCTCAACAACTACGACTTGACCTACACTTTCTACTCCAAATTCCCTAGCTGAGATTTTCTGTTGGCTCGCCTCAGGCCTACAAAGGCCTCGCGGAGCCCTATTCTATCAATTAGTTTAGTTTCCTCCAGTGTAACACTACCTCTCTTTGTGTGCTTTGCATTTGTTTTAAATTATTCATCCCTCGTAGCATTCATGGCCACCTTGCTGTTGGTCCAGTGGATATGTCAGAACGCGCATATACATAGATATAGAAAAATGTATTACATGTGGTATGAAAAAATTTCATGAGAAAGGGCTCTGTTTGAAATTAATCCTGTAGCAAATGGACATTTTGTGTGTCCACATAGTTGTTCCTATCTTGTTAAGTTTGGTTCAGAGTTGATTGTCGCAAGCTTAAGTTTAATTAGATGACATTTGCACGTTGGAAAGGTTGTGCCTCATATTCATGAGCCAGTACCTTTTCAACCTAGCTGATAAAGTTATTTTCCATTTACATTTCAAAGAATAGTCCAAATTTTATTGGTTGATCGTTGTTAGTTTCCTCATTAGTATGGTGACAGTCTGTGCTTTTTGCAGGCTGTGCATTCAGTTGTTTCTGCAATATATATTTATATATTTTACTTAATTGTTGTTCTATTTCACATAGCAATCTTATCTCACAATACTTTCTTGACAAAGTCTTTTCAAGTTATATAGTAGAGTGAGTTTGTTGGTTATCAGATGAGCTGTGATGCAATTTAGGCATTCCAATTGATCTTCCTTCAGTACTATGAACGGCTTCTGAACGAGTGCCAGTTTGTGGGAGAGAGAGAGAGAGCAATCTTAGCTGCTGTTTGGAGTGTTGTGCATATGCGTACACTTTCATATTCCCTCCTGTAGAATTGCATTGTTTGAAGTTTTTCTTCCTCTATGTTGTGTTTGGAACAAGTTTCTTTTTTTTTGGTGGCACAACATTGCTTGCAACAATAGGTGCCCTCTTCTTATTTTCCCTCCAGGCATTGGTTTTTTGTCAGCAGCTGGCTCTTGGTTGATGACTGTATTTTTATTGATGACTCGTCTAGATGTACTAATAGTAACCTGAAGTTGTTGAAAGTACCTGTTAGTTATTTTTAATTTGCTGTCTCTCGATTCGCTCAAGAATTCTGGGTTTTTACTTTTTCGTGACATGAACAATTGTTATCTGTATCCTTTCTGCAACTCCACCTCTTACACTTTTAAAGTAAAATTGGTGAAAAGTCTTGAGCTCTGTCTTGGAGGCTGCTATAAAGAATTTGCAAGATGCAGGGATGTCTTCCATGCAATGCTGTGTGTGTGGAACCTGCTCCGCCTTTGACATTGTAGCTAACCTATTTACACTTCTCAAGAATTTTGCAGTATTTCGTAGTCATTTTATTTTGTGATAGTTCAATTTAAGACTAAGTGAGCTTTGTCAATTTTATCAAAATTTAATGATTATTTTTATGTTTTGGATCTGACAGTAACTAATGACATGCTCTGTGATTTATTTTTTCCTCCCTTTAGTTAATTGTTGGGTTGCTTTTGGCAACTGCACTTTGTGATTGCATTTTTGTGTGTTAAGAAATATGTTGGCTCAAAGAGCCTTTGACATTTTTTTCTTTTCATCTTTAGGCAAATCTTAATTTTGAAGCCAGAAAATAAGGCTCCAAGTGCTTACTGGTTTACATTAAACCATAGGTTATCTTGTTTAATGCTTAGTTAGATCCTGCTGTGAAGCTGGTTTTCAACAATTGTGCTACTGACATGTAAATTAAACTCATGTTCTGATAGTTCTAGATATCTTGTGACCTAGCAAGCTGGCTTTGTGCAGTCTCTCCCTCTCAGCATCTGATTTGTTTGCTGGGTTTTATTATACGGTGTCTTATGCTCACCATAAATTCAAACTGTAGGAAATTCGAATGTGCTCATCAAGTGCATAACATTTCTCTGAATTTCTCACGCGTAACATTTTTCTATATCATTGTTTATGTACACCTCTTTATCATGGAGTTGTTGGTTCTGAATAGACATTGTGATAAATACAATATTTTGTTCGGTGTCAATCTAATTATTTGCTTTTGTCTGGAGAAGTAGGGGTGTAATTTGTCTACTGCTAAGTCATAGAAGATTGGAAACCCAATGCAAATAAGAATGCAAGACTTACTCTGTGCCATCTTCATTTCCCCCTTCTGTTTTTTTTTTTTTATTTTTTTTTTACTTGTGTCTTCTCTAAGTGGGCACATACAGTTGAATAATGTTGTTAGTTGAGTGCTGTTTGATCTATCAAATTTGATAGAATGATGGGAACTGGCTCAATAGTTGTAGTTAACAGTACTCTAGCTTACTTCTTAATTTGATGACCCAAGTTTGGTTCATGAAGTACAGATATAATGGCAGGCACAAAGAGAGGTAGAATTACTATATTTGTCACTAACACTTCTCTTCTACCTCAGTTCTAACTTGCTCACAGAATAAATGGAGAAAGAATAGATCTGTTTGGTGACCCACTAGAGAATCATGACATGAAATCATGTTCATATAATTTATAATTTAATAATACTTACCTACTACTCCATTATACAACTTTTAATTGGGTTTGAGAACTTAATAGACCATGTCCAAAAGTAGCTTTGTTTAGACCATGTCCAAAAGTAGCTTTGTTTTTAACTTAGCTACCATGACACTTCAGTTTCACAAAAATTGAATTCTATCTATAATGTAGAATTCACAGAGCAACCAAGTTGTTAAGCCCCAAGAACATTATTAATTGTGTACCATTTGCATTCTTGCTTGTTCAGCTCCTTGTATAAAATTGTCTATGTGTATTTTGTAATTAAAGATACATCTCAGAGAGAAATGTGCTTTTACTTCACACCTTACTAGTTACATAAGATGAGTCAATTTAACAAAACAAAATATATTCTTTTCAAACTAAAACAAAAAAACAATTTTTACTCATTGGTATCACTTTTCTTGGTTTATATCTTCATCCTGAAAGACACTATGAGAGAAATGATCATCCCTTCATAGCGCCATTCCCTCACTTGCCATTTTAGATTCATCACAGTCTTCTGCACAATCCATTTTGGTGTCTTGGGAGTCTTTTCCAGCTGTTTTACCCTTTCCCCTTCTTCCTCGATAAGCAGCTTTCTTGGCCTCAGCAGCTTCCTCAAATTCTTTTATAAAAGCGGCCTGACCAGAATAACTGAAAACAACAGACACACTGAATTATTGTACAAGGAAAATCACTTAAAAAAGGAAAAGCATTAAAATGGAAAAATTCAACCTTTCTGGTCTTTCTACAACATAACTTTCATGAACTTTGACACCCAGAACATCTTCCATCATAAAGGGTTTCAGCCAAGTAACCTATTATCAGAAAAAAATTAACAACATATTAAAAAAGAAAAGCATTTTGAGAATTTATAAAATACCAGCAGTTGCATGTACACATACTAGGGGTGTGGTTCCATGTTCATAGAGATTCTTTTTATGGTAAAATAGCATGCCATCCAGACCTGGATCTTTGCTTTGGTCTTCAGAGAACATAGGATACCGATTCATTACATTTTTCAGTTGATCTTCTGAGCACTCCATTGATTGTAATGTAACAAAAGCATTTCGGTTTTTGTCTGAATGACATGTAACTTCAGGACACTCGTCAAGTTTAGTTTTCAACCAGTAAAATCTAAATTCAGTCTGCGATAGGGAAAACATTACATTAAACAGCATTCATGATTGTAGATTCCTGATAACTCAGTACAGAAAATTTACCTCACAGTCAAGTACTTCAATATTGTTCCAGGCTAAAACATCAAGTACATAATAAGTGCGATTGTTGTAGTCCCAAATACAGTCTAGAATGGTGATGCCTTGGCGAGAAGCACGGTGACCACCAGGCAGGGCTGAGCTGAAAGTGGCTACTACATATCCTGATTTAGTGTATGCCTTAGTTGCACCTTGAGTAGCAACAACCATCATTCGTTGACCTTTGGGGCAAGGTTTAACAAGCCAATTTTCTTCCAAATCTGTTGGAATGTCAACCAGCCACTCAGACAACATCAGTTCATGTCTGAATGTCCATTTCTTTTGCTAAGAGAAACACCAAACAAAATAAGTAAGATAATGGAATATCATTTCTATTTTTGAGTTCTCTCATGAATGTCCTTACAGAAGTTTCAGTAGACTTCCTACTGAGAATCTCATAGGCTTCAGAAGCATCATCATCGCTATCATCCACTGTTTCCAAATCTTTTCGAAGCTGACGTTGTAAGTTGACGACTTTCTCTCGCTTGCTGTGAAATAAGAATCTTATTGGTATAGTATTCCCTAGCGCTGGACTTAACGCTCAATTCGTTCAAATAACAAAGTACCTTTTCTGTCGTCTCAAACACTCCAATCTACGCTTGCTCTGGTCCCCCATCAAACTAGCTGGTTTGCGGAGATGAGCATAGTCTGCAAAATGTGGGTGAGGTCGGTTGACATCGAATGGATCAGCGGCCACATCGCAGCTGGCACCCAAAGATGCAGCGAGCTGATCCATGGACTCGGCCATGACGCAAGTCAAACGATACCTGGCAGAACAAAAGTCGCTTTCAGCTATTAGCATGCACGACTCATCAAGTATTGCACTAAGCACACACAAACGCAATCAACCAACACGACAGAATGTTCGCCCCCTGAAAGTGTTTGATTTAGTTGACAATGAGGAACAAACCTGTTCGATACAATATTTAGTTTCCAGGAGCCAGCGAGTGCTGGAGTGTCATGCCAGTTTGACGATTGAAGGAGATATGCAGGAAACAGAGACAGCGACCACTCAAAAGCGTCACAGTAAGCGCGGGCTCTGGCTTGACAGTTTCGTAAAAATAAACATAATTTCTGCCGGCGCACCAAAACCAACCACCACCAACCTCAACACAACGTGTGCGCGCCGTTTCACTGACAAGACAAGTGACAAACGAGGGACGAGGGGGAGGGGCGGGGAAGGCGAAGGGAGGGGGAACGGCGGGGGAAGAGTAGGGCGGTGCTGCCATCTGGCGAACCCGTAACAACGCGCCATCTTTGGCGGGAACGTTCGAGGGGAAGCAGTTACACCGCAGTCGCAGAGGCGTTTCTCTTCCTGCGACATCAGACGAAACGGAAATGTTGGCGAGATGAAGCGATCGCCTGGGCAACCCATCAGGATCCTGGTGGTGGACGTGGAGGCGTGTTGACAGGCACGACGTTCCGATTCGGCCGCGGAGGGCGTAGATTCGGCAGGCATCAACCGAGTTGCGAACCATTTGCGCCATGCCAATGACGACATGACTCATCGACACATGGCACTCGATGCGATTCGTCACGCCCTGCCGTGCCCTGCCGTGCCCTGCGGAGCCCTGCGACCGATGTCAGTACACTAGTTTTGCATAAGCGCAAATGGTCCAAGGAGCCCGGCACTCACAAAGCCAGGGTGCAAGGAACCTCGCGGACCTTTTCCAAAGGATGGAACTGGAGCAATGCAGTGCAATGCGGCGCGGCGACAGGGCAGCGCGCAGTGACAGCCCCACAATGAAACCCATTCTGCGAGTGCCGGCGGCGTGCCGGCTCGGCTCAGCCCGCTTTGCTCGGCTCGGCTCGGTGCTCCGCTCGTCTGGGTCAACGCACCGCGCCTCGCAAGGGAGAGAGAGAGAGAGAGAGAGAGAGAGAGAGAGAGAGAGAGAGAGAGAGAGAGAGAGAGAGAGAGAGAGAGAGAGAGAGAGAGAGAGAGAGAGAGAGGTATGCAAAACGGCAGGAACAGACCTAACATAATGCAAAGATGAGACAATTCGGTCCCGAGCCTAGCCTCACCCCGCCCCGCCCGGCCCACCCTGCCCCCGGGCCAGGCCGTAGCACCGCAGCAGAACAGGCCTCGCAGGACACTGACGGGGAGATTTATTCGTCGGCCATTTGTCCCCTTTCCCTGGCCGTGGCCGTGGCCGGGCAAGAAGGAATGCCGGGCTGCTGGGCGTGCTCGCAAGTTGCCTCGCAGCAACCCCTTTGGAGGGACTTTGAGGGTAAAAAAAGAAGGGGGTTGATTTTAGTTATCTCATCTGCCTCTGCAGTGGGACGGACTCCGCTGTGGGGAATAAAACCTAACATCGGGGGGGGGGGCATGCACCCCTGTGCTGGACGCTGTGCACACCGGCCGCGATAAGCAAGGCGGGCACCTAACCTAGGCAACGAACCTTTCCTTGCGGGTCAGGTGGCTCCCCCGGCCGCCCGCGTGCAAACATGCGCGCCGCCAACAACAGTGCGGCCAACACACACCGCGGTCAAAACAAAACGTGTGTGTCTGGCCGATGAAAAGTTTGGACCCTCACGTCACCTCCTTTTGGCGAGGCGCAGACCTTGACCTTCAACCTGCTGGGTCCCGAGGAAGGCGAAAGGCCTGTGTGAAGAGCAAACCCCTTTATCTGCATCGGAAAGCGCAAGCCGAGGGGAGCCACACTGGGGTGCGGGCCGTGCACGCAGTGTCAACGGAAGACAAGAGTGAGATAGTTTGGCGATGCTGTGAGTCGCAAAAGACATAACTGCGGAGCACCGCTGGTGCACAGTCGTCCCCACAACTGTGACCGGGTCCGGGTCGGAAAGGCTATTTTGTTTAGCATAATTTCAGGTGTTTGTTAAGCAAGTTACGTTGGCTGCACCTCCATCCCTCTCTCTTTTCACTGCCCCGTACTGAGCTGCTCGTTTTTTCCGAGCCAGCTCAGTTCGATGAAGTGCGAGAGAGCTGTGTCTATCGGTCACGATGTGTGTGAGTTCCACCCAGTTTCAGTAATTTTCCATCTTAGGAAACAGGGTGAAAATATGTCGATAACATGATGCGTCTGCGTCTCCGAATCCATTGTCTTGCCGCGAGGAAAAAAGGTAAAGATCGAAAGTGCTGTCGCACACACACACGGCGCCCCTTTTCAAGACAATCTCGCACGATGATGCTATACTACACCCTTATTTTGTTACTTTGACGAATCACCTTGCGCGACCATGCGGCTACCTCTCCAAAATGACTCGTGTACGTCGCGGGTTTAGAACGCGCCTTCCCGCGCCGCCGGGCGTTCATTGGTCCGTTTAGCTGGTCATCCACATGTGTGTACGAGGCGAGGCACACGTCGTATCTCAGCCCAATATTGACCCGACGGCAGGGCAAACAACACAAGTTCTTGCAGCTTTGTGAACCCGGCTCTACTCTTCCGTCTGCGTCGCTCCGCCGCGGCCCACGCGCGGGAAAGACGGAGATGGTGTCGAGAATCGGTAAAAAGCGAGGAAGCGCTTGTCTGCCGCTTACCCTGCCTGTTCAAAACAGACCGGACCCCGACCGACGGTGTCGCACAGAGGGCCAGGAGACCGGTGCAGACGGCCAAAACGCGTCTAAAGTTTTGGCGGTTTTGGCCGCCTGTGTCGGTCTTCTGGCCCACTTTGCGACAGGCGACAGTGAGACAGTCAAATAGCGCCCTGCCTCGGCTGACCCTCCTCACGCGGGTGGGGGGCAAACGCGTCCCCGTGATGTCGCCTGCATGCCGGCTGCGGGGCGTCCCGCTGCTTTCGCATCCCCCCTCCCCCACCTCCAAACAGCCCCCGAGCGCAACATTTTTTCCAATCCGCATGTCGCGTCGAAACTGCTGCTTCGAACGGATGCGTGAATGGCCCGCACATGTTTATGTGTTCCTTGACCATGAGAATGGGTTTCGGGAAGTACCCACCCCCGGCTGGGCGTGCGGACGCACGGCGACGCGCAGCGGGGGCTCTGCAGGCCGTGCAGGCCGAGCAGGCCGTAGCTGTGGACATGATACGGACCCCTCATCGGACGCCTCACGAGTGCGACAGAGACAGCGCCACGAAACGACTCGTCTATCTGCACTCTGCAGGGGCGGGGCTGCTCGCAAAGGGCCTCACACATCCGCATCCCTTCCCTTCCAGAGCACACTCACACAGGCGGAACACACCTACGCGCAGACACACACACACACACACACACACACACACACACACACACACACGCGCGCGCGCGCGCATGCACGCAGGAGGTGGCCAGCGCGCGCGTTTCCAGAAAAGCAGAAAAACATTATGGCCCATAAAACGCAGGACAAACGCGCGGTGCTGTCCGGTGGCGACCCCCTCCGCCTCCTCCTACCCCCTCCCGGCCCCCTCCACCCCCTCCGCCTCCTCCTACCCCCTCCCGGCCCCCTCCACCCCCTCCGCCTCCTCCTACCCCCTCCCGGCCCCCTCCACCCCCTCCGGCCGGCGACAAAGAGCGATCGGCCACGGTGCTGATGGGTTGCGTGGCGGCGGTGGCGGCAGCGACAGCGACAAGGTGTGGCGGAGTGGCGGCGGACGGCGGAGCGGCCGAGTCCAGAAGGGGTGCCGTAATCCGGCGGCTACTCCTTTCGGGGTTCCTCCTCGTGTTTGTCTGGGTGGCGGACTCGGTCTGGCATCGTGGAATGGATGGGAAAAAGGGGGGAAAAGGTAAGAAACACGCGAGCGGGGACAGCCGTAACGGACGCGCGGACGTTTGGCGCGCGTTTTTGATTTGCAGGAATGCCACACGTTTTCCGGGAAGTGTTTCGGCGCCTTCCTGGACCGTGTCCTGGAAATCCCCTTGCGTTGCGTGGGCGCGGACGTCCGAGGCATTTTGCCTTTTCACGGCCCCCGATATAGGCGCGCATAAGTCTCCGGAGGCGAGGTGGATCTTGACCTCTACATCTCTGCCTTTGGAGCGGACGCCTCGCCTTTGTGCCCCCTCCCCCTGCCGCCCTTGCCCCCAAATACATATGAGAGTTGCATAGCGCGCCGCTGACCCCCACTGCGCGCGCTGAGCACCGCCCTGTCGCCTTCTCGGAACGGGGCGGGGGTGGAACCTAACCTCACCTAACCTCACATAACCTTCGCGGCGGGCCCGCTCATTTGCATGGGGCCGGCCTCGCCTCATTGCCTGCGGCCCCGGAAGGAGAATGGATGAATGGGACGACGTCCTCGCCGGCGTCCTTGACGTCACGTCGCCGCGGAGGTCACCGGAGTTAGTCACAGTGTGGCCGCCACCACGTGTCCGAGGAGGCCGAGGTGCATCTTTATTATTCATGGGAAATGGCACGCTTTCGTGAGGTCGAAATACTGAAGGCAAACAACAACTAAAACAAGATGTGCAAAACATCAATTTAAACTACAAGGTGTGCAAAACAACGACAAAATTCAACAAGAACACAACATAATAAATTAACAAATTCGAAATAAGTAATGAGACAATACAAGGGAAAAAACAACTTAATTACCCTGAAAAGACAACAAGATATGCAAAGAATAAACAGAAATAACAAGTAAAATGAAAAGATCAACAAACAAAAACTTTGCGCGAAACCGAAGTGATTGGGCACCACACGTTGTGGCGGGTTGAGTTTGGCGCCGTTTTTCGTCCCCGGTCTTCTTCTTCTTCTTCTTCTTCTTCCCTTTTCCCCCTCCGTGATTAAGGACTTGTTTATTAGAGATGCTACGGAGCGAATTATTCTCGAAGAGAGAAGGGGCCGTAATGAAAGTTAAGTTTGAGGGGCCGGGCGGCGCGGGGCGGCACGGCGGAGAGGAAGGTGCTCCAACAGGCCGTGATAAATGAAAATTAGCATCCAAATTAATGAAACTAGAAAGAGCCGAGCGGCGCCGCTAAAGTAAACGAAACAAAACGCATCAACGCTTTCCTTTGCTCGTGACATCATTTTCGTCAGAGAAATACAGAAGTGTTTCGATGTTGTCACGTTTTAACGAGTCATACCCTGCAGTTACGTACATAGCGTAATTTAACAGCTAATTAAGAAGAACTGAATGGACGAACGACCGACTGATTTAATGAATCAATGAATCAATCAAATCATGAAATGGGATCATCTCAGTTGGTTCGGGTTTTCGCACGATATGTATTGTGTAATATAAATTATAATCTTATGATTTTCCTGTTCTTGCCATTTTCTGGCCAGAGTGATTTGATGCAAAACTTTGTGAGCCTGCCTGCACTGCAAAAGCCCGCAGGCGTTGCATGATAACTTCCCTCTCGAATCCCCGCAGGGTGCCAGGCCAGTGGGCCGGGCAGGGTGCCGGGCCCCCCCCCCCCCCCCCCCCCCCCGGCCGGCCGGTGCACCCCGCTATGCCTGACGTGCCCAACCCGGTCAGTTGCACATTCACAATGTCCCATTGTGCGTTTTCCGTAAGTTTGGATTCTAGCGTGTGTGCGAGAGAGACGAAGCGACGGGCGGCCGGGCCGACGGAGATCATAATGACTGGGTCACCCGCTCATCGGCCGAACAATACTCCGCAGCGGCGAAGCACACAACCCTTATTACCGAAACACCGAAACCTGGAGTAGCGCGGTCGTCCACATTGTCTGGCTTTCCCTTTCGGTCTGGTTTTATCGCTCGAAATCACTCTCGGCGCCGCCAGTGCCGTGTGTCGGCTCCGCTTTCAACGTTATGCGCGTTTTCGCGGAAATGTGTCGCGTTCGTCGAGTTTGACGGAAGATTGGCGCGGTCGCGTGGCTGCGTCGTTGGCGACGTCGGCGTTCAATTAACATCCTCCGCGGAAACGGCGGGCCGGTGAACAGTCGCGGGCACCTTGACCCGGACTCTCTCTCTCTCTCTCTCTCTCTCTCTCTCTCTCTCTCTCTCTCTCTCTCTCTCTCTCTCTCTCTCTCTCTCTCTCTCTCTCTCTCTCTCTCTCTCATTCACAGCGCAGTCCTGGGCCAGTCGTGTCGCCGATTACGCGTTATGGGCACGCCAGGGCTCGGGGGCGGCCGGGGGCGGCCGGGGGCGGCCGGGGGCGGCCGGGGGCGGCGCGGCCCACAAGGCAATGCCTTGCGGCAACCCGACCAACTGGACAGACCTGGCCTGCACTCCGGCTTTCCGAGAAAATGACACTTTTTGTCACAAAGAGCTTCGCCCTGCTTTGCCTTGCTTGCATGGCATGGGCGGTGCGCGCCGTGCGCAAGGGGGACCCTGAAAGACGACCCTTTGTGAACCAACCAGCGGGGATGCAAGGGGGGAGGCGGGGCCGGGGGCGGCAGCGGGGCGGTTAGGTGAGGTTAGGCGTCTTATGTAACGCCAGCGACTTCCGGCAGCCTTGCCAGGACTTCTCGTTGTACTTGCCCCCCGCTAAGGACCCCGCAGGGCTGCTGCAGGCCGGCAGGGGCCGGGAGATGCAAATGCAGGGGGAATAGGCATCTCCCAGCTGGCAGGTCGCGACCGGCCTACCTTCCAGGCGCCGGCCTATCCTGAGCTTTGAGCTTCAACTCGAACGTGCTCGAAAACTCGGAAAAGGTTCCGAAAGTCCATTATGAGAATAAGGCGAAAAAATACCGAAGACTATGCTCGCTGTAAATTCCTATCTCCGAATTTTCTGTAAAAGTAAAACGCCAGGCGTCTCTCGCGCCCCTTTCACCTCCTTTGCGCTGCACTTGACTGTGGGCAGGCCGGCCGAGGACCGCCGCCACCCCCACGACGACAACAACAACATTAACAGCAACAGCAGCGGCACCCTTCTGGGCTTTGCCTTCCGCGTAGGAGAGGCGCGACGCAAAAATCGATACGCCGTTTTTTCCCCTTTCCTGGGGTGAGTCTGTGGGCCCGGCGGGGCGGGGCGGGGCGGCGGGGTGGCAGGGCGGGGTGGCGGGGCCCAGGGTGCGCGTCGTGCTCTGGGTGCCGCGCCGCACCACGACGACCCTCACGGCGGCGTCGCCCGGCGTCGCCTCCCCCGCGGCAGTGCCGAGTCCGCGGCCCTCGCCGGCCCCGACGCGTGGGGTGCGAGCACGGTGCGCGAGCCGCGAGGGTGGCGGCGTGGTGGCGGTGGGGTGCGGAGGGGGGGAGGGGGTGAGGTAGCTTTTTTTAATTGCCACGGGGCTGCTTGGCGCGCGGGCGCCGCCACGAGCCGCTCTTGCATAGTAGAGGCGCGTAACGGTAAGGGCGCAGTGCGTGGCGTGGCGTGCGCCTGGGGCGGCACAGAGGGCCAGAGGACCAGAGCTACAGAGTCGCTGAATGTGACTCGAGCCGAACGCGGGTCCCCACCAATGGATTGCTCTCCGAACGAGGAACCCATTGGTGGGGTCACACGTTCGGTTCGAGTCCAGTTTAGCGACTCTGGAGCTCAAAACGCGTCTCGAGTTTTGGCCGCCTGCGCCGGTCTTCTGGCCCACTGTGGGCGGGGAGGCTGGGGGCACTCGGCAATCAATAGCACGCAGCTCGCAGCACGGCCGCGCGGAAGGGCTCAAGGGGTGCTGCCTGATTACGGAGAGAGAGACGCGCCCGCCGCAGGCCTGCCGTCTCCCTCGCACTCGTCGCGCTGCCTTCACGCCGCGGACGCCCCGGGAACAAAAGCATGAATAAACAAGAAACGCATGCCGTGTACGTGTGTGAGCGTGTGTGCGTGCCGCGCCAAACCCAAAATGGCCGGTGCGAGGCGCCACGAGTGCGGCGGCGCAAGGGGTGGTCGGTGACCGTCGGTCGGCGGGTCGGTCTGCTGCGCTGTGCCGCGCAAGCCGCGCAGGGTGACGCCTTTGGCCGAGGTAATTATCCGAGGCTATTGTCCTGGGCCGCAGAGGCCGAGCCGCGGCGAGCCGCATTCACAGTCCTTTGTGCGTGCGCGTGTGTGTGGGAGCGTGTGTGTGTGTGTGTGTGTGTGTGTGTGTGTGTGTGTGTGTGTGTGTGTGTGTGTGTGTGTGTGTGTGTGCGCGCTGCAAGGGGCGGGTGCCTTGTGCCGCGCTAGCCGCGTTAGCGCCAGGCAGGGCCTTCTAATTACGCCCGATAAGCGCTAGGGAGGTGTGCCACCGCCATTACAGGTGACAGCGGTGCCGCCCCGCTGCCCCGAATCAAGAACCGTTACCGTTTTCGTTCCGTTTTATTTTTTTTAATTTTTCTAAAGACATGCCGCTTTTGGCGGCAAAGTGCTGCACGCTGTGGTCTGAGCCGACTGAGGCTCCGAGAGCCGCCTCTATTTTCGTTTTCTTCCACAGCAAAACGGCGTTACGTCTTTGTGGGCGGGATTTGGAAAATGCGGGGGTCATAGGCCTCTGCAACGAGGTGCGCGAATACACACACACACATGCGCGCACAATGCCTGTGGAATTCGATTGCTCCCTGCACTACTTCTTCCTGTTTCGGTTTCTTCCTGAATCGCCAAAAAATCGGACGCCTTTATGATTTTTTCCCCCCAGAACCCCACCGAGTACATCGAACACCGCCACCCACACATCCTTCCGCCATTTCTTTTCTCCACACAAAACACTCCCGTGGAGCCAGAGCCAGGGTCCATCAGTTCGATTCTTTACTCTGCCCCCTTTTTTCCTAAGCCGCGCGCATCCCTATGAATGTTGTTTTTTTCCCTCTCCTCTTTATTTTTTCCTTCATTTGCGGTGCATCCCTTCTTCTTGAAACGCAATATTTCAGAAAGGTTTGGGGTCATCCACCCGAGGGCCGGCGGCGCTGCGAGATTCTTCTGGAGCCGTGGCGGCCGGGGCCAAGGCCGGGGCCGTGCGAGGGCGATCCAGCATCCACCACACGGGCTGGCTGGTCCGGTCAATCTAAAAAATTCGCAGCCGACTTTTTGCCCTACTAAATCCCACCAGACCTAACCAAACATAAAAATAGACTTCGTTTTCTAGCAAGTTGTGGCGTTTGCAAACGCACCACATCTCCCGCCTTTGCGACCCCCTTTTCTCTGCATTCTGACCCTAACCTAACCTCGTAAAACTCGGCTTTTACGGACCGGCCCCCTGCAAAAAAAATTTAAAAAAATAAAAATGGCTGATCTCCCTGGCGGCTCCGCCCTTGGAGGCCGATGCTTCATTGATTGATTGAAGATTGATCCGCAGGTCGTTGAACCTGCCTACCTGCCCCAGGCGGTCCTGGGCGGCCGGCCCTAGGCTGCTGCCCTAGGCGGCGAGGGGCAAAACATGTGATAATGTGCTCGGCAGCTTCGCAACCCGCCTCCACCCCATACGCCTCCCGTTTCGCAGAATCCAAGCGGTTCGCCGCTTTTGTTCCGCAACATGTGCGTCGGACTGCGTCAGGCGGGCCATCACAGTGGGCCATCCATACTACTATGCCCATCACGCCGAGCATCGCGCCGAGCATCGAGGAGGCCGTCTTCGTGGAGCCGGTGGCGCAGCGGCCAGCAGCGGCGCGACCTACTGCCGCCCTGCCGCCGTGTGCCGTGTGGCCAGGCGTGGCTTCTGGCGCGCGGCCGGCACACCTGGAGGTGGCCGAGCCAGCCATGTGATGCTGCCGTCCTGGGTTCGAATACCAGCCCCGCCAGTTTATTTTCCTGGTGTTTGTTGTTTGTTTGGGGACTTGTCGCAAAGACCCATGTTGACCCTGATACCCGGACGGACCCAACCCCTTAAACTCTCTTTTTTATGACAATTAAAACAAATAAAAAGAAAACACTCTCCACGAAAACGACGAGAAGACCTGTGTGTGAGCGATTGGCGAACTTTTGGCGCTACTTCCTGCAGGACTGTGCCACCGTACCGGGCGGACCAGGTTACCGCAGGTCAGGTTAGGTAGATGCACACCCCACGGCCCGCCCCGGCCCGCCCCGGCCCGCCCAACACACGGCTCCGGCTCCGCCCTTCAGACCCATTCGCAAAAGGGCAAGGGCGGTAACCCTGCCAGGCCAGGCATAAGGGGTCAACAAACTTCAGAGGGCGCGCACTCACACACACTCACACACACACACTCGCACACACATGTGAACTCATATTGAGTGTTGCGCCGCCATGTTGCGTCGGCGAGGACATCCGGAAGAAGCGTCCGGAGTGTGGAGGCGCCCCGCCCAGCCCGGAGCCGTGGAGCCTGCTGCTAGCGTCTCGGTCATGTGGCTCGACTCGGCGCGGGGGATGCAGTGGGGGGCGCTGTAGGGGGTGCTGTGGGGAGCGGTCGGCGTCCTTTCACCCCACCCCGTTCAACTCAACAGGTGAAAGCGTTTACTACTACTACACTGGCTTGTCGCCGTGACGACCAAGACGCCGTCCACAGCCGGTGTGGTGTTTGTGTGTTCTGAACGTACTGTACTGTACGAAGTGGAAGACGGATGCCCGGAAGAATGTCACATACTGGACGGACTGTAACCTCATCCCTTTTTGCCGCGCTTCCCCCGTTTCAGGTCCTTTTCCCACGACTCCTTGAGGCCACGGCGGCCACGTATGCAGAAAACAGAATAATGTAATCTCCCCGTCTCCAAGGTTTCGGAATCAATCATGCAAACCCTTTTTGCCGATATGCATAGATGCCAGCCGACCCTCCCAGTGTTGTGTGTGTCTGTGTGTGTGTGTGTGCGCGCGGACCGTGCGGACCGAGGAAGGTGCGGACCATGCCGACCCCGCCCGCCTCGCTTGTGAGGATAGGATGCGTTCCCACGATGCAGATTTTGCATTTTCACGCAGAATGTGCTCGTGTGTGTGTGTGTGTGTGTATGGGGTGGGGGTCGGAGGGCGAATGACCTGTGCAAGTGGCGAGGTGTGCGTGTGTGAGTGAGAGTGCGTGTGTGTGCGTGGCGACGGCGGCGGCGGAGGTGGTGCGGCAGGGGGGACACTCACCACTACAGCTGCCACCGCTGCAACTCACTGCGATTGCATGTTTCCTGTCGAAGGCTCCATATACCTGCACTCTTTTCGACCAGCCTCGTCCTGTCAACTGAGGCGAGCACACACACACAAAATCGCATGAGGGCGATAGTGTGCGGGTGAGGGCTTTGGGATGCGGTGAGGTGAGGTGGACGAGGAGGACAAAATCATCGGAGATAGTTCTATCGGAGGATAGAGTTGGCGGACGCACGCACGTATACATGCATGCTTGGTCACGTCACCACGTTTGACGTGCTCTCGTCCTCTGCTATGCTGCGCTCATTGCATTCAAACGGAATCGGCAATTTTGTAGTATCGTTTGCAATAATTACAAAAGGCGGGCGTCCCTTTGTTTTGTTCTGGATGAAAGGGGAGCTCCTGAGCGCCTCTCTCGCCCCGTCGCCCTTTGCTCTTTGATGAAAGGCCCAGCGAGCTACACTCGTAAACGACCAGCGTTACAAGAATAACAGACATTCGAAATTTGCATAACATGTACACACTAAATGTATTTTTACAATTTTGTACGTGGTCTCGCACAATTTATGCGAACTTTTTTGTACAAATTTGTTCGCAGAATCGCACAAATATGTACAATTTAGTACGAAAAGCACGTATGCGCAAAATTGTGTGAGGGCACGAACAAAAATTGTTCAAAGAAATGTAGTTTGTGACGATCATTTTACTTTTCCACATGACGAGGCGGTGAAACTCACATCCCGCCGTCCACCGTCCACATACAAGAAGATGGCGGCGGTAGCGCCACGGCGACGCCACGCCCAGGGATCCATATTCATCGCAAAAAGAGAGAACAGCAGAAAAGAGTAAAAAAAAAACGTGGCGGTAGGAAAAAAGGAGGAACACCCGATCGGGTTCTTGACGATGGCCGTGGTGCCGGTCACGCGGGTCGATGAACTCACGAACACCGACGCACACCACGGCAGGACGGCCAGGTAGAGCCTCGCTTGCAATCTGCCGGCAGGATTGGCACACAGCCTTAGGCAAGGGCTATCCGAGACCAGCGCGCCAGGACCAGCCGCACAGTGGGCCAGAGGACCGGCGCGGGCGGCCAAAACTCTAGACGCATTTGACCTCCAGAGTCGCTAAACAAGACTCGGACCGAACGTGTGACTCCACCAATGGATTCCTCGTTCGGATAGTATTCCATTGGTGGGGTCACACGTTCAGTTCGAGTCCCATTTAGCGACTCTGGAGCTCAAAACACGTCCGGGATTCTGACCGCCTCCACCGGTCTTCTGGCCCACTGCGCGGCCAGGCCAGCCGGGCCAGCCGGGCCAGGTGAGCAGGTAGCGGACCGATCCGAAGGGCCCGGCCTAACCAAAGTGGAGCGCCAGCAAAAGCAAACCCATTCCTCAATGTTTTTCTTTACATCCGCTCATATTTTTCGTTTTCTTTATATTGTGCGCTGCGGTGCGAATCCCTCGGACCGGGCGACTGGCTCATCGGTCAATGATGCAGTGACAGTGTCGCCAACGTTGACGAGCGCTGAAAAGACGAAAAGCGCATTCTGCATTCTGCGTGCCACGCAATGCCACGCAATGCGGACGCAAACGAACCTGGCCGTTGCGAGCACGTTGCGCGTTTTCGGAGAACGTAAGCTCAACACAAAGAGATCTTATCTCTGAGGCTGAACAAGGGCGTTTGTGCTTCGATCGCAAGGGGGCCAGTCTCTGGAATTTCAACGCCCAAGCCTTGAACCTTGAACCAGTCATCTAACCACTAACCTAACCATGGCCCTCATTATTCAGAAAAGCCACACTATATAAACTGACTGCCGTAAAACACAAACCGTTGTGCTCTGGAAGTACGTAAGAAGTGATTCGAAGCAGCGCGGGACGGGAAACTCCAAAATAAATGAAGGAACGGGTCGTCCGGTCCGCGCCACGCCACGCTCTGTAGCGTGCGTGGCTGCAGGGGTAATGGTGAGGGGTTGAATCTCTCCCGATTGTTGGATTGTTGTTGTTCGGCGATAACTCTCAAAACTGCGGTTCGTTGAGAGAGAGAGAGAGAGAGAGAGAGAGAGAGAGAGAGAGAGAGAGAGAGAGAGAGAGAGAGAGAGAGAGAGAGAGAGAGAGAGAGAGAGAGAGAGCCCTCACTTATCACCCCCCTGCGTCATCGCCAGGCCAGGCCATGCACCAACACGCCGCCACACTGCCAGACGCACTCCTCCTAACGAACGACCCGGAATCTGCACGGAAGTGTATGTACCCGTGTCCGTCCCAGAGTGCAGTTCGAGGTACAGCTTTTACGATCGTCGACGTTTGGCATTGAAGTATACTATTCGGTGGTCTGCAGCACACACATGGTCTTGACCTTGACGAAGGGAAGTACTGTACCATCACTTTGAGCAAGATAATCGTCGAGTGAATGGGACTTTCTGACCACTGCAAATTTGTTCGACGACAGGACCAGCGACTGAAATTTCAATGAAATGCGGCGGAAGAATTTCGGCGCGTGATTTGTTCTCTCCGTTCGGATGCGGTGAGACTCGCAGGCCGAGATGCGGAGGCGGTGATGAGGCGGCAACGCGATGACGCTCCGCAGATAGGCAAGATAGGCAACATCCCTTTGGTCCCTTTGTCTCCGAGTCCCTCGACGCACCAAGGGCCGCCGCCTCGTCCCGCAGAGCCCGCAGGCCAGGCGCCGTAACGGCCAAGATGGCGCGGGCCGGCGCGGTCCGCGTCCCTCCACGCCCCTCCCTGTCCACTCAGCGCCGGCCGCGCCGCGCCGCGCCGCGCACCCTTTCCCCGCCCCTCCCCGGGCTGCCGGGCACCCACGACTCGCTACGCGTCGCTACGTCGCTACGCAGTGTCGGCGGCACCGAGCAAGTGGCCAGAGAGGGGCGTGCGCGGGGCGGGGCGGGGTGGGGCGGGGTGGCGGCACACACATGCAGTGGCCGCCCAGCGCCGCCGCCGCTCCGTGGCCGCGCGCTCGGACTGCTCGGACCGGAGAGGGTTCACCCCTAATCCATAAAAAAGAGAGAAGAAAAAAAAAACGCTGCTTTGAAATGGCCGCCACGCGCGAGGCGCTCGCCGGGCAGCCCGGTGGTGCCACTGGCGCTGCCTAGCGCTGCCGCCGCTGGCCGTGGCTCGGGATAAGGAGGGATTGGTCGCCGCGTCCCTCAGCGTCTCCCTTGCTCCGAGATTCGGCGGCCGTCGCCGTCCCAGGGCTCATGCCGGACAGTGTTAGTTTTTTCGTCGCTCTGTCTGTAGCACGGTTCGGACTGCGACTGCAGGCCCGCGCGTGCCGCGGAGGCCTTCCCGAAACACACCACACCGAGGGGGAAACGACTGAGAAATTCTGTGAATATCGGATAGGGATTTCCCCGGATAACCCGCGAATTACCTTCGGATTACATGGAAAAATTTCCAGGATTACCGTTGGATTACGCTGGATTACCTCAGAATTCCCCCGGATTACCACCGAGGGGTCCACCACTCTGGTAATCGTGTGTACACTTCGTCAAGTAATCAATGGTAATCACATGCCAAAATTGGATATTTTCGCTGCTTTCACCGTCTCTTGAGGGGTTTTCTTATGAAAATGGGCAAAAAATGCTCCTAACTGACCAAATTTATAGAGTTTCATGGGAATTTTTGTATGTAATCATTGGTAATCGGTAATCCTGTGTACACTTCTGAGCTGAGTGGTGGACCCCTCGATTTCCACCGATTACTTCGAAATTTTTGTTTATCCGGATTACAGATTACCAATTTGTTGTACGCCGGATACCCGAAGTCGGTCGTCCTCGCACAACACGCTGCTCTCTCAGTTTTCCCAAGTTTGCGTTCGAAAATTCAAATGGTCGCTTTTGGGCGCGTATATATAGTCGCGTGCCGGGACGCAGCGGCAGGGCGGGGCGCCGAAGACTGCCGCGACGAAAGGGCAGTAGTAGGCACGGGCTGCAGGCACGGGCCGCCGGCACCCACGCCAGGCCCGGCCAGACCACGCGCAGCGGGCGGAGCGAAGGGCTACCCACCCAGCCGGGCAGAACACCTGGTGGCCGCCCCCTCCCCCCTTGCCCTTTACTATCCAGGACCCTGCGAGGGACTCTGCACTCCCCACGCAACCCTACTCACCCTTTGGACTCCCTTCGGACGCAACGGTGCTCGCAATAAAGTACACTGCCGAAAACGAGGCCCTCCGCCGTCACGGGTCACGCATCCAGCTGACTGCCTCGCCGTTATCATTTGACTTGAAAGAAAGGATGAGAGAAAAACAGTGACATTGTTTTTGCAATGTATTGCTGGCGTGAGCTCAGAGGTGCCACGATAGATATTGGTCCGCGAACGATCGGCCTGGTTGGTTTTCACTTTGGCAGTGAATGTCCCCGGCTCACGTCCCCCGCAGTGATGTCGACCGCAGGGACACCCCGAAGGCCCCCGAACAATGAACGACTTCATTCCTCTCTGCCCCCCATGAATGCAAAGCAATAATTAGCGGAGCGGAAATGAATTTTCGGCCGTTGCTTTTGCATAGCCTGCGTCGCCATGTAGCTCACTAGGGTAACAGTGGCGAAATCGTGGCGGTGAATGGCGAATTTCGAGAACTCGAGACGACGAGGCCCGTGCCGCACAGTGGGCCAGAAGACCGGTGGAGGCGGGCAGAACCCCGGACGGGCTTTGAGCTCAGGACTCCCTAAATGGAATTCATATCGAACGTCTGACCCCACCAATGAATTGCTCTCCGAACGAGGAATCCATTGGTGGGGTCAAATGTTCGGTTCGAGACCTGTTTAGCGAACCTGGAGCTCAAAATGCGTCCAGAGTTTTGGCCGCCTGCGCCTGTCTTCTGGCCCACTGTGCGCCGCCACGGCCAGCTGAAGTGAGGACCGGGGGGGCGGGGCGGGCGGGGCGGAGCGCCGAGGGGTCACGGGCTTCCGCCAACACCGGATATTGCTTGCCGGTCTTCTTAGCATACGATCCCGCCAAGAGGGGATCTCCATTGACCGAAAATAAGAAGAAACTACCTTATCCGAGGCTGCTTTTTGCTTTCGCGTGGCGCGCGAGGAGAGCCGCCCTCTAACTACCCCTCGTTCCTCGTTCCGGGCTAGGCTCCCCCGACCCCCGGAGGAACCCCGTAGAACCCGAGTAGGACCGAACCTATGCACGCTTAAAACCTTACGAACTATTATGAGCATACATAAAACAAACTAATTTACTTTGTTGTACGAAGAAACAGTTCGTAAATTACGAACTATCTTCTTTGTAACCTCACGAATGCTCAAAATACTTTGTTATATGAAGCTGCTTTACTTCGTAAGTCTTTAATAGTTTGTGAGGTTTTCAGAGTGTGCATCGCGGCGAACTACTAAAGCTGCGGACTCGCGGAAAAACGTGACCGTGTGGTGGCTCGTTTCTTGTATACACAACACTTTCGACACAATTCCCCTGCGGGCATATGTCTCGGCATGCTGCGCTGCGCCGTGCTGCGCCGTGCTGCGCCGTGTCTGCGTGGCGTGCCGCTCCCAGGGGGGCAGCGAGCCGCCCGCCCAAAGGGTTGCAAGCCTTCGGCAGCCGGCCGTGAAAACCGGAACAAAACACGCGTTTACACGGACCTCACGTGTTGGCGCCTGCAGCCCCCCTCGGGCGATATCAAAGATTTTATATATAGATATATTATAAGCGGCGGGAAAGAAGAAAAAAAATGCTTTTTTTTCTCGTTGTTTGGTTTGAAGGGTTATGAGGCGAGCAGCGCACGCGTGCCAACGGGAAGGGTTGGGGGAAGGGTTGGGGGAAGGGTTGGGGGAAGGGTTGGGGGAAGGGTTGGGGAGCGAGCCGGTCGGGTCGGGGCGTGTTTGCAAGGCAGGTGGGTAATACGGGGAAACAACGCACCGGATTGGTCGAGCCAATAACCCCTTTGTCGCCGCGTTAGTCCTGTTGTCCATGCCTCCGGCTTGATGCAATGACGCGTGACCAGATTTAGCGTGTTTATGGCGGACTCGACTTTTGGACTTGAGCGCGTCAGGCGTGGCCGCGCGCGGTCAGGCGCCAAAGTTTTGGAGCGACGTTGAGGGGGTCAAATCCGGAACACCCTGGTAGTAAGATACCATATGCATTCGAGTCCATTTTGAGGCCTGTAGAGCTGAAAACGAGCCTGCAGTTTTGTCAGCCCAATACTCTTCATTTTGGCGCGCGAGTCCCCAACTTTCGACCGGCCGCATCGAAGAAGTTAATTTGCTTTTGTTTCCCCCCTTCTTCCTCATCATCATCCATCTCCCTGACGCGGTTTCCGGCCTTATCGGCTTGGCGCAGGGCAGGGCCGGGCCCTTGGCCGGGCCTCGGCAGGTTGACTTGCGCGATAAGACAGGCTTGCCAACCCTTTCAATCGTGTTTTGACGCGAAAAAAAAAAATGGCCGCCATTTCGCGTTTAGTTTACGACGTATTGCCAACCCCCTGCCTTGCGCGAACAGAGCGGAACAGGGCTGCCAACCCATTTAGCGGTGAGACCGCACCCCGCATCACCCTTTCATAGCGGTGCGCTTTTTTTCCCCCGTCGCTCTCTCTCTGTCTCTCTCTCTCCCGCTTCATTCTCTGCTTTTTATCTATTAGTATCCAATCGATCGGCACGTCGAGGAACCACGTAATTTATAGCATCCTTTTTCGGGAGTCTCTCACAGTCCCTCACAGTGTGCGGCGGTCCTCACCCCTTTTCGCACACCCTTCCGATTAGGCTGCGGTCAGCGGATTGCTCAAATACACTTCGCCAACATTGTTTGCTCGTGTTTATGATGGAAGGGGTGGCGGCAATGGCAGTGTGGCGGCAGCACAGGTCTATTTAATCGCACGCGACACGTTCGAGTGCCTCCAGCCCACGGCCCACGGTGAGCCGGAAGACCGGCGCAGCGGCCAAAACTCTAGACGCGTTTTGAGCTCCAGAGTCGCTATTACAAGGCTCGAACCGAACGTGTGACCCCACCAACGGATTCCGCGTTAGGAGAGCAATCCAATGGTGGGGTCGCACGTTCGGTTCGAGTCCCATTCAGTGACTGTGGACCTCGCGCCTAGAGTTTCGACCGCCTCCAACGGCCTACTGGCCCATAGTGCGCCACAAAGTCGTTGCCCTGGAGGGATCTTCCCAGAGGCTGTCGGCCGGCTAAACTGGCGCCTTCTATTTGATAAGGACCGCTCTCGGCCAGCGTCAGGTGTAATTAGCGAGAAAACAGAGCGTTGCGGGCCGCGCCGCTGCGCCGCCGCGCTGCGCGAGAGAGACAGGGTGGCGCGCGGCGCGGTGTTTGAGCCCCAATTCGCCACGCTCGGCGGAGCGGCGCCGCTAGAAGTATTACTCACCGCAGGCCGACGCCGAGCCCAGCCTGCAGGAGGTAACCGAGGTAACACCTTGAGTAAATTACAAGCCGCCTCCAGCCCATTTTCCGGTGCCTGCGCCAACGAGTTGAATAGAAACACCGCGCGCCTCACTTCCTTCCGCACAGTGGGCCAGAGACGTCCGGTGGAGGCGGTCAAAATCCTGGACGCGTTTTGAGCTTCAGAGTCCCTAAACGGGAGTCAAACCGAACGTGTGACCCTACCGAATGGATTACGCTTCGACGAGGAGTCCATTGGTGGAGTCACACGTTCGGTTCGAGTCCTGTTTCAGCGACTGGAGCTCGCAAACGCGTTCAGGGTTTTAACCGCCTGCGGCGGCCATCTGGCCCACTGTGCCCCGGCCCTTCGTCGTCGTTCTGTTGTGCTCCACAAACCTGCCTTTCGAGTCTTTTTCCAGGACGTCCTCGGTGGGCGTGGCGTAATGGCGGAGGTACCTCCCGGTGCACACAATTCAGATCTTGGAAAAGGGGGAAGCGGGAAGGGGGAAGGGGGCGTGGGAACGGGGAGGGGGCGGAGGGGGCGAAGGGGGCACGGCGTGTCCGTCAACTCGCCGTCAACTCGTCCCCCCGCCGACGGAAATAATACAGCGGCCCGCCGAGGGGAAAAATTGGGATGAGGAACTGCGAATCATCGCCATGACGTGTGCTGTCTGCTGTGTGTGTGTGTGTGTGTGTGTGTGTGTGTGTGTGTGTGTGTGTGTGTGTAAATGCATGCGTAGAGAGGTAGTACTTGCAAAGAACAAACCAACACTCTTCCGCCGGGTTCCTGTTCACAATGGTGCTTGGCGCAGTTTGAAATACACGGGCAACGCGCTGCATAATGCATCGGCCTTGGGAGTGTAGGGCGTTGGGCAGTCCGGACGGCGGGCAGACCCAGGGCAGGCCAGGGCAGGCCAGGGCAGGCCGGCGTGCCGCGGCGTGCACGCGAAGGTCGCTGTCAATCGCAGCGTGGAGGCATCGCAGGAAGTGGGACACCACGGACAGCCAAATAGCGCCCTGCCAGCCCTGCCCGGTCGTTCCGGCACTACTCGTCCCCTGGCTCGTCCAGCGCGAGGACTCAACGCCGGTCCGCCGCGGAAGGGGTACACAGTGGGCCAGAAGACCGGTGGAGGCGGTCAAAATCCCGGACGTGTTTTGAGCTCCAGAGTCGCTATATGGGACTCGAACTGATCGCCCCCCCCCCCTCCCTCCCATGGATTGCTCTCCGAACGAGGAATCCGTTGGTAGGGGTCTTCCGTTCGGTTCGAGTCCCGCTTAGCGACTCTGGAGCTCAAAACGAGCCTGGAGTTTTGGCCGCCTGCGCCGGTCTTCCGGCCCACTGTGCGACGGTCCGCGCGCGGAAGGGGTGACCAGGAGGGAGACGGTCTTATCCAGCAGTTCGTTCCTCCAGCGTTCCGCCAAACAGGAGTCTGCTATCGAAGCGTCTGCCGCGGAAGAAGCGCAGGGGAGCCGGCTTTACTTGAAGCACCCCCTCCCTTTCTGAGCCTTTTCTACTGATGGTGATCAGGATGATGGTCGTCTCGTCTTTGATGAAGTCGGGGGGGAGCAAGGTGCGGCCGGTCACGGTCCCCCAGACAACGCAATGTGTCATTATAATACTTCCGTGGATGTGGAAAGATGAGTTGCGATAAGGGTGCGCGGGCTGGGCCACGGGCTGGCTGGCCCTGTGCGTGCATTCTGGAGGCCCGTTTTCTTGTCCCGTTGTTGGCAGCGTCTCTCTCTCTCTCTCTCTCTCTCTCTCTCTCTCTCTCTCTCTCTCTCTCTCTCTCTCTCTCTCTCCTTCTCTCTCTCTCCTTCTCTCTCCCCACCCCTTTAGTTCAAACGATACAACATTTCACTCAAGTCGCGAAGGCCGGCCCAGCTGCGCGGCTCAGTCCGCCAAATTCCAAGACAAGTCAGTTGAATGATAAGGCAACTTTGAGACCACATTCATGTCATGATCTCGAAGACGATCGAGATGTCTCGAAAATAATTGGCTGCACATTACACGCGGCGCGCGGGAGGGTTGTCGCCGACGACAAAAGATAAAACTTAAAAAAATACAGTAAGAAAAGGGGAGAGAAGGTCTGCGGCCGGGAGAAAGTGCCGTCGTCGCATCCGCAATTGTCATAGCTAATGACACCCCCGCTTATCCGCGAGGTGTGGCGTGGCGCGGCGTGGCGCGGTGGCACGCGAACAGGTATAAGTGGAACCCTTTCCCGCACGCGGCGCGTCTCCTTTTTTCCTTCTCTCTTTTTTTATTCGACCCTTCCATCTGTTTTTCTTCATTGTGAGCTTTTTATCGCGTGGGTCAGATACGGAAGGGGTGTAAGTGTGTGTGTGTGTGTGTGTGTGGGCAAAGGTAGGGTTAGGTAGGGTTAGGGCGGCTCATCACCAGTTCTTCTCCTCGTCCGTCCCTTTACTTTATTTATTTTTCTCACATCTATATAATAGTGCGGCTACCGCCGCGCGTGCCGCCCGGGGAAAAAGGGAGGGGGGGATTAAAAGAGGTGGGAGAACCCTTGCCTTTCTTGATGACTACTGCTACTAATTAAGCCCACGGCCGCCAGGCGGCGCCGCACACCAGGACTTAATGCCAGGCTAGCGAAACTTTTAATTTGTTTACTTGATGACTGGCCGGGGCATGGAGCAGGCACTCTGCATCCGCGCCCGCCACGCCCCGCCCCGCTACGCCGCCGTGCGCCGCGCCAGTTTCGCGCCCAGAGCAAAAGGACACCATCTTACTTTGGAATTAACGAATAACCTCGAGCACTCAACGACTGTCATCGCGTCTTCTTCTACCCTATACCTACCCTTCACCTTCCTTTCTCTCTCTCCCTTTCTCATCTCCCCCCCCCCCAATGTTTCTCCTCCCCGCTCCCCCGCGCGTGAGAAATATCAAAATCAATAATCGTTTTCTGATTTTCCTGAATGTAGGGTGGCGAAACAGACCACCCCGCTGGTTTTGTACAGAATACCGGCCAGTCAAATTCTTGCGTAATATACTGACACCACATAACGCGCCCCTATTTCCCCAATGCGACTCCCTCATGGACCACCAGGCGGGTCACCAGCACCACCACCGGGCAGGGCCGGCCCACCCGCATGGGCGGTGGTCTGCCCTGCATGCGGCGTATGTGGAGACTTGCATGCGTGGCTCGTGTCCTGCACGCGGGGTCAGCACGGGGGCATTTTCTAATTAAAAACACAATTTGGAAAGCGAGGCCGTTTTCCCGCGCTGTACCCTCCACGCGCGCGCGCACACACACACACACACACACACACTCACTCACTCACACACACACACACACACACACACACACACACACACACACACACACACACACACACACACACCGCGACTTGTTCCGCGCCACCCCAGCTGGTTTGAACACCCCTTCCGCTTCCCCCTTTTTCATTTATTTTGCTATTAGCGCGCCCTGGTCCGTCCGTGAAGTCCGTCCGCGTTGTCCGTGCCTCGCCCTATTCCTCCCAGCGCCGATGTTCGCGTGTTGACCGTCCTTCGCGGGGGTCAGAGGAATCACTCGAGACTCTTCTGTGTTAGTATCAATTTTATGACGGAATATTTCCTGATAATATTTTAGACTAGAACAACTTTGAAAAGGGCCACAAAAAGCCTAAAAAGAAACTCTTCATTTAATTAAAAAAAAATAAATTAAAATATCGTAACACTTACACTGAGTAATTTGAAATGGCGATCGAGGGCGACTCGAAGACGCGCGCATGATTACGGCCGTGTAATTACAGCGTGTGCGAGTTGAAGGCCCGGGGCTGCTTGCTATGCATTAGCACCGCGATGCACGGTGGGCGCAACGCTCGTGCTCCATCAAGGCCCGGCGCATCAAGCGAGCCAGCGGCCCGGACGACCGGCCTACCCGTTTGGCGGAGTTCTAAGTTCCAAAATTACACTGTCCCAAAAGTAAATTCAAATCGACAAAATTTTCGTTGAATCGACCAAAAATTTTCGTCGTTTCAGGGGGTGACTAAATGTTTTAGTCGCGTCGTCTGAAAACTAGTCGAAATGACGAAAAAAAAGTTCTTTTGACTAAAAAAAATCAGTCGAGTTAACTAAATTTTGGTCGAAACAACCAAAATTTAGTGACCCTGGGAAGCGACATTACATTTCTCTCAGTGTATTGGACGTTATTCCTAGTACTTCTAAGAGTCCTTTAGATGCTGCAGTCGTGCGGTGTGTACTACTTTGCGGTGACCAAGGCAAACAGGAGGCTCTGGACGCGGCTCCTGCGTTGTTCCCGCCGCGCCACATGCACACACGTCATTTCAACCGTTCCAACCCCAAAACGCGATCCGAAGCGGAAGTGATCGACTACTGCGTAAACGCCTCCGCCTCTGCCGCTCCCTCGGCGGTGCGCCGTCTCTCTCTCTCTCTCTCTCTCTCTCTCTCTCTCTCTCTCTCTCTCTCTCTCTCTCTCTCTCTCTCTCTCTCTCTCTCCGTCTTGTTTACAAAATTATTGATCGCCCATTGTCCTGGCCGTAATTGGCGGTTGGCTGGCCAAAGCAAAGCCTCCTCGAGTTACACCAATTCGATAGGGCAGCCAAAGGCAGCGACGCCGGCCTGTTCTTCGTTTTCCTTTCTCTCTCTCTCTTTCTCTCTCCCCCAATTCCTCCGTCTCTCTGTCCTTTCTCCAGGACACTGCACGGCAGGAAGCGGTTGGCGGCGACAACCGCCTCTTAAATTTCGTCGTGGGCGCCTTTGTTAGGTTAGGTTTCGGCGGTGCGGTAGCGGCTGGCTAATCGGTCCTGGAGACGTGTCAAATTGGGTCGACGAGTCGCCTTAGCCGAGTACGAGAGTGCACAGTGCCCATGTGTAATATGCCTGTAGTGTAAAATATTATCAAGTAGTATATAGTAGGCAAAATATTCTTAATATGCAAGTCTGGTAAAGTACAGGTTCAAGACTCAAGGCTGGACATTCAACAACGGCTCTGTCAAGCCTGAACTCCGCTGTGCTCTGCCGTCGGCCAGCAGATGGCGCTGTCGTGGCGCCGCCTTCTTGGCGTGACTGAATCCAAGAGGCAGGGCCGCGCGCCACGCAATGCGCCACGCAATGCTCTACGCGGTGCGACACCGGGGCCACCTGCCTCTGTCACCCCATTAGGGGCCTTCTCCTCGCACCCATGCGTGTGAGAGAGACAGAGCAAACCGCACCGTTCGGCCCACACTTACGGCAGCGACCCGAAGAGTGATGGCTGACCGACTGACCGTTGAGGAATCGCCGTTTGGCGCGGGAAATTTTTCATAGCGGTCGATCTACTTCGAATTGGACCAATTTGACCGGGAAGGCGGTGTGTCGCCGCAGAAGCGCCGCAACTGACGCGGAGCACGCTCACTTTTTCCTTTGTGATGGTTGGAAAATTTGACGACGTTATTGATCCTCCAAGTGTATCGATTTGTGCACTATCGACCGTTTGAAATCGAAACGAGCTGCGAATCCCGCATGAGAGCGTCTGGCCTCGCTGCGCGCCGGCCGGCCGCGTCCTAACAGTGTAGCAGTGCGTAGCAGTGTGTGTAGCCGCCGCGCCGTCAGTCTGCCGGCCGGGCCGTCAGTGCGCTGCGCTGACCAATGAGGGAGGGCGCGCTCGTCCCGCCGCGTACGGCCGCGTCCAACCCCAACCCAATCAATAACAACTCACTGGCACGGCGCGGCACGGCACGGCGTGGCATAGCGCTATATAGCAGCGGACTGGACAGCAGGGCGATGCAGTGCCGTGCGCTTTCCTTTGGCGGGGGCGTGGCGGGGCGTGGCGGGGCGTGGCGGGGCGGGGCGGGGCGGGGCGGGGCGGGGCGGGGAAGTCTTCGGGGCGGCGGGCAGGGCGGCCCGCGAGAGAGGATGGACCCTCCATCATGCCTCCCCTTTCTCCCCCAATCTTTCAGTCTTCTCCAGTTTCGTTTGTCAACGTCGCGTCCACCCCGCCGCGCGGCGCTACGTCCAGGCCGCCTCGGCCGCCTTCAGCCAGCCTCCCCTGCCCGGCGTGTGTGTTGCGATGCAGCCCACGCAACGCCACGGCCGCCAGCTGGCTGCCAGCTCGGCCGCCGGCTCGGCCGCCAGCTCGGCTAGCCCCGCTCCGCGTTTCCAAGCCAATCTCGAGACTTTTCGCGCCCCGCGCACAACTTTAAAAAAAAAAGGAAAAAAAAAAGAGTTTGCAGAAAAATTTGCAGTAAAAGTGACTTTAAAACGCAGCGAGCTGAATGCGGAGAAAAAGAGACAGAAAGAGAGACGGAGAGAGGCGTCCACCGGTCGTGACGGAATACGGAACGGTTCTGAGAAACGGACAGAGACAATACGCAAATCGAGGCCTGGCCTCGAGCGGGGCGGCACGGCAGCAATGGGCAGCGCGAAAGTGCGTTTTCGTTTTCGCCTCGGACGCATTGTCCGGCTGCTCTCGTTTCGTGACACCCACCCACTGTGTGACTCCGCGTGGGCAAGTCAATGGAGCGTTTTGTTTCTCTCGCCTTTGTCCTGATTTCTGTTTTTTGGCGCCGAGCGACGACGGACTGCGCGACGGGCTGTGCGACGGGCCGGCCAGTCACTTCCAGGTTCGGGCTCTCTCTCTCTCTCTCTCTCTCTCTCTCTCTCTCTCTCTCTCTCTCTCTCTCTCTCTCTCTCTCTCTCTCTCTCTCTCTCTCTCTCTCTCTCTCTCTCTCTCTCTCTCTCTCTCTGGGAGACGAGGGGCGGCGCGCTGTCGCGCAGCGAGCGCAGCGTGAGCCGGGTATTTCCTGGCTCAATTCGACGTAAGAAAAAAATGGGAAAAAATATCCCTCCCCAAGGAAAAACGATTCTACATATCCATTTTCTGTTTTGCAAACGTACGCAAAACACGTTGACAATTGAGTAAGAGGGCAAAAAAAATCAGACAAACAGGACGAAATAAATTTTCTCAAAGGGGAGTCTTACTTAAACATAGAAAGCCAGCGAAATCAGTGATATTTTTTTTTTTGAAATCACTGCGTCACATGCATAGTCGCGTCGGAAAGGAGTTGCTGCACTTTGACGCCGTTGTCCAAACGCATCCCGGCTGTCCTGCCTGCCTGCCTGCCTGTCCGTCCGGCGACTGTCCTCTCCGGCCACGCTTGGTCGCGTTCAAATGCCACTCCACACACACGCACGCGCGAACGCAGCACACACACACACACACACACACACACACACACACACACACACACACACACACACACACACACACAAAACACGACCTCGTCATGACAATCCAAAATTACGACGGGGGCGTGCGCAGTGTGTGCGCAGTGCGCGACCGCAGCATCAAAGGCTTGCCCTTTCTTCATCAAATTGTGATGATGATTTTGTAATAAAAAAGAGAAAAAATGGGAAATGATTTTTGCTGACGGCATACTGTCAGTAGTGTGCGTCTGTGTCTGTGTGTGTGTGTATAGGACGGGAGAAGGAGTGTGCGACAACACTTTTTACCCTTTATATTGTATCTAACGGTGAGCGTATTTTTCTGTTTTAAAATCAAGTTTCTTTCTTGCGTTATGTTTTGGCAATAGTACTCGTACTCATCGACGCACGTTTTCACACTGACCAATTTTTAACTTACACTCCTCGTTTTGAATTTTTTTTTTTTGGGGGGGGGGGGCTGCTACACTGCTGCAGCAGCTTACTGCCGGCGGGGCCCTGGAGTGCCTGGAGCTGGAGGCCTGGAGGCAGCACAGTGCGCGCGGCACGGCCCCCGTCAGTCCGCTTGGCGACGCGCCCTTCAGGGCGGACTCCAGGGAGGACTCAAGGGAGGGTGGGGCCAGCGCGAGTGTAGGGCGAGTGCAGCCCTTCCCCGCGACCAATGGGCACGCCTGCATCGCCTCGCCCTGCTCGCCCAGGGTGCACGGCCGCACAGTGGGCCGGCCGTCCGGCCTCGCCGACTTACCCTTCTGGTCACGGCCCGCCTGCCCCGGCTCGGCGCCGCGCTGGGCGTGGCTCGGCGTGGCTCGGCGTGGCTCGGCGTGGCTCGGCGTGGCTCGGCGCCGCGCGCTCGGCGTGGCTCGGCGTGGCTCGGCGTGGCTCGGCGTGGCTCGGCGTGGCTCGGCGTGGCTCGGCTGGCTCGGCGTGGCTCGGCGTGGCTCGGCGTGGCTCGGCGTGGCTCGGCGTGGCTCGGCGTGGCTCGGCGTGGCTCGGCGTGGCTCGGCGTGGCTCGGCGTGGCTCGGCGTGGCTCGGCGTGGCTCGGCGTGGCTCGGCGTGGCTCGGCGTGGCTCGGCTGGCTCCGCGCTCGGCTCGCCGCGCTTTTTTGCTGTTGTCCATCCAGGATGGGGGTGTCGCACCCTCCAGCAGGCCGAACCCTCTCCTTCATCTATCACTTTTTTTTTCTGGTGGAGGGTCCGTCGGCCGCGCCGCTGCAGGGCCACTCCGTGGTGCCACTCCGCCTGACCAATGCGAGGCAGCCTCTGCGGGTCCTCGGCGGGGTCGATAGCGACCTGGCCGATGACGTCATCCTCATCCGAAGGGCCCTCCAAGAGACACTCCTTTGATCTTAGAAATGCCGCATCGCCGCGCCATGCATCACCTGTCCCACCCCGTGGCGCCGCGGCCGTCGTCGGAGGACCTCCGCTGCACAGTGGGTCAGAAGACCGCTGAGGCGGCCAAAATCCCGAACGCGTTTTCAGCTCCAAAGTCGCTAAATAGGACTCGAACCGAACGTAGGACGCCACGAATGGATTTCTCGTGCGGAGAACAATCCATTAGTGGGGCCACGCGTTCGATTCGAGTACCATTTAGCGACTCTGGAGCTCAAAACGCGTCTAGAATTTTCGCCGCCTCAACGGTCTTCGGACCCACTGTGCGCCGCTCGGAGGTGCAGGGCTAATGAGGCACTTGTCCGCCGATGCCGGCGTCCGCGGCGTCTGCGGCGTCGTCTCCGCCATCCCGCAGGCTAATAAGACGTTCCAGACGCACTTCGCGCAACGAACGGTCCCACACCCAAGGGAAGTCCCCGGCCGCCAGAGGAAACCGTTTCGTGATGACGCCGGCCTCCATCTTGAGGCCGCTTGGCTTCCCTCATCGGCTTGCCCTTCGCCTCGCCCTTCCCTCCGGCCGGCCGGCCGGCCGCGGCGCGGCGAGAGCGGACTGGACGGAGTGGTGGGGGGAGGATAACCCTTCCCTTTCTGACGCTGCGCGGTGGCGTGGCGGCGCGCCGCGCCTGGACGCCGCGCTCCCCCCCCCCCCACTCCGCCACCGCCTAACCCTTCCGCCAATGGGCGCGCCGCGGGCCGCCGCCTCGGCCATCGCGGCGCCAGCATGGCCACCCCGCACAGCCAGCTTATTCGTTAATAAGGTTCAGTTTGGTTCCGTGAGGTAAGGTTGGGGTTGGGTTCATTGTGATATGTAGCGGTCAGTGGACAGAACAGAACAGCGCATGATACGCAAAATCCTCCCTGGGATACACAGAAATGACTATTTTTCAAATCACACCGACTAAGTTTACTTTTGAATTCACTCAATTTTTTTTTTCATTTCCGCTGACTATTTTTCAACTCCAACATTTTTTTTTGTCTAATTTTTTTTTTTTTTTTGAAATTTTTACTGCGTATTTTTTAAGTCCTGCTGTTACGGCCATGTCGAAGACGGCGACGATGGGCCCTGATGAGTCGGGATGAACCATGAAGTAGTTGGTGAACACAACCCCGGCGCGGCGCGCGGCGTGCGGAGTGTGGTTTTCGGCAGGGCCGACTGCATAACAACCCATCCGTGCCGTCCATTTGGCTGTGCCGGCCATATAGGATATGCAAATCGCGGCCGTGGCGTGCCGCGAAGGGGCACAGTGACTGGCTCCCCCCCATTGGCCGGCCCGTGTTGGCGGGTGGGCGCGGGGCCCGCGAGGCCCCACGCGGCTGCAAATAATGCATAGACGCCGTTGGACAGCGCAGTCGTCTCGAAGCGCACGCAAGCCAATGGCGGCGGAGGCCGGCCTGGCCTGCCGGGCCGAGCAGCACATCAATGTCTTAGGGCCGCGGCCATGCCGCACGGCCCGAATCGAACCGGACAGCGCGTGAATATTTCACGGGCGCTCTTATTGGCTTATTTATGGATGGAACTCTTTTCTGTTTCCCCCTTCGGACGTTTTAGCGTGTGTTGCGGCGCTGTGACGGGACCTCTCAGGACGTACAGGGCCTCTACCAGTACGGAGCCCAGGACAGGGCCTTTACCAACAGGGACTTTACCAGGACAGGGCCTCGGCCAGGGGATCCCAAATTCGCGATCTTATCTCGGCATTATGTTTGAAGATAAAGTGCCGGGCCAATCTGCGCGCGGGATTCTAAGCGACGACGGTTTGAACGCAAAATTCATCTCCGGCGAGGCTGACGCGACCCCCCCCCCCCCTCCGGCGCTGTCCTCACTGATAACACAAATTAATTCTTTATGAGGAGCAGCCCGTGTCCCGCCTTGCCCTCTCCTTTATTTTCACCCATTACATAAATGGGACAAAAAGAGGCTTTCAATGACTGTGTAATTACCCAAACTTATTTTCCCGTGCATAAATCTAAATAATTAAAGTGCTGCCCGGTTTGCTGGCCAGTGTTTGAAGTGGGTGTTTGCTGATTACAGGGGCGAGGCTGCCCAAGGGGTGATCGAGGCTGTTTCATTTAGGATTCAGTTTGATGGTGTGGATGAAGAGCTTACCGACTGGTCCGGCCCCACACACAAGGTGTCCTGTCAGTTGTTGGCATTTTTCTTTTTTTTAAAGCATATGGTTTAATTTAAAAAATAAAAAAAATAGCAGGGAGGGCAGCGCTAAGCGCGTATTGATAAAAATCGCAGCCTAACATAACCATCACATCTCAAGCGTTGCGTAACGTCAGCAAACTCAACGGATGCGACTGGCGTGCGTCACACAGTGGGCCAGGACTCGTAGTGGACAGCCCCCCACTGCATCGCCTCCAACTGTCAGAAATCAATTTTTCCTTCCCTTCTCGTTAACGTCGCTGAAGGCAGCAACGGTCAACTGAGCCGCACGGCGTCACACCAAAACACTCGCACCTCAAAAAAGTGTCCCTCGGCAAACGCCTAGCGCGAAGGTGTCCGCCAGGTGGGCCTGTCTGTCCCACTCGCACTCCTCGAGGCGTCCCCAGCGAGAGAGACGGACGCGGCCCAGATCCGCGCCACGGTCCCGTGCAATTATCGACGCGCGGGGCACAGTAAAGTGCAGTTGTTGCTCCATTATGCATTTTCGCGTTCCTGCTCCCTTTTTTCCCTGCTTTTCACGGAAAGTGAATGTGTTTTCGATTAGTTTCGGCCGCGGGCCATGCAAAACAGGGCCAACACCCCTCGCTCCCAGGCGCGGGTCTACGGACTACGACACGAGACAATCATAATAATAAACTCGCGAACAAGGCCGGCCGGCCGGCCACTGAGACGTTCGCGACGTTCGCAAAAGATTCCCCATTTTTTTTCTCCCTCGTCCCCCTGCTTCCTTCCTGCCTGCCCGCGTATGCAGATCGGGACAAGGGGTCAATTAGAAAGACGGCCAAGTGGACCAGAACGGAGCGCAGCGCGGCAGCGCCCAACGGCCGCGGACCCTCGGACTTGTTTTATACATATCGGAGTAAAAAGATATTCTTTCCA
This sequence comes from Stenchaetothrips biformis, assembly GCA_030522485.1. Taxonomy (NCBI): domain Eukaryota; kingdom Metazoa; phylum Arthropoda; class Insecta; order Thysanoptera; family Thripidae; genus Stenchaetothrips; species Stenchaetothrips biformis. The sequence continues at coordinate 8,444,154 of CM060095.1, read as the reverse complement.
CCCCAAAAATGGACGCGAGATGGGAAAAAAAAAAAAGAAAACGGTCGCCGCGCGTCGGACCCTCATTTTCGGCAGCTGCTTGTCGCCTGGACCTTTTTTGCATAAGAGGAGCGAATCTGGAGCGGAGCGCGGAGCATAGCACATGTCGTCCGCAGGCAGGACCGCGTACCGGCCAGTCCGCGGGGGGCGCGCGCCACGCCACGCCACGCCACGCCACGCCACGCCACGCCACGCCACGCCACGCCACGCCACGCCACGCCACGCCACGCCACGCCACGCCACGCCACGACGCGCCACGCCACGCCACGCCACGCCACGCCACGCCACGCCACGCCACGCCACGCCACGCCACGCCACGCCACGCCACGCCACGCCACGCCACGCCACGACGCGCCACGCCACGCCACGCCACGCCACGCCACGCCACGCCACGCCACGCCACGCCACGCCACGACGCGCCACGACGCGCCACGCCACGCCACGCTGTCCGCTTCCAAAATGGGGGAAGGAAAGGGTTAGCCGGTCATGGCGCGGTGTGCCGCCATCTTTCTTCCCGTCGTTGTGTGACCCTTCTCCCTCGCTCGCGTCGCCAGGGAAGCCAGGGAAGGGAAGGAAGGGCTCGCCCACGCGGCGGAACTAACCCTTTACCCTCCGGCCGGGGGCGGAACGGTGGGAAGGAACGAAAGGAGGGTGCACAGTGGGCCAGAGGACCGGTGGAGGCGGTCGAAATCCCGGACGGGTTTTTGAGCTGCTCCATGGCACTCGAACAGAACGTGAAACGCGTGTAGAGTTTCGGCCGCCTTCGCCGGTCCTCTGGCCCACTGTGCGACGAGGACGATGTCCTCGCCGCCAAAGTTGACGTTGTTAAAAACCGTGCCGCCAGCCGGCGGGCTTTGGTCACCGCCGCCACCTTTCCGGATTTCTGCCGCTCTGCATCTGTCTGTTTGATATTCACGCTGACGGCCCGGCGGACGGCGCGCCGGATTAACCCCGCTACCCCCTCCACTCTACTTCTTTCCCTTTTTTCCCCCAAAAAACCACGCGCCGCGCTCCGTCCAGATGTCCGCGGCCGGCGCGGCTGGCGCGGCTGGCGCGGCGCACAGTGGGCCGGGTTTACGGACGCCGCACGCCGCACGCGTCCTGGACGCGCGTCTCGGGTCTCGACGCGCGATCCCGGCAGAGAGTCTTTTTCCTCGCTTTTTATTTATCTCGCTCTCATCCGTCCCTAAAGAATAAATAAAAAAGTAGCCGGGGCGCGGCGCGCGCCGGCCCACTGCCGCCTCACCTCCACGCTACCTGACAGCGGCGGCAGTCCCCCCACCCCCTTTACCCCCAGGCAGCTGTCCACAGCCTTGCATACATTAAAAAAGCACGCGCTGGACCCGTTTTTTTTGCAACTTTTTCGCGACTCTCACCCTCGTCCCCCTTTTCCCTAACGTTTTTGCGACGTTTTTGTGTCTATTTTCAACCGCGGCAGTCTTCGCGCGAGCGCTGCGTTTCTATAAAAAAAAATTCAGCAGGCGGACGCCATCAGCATACGGACAACACACTCGAGCCGCCCGGGCGCCTTCAAGGTAGGCAATTGCAGCCCCTCCAGGAAAAGCCCACCTGGACCAGCAAGCCGCGGGCAGGGCCGGGCGCCCTGCCGAGCTAGTCCCTGTCTCCCTCGCACCGTCCCGGGAGGTCCCTACGTCCCATGAGTGCGACAGAGACGGAGTGACTCGGCTTTGACATGAGGGGCGCCGGCCGGCCGCCGGTCCACTGTGCCGCCTTGTGCCGCGGTCCTCGACACTGCGGCGTTTGCCCGCCGTCCTGGACGTCATCTTGCTCCCCTCCTTCCTCCTTGCTCCCCCACGACGGCAACCCAACGCGCGCGAAGCTTCGTTTTCTCTGCAAATAAAAAAAAATACTTCGGCGTCCGCGAACATGCGCGTGCGAGAGCGCGCGTGTGCGTGCGCCCGCCAGCTTTTTTACGCGCTGGAGTTCGTTTCGTCGACGCATACGTTGCATATATACCTGCCGAGCGTTTACGAAGAATCGTTATCTCGTTGCTCTGTCTCTGTCGCACTCACGGGGCGTTCCGTGTATTGTAGGTGCGAGAGAGACAGAGCGACGGAAAGTACTTTCGGAATGAGTCAGCTGGAGCAGGCCGAACTTGGCTAAGTTTTGGTGCACGGTAAAGACGGTTCCTGGTTTTCACAGGAACTCCCTGGAAATGGCCTATGTCGTTTCTATAGGCTTCCTGGGAAAAAACGGGAACCGTTTTTACCGTGTGCTGCACTCGGCGTCGACGCTCACGGGTCCACCAGGTCCACCCCGTTGGAGGCAGGCCAGTGCCCCGGGCGGTGCGGCACACTGGGACGGCCACTTGCAATGCTTTGCAGAGACGGCCTCGCCGCCAGAGAATAGCATGGCCCGCTCCGCCTCGCCTCGGGCTGGCTGGCCCACTGTGCTGTCCCGGCCCCGCAGGGCCCCGCCGCCGCCAGCACTAAGAAAAGAGTTGTGACACTTTACAGATTGCTTGGCCGTCGCGGCACGGCACCACGGCGGCCTCTTGTAAAGGATTCGATAACTGTTTCCAGAGCGGCCAGCCGGCCTTGCCCACTGTGCCTCGCCCTGCCCGCCCGCCGCCCAGGCCAACCAACCCAGCTTGCAAATCGCCGCCCTGCCGAAGCCTGGGAATGTTTTCCTTTGCTTCTCCACCTCCGCGATGGTCCGAAAGTAATGCGGGCGATATGCACACAAAGTGATTCGGAGGCACAAGAGTCAGGGGAGGATATGACCGGCAACCAGTAATTCATTGCGAGCTCCCCAGAGCGAACGCGCTGTGCTGCACAGTGGGTCAGAAAACCGGCGCAGGCGGCCAAAACTCGAGACGCGTTTTGAGCTCCAGAGTCGCTAGACAGGACTCGAACCGAACGTGTGACCCCACGCCACCAATGGATTGCCCTCCGAGCGAGGATTCCTCCGGCCCACTGTGCGCTGCTAGTGACGGTGCACCACAACCCCGTCCCCTTCCTTGCAACGCTTGCATCGGCAGGACGACGACGACGAGTTGGTGGGGGAGGAGGAGAGCATCTCTGCAATTATTCCTCCGACCCCTGTCAGGGCACAGTCGGAGAAGAAAAGTAGAATTACGGAGCAAGTGCAAACGCATTGGCAAAAGCGGGCGTGGGCTGCTGGCCGAGGGGCTGCCGTCTGATTCCGAGCACTGCTTTCGTCGCTCTGTCTCTCTCGCACTCATGGGGCGGTCCGTAGGGGTGCGAGAGAGACAGAGCGACGAAGCAGTGTTCGGAATCAGACGGCTGGCTGCCTTTGAGTGACCGGCCGCGTTACCTGGCCGACCTGGCCGACCCGGCCGGGCCATGCATAGATGTGGGGATCGGCGCACCCGCTCCATGCAGCCCTGCAGGCCACCAACCTGACCCCCGCCGCCTGATTTCGAAGGATCGCTCTGTCTCTCTCGCACTCGTGGGGCGTCTCTTGGGAGTGCGAGAGAGACAGAGCGACTGGGCCCAGGGACGCCGCCCGCCGGCCCGGCGCGCCTCTGTGGACCCTTTCAATAGAGCTGATGGCCGAGGCCTTGTCCGAGCGCTCCGAGCGAGCAGCAGATATCTCTGTCTCTCTCGCGCCCCACGCCGCATGAGTGCGAGAGAGACAGGGCGTGTCTCTGCGCGCTGGGCTGCTGAGCGCTGCGGGTCGGCGTCGGCGTCGGCGTCGCCACACTGCCCTGCAGCTGGGGTTGCGTCGTGATCCGCTCGGACCGCTCGGCTGTTGCAGTGTTCCATGACGTAACCGTGCCTGCACTGTGCCCGCCGCACACTGGGCCAGAAGACCACTGGAGGCGGCGTCAAAAAGCGTCGCTAAATAGGACTCGATCCGAACGTGCGATCCCACCAATGAATTGCTCTCCGAACAAGGAATCCATTGGTGGGGGTCACACGTTCGGTTCGAGTCCGATTCAGCGACTTGGAGCTCAAAACGCGTCCAGAGTTCTGGCCGCTTGCGCCGATCTTCTGGCCCACTGTGCGCCGGTTGCCGGACCCGTTGGCCATTGACTGGGGTCGCGACCACCTTCGAGTCCTCCGCGTCCTTTGGAGACGACAGACACACAACGCGTCATCCGATGACACATTCAGATTCACGTTTGCGTGCGCGGGGCCACCAGGGGCTGCCGGGGGGGCTGCCAAGCGAGGCGTGCGTCGTCGAGCGTCTTTGTAGTGCAGAGCATCGGGGTGCTGCGGGCTCACGTCGAACACGGCGTGAATGGGGTCCTGGAGGACACGTCACGGCCGCCGAGTGCGTCCGCCGGTGGGTGCGTGACTGTGCACAAGATGCAGCGGAACGGAAAACAACTTTTAAACGTTTGCTGTGACAACGCCTCACCTTGCCAACTTGAACGGACCTTTGATGGACCGTTCCATTAGAAAAATGGGAGGGAAAAGACGAGAAATTCGGAGCAGTTGACCGGTGGTGCTGGCTGCGGTCTGGGCCTCCTGCCTCCCCCTTAGTTTCATTAGACGGAGAGAGAGAGAGAGAGAGAGAGAGAGAGAGAGAGAGAGAGAGAGAGAGAGAGAGAGAGAGAGAGAGAGAGAGAGAGAGAGAGAGAGAGAGACAGAGAGAGAGAGAGAGAGACAGAGAGAGACAGAGAGAGAGAGAGAGAGAGAGAGAGAGAGAGAGAGAGAGAGAGAGAGAGAGAGAGAGAGAGAGAGAGAGAGAGAGAGAGAGAGAGAGAAAGCGCGCTCAGCGCAAGAGTGGAGATAATTAAAACGGAAATGACCCCGCCTGGAAGCGGGGCTGGCTCTCTTTGACTCAGGCCAGCGGCGCAGAGCCGCCGGGGTGACAGTCCGGTGTCGTCACCGAGGAGGGCGCTCCTTTGGCTCGCCCTTTAGCTGCCCTATTTTTATTTTCCGTGCACTTTTTTATTTGTACCTATTCTAAACACGCCCTTCTCTCTCTCTCTCTCTCTCTCTCTCTCTCTCTCTCTCTCGCTCTCTTTTTTTTTTCTTTGCGGAAGTATTGGGTGAGAAGCCGCTCCTGTCTCGTGGACGGCCTCGCTGCCGCCGCCGAACCGACGCGACATTTTTGCCGGGAATGACGTATGCACGTACAGTATGCATAAATAAACTATCGCCGCCCGCGGCAACGCGGCACGCTGCGTTTTCGGTTGAAAACGGAGTGGTCGTCACGGACGTGCTGCCATCATCCTGGCCCTTCCCTCCCTCTCCCCCTCCCCTCCCACGAAGCACCACACCCTTCCCTGCCTTCCCCCAACACGGAGGAGGCTGGACGGACAGTTTCCGCGTTTGCGTGCAACCCTGTGCGTGAGTGTGTGCGTGCGTGTGTGCGTGCGTGTGTGTGTGCGTGTGTGTGTGTGAGTGTCTGGGTCGCGCAACGGCCAGACGCGGCCGCGGAAGGGAGGGGGCAGGGTGGGGGTTAGAGGCGCAGGCAGGCAGGCACATCCCAACCCCAAAACTGTTGGATCTTATGCAAGGAGGGTGGACCCGGGGGTGACCCCTGCGTTGACCCTAAGGGTGACCAAGAGAGGGGGAAGGGTAGACGGGCCCTCCGCGAGCGTGTGTGTGTGTTTCCCTCATTCCACTCTTTTTCTCCGGCGTTTCCGGAAAGGCCGGGGAAAGAGGGAATCTGTGGATAAACAGGGGGAGAATGGTGGCGGGGAGAGGCAGGCCGCGAAGGCTGGGAGGCTTACTCTTTCCATTCGGACAACACTTTTCCCGGATTCTGTTTCGCCCGCTACTTCCAAGGGTCACTTCCGCGAAGGCGCGCTGTTCCTCGACCACGCAAAGGTCGGCGCGCCCTTCAAACTGTGAGTTAGAAAATGACGGACTCGACACGCTCTTCCTTCCCTTCGAAACAAACCCTACACCATTTGCTTCATTTTGAACCCGACTTCTGCCCGGGATTGCGACTCTAGATTAAAAACCCGGACCCCGAGAGCGTCGCTTCGGGCATTTTCCACATTTTCTCCCCCGGCCCGGTGGATTTCCCAATGGATTCCCCAACGGGCGTATGGAGCCACCTCGAGAGTCTTGTCCGCCGCGTCCGCGCCCGGAACCAGCCCAGACTGAGTCCGCCCAGCCAGCGCCCCGGTCTTCTGGCCCACTGTGCGGCAGCGGGACAGTGCGCTTGCATAGGGAAGTATCATAAAACGCATCAAGCCGGTGGGCACTCGGCCGCCTGGTGGGGGAAGGGGGTGCGGAATGGTTGCAGAATGCTGCAGAATGGCAGATGGGACAAAGACGGATAGGGAAAGTAAACATTTTGCATGCCGTCGGGGGCCGCACAGTGGGCCGCGCTGTGGGCCGGCCGTAAGCGGTGTCGGCCAGCACCGACCGCGACACCAGCGTCTGGACAGCCGCGGCCCCCGCGCCCCGCGCCCCGCGCCACCGTGGGCCAGAAGACCGTCGCGGCGGCCGAAATTCTCGTCGCGTTTTGAGCTCCAGAGTCGCTAAATGGGACTCGAATCAAGTGTGTGTGCCCCACCAATGGATCCCTCGTTTGGAGAGCAATCCATTGGTGGGGTCACACGTTCGATTCGAGTCCCATTTAGCGGCTAAGGAGCTCAGAACGCGTCTAGAATTTCGGCCGCCTCGACGGTCTTTCTGACCCACTGTGCGCGCATCGAGACCCGAGCGAATCGCTCTTCGGCTTCGGTCGTATTCGTGCGACCCCCAAATTCAAACAGCTCAGCTCCAAGTGGGATGAATATTCCAAAATGTGGGGAAAAGGGCCCGGGGGGAAAGAGGGGGGGGGGTCAGGACGGACGGGTAATGCCTCCTTCTCCTTGGAAGCGGCAATTTCCATTCAAATGACAGGGTACAAACGACGCGACCGCGCACGCGCCGTGCCCGCCGTGCCCCTGGACTTAGCGGCACGGGAGCAATCAAATGGCGCCCCCGCCCAGCCCCGCCATCGTGCGTTCTCGGAACAGCAGGACTCCAGGACAGGGCGGCCGCAGAGGAGAGGCTTTAATAACACCTCGCCGCGCCCTTAGCGGGTGACCGCGAGAGGAACAGAGTGACCAAGACAAGGGAAGTCGGGGCGCGCGGTGACCGCCACGGCCCCATGACCGGCGAGTCTGCATGTCTGGCATCGTGTCAGCGGACGTGAGTGTGTGTGTGCCCCTGTAAGTCGGCGCAAAGTCGCGAGAAGTTCTGCTTTGCCCCTCCCCCTCCCAAAGGCTGCCCCTGGATCCACCACTGAACAGCCCTTGTTCAATGAACTAAAATCGTTCAAAGGTGTTGGCGCAATTCTTCGTTTCCCTTCTTCTTTTCTGTCTCTCTCTCTCTCTCTCTCTCTCTCTCTCTCTCTCTCTCTCTCTCTCTCTCTCTCTCTCTCTCTCTCTCTCTCTCTCTCTCTCTCTCTCTCCCCCCCCCGTTCGTTGAGTCACCGGAACGGGGGCGGGGCGGCAGGGAGTGGGTGTCCGTGGGGGCGGGTTGAGAGGGGTGGGGAGGCAAAGGGCTGTCCTTTAATAAGTAGGCAACTCGCCCGCCACGCCGTGGGGGTGCCGTGTTGCCTGCTTCCCCAATCGGCCGCTAGAGCGCGCGCGACGCTGGTCGGCTTTACCTTCCGATGTTTCGATTTCCTCCGCCACGAATGAAGCCTGTGCATTCCTCCGTTCCAAGGCTCCGTCCCACTGGTCCCTCCTGGCCAGCCTGCAGAGTGGGCACGTGGGGCGCGGCCAGGCGCGGCCAGGCGGGGCCATCGCCCTCGCGTGTTAGTGATGCGCTTACACGCGCTTAAAAACACGGCTTCACACTTGGGGTGGCGCATGCCTCCATTAGGCTCACGTGTACGTAGCGCCGGGGGACGCCCAGCCAGGCAACCAGCCATGCACAGTGGGACAGAAGACCGGCACAGGCGCCCAAAGCGTTTCGACCTCCAGAGTCGCTAACAGGACTCTAACTGAAAGTGTGACCGCATCAATGAATTCCTCGTTCGGAGAGCAATCCATTGGTGGGTGGGGTCACATGTGCGGACCCATTCAGCGACTTTTGAGCTCAAAACCCGTCCCGGATTCTGACCGCCTCAACCGGTCTTCTGGCCCACTGCGTCATAGCAGCCAGCCGATGCAGCCAGCCAGACCGTGCGGGGGTCGTTGTCCTTGACTGCTGTAGGTCCACCTACGCTCCGCCAACAAAGGTGGCGTTTAAAAAACGCCGGCAAAAAAAGGGAGAATGGCTGCTCGCCTGGAAAATCGGTACAGGACAGTGCGTCGTTTTTTCTACAGTCGCGACGCTTCCTCTTAGTTTTCTGGAACCTGCGGCCGTTTTGTCGTTCTCAATTCGTTTGGGGACAGCAATTTTTTCTTCTTCCTAATTTGGTAATTGATTGAAAACATGCATGTCCCAAAATGCTGATGTGTGTGTGTGGTGCGTTGTTTAAATCGATCCTCGGCAATGAAAAGTAGTTCTAGTATAAAGTGTCGAACCGTCGAATAATATACTACAATATGAAAGCTCTCCTCCTCGGCAGATTTTTGAGAGCGATCGAGGTGCACGGAGTTCGGTTTCGCCTTATCCCCGAGCAGGATCTGGAAACGCCGTCCCACTGTGCGAGGGTGCCGTCGGCTTCCCGAGGCATTCCTGGAGACAGCCGTCCGTCCGTCGCAGACTGCCGAGGCTCTGGCCGATGAACCCTTCACCCGACTGGTCGAAGTCCCGGGTCAGTCAGAACTGCAAAAAATAAAAATATAATGAATTGCTCTCCTAACGAGAAATCCATTGGTGGGGTCAGGGTTTGAATCCTCTGAAGCTCAAAACGCGTCTTGAGTTTTGGCCACCTGCGCTGGGTCTTCTGGCCCACTGTGCGACTCCCCTTTCCTCCCAGAACCATGCCAGAACACAGTGTTCGTGCCCCGGACCCCCTTTTTGCACGGCACAGGTATGTTTACCCTGGCCTGCCCACTGTGCCCTAGTGCGCGGCGGGACGTCGACGGGGAGGTGCTTTCGGCGGCCCCGGACACCGGCCGGCCCACTGTGCCCTAGTCGCGGCGGCGGGACGTCGACGGGGAGGTGCTTTCGGCGGCCCCGGACACCGGCCGGCCCACTGTGCCCTAGTCGCGGCGGCGGGACGTCGACGGGGAGGTGCTTTCGGCGGCCCCGGACACCGGCCGGCCCACTGTGCCCTAGTCGCGGCGGCGGGACGTCGACGGGGAGGTGCTTTCGGCGGCCCCGGACACCGGCCGGCCCACTGTGCCCTAGTCGCGGCGGCGGGACGTCGACGGGGAGGTGCTTTCGGCGGCCCCGGACACCGGCCGGCCCACTGTGCCCTAGTCGCGGCGGCGGGACGTCGACGGGGAGGTGCTTTCGGCGGCCCCGGACACCGGCCGGCCCACTGTGCCCGGCCCTCGGCCCGACAATGACGAGGCACGGCGATACGTATCCCGGCCGAATCCCATATATGCAAGCCGACATGCTAACAACTGTGGCCATTCAGGGCATTCAGGGCGCACAAAAGGGTTATCCTGCTGCGCGTCCGGCTGCCCGGCACGCACACACACACACACACACACATACATACATACACACACTCACACACGGAGGCCCCAAATGCGAGGGCGTCCAGGTAAATGAGTAGTGCGTGTAACTGCCCCGCCCTGAGGCCATAGATACGTCCATGCAGGCCGAGGCCAGGTGTGTGTGTGTGTGTGTGTGTGTGTGTGAGAGAGAGAGAGAGAGAGAGAGAGAGAGAGAGAGAGAGAGAGAGAGAGAGAGAGAGAGAGAGAGAGAGAGAGAGAGAGAGAGAGAGAGAGAGAGAGAGAGAGAGTCCGGCAGTCCGATCTGTGATAGTAAGCCAAGCCGGGCGAACGCACACCCGCACTGTAAGCAGGCAGCCATTGGAATAATGGCGCGGAACACCGGCAGCCTTGGACACGCAAAGAGGAAACCCCTTTCGTTGCGTTTAATCCGGGGATGGAGGTGATGACCGTGAGAAAGTTGGAAAAATAATACTTTTTGAAAAAGAAACGGAAAAAAACACCATTTGGTTTGGAGCGAGTTATGTCCGGCGAGGTTCGACACCATGACAACCTGGTGGTGACACCGGCGCGCTGACGCGGTGGCACACAGTGGGTCAGACAGACCGTCGAGGCGGCCAAAATTATAGACGCGATTCAACTCCTTAGCCGCTAAATGGGACTCGAATCGAACGTGAGACCCCACCAATGGATTGCTCTCCGAACGAGGGATCCATTGGTGGGGTCACACACTCGATTCGAGTCTCATTTAGCGACTCTGGAGCTCAAAACGCGTCTAGAGTTTTGGCCGCCTCGAAGGCCTTCTGGCTGTTCCACTGTGTGGCGGGCAGGAGCGAGACAGCCTGTCTGCGGCAGTGAGTGCGAGGGAGTGCGTGGTGTGCGTGGTGCGGTGGGGGCGCACAGGTGGACCGCGCAGCGAGTCACTCGGGACGCGTCTACAACACGACGGTCACTGACCCTCACGCCCAGGCACGGCCAGGCACGATGCGCGCCCCAATGGGGGCCCTGTGGGACGCACAGTGGGACACACAGTGGGACACCCCCGGCTCAAAGCAGTACGCGCGAACCGGGGAAGGGCCCCGCAGCTGTCGCCGTCCTGGACCCTGATGCTCTGTCTCTCTCGCACCCCTGCGGCTCGCCCAGGCACGCCCCGTGAGTGAGACAGAGACAGAGAGACAGTCCGGCCCTAGCGGGCTGCCGGTGGCAGGGCGTGGATTAGCCGTGCATGAGCATCGACGGATGCCCGTCTTACCTTACTCTTCCATCAGCCCACAAAAATTAGTTTTTTTAAGTTTTTTTTTTTTAAAAAAGCAAGAGAGAGATGATTGTGAGCTCTGGTCAGTCTCATTGCAGAGTCGGTTTGGACTTTCTTGCTTTTCCCTCCCTAGAAAAAAATAATTATTAAGGGAAGTCCACCCAACGACATAGAGCTCGGCAGAGGTTGAGTCGTGCGTTTCGAAATTTTCATTCTTGTAAAGGAGCTATCCTAACCTCCCACACACTGTAAGCGTGGACGATGCAGCGTCCGGCCACTAAAAGGCGTGCCGTTCGCTTTGCAGTGCCGGAGAAAGGATTGGCTCGTCATCTACGGGGTGGCTGACCGGACCGGGCTGCCCGCGCGGCTGTAAGCCCCGGCCGCCCCGGCCGCCCCGGCCGCCCCGGCCCCGCGTACCTGTGTGGTTAAACCCATCAGCCTCTCCTTCTCCTTCGGCAGAAACGAGCCGTCTCTGTCTCTCTCGCACTCGTGGGGCGGGCGGAGCGGGTTCCAGAAGAGGTGACGCTCGGGATTTCGCGGAGCACGAAGGAGTGCCCGGCCGGGAAAGGAGGAAACCACGCTCCGAGGAGGCGCTGCTAGCTGTCGCGGGGCGCGCCAGTAAATGGCCAAGGCGCAGGGGCCTACGCTCTCTCTCTCTCTCTCTCTCTCTCTCTCTCTCTCTCTCTCTCTCTCTCTCTCTCTCTCTCTCTCTCTCTCTCTCTCTCTCTCTCTCCCCCCCCTCCCTTGCCCACAGCCCGCCCGGAGTGGGGTGTAACGGTGTAACGAAGACGCGGGGTTGTTATGAGCGGCAAAACAGTGGTGGGGCATAACGACAGGCAGGCCAGGCAGGGGCGGCAAGCCAGGCGGGGTGGCGTCAGGGAGGGGCGCAAAGGGGTGGCGCCTCAACGGGTTACGATCGATGGCCTTCCCGCCCTCGCCTGGAGAGCAGCCTCTCCCTCGCACTCATGGAACTCACGGGCCGAACCCGGCCGCGCCGCCCGGGGTGCGAGAGAGACGGAGCGACGAAAGGTTCTTGGTTGGGAGGCGGCTAGAGTCCACAGCCCAGCCCCAACAAGGGCGAGGGCCCACCCGGTGTGGCACAGCGCGAGTTTGGGCGAAAATAAATGGCGGTGGCCGGGATTCGAACCCAGGGTCTCGCGCGGTGCTCTGTTTTGGCACCGTCTCCACCACCTGTGGGTAGCAGTGTCTGCGAAGTATGCCACAAGCTATATCAGCTGCCTCACGATCGGTCCGTAAAAATGAAATCGGGGACACAGTTGGCGTAAGCAGTTGCCGTTCCTGGCGCTTCGTCGCGTCGTCGCTCTGTTTCTCTCGCACTCATAGGGCGTCCCGTACAGGTGCGAGAGAGACAGAGCTACGAAAACTATTACTGTCGGGGTCAGTCGACAGAGACACCGCACAGTGGGTCAGAAGACGTCGCAGGCAGCCAAAATTGTGGACGCGTTACTATTTTGAGCTCCAGAGTCGCTTAATGGGACTCAAATAGAACTTGTGAACCCACCAATGGATTGCTCTCCAAACGAGGAAATCCATTGGCGGGGTCACAAGTTCGATTCGAGTCCCATTTAGCGACTCTGGAGCTCAAAACGCGTCCAGAATGTTGGCCACCTCAACGGTCTTCTGACCCACTGTGCACGGCGGGGCGAGAGGCACGTGTCGGTCGTGACGCAAAGGTTGCCGTCCGGCCGAGAGAGCGTTATCGAACGAAAGCCTCGAAAACCGGGTACCTACGTAAGCACCCCGGTTTTGGATGCTCTATCTTTTTCTTTCGGGGGTGAAAGCCTCCCCGAATCGTCTGCCCTGCAATCGTTTGGCCCTCCATCGGGGCTCCACTGGCGTGCGTGGGTCGTGTGCTGCCGTCCGCATCGACCACTCATGTTCCAGGCGTGCCCGGCCCTCCTCCACTACGACGGCCCGACGGCCCGCTCGGCCCCGAGCCCGGTCCACTCGACACCATGGCTGTCGTTCATGCCGTTCGCGGAGGATACAAGAGTCCTAGATCTGTTAGAGACACGCAGGGTTGCCACAATACATCGTGGACTCTAGCGGAGGGCTTTCGTGACTTTCACGGTCCACTATGCGGTCCAGTAGCAAAGTCGACCGGAGGATGGGCCTGAGTCGCTAAAAGGAGAGCAATCCATTCGTGGGGTCACCCGTTCAGTTCGAGTCCTGCTTAGCAACTCTGCAGCTCGAAACGCGTCTAGTGCTTTGGTCTTCTGGTCCACTGTGCGACGGCCCTGCGAACCCGTGCGGACGGCCATCCGGGGCGCCCGCGCCGCACCCACCGGGAAGACCGGGAACAGCAGCGCCGCGCTGCGCCCCCACACGTCTGGCGCCGCGCGCCGCCACGCCGCCATCGCGGCCCTGCCCTTGAGGGCCTTGAGGCGCCCTAGACACCACACACTCGCCGCCCTCTACGCCCTCCGCGCCGCGAGTGTGTGTGTGTGTGCGCGCGTGTGTGGGAGGCGACGTGTAAGTTGCCGTAGGTTAGGAGAACATGAATCGGCCAAGACCACCCCCTCCCCGGGCGGGGCGGGGCGCGGCGGGCGGGGCGGGCCGGTGGGAGGAGCCAAGGCTTGTGCTGCTGCTGCCGCTGCCGCAGCACGGCGCGGTCTGAGGGTCCGCGCTGCCGCCGCCACGGCCGCCACACGCCACTGCCCGCGCCGCGCCGCGCGTAGCTCAGCAGTCCCTCGCTCGCCACCGGAGGGGAAGGTCGTCGACGCGCTCCCTCCTCGCCGGCCGAACATGCCTCAGTGGAGTACGTGAACGCGGAGGCGCGACGAGTCACAGTGTCGTGTCGTCAGTGCAAGTGCAGCGCGGCAGCCAAGCCACGGCCACTGGATAACCCAACGCCCCGGTGCCGCCGCCAGCCAGCGCAGCCAGCGGCGCCGCTGTCTTGGAGGCCTCCGCGATGGCCCTCTCGCTGTACCAGGACGCGTCGCCCACTACCGGTTAGTACTACCTGGACACCGGGCGAGGCACACCGCCGCCCCGGCGTCGCAGCGCGCGGAGAAGGGAAGTGCCCTCAGCGAGTCCTCAGCGTCGGCGACTCGGTGCGCAGGGACTGCTTGCTGAGGCCGGGCATCGCCATGGCATCGCCTTCCCGGGGGACACTGCCGGGGAAGTCGCAGTGCACTTCCCTTGGACCGGGCCGGCCGGCCGGGCGGCCGAGGCCGCGCCGTCTGCCTCCGTCGCGATCAAACTCAGCCGGCGACGTCCAAGGCGGACCGTCGAGCTGTGCGCCGCTGCGCCGCACCTGTCGCCGGGAGGTGGCCATGTGTTTGTGTGTGTGTGTCCGTGAGTGTCGTCGTGACAGCCGGGCGTCGTGGCGCTCGACTCGTGCACGCTGAAAACCTTACCAAGTATTTTGAGCATATGTAAAGGTACAAACAAATCAGTTTGTTATACGAAGAAATAGTTTTTGTAAATTACGAAAAAATTTCTTTGTAAGCTTATGTATGCTTAATATACTTTGTTATAACAAGCTACTTTTCTTTGGAAGGACTGAAGTAGTTTGTAAGGTTTTCTCAGTGTGCCTTTCAGTCAGTCCGTGCGGTTCAGTCGTGCTGCGCGTGACTTCCAATATCGACGAACATGAACGATCGGCAGAAGGGATATGCAACATCGTGAAGCGCGCGTTGGCGTTGTCAATTATTTTAAAGGGTCCCCGCGACTGCACCTCGACCGATTTAGGGCTGAGCTGCCCTTTGTACGTGTCTTCCTGGTTCTAGTACTACCACCTCGAAAGCCACTTTGCGGTCTTTTCATTGGCCGGCCGAGATGTCAGGTTTATGGAGACTTGACTTGAAGAAGCTTGGGTCTCAGTGTCAGTCGCACTAGGTGCGAATTGCGAATGTCCGCTTCGCTGGTGTGATCGCGTGCGTCGACGTCAGAGGGCGCCACTGTCTGGCCGGCCAGTCCGTCCCGAGTGTCCGTCCGGCCGTCGCACAGTGGGCCAGAAGACCGGCGCAGGCGGCTAAAATTCTAGACGCGTTTTGAGCTCCAAAGTCGCTAGATTGCACTCGAACCGAACGTGTGACCCTACCAATGGATTCCTCGCTCGGGGAGCAATCCATTGGTTAGGTCACACGTTCGGTTCGAGTCCCATTAGGCGACTCTAGAGCTCAAAACGCGTCTCGACTGTTTGGCCACCTCCACCGGCCTTCTGGCCCACTGTGCGTCGCTGCCCCTCGCTGCCGCGCCCCGCGCCCCGCGGCCACAGGGAGCTTCCCTACCCGGCCGGCCCGTCCAGCGTCCGCTGCCCCGCCGTCTAGACTGGTGTAGACTTTGCCTTTACCCTCTAGGAGGACTCTCTCATTCGCGCTCTGTTTCGCTCTCACTCACGCGACATACAGCACGAAGTCTCGTGCAGGTGCGAGGGAGACGGATCGACGGGGTGGCCCTGTCTTGTCGATGCTCGCGGTGTCGCCGCCTCGCCGCCCGGGAGGTAGGCAGCCCAACCGACGGGCTGCCTCGCCCACCCTCCGCCAGAGGGCAGCACCGCGCTGGCACTGCCGGTCAAGCGCCTCTCCGACTCCAAGGCACAGTGGGCCATGGAGGCGGTCAAAATCCCGGACGGGTTATGAACTAGTCGCTAAATGGGACTCGAACCAACGGATTCCTCGTTCGGAGAGCAATCGATTGGTGGGGTCACACGTTCGGTTTGAGTCCCATTTAGCGACTCGGGCGCTCACAACGCGACTAAAGTTTCGGCCGTGGGACGTCGTTCAGGCGTGGAGGCCAGCGGTGGCGGATTCGCTCGCCATTCTTACCGTAGTCCAGTCTAGACGTAAACATGTTGTCGCTGTGTGCCGGTGTCTGGACCATCTGGCCATCTGCCTGGAGGCTGCGCGGGCTGCGGAGGCCGAGGCGGCCGAGGCGGATAGAACCCAGGGCCCGCGGCACGGCATGTCGCAGTCGCAGTCTCGGTGGCGGTATTCACTAAGCCCGCATCGGGTCGGAGCCCCGAGCATTCCTTGCTGACCACCCCGCCCCGCCCCGCCCGGCGCTCGCCTCTATAGCCCGCGTTTCATCTCTGGGATGCCGGCTGGAAGATGGAAGCTGGAATCATCGAAATACCCGTCCCCTCGAGCCGCCCCGCACCACCCCACCCCGCCCCGCCCCGCCCCGCCCCGCCGGACGTACTGTAGCCCGGGGCGGTGTTGTCCGTGTTTCGCGGAGCTCGCAGCCGTCTGGCGGGGGTCGTGTGGGGGCACGGCCCACGACGACGGGCTGCCTCGTGACCAAGCTCGTGACCGTCGCGTCCCTGGACCTGGGGCCCCGAGGGGTCACAGTGGGCCAGAAGACAGATGGTTTTACCTCCATCACAGCGAGGGGTTTGTTACAGTTACCTCCATCACAGCGACGGGTTTGTTACAGTTACCTCCATCACAGCGAGGGCTTTGTTACAGTTACCTCCATCACAGCGAGGGCTTTGTTACAGTTACCTCCATCACAGCGAGGGCTTTGTTACAGTTACCTCCATCACAGCGAGGGGTTTGTTACAGTTACCTCCATCACAGCGACGGGTTTGTTACAGTTACCTCCATCACAGCGAGGGCTTTGTTACAGTTACCTCCATCACAGCGAGGGCTTTGTTACAGTTACCTCCATCACAGCGAGGGCTTTGTTACAGTTACCTCCATCACAGCGAGGGGTTCGTTACAGTTACCTCCATCACAGCGAGGTGTTGGTACAGTAATGGCGCGGGTCCGGTACAGTCGCGTCAACACGACTTGGCTGCCCATTCATTGGGCACACGGCGATCGGGCGACCGTCGTCAGAGTGCAGTCCAAATAAATGCTTGCCCGCAAACACAGCGCGCCGCTTATCGCCGCACAAATTACCCGCAGTCTGCGTTTGCCGGCCCAGCGGCCCATAGATAAGCTGTCTGGTCGGGGTGCGGTGTGCGCCCCGTCCGGGGCCCAGGGCCGGGGCCAGGGTCGGGGCCCAGCCTCTGGAACGTGCCGGCCGGGGCACGCGGCACGTGCGCGCGGCACCAAGGCAAGCTCGACATGCATGTGAAAGACCGGTGGACACGGTCGAAATCCCGGACGCGTTTTGAGCTCCAGAGTCGCTAAATGGGGCTCGAACAGAACGTGTGACCCCACCAAGGGATTGCTCTCCGAACGAGGAATCCATTGGTGGGGTCACACGTTCTGTTTGAGCCCCATTTAGCGGCTCTGGAGCTCTAAACGCGAGTAAAATTAAAGGACCGCTTGAGATTTTGTACGCGTCACGTTGGGCGTGCGGATTGTACGCCTCGCGAAAGGCGCCATGTTATACGCCTTAGTTTTACCTGTGCACGCGCGCCCGGGCCGCGGCCGGCGGCGCCGGAAGGCCGGACCATCGCCGCGACGGCCATCTTGGCCAGCCAGGCGACTCCTACGCCACCGGATGCGGACGTGTGTGCGCAGAGAGGGGGAAGGGGGGGGGGGTGCAGTGGAGTGTCGCGGGCCGTGGTGGGCCAGCCAGCCGGCAGCTTGCCGCATTTCTGGAGCGACCCCAGCGCGCTCCCCCTCCCCTTTTTCACCCCGGGCGAGTTTTTCGGCAAAATGAGGAAAAAGCTGCAGCGGTCCGTGCGGAGGGTCGGCCGGCCGAGGGGAGCTGAGCGTGCTGCCGGTCTGCCGCCGCACGACGCACAGTGGGCCAGAAGACCGGTGGAGGCGGTCGAAATCCCGGACGGGTTTTTGAGCTCAGAGTCGCTAAATGGGACTCGAACCGAACGTGTGACCCCACCAATGGATTGCTCTCTGAATGGGGAATCCATTGGTGGCGTCACACTTTCGGTTTCGAAACGCGTGTAGGTAGAAGGCCGCCTGCGCCGGTCTTCTGGCCCACTGTACGACGGCGCGCTTGCCGGCCTCCGCTTTTGTGGAACTCTGCGGAAGTGCGTAACTGAACGATCACGTCCTACTCCCTCCTATTAGTGGGCTGGCCGCTGGCCCGGGCTGCGCGCTCAGACGTGTGCACGCGGCGCGGGGCGGCCGCCGGGCGGCGGGGCCGCCAACCCGCCACCACGCGTGGCCACGCGTTGCATATGTCTTGGACCAACAGGTGAACTTGTTGGCGGCCGCGGCGCCCCGCCACTACGACGCCCGGCCGTGGTGGGGGGCCTAGGGGGCCGCTGCACGTACGCGCCCCCACTGCACGCCCCCGCCGCCCCCTCCACGGCCTCGGCGCCTCGGCGCTGGGCGCGCGGCAGGGATTTCGCTGGCTCTGCGCGACGCGGCCCGGCGTCCCGCCCCCCCGCCGTCTGACGACGCTGACGACCCCAACGACTTGGCCGAACCCCAAACGAGGCTCGCTTGTTCTGTTCGTCCCCGGTTCCTCCTGCCTGACGTGTCTGACGTGTCTGACCCGGTTGCCCGTCTCGTGTTGCAGGATCCATGAAGCGCGAGAGCCCCCTGGAGTTCAGCCTGGGCCTGGGGTCGCCGCCCGGCGCTGCGCTCAGCAGCCTGGCCTCCCTGCCCGGCGGCCTGTCCAGCAGCCTGTCCACTAGCCTGTCCACCAGCCTGACCAACAGCCTGACCAACAGCCTGACCAACAGCCTGGCGCAGGGCCTGCACCCCCTGCTGGCCGCGCAGTCCTCGCTCATGTCGCTGGGCCTGCCCGGCCTTCCCCAGGGCCTTCCCCAGGGTCTGCCGCAGGGCCTGCCGCAGGGCCTGCCGCCCGGCCTGCTGGCCGCGGGGCTGTTCCCGCCGCTGTTTGGTTGGCCCGCGTCCCCGCAGTCGCCGCCTCCCAGCAACAACAACAACAATACCACGAAGGCGGTCAGCCGGAAGCGGCCCCTCAACAACAACAACAACAACAGCAGCACCAACAATAACAACAACGAGGTGTCAAGCACGAGTTCCATCAAGCGGGCGGCGGCGGCGCGTCGGAGGCCACAGCCCAGGGCGTCGCCGGTGTCCCCCGACGCCGTGTCCGTGCCGCCGGCGCCGCCGCCGCCGCTGTCGCCGCCCACGTCGGGGTCCTCGCCGCCCAGCAGCGGCGGCAGCGCGGCCGGCGACGTCAAGGCCGACCAGGTCCTGGGCCGTGACAAGGTGTTCACCTGCCTGGTGTGCAACCGCTCCTTCGGCTACAAGCACGTCCTGCAGAACCACGAGCGCACACACACGGGCGAGAAGCCGTTCGAGTGCGCGCAGTGCCACAAGCGCTTCACCCGGGACCACCACCTCAAGACGCACATGCGGCTGCACACGGGGGAAAAGCCCTACCACTGCTCGCACTGCGACCGCCAGTTCGTCCAGGTGGCCAACCTGCGGCGGCACCTCCGCGTCCACACGGGCGAAAAGCCGTACGCGTGCGAGATGTGCAGCTCGCGGTTCTCCGACTCAAACCAGCTCAAGGCCCACGTGCTGATCCACAAGGGCGAGAAGCCGTTCTCCTGCGACCAGTGCGGCGGCCGGTTCCGCCGCCGCCACCACCTGGAGCACCACAAGTGCCTCGGCAACGTCGGCGGCGACCTGGCGTCCTCGCTGCCGGGCACGCCGTCGCCGCAGCTGCCCGCCGTGGCCGCGGTGGCCCCCGTCAACCTCCGCAGCCACTTCCTGGAGGACGACGAGGACCCCATCTTCGGCGCGCACCTGACGCCGCCCAGCAGCGCGCGGAAGGGCCCGCGCCAGCACCGGCCCGCGGGCAGGCAGGCCGCCGGCCGCGCTGGCCCGCTGCGCCTGCCCGTGCCCCGGGGCTCGCCCGTCGACCTCCCCGAGCAGACGGAGCCCGAGGACCTGTCCGTGCGCAGGGACACCCCCCTGATGCACATGCAGAGCCTGCAGAGCCTGCAGGGCCTCCACGGCATGCACGGCCACCGCGAGACCAGCAGGAGCCCCGCCACCACCAGCCTGGCCGCCAGCAGCCCGCCGCCCTGGTCCGTGGACTCAGCGGGCCACGACGCCTTCGACGACGAGGAGGAGGAGGAGGAGGACGACGACCTGGTGGACGCCTCCTTCCTGAACCAGCAGCACCTCAAGCGACATTCCAGTCCCCATAGCATGAGCTAGTTTGCCTGTGAGATTCCCCTTATTTTTTTCCCCTTCCCCTTCCCCTATGTTTGAAAATTAGAAACTCTTTAAGATCGATTTTGGCATTTGTCGCCATTACTCCTCTACCTTTTTTTAGTTTTATTATTTTGGTCTTGTTGACCGCTCACGACTACGGGTAAATGCCTTCTGGCATCAGTCACTTAGTTTTAAGTTTATGTGTAAATGCCTTTGTTGTTGTAAGAATAGGTATTATCTGTTTCCAAGTTAGATATACTACAATGAGGTGCACTCATTATTGTTTTCATTGGTTAATTTTTATTATTATGATGATGATTATTATTATTGCTATATGATTACCCTCATTATGTTCTGGTTCATGTTCCTGTACTGTTTCTCGTGCCATATCGGTGTGATGGTTCAGTTCATCCTGCGGGGAATTAGGACCGATTTATTATTATTATTACCAATTTCGTCGTCCGTTTATTGTTTGTCGTGTTTTATTGTGAATTGTCATGAAATTTTACTCTTCTCTTTGTGCTCTTTGTGTCTTGTTTGTTGAACAGTGATATTAGTGGTAGTAGTCTAATGATATGTGAATTTTTTTCGGTGATCTTACACTGATTGGACATTTGCGAGGCTTCGGTGATGTGGCGTGGCGTGGTGTAGTAGGGTCCACTGCTGGTAAGACTGACTAGCGTTCCAAGCAGGGTCTCAGTATAGTATGGAGTAATGTGGAGAATTCAATGCCAAAATATATGATTTCATCTCCTCGTGTCAAGACTTCACCTGCGGGAAACAAATCTGAGGATACATACTATAGTGTTGCAATTTATATCACAAAGAAATGGTAAATAAAAATATATGTTCAGCAAAACCAAAGTGGTCTATTTATCCTTCCTTTCCAACTTGTCAACTATGAACTGAAAACAACGGAAAGAAAACAATACGAGGAAAGAAATTGGCTGGGTACTACTACAAGGTGCCGATGGCTTCATAACTGATATAAACGATGAGAACGTATCAATAAAGGATTATCGAGAATAATGAGTGAGCAGCCAGGGCACCGACCGGGGCGAATCCGTCACCACAAACACACTCACTCACACACATGAATGGGCAACCCCTTCCCTCCTCGGCTTCCATCCAAGCCGCTGATGGCGAAGCGATCACTCGCCAATTACAACAGCAAACACACACAAACGCTCGGCGGCAATTGAGTGAGGAAGACATGCCGATGCCTTTTTTATCCCCTTTTCTTCTCTCATTTTTTTTTATCGCCACTACTGCCAAATTGTCCGTGTGTGGCGTCGCCCCCTAACCCTATCATCAACCCTTCCGTATGTGCGCGCCTGCGTGCGTGCGTGCGTGTGTGTGTGTGTGTGTGTGTGTGTGTGTGTGTGTGTGTGTGTGTGCGCGCGCGCGCGGGGTAGAGGACGAGCGTGTGTGCGGTCGGTGCATCCCTCGCTCGCGTGGAAGGGGTGAGGAAGAGGAAGGGTTGGGGATGTTTACCGAGGGAGGCTCTGCTCCGTTCCGGACCGCGGCAACAGGCAGCACATTGTACCAACCCCCACCACCCCCCTCCACACTCCACACGCGCGGCCGGCATGTGTGCATGAGTCTGTATGTTTGTGTGTGTGTGTCTGTCTGTCTGTGTGACAGAATGGCACGACAGGTGACCTGCCTTTGCCGCGCGCTGCGTTGCGCTGCGCTGTCGTTCTCGAAGGCCGCGGCGTCTAGGCCTGTAGCTGTGGAACTCTTCTGTCGATCAGATCAAACATTCCCGCGGTGCACTGCTCTCGGCGGATAGTAGCTGGTGTCGGTGAGTCGGCGGCGAATAGCTTCTCCCGGCTCCATTCGATTACACTGGAAATCCATTCGGTATCTGGTGCGCGTGTTCCCGCAAGCGGCCGGTTCGATGAACGCGCTTCCCGCAACACACCGACTTGCCTTCGGGACGCTGCTGCTCCATTTGATGTCCCCCGATTCCCGGAGGCGGTGGTTCTCTCTTCCTGGGCCGCGCACCGCGGGTGGGACAAGGACGGATGGGAGGGGAGGGGGAGGAGGAGTGGGCTGTGTGCGACATGGCCCAGCACGGGGTGGTGACCGCACCGTCCGAAATCTACACTTTGTGCTGCTCTTGTTTAATTTTCACTGAGAGAGAAAGAGATGGAGTCTGCCCCTTCTCTCTCTGCTGGCCGGACAGGGGAAATAATCGTATCGCAAGGCTTTTGTTGTTCGCGAAGGTAGCGAAGGTCGAGACTCTCACTATGCAGAACAGTGAGGGGTTTGACCTGCTCCATAGCCTCGGGCGGTTGGCCAGCCTGAGGGCAGGGCCGGTCCGTCAATGGCTGGCCGGCTCCATCCCAGCGACACGCGAGTGGAGCCCTAGAGTCCAGGACCCCAGACCCTGGACTCTAGGGCTCCACTGGCGAGCACTCACTCAGCACGCCTTGGACGAAACGCGGATCACGCCGGTCGTCAAGTTCCACAACAGAAAACAGGGACCTAAGGAAAAAGTTATTTAAAAAATATTTTTTTAAAAAAATACTGTTAGTTGCATTTGACTGTTGAAAGTATTTATTTTTCTCTCGTAATTTACTTGAATGCAAGAAGTTAACAGTTAAAAAATCAAAATATGCGTTCGCGGTGTAACGCAAGGAAAAGCTTTTCAAAATTAAATTCAGCTGTGCGTATCAAGGTTCTTTCATTTCCCTATCTTTGCTGCTTTAGGGGTGCCCCCCCCCCCCCCTAGGTAAATCAGCGCAGGCCCTTTTGCACCAGTTTGGTTCGTTGCGACCGGCCTGGCAGTGTGCTGTTGTTATGTCATTGTTGCGCGCAACCTGTGCGAGTCGGGAAGTCTGCGCCGTCTCGCCCACGCACAGTGCGACGCAGTGCCACGCAGTGCCACGCAGCCAATAGAAAAGGAAAGTCATTGTCGCCGGTCGTAAATCTGCCAGGCGACGGCGCGGTCAGGGACCAGCAGGGACGGTGCTGCCTGTCTCACTCGCACCGCTGCGGGCCACCCCGTGGGCGCGAGAGAGACGGAGCGGAGGCGGCGCGGGGAGGAAACGCCGGTAAACAGAGGCGGCCGGCCCTTGCCATGCCATGCCATGCAGCGCCGATGCGCCATGTTTCGCATTTTCGCGAAACGCAACAGCGGGGCGACGAACTGGTGCGCGAAAGCGGAGCACTGCGAGAGAGAGAGAGAGAGAGAGAGAGAGAGAGAGAGAGAGAGAGAGAGAGAGAGAGAGAGAGAGAGAGAGAGAGAGAGAGAGAGCACAATGCGCATTCAAGCACACTGCGATGCAACAAGCAGTTCAAGTGGCGACAGGGTGGTGGCGGATTCGGCAGACCGGATTGCAACGTGGAGACCGGCCTGCGGCCTGCTATGGCTGCCTGGATTGCATAATTAGGCTACTGCCTGTGGTTTGGATCCGGGGCAGCGGCTAGCGAAATTATTCGCGATCGGCGGGACAACATTTATCACGAGAGCGCGGCTCCGCTACCTGTGTAGGATTTCGCTTCCTGACCCACATTTCGCGTGTGTACAGTCAGTATGCAGAGAGTACAGTCGGCCAAAGCAGCGCAAAGAAGCGCAAAGCAAGCGCGGGGCGTGCGCGGCGGTGGGCGGCAGTGGGGCCTTATAATTACCAGAGTGGGGGAAGCCAGGCGAGCCGAGGGGAGGGGGAAGGGGCCCAACGCAGAGCGCGCCTCTAATTGGTGGAGAGAGGTGTCCTCGAAGCATGGCGTCAAACTCCTCTCCCGCTCCCGACCGCCACGTGTTCTATCTGCTATTTAGCACCTCCAGCCCCTCGCCGTCGTGCTATCCTTGTTGGCCATGCGTTGGTTGCTCTCTCTCTCAGTGCCCCAGCCCCTCACCCGACCTCTCATACCATCGCACAGTGGGACAGAAGACCGGAGGAGGCGGTCAAAATCCCGGACGTGTTTTGAGCTCTAGAGTCGCTAAATGGGGCTCGAAACGAACGGTGTTGGAGCCCACCAATAAATTGCTCTCCGAACGAGGAATCTATGGGTGGGGTCACACGTTTGGTTTGAGTCCCCTGGAGCTAAAAACGCGTCAAGAGTTTTGGCTGCCTGCGCGGTTTGACACCATACCACCGCCACCACCACCTCCACGCATAGTAATCACTTCCCTGTCTATCGCGACCGGAAAAGGGTTATGAAATTCCGCTCAAGTTGTCCGGTTTTTCTGGGTTTTCCATTCCGTCCGCCCCTTCGGCCCTTCGGCCCCCATCGGTCCCTTCATAACTGTTTCTCCCTTCGCCATTCCCCTTCCCTCTGCCTCTCCCTTCGAGTATTTTATTTCTCCGTCAGGTCTTCGAGTATCACCATCAAAAGGCCCGAGGGAGCGGGATATCGGCTTCACAGTTTGCCCTTTCTCCTGTTTTATCCTTTTTTCCCGTGGTCCTCTTTTCTCCCTTCCTTTCGTCATCCTTCCAGACTGCTCCCGGTGGACGAGACCTCGTTGTTTTTCGCGATGATAATAAGACACACCTATAAAAACGAAAACGTCTTTTTAGTATTCAATATAATCGACAAAAATTATAGACCGAACCTACAAAAAGACGATAAAAAAAAGACGATTTTGCAACGCGTGCGCTGAGATGCTACGTATATCTCAACTGTGCGGCGCGAATTTGTGTTCTTTCTTTTCGAACGCGTGTTGAAAATTTAAAAGGCGTAGCTTCGGGGAAAAAAACAACAGCAACTGCAACAACAAGAGCGGCAAGGCAAGGCATCTCCGGCGCCGCTCTTGCTGCTTTTCAAAGAGCGCGCCAGGACGAGCGGGCTAATTTCCGGCGTGTATAATTGAATCGGGACGATTAGAAGGGCGGGGCTATGAGACACAGCCGGTGCCGAGCCGAGCCGAGGACAGTGGGCCAGAAGACCGGTGGAGGCGGCCAAAATTCCAGACGCGTTTTGAGCTCCAGAGTCGCTAAATGGGACTCGAACCGAACGTGTGACCCCACCAATGGAATGCTCTCCGATCGAGGAATCCATTGGTAGGGTCACACGTTCGGTTCGAGTCCTGTTTAGCGACTCTGGAGCTCAAAACGCGTCTCGAGTTTTGGCCGCCTGCGCCGGTCTTCTGGCTGTTCCACTGTGCCGAGCCGGGCGGCAGAACAGCGGAGCCGAGTGGTGTGACTCGAGGCGCGTCCCCACCTGAAGGCGCCTGGAAGCCCTGAAAGCCCTGCCGCGCTATACTCTCCAGTGGCGGGCGACGTAGGATTTAATTAATGCCAGCGAGTGTACAGCAGCAGCTGGCGGCCAAAGGAACCAAAAGGAGGAAATAAAAAAAAAAAAAAAAAAAAAAAAAAAAAAGAAAACCTCGGTGAAATTTTGTCCGGCGCGTTTCAACGCGGGTGAATGCCAGCGAGGGGTCCTGCCGGGCTGTTTGCGTTGCAAAGTGTGGCGCTAAATGGCCTCTCTATGTCTGAATCCGACTCCGCTTCTCGCTCGCTCCTAGATGAAGCAGATTAATTAAAGTCCGTGGCGGGTCGGGACGGCTCGGTTGGCGCCGCGCGGCGGGGCACACCGTCAGGCTGGACGGATATTTAATGGGAAACTTTTGACGCGGCAAACGCCGCCGTGCCACTTGGAAAATAATTTTTGCGCCAAGCTGGATAAGGTGAAATGTTTCGTCGTGAGGTTTTTAAGCCAGGCGACGGTGATGTGAGAGAGGGAGAGGGGGAAGAGAGAGAGAGAGAGAGAGAGAGAGAGAGAGAGAGAGAGAGAGAGAGAGAGAGAGAGAGAGAGAGAGAGAGAGAGAGAGAGAGAGAGAGAGAGAGAGAGACAGAGACAGAGAGACAGAGAGAGAGAGAGAGAGAGAGTCGTCTTCCTAAACTCCAGCATCGAGTGTCTTCGCAGACCTTTCTCCAGCAAACCCTTCCAGATTCAGTGTCTTTGTCTCCGGTTCGCCAGACCCATCTCCAGGTCCGAGCACCTTGCCTTGTCTCGGTCCAGCGTTGTGGCCTCGAGTTTTGGCCGCCTTGCGCTGGTCTTCTGCTCCACTGTACGGCCGCCTCTGACGAAAGACAAGAGCCCTGGACAAGCAGAGATGCCCCCGGAATAATTCCAGTGCATTAATATGCGATGTTCGCTTTATTTGCTTAATTCTGCAGAGTACGGCCTAACGAAGGCGAGGCGAAGGCGGCCGTAGTGGAGCACCTGGCAGAGTATAAACCGGCAGCCCGGCGCCGAGTCCTGAGTGGACAAGGCGGGGGCGGCTAAGAGCTAAAAGGCGGGGAATAAACAGACTCCCCGCCTCGCTCGCCTCGTCGATGGTGTGCCGCCGCGCTGGCCATGGCCTCGGCCGGCCTCGGCCCTCCCTGTGTAATGAATGTAATTAAAAAGTTGGGAGCATGATCTCTGACGAGGGCCCCCGCGCTGCCGGCGAGAACGACGGGGACGCGGCGACGACGGAGAGAGAAATAATTCGGAAGGACAACTTCCACAGAAGCAGTAACTTGCCGCCTATACGCCCCGCCCCCTGTTTTGAGTTTTAAGTCGCTCTGGACGCGCGGACGGGTAAGTGAGACTGACAGAGTCGCGGCACAGTGGGCCGCCTGCCGTCGCCTCCTGTCGCCTCGCGGCATCGGCGGCCAGGACACAGCAAGACCAGCGCCGGCTGCCAAACCTCTAGACGCGTTTTGAGCTCTAGAGTCGCTCAACAGGACTCGAGCCGAACGCGTGACCCCACCAATGGATTCCTCGTTCGGGGAGCTATCCATTGGTGGGGTCACGTCACACGTTCGGGAGAGCCCCTTTTAGCGACTCTGGAGCTCAAACTTGCCGGGATTCTGACCGCCTCCACCGGTCTCCCGGCCCATGCCGTGCGCGGCGCCTACCCCTTGCCCGGGCCGGGCGCGCTGGGCTGCGCCGAGCGCCTCACTCATTTGTTTGCCGCGGCGTTTGCCAATTACGCGTGGAGATAAAGGGAGGCGGCAGAAGCACGGCGAAGGGCGGAGCGAGCAAGATGGCGTCGAGCTTCATCTTGCGCGCCACGCGGAGCACGCGGATCGATGGACCTCCCCCTCCCCTCCCCCTCCCACCCCTCCCACCCCCTCTCTCCCTTCTCCTTCCCCGGGCTGCCTTGGGCCGAGCAGGCTGTAGTATCATGCTTAGCAAGTAGCGACCTATCTCCATAAAGGCTTCGGGGTGGCTTGGTGGCCGCGCCGAGCCGAGCCGAGTCGAGTCGAGCCGAGCCGAGCCGAGCCGAGCCGAGCCGAGCCGAGCCGAGCCGAGCCGAGCCGAGCCGAGCCGAGCCGAGCCGAGGGCCGTGTAGAGATCTCGAAAGCAGGAGCGCCAACTCAAAGGCGAAAGGAGGAACGCGGGCATCGCGGGCAGGGGAGGAAATTAAGGGCGTGGCGGAGTCAAAGAGGAGAGAGAGAGAGAGAGAGAGAGAGAGAGAGAGAGAGAGAGAGAGAGAGAGAGAGGGGGGAAGAAGGGTTCGTCGTTCGTCGTTATTCGGAAGGACGGAAGGAGTTCGCCAAACTGCCAAACTCGGAGCGGGTTCGGCTTAAGCTTTCTTAATGGCGGCGATGTAGCCAATTCCTGATTAAACAAAGAAGGTTCATTAATTTTTTTTTCCTTGAGGGCTGAAGGCGGCCAGGGGGTTGCTCAAACCCGTCCGTCCGCTCGCAGGCGGCAGGCAGGCAAAGGCGGCCGTCTGCCGGCCCCGCTGGCCGACGAGGTCACAGTTTTATCAAATCTTTTGCCGGAGATGTCGAAGAAATTCCGGGACCCTCAAAATGGGACAATGATTTCCTCGGGGACGGACGGAGCCTGCCGAGCCGAGTCCGGCGGAGGAGCCGTTGTAAAGAATTACCTTGGCAGGAGTAGCGAAGGCTGCGGCGAGCCTGCGAGGGACGCGGAGGGCGGGCGGGGTATCCATCCAGCAGCAACCCTACCGGGCCCTACCGGGCCCTACCGGGCCTAGAGGGATAGGAGTGGCAAGATTACGTCGCGGCGTGGAGAAGGGGGTGGCTGCAACGCTGCAGCGGGGAGGCGACCGGTACACGTGGCGCGCGGCTGTGTGTGTGTGTGTGTGTGTGTCTGTGTGTGTGTATATATGTGTGTGTGTGTGCATATGTGAGTGTGTCAAGGACGCTTCTTTTTGCCTGCGCCAACCCCTCCTCTTTCCGCGTTTCTGAAAAGACGACCGCGATGCAACAATAACGTGGGGAATCAACACACGCTTCCCCCTCCCTTGCCCCCCCACGCGACAGCTGATCGGCGACGCAACGTCCCCTCCTCCTCCCCCCCCCTCTCCACGTCGTGTGCCCGTCGGTCCCCTCCACCGCCGCGCCTAGCCGCCACTATACCCGCGCCACCCTCGCACAAGCCGGCCCCGCACGCGCGCCCCCTCCCACACACACACACTCACACACACACACACACACTCACACAGGGGCGTGCCGGCGGGGCGTTCGGGGCGGCCTCTACGATGCGGCGCGTTGGCTAGGTCAGTGGGATTATCCCCGCTGCGTAGGCGTGGCGCAAGCTGCACACACGCGCGCCACGCAAAAGCTCTCTCTCTCTCTCTCTCTCTCTCTCTCTCTCTCTCTCTCTCTCTCTCTCTCTCTCTCTCTCTCTCTCTCTCTCTCTCTCTCTCTCTCTCTCTCTCTCTCTCTCTCTCTCTCTCTCTCTCTCTCTCTCTCTCTCTCTCCGCTCCTTTTTCCCACATTTTCCTCTTTTTTCCCTCGGTTTGCTCCGTTCCCTCTGGCGCACGCGCCCCGGCGAGATGATGACGCCCGGGGCATTGCGGATTCAAATCAGGTGTCCGAGTGGGCGATGACGTCATTACCTGGCGGCGGTGTCCCAAGGCACAGAAATACGTCGCTGCTCTTGAGAAAAAGTCAGCGGAAGGCTGACAGTGCTGTAGAGACAGTCAGACACACGCCGCCAAAAAAAAACGAAATCAGATATTTTACTTGCTGAGAAAAATGGGCCAAAAATTGCAGTGATTCGCATAGAGAGCACCCCGAGCCACCCCTGGGCCCCGGCCACCCCCACTGCCCCACTGGGGGCGACGCCGGCTGTGCGAACTGCATGTGTGTTACGCCAGTGTGGCAGGCCGGGCCCAGCGGGCCGCACCAGGCAGACAACAAAACAAACTTGGCGTGC
Organism: Stenchaetothrips biformis; assembly: GCA_030522485.1. Classification (NCBI taxonomy): domain Eukaryota; kingdom Metazoa; phylum Arthropoda; class Insecta; order Thysanoptera; family Thripidae; genus Stenchaetothrips; species Stenchaetothrips biformis. The sequence continues at coordinate 8,415,245 of CM060095.1, read as the reverse complement.
ACTCAGTTTCCACAAAACCGAAAAACGTCGACAAGAGGAAGGGAGGGGGCAACCTCCCTTTTTTTTTCTGTATAAGGTATAATTCCGAACGCGCGCACCTTGTAGGGAGTGCGTGGATAAAGGGGGTAAAAAAATTGGGGAGGATGCCGAAAAGGGATGAAGAGGGAGAGAGATTAAGAAAAAAAGATAGAAAAAAACGGGACAGCCGTCTACACACACACACACACACTAACTCACTCACTCACTCACTCACACACACACACACACACATACACACACACACACACTCACGTGCCTCGAAGGAGGCCGAGCTTCCTGGCGCGCGACCCGACGGACCCACGCGCCAAAGTAATTTCCCCCTTTTTTCGCGTTTCTCACTCCTTTTCAGGGCAAACGCTTTAAAAAGGGAGGCTATGAAAAAGGGTCGAGACAAGACAAATTTCTGGAGCATCTGGGCGGAGGATCTGGGTGTAGGATGTAGGTCAGAGGCTGCTGTTCGCCGGAGGACGAGGTGAGGCGTGCCAATTTCTTCCATCAAAAGGACGTGGGCCACGCGCGCGGAGGAAGGGGAGGGGGAGGGGGGAGGGGATCGGCGGATGCATTGGCCACGCATGGTGCTCGGCGCACCTTTTCGACTGGAACCAGGCACTACTGACTTATTTTACTGCCTGCCGGATTTGCCACGCTCCAGCTTCTTGATTTATTCAGGTTCCGCTTTACTTTTTCATTCTTCCCTGTGATCGCCTCCTCTTTCTTTTTCGTATTTTTTAACGAACCACGTGCGGAAGTTTGCCCGGAGCGCGCGGCGATCGGTGGACGACGCGGCAGGCACACTTTCCGTGCTGTTGCTCCTGATACAATTAGACACCATCGAACGCGTTATTTTTTTCGTGTCTTTTTTTAAAAAAAATATTTCGTCGTCCATTCGGGAATTTTGAAATTTCATCTCCAGGCGCCATAACTCACGAGGCTGGATCTGAAGGCTGGCCGTGCGCTGAGCGTGCGCGCCGGATTTGTGTCGGCACATTAAAACGGTGCATGCAGGCCGCCTATTCATATGCAAAAAAAAAAACTAAAAAAAAATGAACAGCGCGATGTGGGCCTCAACCCTTTTGCGCTCCCACCCGGGCAGATGGACGGACGGACGGACGGACGGACAGACAGACAGAAAGACAGACAGGGCAGACAGGCGGGCTGGCCGCCCGCTCCACTGGCGTGTTTCGCGGCACGGCCTATCCACCCGATGGCAGGGGCACAGACTGGCACCATTGCTATTGCTATTGACGGCTGGACCACAAATGGCCGTAGTATGTCTTTCCGGGCCTGACCGGCCCACTGTGCGTTCCCGCGTCCCGCGTCAAGCGGGCGGGCATCCTTGGAGGACTTGTCGCCGACACGACTGACACGAGGCCGCGGGGCCGCGGGGCCGCGGGGCCGCGGGGCCGCGGGGCTTCCAGAACGCGCCGTCGCCGTACCAGGAGGCCCCTCCAACCCGCCCCCTGCTTCCCTTGTTCCTGGTGACACGGTCCTGGGCCGCGCACTGGTCCTGACGAGGCCTTAGAAGGCCTGCTCTCAGTGAAGTAGAGAGAGAGAGAGAGAGAGAGAGAGAGAGAGAGAGAGAGAGAGAGAGAGAGAGAGAGAGAGAGAGAGAGAGAGAGAGAGAGAGAGAGAGAGAGAGACAGAGACAGAGACAGAGACAGACAGAGACAGAGAGAGACAGAGAGAGAGACAGACAGAGACAGAGAGAGACAGAGAGAGAGAGAGAGAGAGAGAGAGAGAGAGAGAGAGAGAGAGAGAGAGAGAGAGAGAGAGAGAGAGAGAGAGAGAGAGAGAGAGAGAGAGAGAGAGAGAGAGAGAGAGAGAGAGAGAGAGAGAGAGAGGGGGAAGGCCGCGAGCAAAGAGAGAGGTCTAAAGAGGCCCGGTTGCTAAGCAACGCAGAGTGCAACGCACCCCACGCGAAAGGCTTAAACAAGAAGGGAAGGGTTGCTGCTGCCGCCGAGGCTGAGGAGCGCGCAAGGGGTTGTAAAAAAAAAAAAGTCGTCAGGGACGAAGAAGAGAGCGAGAGAGAGAGAGAGAGCCGTGGGGTGCCGCGCGCGGGACCGGAGGAAGAGGAGGGTTGAAAAAATGCAGATCAATATTAACTCTTTCCCCTCGCAGCTCGTCGCACGAGCCCCGTGCGCGGCGCGGCGTCCCCAAAGGGTTCGTATGCATATCAGGCGCTGCAGCAGGCCGCGCCGCGCCACTCCAGAGGGTGCGTTCCGAGCGGAGCCGCCCGCACAGGCCGAGACGAGGCGCAGCACGGCGCAGCACGGCAAGATTTATTTCCAAGAGAGTTGCCTCTATAATCAGGACGACGACGACGCCACTGGTGCGCGGTGCGGGCGGGGCGCGAGGCGGGGGACTGCGCACCGCGGCACAGTGGGTCAGACGACCGTTGAGGTGGCCAAAATTATAGCCGCGTTTTGAGCTCCAGAGTCGCTAAATGGGACTCGAATCGAACGTGTGACCCCCTCCAATGGATTCCTCGTCTGGAGAGCAATCCATTGGTGGGGTCACACGTTCGATTCGAGTCCTTCTACAGGGACTCTGGAGCTCAAAAACGCGTCTAGAAATTTGGCCACCTCGACGGTCTTCTGGCCCACTGTGCGCGGCGTCCGTACTCTGGGGGTACTAACGTACCGGGACGCGGACTGGTGGACTCCATGCACGACGCACCTGGCCCGGCCGCGGCCGCTCACCGACATGCACGCGCCACCAGCATTGAGACAGGCATAAAATTTTATGCAAAGAATCTTCTTTGTGCGTTGCTGTTGTTATTGACTGTCTTCATGACAGGCGTTGCAACCCTTGGGTTCAGAACGCATCCGGAATTTCGACCGAATCCACCGGTCTTCTGGCCCACTGTGCGCCCAGTGCGCCGGCCGGCCCTGCCGAACCGCAATCTCAGTCTGGACGTCGCTGCCGATGAATGACAAACACGATGCGGAAATTTGGCGCGCCGCCTGTTTTGACATTGTAGGCGCCACCTTCTTACCCCGCTAAATTGATTAGATTGCTTAAAAACTAATTAAACTTTGGGCCCGGGCGAAATCGTGTGACTGGAATAAAAAATGGGTTAATTTATGGAAAGTCTGAATTAGAAGGAGGGCTGGAAATAAAGATGGGGCTCTGCTACTCCCGCGCCTGTACAGCACCGCACTTTCTCTCTCTCTACCCCATTTATATTTTTTTTCACTCTCTTTTTAAAGCCATAAAAAAGTTCCTTGCCGACGCGCGCGCAGCACTTGGACGCTTGCCTCACTGAATGCATTTTTTATGTCTAATTATTCATGTGGGTGTCGGACTATTTATAAGAATGTACATCGTACCCCCTTTCTTTTCCCGCTCCTTCTTTTTAAAACTCGCTCCTTTTCCCTCGGCATCTTCCTCTCTCCTAATCTACGGCCTCTCTGAGCGCCAGCCCCGGCAGCCCCGGCAGCCCGGCCAGGCTCCCTGGCGCACCCCTTTATTACAAACACCCCACGCAATTTCAACCCCGCGCCGTCCTCACCCCACACCCTTTTTTTCCCAGTTTACATTTCATCCCTGGTTAATTACTACTCTTTTTTTCCTCCTCCTCTTCCTCCTTCTTCCTCCCCACAGCCCGGCAGCCCGGCAGCAGCGCGCATAAAAAACAAGGCGAACCCTTCCACGACGGAGCGCCTTCAACTTCCCTCTTCCTCCCCCGCGCGGCCTCTCTCTCTCTCTCTCTCTCTCTCTCTCTCTCTCTCTCTCTCTCTCTCTCTCTCTCTCTCTCTCTCTCTCCCCTTCCCGCCCCCGTCCCTCTCATCTTGCCTTTCTTCCCTGTCTTGCGTGGCTCGGCGTGGCTCGGCGTGGCTCGGCGTGGCTCCATGGCGGCGGCGCGAGGCGGGGGCCCATTCCAAACTCGTGGCTCCGTCTCTCTCGGCCCGCTGTAGGCCCGCTGTAGGCCCGCTGTAGGCCCGCTGCACCGCCGCGCGTGCGAGGGAGACCGTTCGGACTCGGCCCCGGCGCCGGCCGGGCCTCAGCGAACCTCGCGGAGGGCGAAGGGAGGGGGAGGCGCCGCCACGGGCCGTGCCGCGTTTCGCATTATAAAGAAAAAACAGCGAGGAAGCAGCGCGCACGACTGCGATTAAAAGAACGTATTCAGCGGCGGTCCTTCCCTTCTCTCTCTCTTTCTTCCTCCCCCTTTTCCTTCCCTTTCCCCTTCCCTTTCCCGGCCCTACACCGCGCGGATCCGGCCGGAGGCGGCCCGGAGGCTCCGGGAGAGATAGCACAACATAAAACGTAATTATCAGACCAGGCATCTCTGCTGATTTGACTCAACGGCAGCACTGCCCCTCTGATGCCGGCCGAAAAAAAAAAAGGAATTGAACAAAACGTGCATAAAAGGGTGGGGGTGGGGGTATTTTTCGGTCAAGTTGAGGTGCGCGCGCAGGTTGTTACGAAAAGTTCGCACTATACAACAAACGTTCGAGCATTTTATTTATTTATTTATTTAAATTGAGCGTCTTTTTGCCGTTTTTTATGCGAGCTATGCCGCCTTGTGCCGGTTCAGTGCGGTCGCGCCTTGCGTCCGTGGTCGGCGCTGCTATTGGCCCAGCTCAGTGCGTTCAAGTCCCCCGATGTTGTGTCTACCATGTTTCTCTATGGTACCTTCTGGCCATGTCGTATGAATGCTCATCAAATTATGCAACATATTGTACCACAGCACAATGTTTTCCTGTTCAAAAAAAATAAAAGAGGAAAAAGCACACATTTTTTTTTTTATTTTTTTTTGGTTAATTGTAAATTGTCTACTTGTAACACTGTGTTTTTCACACTTTCTTCGGGACGCGGTGCTAACCTCTGGCCCACACAATCTAACACCGATTTAAACTGCCTGTCAGTGGCAAGGAACGCGGCCAGCACTATGCGTTCGTATCGATACTCTCGTTTCGACTTTCGAGTCTCGACTTCGAGCCGGCCGGCCTGCCCGCCTGCTGCTGATGGCACGTCAAGGCCGATACAACGCGGCCTCCATTTTGCCAGAGTGGCATGGCGGACCGAAACACTGGAAGACTGACAGACTGAAAGACCAACAGACTGAAAGCCTGAAAAGGGCGAATTTGGACGGACTGGCGAATGAGCGTCGAGCAAGTTTCAGGACGGCGGCGGGACGGTGGGTGGCAAACTTTTAAAAAAAAAAAATCAGAACCTGATGACTTGTGGGGGCAAGCCAGGGTGAGGTGCGAGCCTCCTCGGCTCGGCGTCGAGTCCCAGTCAAGAGGTAGCGAGGGAGTCAAGTTGACGTCCGTTAGCTACAATTGATCAAATTTAGTAACGCTCTGCATCAGTGACCCTAATGATCTGAATTTGACTAGGTTTTGTGTCAAATTCACACACTAAATTACGATGTACTTTTTTCGTGCGTAGCGTTTGCACGAAATTAAACATGCGGGGGAAATGCACAAATTCGTGCGTTTTAAAACGCATGCTCAATAGTACAAAGCTTATGCACAAAAAAGTTCATAGCAATTTAGTGTGACATCGAAAGATGTGATATTCATTCAAAGGATATCAATCGGCATGCACTTCACGTTTTTTAAGAAAAAGCTAACTCAGAAGGTCGGCAATGATGTCATCATGACACTTTTCAATGGACATGTTGTTGCGCTTTTTCCTGTTCCTTAGGTGAGTGTCTTGTCTAGACGTTGCGGCAGGCAGCTCAGTGCTGCTGTGTGTGGCCAATATGTCCTCTCTCTCTCTCTCTCTCTCTCTCTCTCTCTCTCTCTCTCTCTCTCTCTCTCTCTCCCTGTGCGTGGGCGGGCCTGCTCTGTCCGTCTCCTTCTTCGGAGCGACCCTCAGCAGGGGTGCGGGGGAGACAGACGCCCCAATAACGCCGCGGCCCGTCTAGCGGTCTAGCCCCACGGCCCGCGGCCCGCGGCCGAACCGCTTTGATTTTCCGAGACTTTGTTCATCACCGACCACGAGTGGGGCGCTTGCCCCTGACCGAAACACTTGAACTGCGGGGAAGCGCGGCGGCGGCCCACTGTGCGGCGGCGGCGGCGGTCGCCCACGCGTCCAGACTCCTGGTCGAGACGTCGAGACGGCGGCCCGAGGCACAGCCGGCACAGCCAACCCCCCCAGCAGGGTGAGTCCCTCTGAATCCAACCACCGGGCGCTTCAACCCCTCACAAGTAGTGTGCTCATCGACCTCACTAAGTAACAGTGGGAGGCTCACGCTTGCGGACGGAGCCGTAGTTGAAAGTACCTACAACTTTGAACCTTGAACTGCCACCTGCGGTTTCCGGGTGACGGTGACACGTTGCCGGGTTCAGCCTGGCTCGCTGCTGGCCCGCGCTGCTATGCACACCTACATAAATCCGGTGGCGCTCCGGAGTGCCTCCCCCCCCCCTCCCCTTTCCTCTCGCCCTTTGAGGCTGTGCTGCCGTTAAATTAATTTGCTCAGGCTAAACAATGGCTGCGCGTCCGAGCCTCGCCCGCCCCGCCCCTTCCCCGCGCATTTTACTAATGGAAGTCGTTTGCGAAGGAGAAGGAGAAGAAGAAGAAGAAGAAGAAAAAAGGGCCTCCACTTCTTTTTATGCATACATTAAGGCTGACTGATGTATTAGGCTGCGCGCACTACCCCAGCCGTGGCGTGGCCTGCCGTGCCGCGAAGAAGCACCGCCGCGGCCGCCACGCCACGCCCTGCCCCGCCACGCCCTGCCCCGCCACGCCCCGCCACGCCCCGCCACGCCCCGCCACGCCACGCCGCTGCACCCCCAAGACCACCGCCACCCTTAGTGTTATGCGCGCGAGCCAACGCTGCTGCCACCGAACGGAAAAAAAAGATAACATTTAGAAGAGAAAGAGAGAAAAAAAAAGAACACTCGACGATGTAATTTCACCTTTACTTGGTTTGTGCACAGGCCACACGCAGCAAAAAAAAGGGGGAGAGGGGGGAGGGAGATGGCACCATTGTCCTGGGGTCAGAAAATTTATCTTTCCGAAAGGTATTTTGTAATCAGTTTTTGTTTTTGCATAAACGGTCGTTTTTGCTGCAAATATTAAAATTTCCACAACCGTTCTACACGTTTTGTGCACGACGGCTCTACGGTGTCCAGACGGTGTTCGTTTGGCCATCCCAAACAACGCACACAAGCACACACCTTAAAAAAAAACAAAAAAAACTTGAGTTTGCCTTTTTTCTGCATTTGCAACGTCCGGGGACGTGCAAGCCGAATCGGCGGCCCGAATGGCACTCGGCGAGGAGACAGGGACTTCCTCCCGCAAGTCACAACAAGTGCATCGCGGACTGCAGGTACAATGCCGCGGCCTGCCTAGCCACCGTGTATTTGTCGTGTCCAACTCGCTTCATGACGTCCCGGCCGCTCTGTTCGACTTGACGTCGAGTTGACGTTCCGTTTCCGCATCTCGTTCCGAGTCGCCCGCTGCGGAGGACTGCTAGATTGCGGCTAGATTCTTGTTTGATTGCTTTTGCGGAGGGAGCTGCCTTGAGGGGCACGCAGCGTGGCCGGACTATGATGGCAGCACCGGTCTGATCTGTCTGAGCCCTGCTTCCTGAAGCCTGCTTGCAGTGCGCACACACACCTTAGAGCGACGGGGGTGTCACTCAGGTCCAAAGCGCACAATGATTTTTTGATTTTTGATTATTTTTTTTTGATGTTTTGATTTTATTTAATTGATTTTTTCACCTCTTTTGAGTACAATTGCCTAACTTACAGGGGTTTTGGAAGTCTCAAGTGAGAAACACGAAAGGATGCGGGCTTTTGACTTACTATAAAACCAAATCAAGAAGAAATGACATAAAAACACTCTGTAAACCGAGGAAATAGGAATATTTTTTTCTCTTTATAGTGATTTTTTCAACTTTGATTTATTTATTTATTTTAATTTTTTTTTCGGATTTTAATTTTGATTTTTTTACTCGTGTACAATGATTTTCCCGAGTGAGCCCCCCCCCCCCCCACCTCGCCTAGGAGCCATTGGCAGACGCGGACGACGACAGCGTAGCAAGTGGCGCAGGTGGGAAGGGGGACAGAGTCCCGTCATGTGGGGGAGTGAGAGAGGGAGAGAGAGAGAGAGAGAGAGAGAGAGAGAGAGAGAGAGAGAGAGAGAGAGAGAGAGAGAGAGAGAGATGGCGTGGGAGTCCGGCAGGATACGCGCTGCGCGCGGCATGCCACAGGACAAAGGGCGCGGGCCTGCGAGGCTTGCAGTCCTTACTGTGCGCGCTCGCCGAGGCATGGCGTCGCGTCGCGTCGCGTCCCCGTCGCCTCTAGAGTCCTCGACCCACGCAGCGGGCACAGCGTCATGGCCCGGCGAGTCAAGCACATCAAAAACCGGAAGCCCTGCTGCACTCTAGATTTAATTTTACGGTGGCGTGTGCGACGACACTAGTAGCTCGAGCTGCAAATTGAATGGAGGAACGCGGAAACGCGCGGGGCAGCGTTACAGCAAAAACCTAAACGCTAAGGAGCGGGGGAAAATGAGAAAAAAAAAAAGTGTTTGATGTTGTCCGGAGTTGAACCCGGGCCAAAAGGGCGCGAAGCGGAGGGAGGGAGTGAAGCACAACCTCATGCCCTACCACTCTGAGTTTCGCAATCAGCGGCGATTCTGATCTTTTAGGATCACGCAGTCTACTTGCTGTGGTGAAACATTAGATCTCGTAGCTTGGTAAAGGCTGAAGCAACTGAGCCAGTCGATTTAGCCAGAGACCCCAAAGACTGTCAGCCGTGTCAGTCAGTCTAACCAAGGTCATACAGCAAGCAGTTACGATGCTGACAGCGGTATTCATTTCCAATGCATTTTCTTTTTCGGGTCGGCCCTGCCGTGACACCCGCAGGGCTAAATCCGTCCCTCTGGCTCGGGTTGGCTCGACTGGAACAGGCGTCTACTTGACACCGAGCAGGCGAAGCAGCAAAGCAGCAAAGCAGCGCAGGCGGGGCGGATCCTACAGCTCACAAAAAGGGCTTTGCGAATCAAAGCGCCTGTAATCTAACCGCGTCGCTCTCTCTCTCTCTCTCTCTCTCTCTCTCTCTCTCTCTCTCTCTCTCTCTCTCTCTCTCTCTCTCTCTCTCTCTCTCTCTCTCTCTCTCGGGCGTGAACACGGTGAACATGGTGAACTCCGAGCAGCGCGCTCCGATCCCCTGGAAGCAATTGCATTTCACCTTCGGAAGACGTCGGGGTGGCGCAGACCGCTGTCGCAGGGAGGGAGGTGGACAGAGAGAGAGAGAGAGAGAGAGAGAGAGAGAGAGAGAGAGAGAGAGAGAGAGAGGGGGGGGGGGGGGCGCCAAAGAAGCGGCTCCTAAATTTGCTCGTCAAAACACTGTTGGGTTCCTTTGTTTTCATTGCTGCGGCATTTGACACCGAGCTCGCCGCCATGTATTGGAAACATGCAGCGAAATCCTAAGCAGAAATGAGAACGGTGAGACTGAAGGCGGCCAGAGAGGAGAAGGCGCGCACAGCTCTACCTATTTTGGACCGATTACTTCTCGTCGATAAAACTGCGAAGGCACGCTGGCGGCGCAGCTGGGAAAGCGACTCGGATAGCGCGCGCGTCCGACGCGCCTTTCATCAGTTATTAATTTAATAACAAGACGTTGGCAGGGCGTGGCAAGATAGGCAAGGCTCACTCACACTGACGATATCGAAGTCCTCGACCCACCCCCTCCCCTCCGCCGGCGTCACCGGCTCGCGGCCTCTCCACCTGCCCCGTTGCCGCTCGGTGCTTCTGTTTGACGAGCGAGCGCCATGTTGTAATTACCAAGTCCCCCTCCCCTCCCCTCCCGGAGGAACGGGGGGAGCAGCCAACCGTGGGCGGCGAAAGGGTTGTGGCGGCGGGGCGGGGCTGCGCCTCTCTGGCTGCGCCTAGCTGCGCCAGGCCGGGCGTCCGGCGTGGCTGCGCGGCTCGGCGTCCCCGGTGGGTGGCGGCCGGCCGGGGCTGCGCCTCTCTGGCTGCGCCTAGCTGCGCCAGGCCGGGCGTCCGGCGTGGCTGCGCGGCTCGGCGTCCCCGGTGGGTGGCGGCCGGCCGGGGCTGCGCCTCTCTGGCTGCGCCTAGCTGCGCCAGGCCGGGCGTCCGGCGTGGCTGCGCGGCTCGGCGTCCCCGGTGGGTGGCGGCCGGCCGGGGCTGCGCCTCTCTGGCTGCGCCTAGCTGCGCCAGGCCGGGCGTCCGGCGTGGCTGCGCGGCTCGGCGTCCCCGGTGGGTGGCGGCCGGCCGGGGCTGCGCCTCTCTGGCTGCGCCTAGCTGCGCCAGGCCGGGCGTCCGGCGTGGCTGCGCGGCTCGGCGTCCCCGGTGGGTGGCGGCCGGCCTCCGTCGGCGCGGCGAGGCGCCCTGTTTTCCCTGGAAGCGACAAAAACAAAACGACTTAGTGCGGCGCAAGCGCCGCCTTCCCGCCCTTCGGACTCGCGGCCACCAGTGGCGCGCTCTGCCTGGCTCTGCCTGGCTCTGCCCCGACTACTGCTGCGCCTACTATACCTTTACTTTTCGTTCTCGGCGGCCCGCCGCGGCCCGCTGGACTGGTCGCTCTGGGTTCCGGACGCCGCGGGAGCTCAACGAGGCCGTCGAGCCGCTGGGCGCTGATTGCCGCGCCACCTGCGGCACCGACAACAAGCTGGGCCTCGCCCTGGCCTCGCCCTGGCCGCGCCCTGGCCGCGCTCACAGGGGAAAAAAAAAAAAAAAGGTTTGCTTTGGTTGATGAAAAAAAATATTGGCCGCGCTGCTTTGATGACAAAACAAAAACAGCGCCGAGCGGAAAGATGAATATTGTGAATATTCATGGTTTGGTATGAATGATTATTATGGGGCACTAAATCTCCAGTTTCAAAGCCCATTTCGTATTCCCCCAATTTGTACTACCGTAATTTAAGGAAATAAATGCCGCAAGTCCGCGACATCTTGCAGGGAATTACTTTAGGCCTCTCTCTCTCTCTCTCTCTCTCTCTCTCTCTCTCTCTCTCTCTCTCTCTCTCTCTCTCTCGTAGCCTTGACAAGGCGAGACCTCTTTGACTTCTGGCGTGTTTGATACTCCGCACGCGGGCACCCAAATTCAGAATCAAAATTCACAGATTCACGCCGCGCGCTGGCAGCGCAGTGGGCCAGCCAGCCTTCGAGCTTCAAAGTACTCCGTAAGGCACGTCGCCGACGAGCGAATACTTTGCAGTAATCCGTGTGTCGCCGCAGAAGGCGCAGAAAGGCAGCGCGCACGACGAATGAATCAGGCAAAGAGACGATGCGGCCGCGAGGAGAGAGAGAGAGAGAGAGAGAGAGAGAGAGAGAGAGAGAGAGAGAGAGAGAGAGAGAGAGAGAGAGAGAGAGAGAGAGAGAGAGAGAGAGAGAGAGAGAGAGAGAGAGAGAGAGAGAGAGAGAGAGAGAGAGAGAGAGAGGGAGAGAGAGAGAGAGAGAGAGAGAGAGAGAGAGAGGGAGAGAGAGAGAGAGAGAGAGAGAGAGAAAGAGAGAGAGAGAGAAAGAGAGAGAGAGACGGCCGCAGAATGAGAGGGGTGATGTAAAAAAAGGATTGCGTGGGGTGCTTAGCCGCGTGGGGTGCGCGCGTGCGGCGGGGCGAGGCGGTGTGGGGGTGGAAGAGTGGAAGAGGGGGGAGGGGGAGGGGAGCGAGGGGTGCTGTAGATCAACGCGGCATTGTCTTTCCCTGATTAATCAATACCGCACGGCACTTGCGGAGCTTGCCGGCGCACTTCGACCAGCGCAGTAACAACAACAACAACAACCACCGACGACGGTGTTGTCTAGCGAGACAATGACCGCGGCAGCAACAACAACATCAACGCTAACACTAGGAAAGGACTGCGCGGACTCAACCCTTTCGTTTGTGCGGCCCTGGCATTGGGCGGGGCTGGCGGGGCTGGCGGGGCTGGCGGGGCTGGCGGGCAGCCTGCGGTAGCCCCCGCGCAGCAGGCCGGCCCGTTACACACGGGCGGGCGGCGGGCGGGTCTGCTGCCCGGGGGCTTCGTCCGGCTGCGTCCGTCCGCGCCGCTCCGCCCCGCCGCCCCCACCGAGTGCAGCAAGCACCCCTCCGCAGCCTGCCCCGCCCCGCCCCGCCCCCGGCGCAAGACGCTAATCAGGGCCTTCCACTCCACCACACAAATATTTGCGCCGCCTCATTTTTTTTTTTAACTCGCCAAAGTTTTGCATATCTCAGGTTTATACATCTTTTCATATCTGCGGGGCTGCAGCGGGGCTGGCTGCTCGGCCGGGGCGGCGGCGGGGCTGGCTGGCTGCTCGGCCGGGCGGCGGGGTGCGGAGGGGGTGCCGAGGAACGCCCCGCTGCGGTCCCCGCCGGGCCGCGGGATGTAATTTTTGCTCGGTAACGTAATTAGACCGTCCTCCTGAAATCCACAAGGGCGAAGGCGAGGGGAAAGGCATAGAAGCTGCTCTGATGCCTCTGCTCCTTGCAGCGACCCCGCGGGTTTTTTTCAGCGTTTTTTCCTCTTTTTCCGTAATTTTTTTTAAGTGTACAGGCGCGATTAAGCATGAGGGCTGGCAGTGGCAGCTAGCATTCTAGATCCCTTTCTCTCCCCCTCCCCCTTCCTCTCTCTCTCTCTCTCTCTCTCTCTCTCTCTCTCTCTCTCTCTCTCTCTCTCTCTCTCTCTCTGTCTCTCTCTGGTCGAGGATGCCACCGGGAAGGAAGTCCGCGCGGCCGCGGCGGCGGGGCTGGCAGGGCTGGCAGGCAGGGGGGCAGGGGCGGTCTGAAAGGAGCAGCCCGGTGGCTGCAATTAACGGACGCACTCTGATATCGCGTTTCAGTCAAAAAACAAAGCGATTTAAAGGCGGTCGTGGATGAGGCCCAGGAAAGGGACCGTCACGTCTGTGTTTTTTCACTTTCTGGTCACTGGTTCTCGGGGGTGGCTGTCCGATCGCCGCTACAAGAGGAACAAGAAGAATTCTTCTTCAGCTGTTTTGATACTTCCGCGACGGGGAGAAATAAAAATGCTCGAGAAAAAAACAAAAAAAAACAAAAGTGATTTCTGCAAAGAGAAAAGCGTTTCGGCGTGAGGGGCAGCGTGACGTGCCGGGTGGGCCGGTCTGGGCTGCCACGACTCGCCTTGTTCCGATTCGCAAATGAAATGGCAAACCGGCTGACTTTCCTGCGGGCCGCCCCGCCCCGCCCCGGACGCCCTTGCGGTGTGCGCTACAAAAGGAAAGAAATCGTTACAAGAAATAAAGCGGTTAATGAATGAGACTGCCAGCAGGAGCGTCGCGCTGTCTCTCTCGCACTCGCGGCGTGCGGCGGCGTGCAAGAGAGGGACAGAGCGACGGCGCGGAATCAGTCTCCAGGCGCGGTGGCGAGGCGCCCGCAGTTTCTCGGAATTGAAAAAAAGGAAGAATGGTGAGAACAACGGCAAGGAGTCGAAAAAACAATGGAATCAATAGTTTTGTATGGAGTCGTTATTTCGACTTGGGTTAACCGACTGGCAAGCCGGGGCGCGGCGGCGCGGCGGGGCGTGGTCCTTGCGGTCAGAGTCGTCAGAGCCGAGGCGGGGCGGAGGGGTGCGTTTTGCACGTCAATCGCCAAGATCGACACCGCGCCCGTTATTTCCGTTTCCTTCAATCGCCCTGCTTGTTCGGTCTCAATAAGAACAATCGCCGAGAGAATACGAAATGGTTAATAATTTTTACGTTACAGACTAAAACGACCCTTCCCGAGCCACAGTGGGCCAGAAGACCCACGATGGCGGTCAAAATTCCAGACGCGTTTTAGCTCCAGACTCGCTTAATGGGACTCGGACCGAACCCCGCCGCCGATTGCTCTCCGAACGAGGAATCCATTCGTGGGGTCACACGTTCGGTTCAGCGACTCTTGAGCTCAATACGCGTCTACAATTTTGGCCGCCTGCGCCGGTCTTCTGGTCCACTGTGCTCTGTCGCGCTAACACGTTGCTTACTGCCGCCCCCCCCTCCTCTCACCGGCTCTGGATCCGCCACTGCAACCCGCACCCCAGCAGAGGCGGCCCGCGTTGGAGCGCGCCGCACCGCGCACCCCTTCCCTCCCACACTCTTTTTCCAGATCCGCGGATTTCAAATGGCAACAAAATGAAGTGAAAAGCTCTTTTTATCGATATCAGAACCGATGAGAGGGAGGAGGACCACGCGAATAAAAAAAATAGAGGGAGAGAGAGATCGCGAGGGGGAAAACCCGAATCTTACCCCGCGCGGCTGACAAATCAGTTGGGTGAAGTGAATTTAGACAGGCCCCGGTGGTGGCCGGCTATTGTCCGACCGAGTATGAGCGGTGGGGAGGGGTGGGAGGGGGAGGGAGATAGAAAAAATTATTCCAAAAAATGGGGTAAACTGCACTATTTTGTCGTCTGTGAGACTCACACAATGCTGCTATATTTCCGCGTCGCGCCGCGGCGGGGGCTGGGGAGTGAGAACACGAGCGGGCGCGGGGGAAGGGGGGGGGGGTTGCAATTTGAAGGGGCAGGTGGGGCGGGCACGGCCGCAGGGGTAGGTGGTGCACCCATGCCTTTGTTCGCTGCATAAAATACACAGCGGCCCCCCAGCCGGGCGATTCCGAAAGGATCGTTTCGTCGCTCTGTCTCTGTCGCACTCATGGAGCGTCTCGTAGGGATGTGGGAGAGACAGAGCGACGAAGAGATGTTCCGGCATCGCATGGCAGGACACGAGCGCATTTCGCTATTCGACACGTCGTCGCCACTCGCAGCCGCAGCTCGCAAGCCGAGTCACAACCCCAACAGCGAGCTCGTCGGGTGGCCTACTCGGCCGGCGCCAAGGCCAAGAGAGCGATGCACAGTCGCTTCTACCGGTCTTCTGGCCCACTGTGCGATGGGCGAGCTGGTCGGGTGACCTACCTGCCCGGCGCCTGGGGGCCCAGTCTTGACTTGGGAGGCTTGGGACCGCTAGGGACCGCTAGCCAGGCGGGCCAGCCGTCAACCCGCAGGCCGCAGCTAGCCGCAGCGAGCGAGGGAGTGGGGGAGACCTCGCTCTGCGAATCAACACGTTGAGCCGCTGGCGGAAGTGCGGCCTGGAACCAAGAGCCGATAGACCTCCGGGTCCTCGGACCTCACAGACTACTGTAGGGCAACAAGAAATCGAGATGTCCTATTACAGCCAGTATAATTGATCTCATATTTATTTTGTTACATCACAGATGCAATAACAGATACAGGTCTTATCACATGTTGGCATACGAGGATTATGAATACAATAAATGGGCATGAAATACTTAATAAAGGCACCGTACAGTGGATTAATTTGTTAGAATGTATGTAAGATAAAATCTCCCCAAAATAGTACATTACCTTAAAAAGAAAAAAAAACACTTCAATAATAAAAATAGTTTATGATCAAAATTAAGAAACCTTGCTAGCAAAAAGAAATGCACCCCACAAATATTTTTCAATTAACAATTACATACATGATTTTCCTAGCTTCTTAAGTCACAGGGGAAAGGATAACACAAGTCTTCCTAAGAAATTTTTTTTTTACAAAATCAGTCTATGTAAGTGTTTACTGGACAGACGATAAATATTCCTCATGCAGCTTGGCTTGAGCGGCTTGTAATTTCTGAAGCTTCTTTTGCTGGCCTTTGCTAATTTCTTTGCCTGCGGCGTCATGAGTGGGTAATCCCTTCAACAAAACAAAAAGTTAAAAACACAGTCTGCACTATTTGAATCCAGAAAAAATATTAAGAGAGACTTACATTTTCATCAAATTTTGAATATTTGTCTGTCTCTTGGAGGAACATTTCACTAGGAGGAATTTTGCGCTTAGAATCTTTTAGTGCAGCAGCCTGAGCAAGTTCCTGCTTTTTCCGTTCTTTTTCTGCAGCCTTGGCTTCCTCCGCTTTTTGTTTAGCTTCCCTTTCCTTTAACAGTGTTTCACGGTCAACAAGTTTCACCCTTGCTGGAGGAACTAGAGGAAAAAAAAAATTTCTTAAAATTTGTTGCCTGCCGTTCTGGGTTCACATTCAAATGCACATGTTTTACAAACCATCTCGATCTTCTAGTCGAACTCCCACCGTGGGCAGAATATCATCTCTCAGGGCGTCACATTGCTTAAGAATTACTACATCTTTGGTCTCTCTAGCTTGTGTGCGAACGCTGTCACGGAACTCAGCGAGAATTCGTACATATGGCATAACAGTTTCCTCAAGCTGTAACAGACAACATACCCTCATAGGACCAACAACAAAAATTATACTCATTATATATTTAGAAAATTTAAACCTTAACTTACATCAAAGCCAGAACTGTCTGCTGTTCCTAGAGGAAAACCAATGCTTGAATCTGATGGGAGAGCACCAAAAGTGCGTAGGAGATACATGATGTAAGAAGCCACATCCTTGAGAAGCAGAGCGTTTGGCGAAAACCCTGGTGATTTGTCACCCAAGTATGTATTGCATGCTGAAACAAGGTCTCTAACAGCTTTGAGAGCTCCTGCAGTATCCACATTATCTAGAAAAAAAAAATAATGCACTGTAATAAATGTTATGATGATTGAAAAAAAGAAAACCTGAGTGCTTTGAAACTAACCACACAAGCACGCATGAACTGCATCCTTTGTTGCAGAAAATTTATTAAAAAGCTCTAATTCTTTAGAAGTCCACTTTTGAAAAGAGTCAAGAGTAGTTTGCTGACCCACATTTCTAGCAAGATCTTTAACATTCAAGAAGAACTCCTAAAAGCAGAGGAGAAAATTATGATGAACATATTGACATTGCATTGAATAAAAAACACAAAAAGAACCACATTATAAACAGAGAAGGAAATATTACTGACATTGAGCATTCTTTCATAAGTTACTGCAACTTCCATTGTATTGTCACTATAATCAAGAGTATCCTTCCAGGAATGAAGTAGAAATGCAAATCGCAACTGGCGAGAGCTATACTTGTTCAAAGCATCCTTGATAGTGACAAAATTCTTCAGAGATTTGGACATTTTGCAACCAGAAATGGTGAGATGCCCTGAGTGTAAGAAGTATCGAATCCAATTATCATTGTCAAAAAAGGCCTGTTGAAAGAAATTGAAAAAATGTTGATAAACTAATTTAACTGTTGTATTTTGTTTTTCAAAATAAGAGGCAGCGAAAAATGCAATTCTTACTTCAGATTGAGCTAGTTCATTGTCATGGTGAGGGAATTTCAAGTCGACACCCCCAGTGTGGATGTCAATGGAAGGGCCCAGAATGGCAGAAGCCATCACCGAGCATTCAATGTGCCACCCAGGTCTGCCACTACCCCATGGAGAATCCCACGACGGCTCGCCAGCTTTTGACTTTTTCCAGAGAGCAAAGTCAGTAGGTGATCTCTTCTCATTCAGTCTGTCTTGGCCGATGCATAGATCACCTTAAAAAATTAAAAGATTCACAGCAAAGCACAAGATTGAAAAATAATAATCATTGGATTGTTAGATTAAGAGGAAATCACCTTCCCCGTCTTGTAATTGTTTTTCATCTCCAAATGCTTCAGGTACTAGTTTGGCATAGTGATGATTTTCCTTTGAATCAAACTTGCCTACATCAAAGTACACAGAGCCTCCAGCCTCATATGCCATTCCAGAGTCTATAATTTTTTGAGTGAAAGCAATTATTTCCGGAACATACTCACTGACTCGAGTGAGTACATGAGGTCGTAAAACCTAGCAATTTGTTTCAAATTAGTAAATAAAATTTACAAACAGGTGCAATTTACTGTCCATAATACTTACATTCAGAGCATCCATATCTTTATGGAACTCTGCCTCCCAGAAGCGAGGAAGTTGGCTGAATATTGAGTTGTCAGCAACAGAACTGCCTAAGGAACTATCAAGCCAATCTGAAAGTGGGTCCTTTGCTACCTCCAACAAATTCTGAAATTCACAATTAATTACTAATTCATTTATTCAAAAAATATCATTATTATTATTATTCCTTGAGAAATGAGGTCAAGGCACACTGCAGCACACTTATTTATTAAAGTTACCTTCTTAGCAGCCACAATATTTTCCTCATTTTTAGATTTTACAGCTAATTCCATGTCACCCATGACAACCACTACTTTGCTGAGCATTTGATCAAGCATTACTTTTTTATCTGGGTCTGTGGTATTCTGAAGGATTTCTTTCAACCTCTTGACAACTGCATCAACATCTTCAAGAATTTGAGACAGACTCTTTTCCTCCTTCAGGTACTGTTCAAATAGATAATGCTGACGAGCTCTCTTAATAATTTTGTCATCTATGTCAGTTATATTCATAACATATTGAACATCAAAGTTGAAGTAATCAGACAAAACCCGACGTAAGATATCAAAAGATATGTAAGACCTGCAGAGGAGACACGTGTTATTCCACTCCAAAAGATAAATAATGCAGTTACTTACATTGTCATCAATCATACCTAGCATGTCCCATGTGCGATGCATCATACACTGTTGGACCGCAACTATACCATGTAACTCTCCTTCCATTTTGAGGTACAAACTCTTCCTTTTGTCGAGTCAAGCTATTGTACAGTTTCAAGACAGGAATCGCAGTTCGGATGGGAGGCTCCCATTTGGGCTGTGCGCGTTTAGCCATACTGAAAAAAATAAATAAAAGGTTGACAAATGCCAGCAACTAAATACAAAAGTTTTTATTGCTTTAAATTTCACAAACGCCAGTAGTCTAGCTGATAGTCCAAACGCCGCAAACGTGGCTACGCGATTCGACAGCTGTCATATCTTAACAGTAACGTTGGGAGGGATTATGAACCATGAAAAGAAAAAGGCAAGTTACATTGCAGAAACGAAACTGGGTGATAAATGAATGACTAAATGTGACTAGGACCAATACTAGATGATGAAATCTTTTAGACAGAGGTACACAATAGCGGCACCTACTCCACGTCTCTACCTCTACAGCATTTCACATGAATGAAAAAAAATTCTTGGAAATGACTCGAGATGCGACACTAATCAGCTTCCAGTAAAGCGACGTTGCTATGTTGCACACAATCAAATGCACAATCCTGACGGTCCCATACAAACCTTCTATTGCCAGCAGAAGGAATTACCGATGCAAGTAACCTCAAAGTTGCTTTCATTCCGCGGTACATGGATTCGCCCGGCAGGTGTCGCTACGGTCGCTCGAGACTTTAGAGCGTGGGTGTCGTTTATTCCCAGCATGCAGTGCGTGTACGTACCGCTTTCAAAATGACTTAAAATCTTAAATTCTTTTATAAATCTGGATCTGAATGGGTTAATATATTTCCTGATGACTTCAAAACGGCACGCGCATGTGTTGTTAAATTCTTCTGCCAGAGAGTGTCAAGTTACAGTCACCCGTGACCATACTCCTAGAAAGACTTTATCGTCTGTACGTTTTCAAGCAGCGGAGCTCGGAAAATTATGGCTGCTTCTTGTCTGTTGTTTGTGGATTTAGTTACATATCTGCAGTCTGGGCCGTGTTGTGTATGATGCGAATTGTTGGCGTAGGTGAACATATTCTAGGGATCCTATTATCAATACCAACGAATAAACTGACAAGTTAAATGTTAATAAACTAGGGACTTTTTTTTTCCAGGGCACCCCCTTTTGATCAGCGCTCCGATTCAGTGTCATTTTGCGGAGTTTGGATTTGTGAAGATCTGTCTCAGGTAACGTTAATTTAAGAAGGTTGTTGTTACCTATCGTATTGTCCCCGAGCTCGCCGCGCTGGTCGTTCCTTTGAGCGGTACGTCCCTCCGAGGTTTGAATATTTCCATCTGACGCCCTGAGCTCGAACCTCTCTCTAGTGCAGCATCGCTGCGCGGACACAATCATTTTGTTCTGCTCGCGCTCCGCTCCTTCTGCCGCGTTGTTTATCAACGGGTTTCTGCTGCTCCTGGGTTCAGCTTTTATCTCACTGGGTATTAATCGTTCGTTACTTCTACTATTATGGGTCTGCTCTCTTGAGGCAGTTTTCTTCCACATCTGGCCTGGAGAGGTTTGGGATTCCTGGAGGCTAACTTGAAACCAGTGCTTGAAAACTTACCACATTCTTTTAACGACTTAGCATTCCTTTGTTTTTTTGTCTGTCCTACTTATAGTATCAACATGGCTGAGCTGATATTCACCAGACATCCAGCGTTTAATTGAGGATTGTTGTCATCGACGTAGAGCAGGTATGTTGTGTTGTTCAGATTCTATTGTTAAGTGTCTTGACCCTGTTGTAATGATTCTAATAAATTCAAGTCTGGTCCATAACTCAGGTGATGCCTTATGTGTTGAATCTGTTGTTTACAGAGACTTAGTCATCATGTCACGTCATTATCAAAAGACCTTCGGACGTAAAGTGGGCAATGTGTGCACTACAAGTATACAGTTCGACAAATTATTTAAAGAGAACAGCAACCGTCCATCTGCAGCCAAATCTGCTGGCACTGTTGGGAAATGGGGTATCACATCTTTTACCTCCATCCGAAGCTCAAATGCTATAGGTCCTAATTCTGGCAGTGGGAAGGCTGGTGGAGGGAAAGGTGGTGCGGGGAAGGCTGGCGGTGGAAAGGCTGCCGCTGTAAAGCCTGGGCCTGGAAAAGTTGGTGTTGGGAAGGTTGGCGTTGGTAAGTTTGCAAATATTAATTTCTGAATATAAGTGCTGGTTCCTGTCTCTTTTTTAAGTGTGTTGTACTTCTACAGGTAAATGTGAACCAGTTGTTGGGCTCAAGAGGGGAAGAACAGATTCACAAAATAGCAAGTCTAATGACTCATTCTCTTTCGACAACGATTCTGATTCAAGTGCTCCTCCTGTCATCAAGCCCAAAAAGTTTTTCAAAAGCAGAAATGCAGAGGCGGCTACTCCTGCTACAGACGTTACCAAAGCATCAAGTGTTGCCTCGTTTGGAAGTAACATAGTTGATGATACAGACCATCCTATCCAACCAATGCGCACAGCTGCTAGTCGAAAAATGATGACTCGCACTCCAAGCCCTCCTGCAACACGGCCTTCCAGTAGCTCTAATACTGAAGAAGCTAACAAACCTCCCATAGTCCTAAGAATATTTAAGGGCACTTCTCAACTGGTTAGTACCACGACCACTCCTACTAGCCCAGGCAATGAGTTTGAAGTGCAATTAGTTGAAGAACACGACATTGTGAAGCCAACAGCTGTCAAGGGTAAACAGAGCAGTGTCCCCCGCAATAAGAAAGGAGGCAGCAAAAAAGATCGAACGCCTGACCATGAGGATGATGATGAACTTTTGACTGTAAATACTGCCACATCCCGCGCTCAGCGATACTCGCGTCGGCAAGCAGCAGCAAAGGAAACAACATCAGAAATGGACTCGGATTCAGTTCCATTCATCCCGACCCCTAAGAAAGCAGCCCGATATGGATATGGACGGGGTATTGACAAACCTTCAACCACTAACACATCTGATACTTCTACCGCCTATGGCTTGTACATGTCACCAGAAGCATCAGCCTCAACAGATAATCCTTACAGGTAACTTTAAAACATAATCTATCATTGAGTCTGGTTCAATTTTGCGTTTTCATCATGGCAGCGTCTAAAATATCAAACTGAAACTCATTTATTTGTATCCATAAAACTTTATCTGGTTAAAAATTTCCTTTTTCAGCCCACAAACCGTGCCTGCATTAGAATCTACAGAAAATGACCATGCAGCCTCAAATGATGCCCCGGCAACGGAATGCTCAGCTCAAGATGAATCTCTTGACTACTCAAGTGCGGAGAGCTTGAATGTTAGCAACGAAACGGACATGTCTCTTCCTCAGCCAACATCATCAGTAAGTTTTTCCTCCCTCCCATCGCTGTATTCTAGGTTTCAATGAGGTACAATGATGAAGCTCTTTTTTTGATCTTCTTTTACCTTATTCAAGTTTTCTAAGACAATCAGTCCTTGTTGGCGTAAGGATTTTGAGTAACATTCATACCTTTGGTACAAAAGAGGTGCATTGGTAATATTTTGTAAATTTGCATTTTTCGCAGGTACCACCTCCAGCTTTACATAATGCAATATTTGATGAAGAAAACTCAGAATCTGAAATTCCCAGTGCTGTAGGTCCAAAGGCAGCATCACCTGAGCCTGAAGAAACCGCCTCTACTTATCCTCCTGTTTCATCGTTCCAAGCTCCACCCTCATATCCTTCAGCTCCAGCCTACCAACAACCTGTGGAGAACTACCAACCACCTCCTTCCTATGACCATAGTTCCTCATATCAACAACCAGACGTTAACTATCAGGCAACAGAAACCTACGAAGTTCCACCCTCGTCATATCCAGCAGCTGCTTCATCAGAGCCTGATGAACCCCTAGAGCATATGACGGCCAGGCAACGATTTGATCGACGTAACAGGCAAGCCATGGAGTCCCATCAAGCACCGCAGAGCATGGTGAACCACATTGAACATTCTTCCATTGACACAAGGTCCCAACAATCCCCTGATCATGAAATGCACACACCAAACATGGGTTTGGTTGATTGTGATCCAATTGATACACCCAATTCTGTCATTGCAAATGCTGCATTGGCTTCAAGGAATGTGTATGATGATGGCCCTGATGCTTTTGATGGATATCCAGGAAGTTCTGGAGAACCTAGTGCCAACCATGAAGTTTCTGATACAATTGAGAGTTATTCTTCTGCTGTTGTTGTTCCCCGGAAGAAGGGCAGCATTTTTAAAAGTCGTGCTCATGGTACTGATGAGAATAAAAAGAGGCTGGCTCTCTACAAACACAAGTGGAGTGATAATCAAGCATCACAACCTGGATCGAATGTTGAGCAAGCTGAAACCAATGGTAAGTTTTCCTTTGAGTATTGAGTGACCCTGCACTGAGTATTTGTGTAAACTCTCATTACTGATTTCAAATCACCTAGCCTCTGCTTCATTGGCAAAGCCCTCTACAAGTGCATACAATGTCGATGATGAGTTTGGACCTGATGAGTTAACACGAGTGACAGAGCAGAAAGTAGAAGATGAAAGTGTTGAACCTGTGACGACTGTGAAATGTGCAAAGAATGCCAAAGGGGTAAGTCTGCAGTTTAAATTGATTGGGACCAGTAGGATTTATTTGCAATATGAATTTATTGTCACATGTCTGCATTTTCAGTATTACACAGTCGTCCGTAATGTGAAAAAAGCTCATCAAATTCAAGAGTCTGGTGAATTTCAAGAATTCAATGATGATGTCGAGTATATTCTTGATGCCTTACAGGAGCAAAATCCTATTGGTACTCGGTAAGTGCGGTCACACCATTGTCAATCTGATTTATTTATTTACCTTGGTCTAAGCCTATCTCTGATGTCCTCGTCTGTTGTGTTTGTGTAGGTGTTTGTCAGCAATTACATTAGCATCCAAGTGCATGGTTCCTGCATTTAGAATGCATGTTCGAGCTCATGGAACAGTAGCAAAGTTTTTCAAAGCCCTCCATGATGCAGCTAGAGATCAGGTATGCTTGTTTTAATGAAAGATCTTTGCACATGTTTTAAAGTTAGGTCCCTGTCATCACTTAATGTTTTGAATTGTTTTCCTTACAGAGTTTAGGACTTTGTACTGCAACAGTTATGTTTGCTTTAAGTCAAGACCGCTTGAACATGGATCTAGACAGAGACAGTCTCGAGTTAATGCTTAATCTTTTGGAGTCAGATGCAAGTCATTTAAATGCTCTTGAAGATTGCGGTCTGTCAAGTTCCCAATTACTGAAAAATAAAATGAAAGTGCGTGAGCTCTGTGCTGAAATTCAAAGTCAGGGTCATGCAAAGCACCTCAACTTAGACAATATTACTGTGAGTATCACTTTTAGATAAACTCTCTCTTTACTTAAAAAATAATTTTAATAAAAAATTGTGTTTCTTTATTTTAATGCCAATACAGGTTGGTCAGTTAGCAATGGAAACACTTCTATCTCTCACATCACGCCGTGCGGGAGAGTGGTTCAAAGAGGAATTGCGTGAACTGGGCGGTCTCGAGCACATTGTTAAAACAATCTGTCAATGTTGTGTTCAAATTGACGATTATGTTGTGGAATGGACTGATGCACTGCTCGACAGGATGAGGAAGATCGACCGTTGTCTTAGGGTTCTTGAGAATGTAAGCAGCTTTTCAGTAATCACCAAAACCGGTGACAATATTGTTAAAATGTTGTATTGTTCCACTAACGTATGCTTGGCATTACAGGTTACTCAAGAGAATGAAGAAAATCAAGTGTATCTCCTTAAATATCAGAACGCCTCTCTGGTTGATGTTCTTGTAAGGTTACTTCGGCTTTGTGGAAATGAGGTTCCTTTGTACCCTGTGTTTGATCCAACTGATAAAGATTCGACAGGGGTTGTCCTGCGTGAAGCACTTTTTGCAGTCCTTAAAGTTCTTATTAATCTATCTCATGACTTCAAGGCCCTTAGTAAGTACATATTTTTTGAAAGCAACTTATTGCATCTATGACCAAGAGTCAACTTTGTATTGGATCTGACCTGTTTATTTTGAATTAAGATGAAATGATACAGTTTGTTTTGTCTTCTTTCATAACTTGTAGCATATGGTAGCACTTTAGTTGGATCCAAAAATGGCATGCTGGAATCATCATTGCATATGCTCCTTCATATACCTAATTATGTTGTGGAGAACTCAAAGTTTGATCTCATTGTTCTGGTAAGTGCCTCTACTACCTGTTGCTGTGTCTCTGTTTTTAATCATAAATAATCTCTCACCATTTGTATATTACAGGCGCTCACATTGATGATAAATTTGATGGAACATAATGTTGACAATAGATTGAGACTTTTGAGAACAAAAGCTCCAGCTGAAGTTGAAAGTATGTTCTCCTGTAAGTTCAGATTATTAATGTCGTGTTTGTTGTGTTGATTTTAAAAACAAGTTTTAGAAGTAGGCTTTTGCTCAAACAAGACTAGTTTTAAATCAACCAACTATAAAAGACATTGTCTAGTGTTGCTTAAGGATGGTTTTTGATGTCAATGGTGCTTAAGTATTGGTTTAGAATTGCCACATGCTTGATGTGAAGAATCCTAAAATTGTACTTGCCAAAATAGTGTGAGTGCAACATTATTTGTGGCTGTCAAGAACACCTTTTCTGAACTGGATAATCTTGATTTATTTTTACTGCTACACGTACCTGATCCCAAGAAACCTGTAAAAAAGAGTTTTCTTAATATTATTAATTTGCTTGTTTTTTGGCTTCAGGTAATCAAAAAAGTGCAATTGAAGCACTCATTGCCATGTTCTATCGTCAAGAGGAATTCGCTCGCAATGAAGAAGCTAAGACTGATGCAATTCTTGATGGCAAGGATACTGCTGAAGACAGTGAGAAGTCTAAAGAAGCAGAGAAAGACAAAGACAAACCCAAGACTGCTCAAGCAAACAAAACCCAAGATGAGCAGATAGAAGAGACAGTTGCCAAATGTATTTCACCAGAATCTTCCTCTACATTGACTTGGTTTATTTGGTGTGTGTGTCTTCTCATTGGCCAACTTCTCGTTTCTGTTTGCAGTGCTCGCTAAAGCAGGCCGTCACATGGAGCACACGTTTGTTGCTGCATATATTGGATTACTTCTTGGATATGTAATAATGAACAACCAGGTGCGTCCTTTAAATTTATTTTTTCTTAATCTCTATTTTTTACACGACTAAATGTGGTGTATGTCTGCTGATTTAGGAACACGAAGAAATGGTCCGTAGAATGCTACCAGAAGGGGATTTCAAAACAATGGTGGCTGTTCTTAAGAAGTTTTTCAATTTCATGAGTCTTACTGTAACTGTAAGTATGATGAATTTCTTCCTTTACCATTACTTTTTCGTCCCCCCCCCTCTATTTTCAATACACAGCACCTTAAAAACTTGGAATTCTATTTTATTTAAAAAAAAACTTTCCCCCTTACAGGCCACAGGCAGTAGTCGAGGGTTAGCTGCCACAGAAACTGTTCTGAAGTACATGGAGAAATTGGATGAGCCTCCACGAGAAGAACTTAAGTCTGAGGGTGATTTGCCATCAGATCTAGATGGTTCTATGGAGTCGTAGTGTCCATCTGCTAATTTTTTCTTGTAATAAGTGAAATGATCCTTGTAACTCGAACTTTGACTTTAGGGCCTCTGGTCCCCATTTTAGCTAGAAATCTTACCTTTTGTGTCTTGTGCATGATTTTATAGACAACACTTGTGTGTCTTATTGTGATGTAACATTAAGTTAATTTCCCATTTTCTCTTCAAGACTGGTATTGAGCATAGTATGTTGAAGTCCAATTAAGTTGCTCCATATTTTAGGCTTTATAACTGTAAATTTGTGACTTAAGATCGCGCTTCACGGTGCATTATCAATTTTTCAGGTTCTTTATTTGTTTTTTATCTGTTGTTGCCATTTCTGTCACAGAAGTTGTGTCTGGTACTTTGATTGTATTTAAATCTTAGATGACAACTAGTATTGGAAACCTGAAATTCTTTCTTGATTTCTACTTTGTTTTGTCATCAAACTCATTATTTAAATAGTATGATAGGGTGAGTTGCGCTAGCTTGATTCTACTCTTTTGACTCAATTTTTTTATGTTGCTGCCTAGGTCGGATTATTGTTTTAAGGTTTGTTAAGTATTTTAACAAATGCCCCCCCCCCCTCTCCAGCAATACCTTTTATTTTTTACAGCAATAAAATGCTACTTGTCCAAAATGTGTTAGGCTTGATCTGCCTGTGACTGGTGATGCAGTTCATTTTTTCCATAAAAGCTCCTGATTTATTTTATTGGTAGAGATATGATATGTTTCTCATGTACTGAAGACCCTTTGAACGTGTGATAAATGTTTTTCACCTGAATTTTAACAAGTTCTCTTTTAACATTGTGCATGTTTTCATCAATGAATTGTCCTCTAATCAAATTAAAAATTTGGTCCAAGAAAGTCGTTTTGTCTTTTTTGTTTGTAGAAAGACACTAAAAAATTTCTTGTACTTTCTCATCCACCTGTGATTAGTTTTAGTAGAATTCCGGCTGCGCACACCATCCTTTGTAGGAGGCTTTGACAGTTAGATCAAAGTGTTGCTCAGCAAAATGGCTCGATCTTTGTTGTGTGGTTTGTGCCTGCCAAAAGCAGCACCGTCACTGTCATTTCTTCATGCCCGGAAGCCCTTCTTCTGATCTGTGTGATCTGCTCTGTGTCGTATTGGGGGCTTCAGTCATTTTTTTAAAGACTTTGTCTTGTTTTATGTGTATAATTGGGTCTGAGATGGATGTGTGACATGATAAAGGCTTGTATTGTTTTTAATGTTGTGCAGACATAACAGAAATATGTGTCAGTACATAATTGATATATTTCATAGTATTTATGTGAACTTTTGTACATACATCCTTTTTAAACAAATTAATTTTGTTTTACTGTATATTTTCCTTGTAAAAATTTTCCTGTTTATAGTGTATGAACAAAACTATCATAAGAATTAAATTATTTTATGTCACTTATAATTGAATAATGTATATAGTCATACATGCTCACTATCATAATCATAATCACTGATGTGTGAACGAATGGACAGTCCTCTGGAATTGCACAAATGTCATGACAGTATCAGAACACGTGGATTGTCAGATTAGGGAAAAGAGTTCTGCATAACACATAATTTGCCCATACGAAGTAAAGACTGAGTCCTGTATCTATTGTGCAAGGGAATTGGGACGATGTGCCAGATTGCTCCAGCCAGCTGCCATCAGTTCATTATGTCAAACTGCATAGATTTATGCCCTTATGTCAATCTTCAACCAAGTCTAATCTGTGGATTCACATTGCAAACCGTAGTCAGTAACTGTAATCTTTCTTCCCTGTTTCCTTGCCAAGATTTACAGTGACAACTCATCAATTACTTCAAGTTATGACTCACTGTGGACATAAATTCATCTTCCTTTTTACCGACCCCCAGTTTTCTTCACTTCAATTTTGATTGTACAAATTTTACCTTGAAGATACCAGTGATAAGGTCTAGTGACCGCTCTCTTAGTTTATTTTTTGTGAGATACTTTCTACTGAAACTGAATGTTACCATGCTAGGCACCAAAATCAGTGAAGAACACATAGCCGAGTCTTGTCATTGACTGCTTCATGTCTTGCTATAAAATATTTCCCATTTTGTTCTGCTTTTGGCCTAGCATTTATTTGTTCTTTTATTTCAAAATTCTAAGCACCTGCAGTATTAAATTACTGTCTGCCTCAAACTCAGATAAAATTAAATTTTACAGTGGAACACTTCATGATTTCTGCCACCTTATGTTTTGTAAATATATATGTTATTAATTTATGGTAAATTTATATATGCATGCATTTAAGTACAAATACATACTCAGTTCTGTTTATAGTTTTAGGTGTTTTATTATTGTACGTCATGTTTGGATGCTAGTAATGCATCCTTACTATTCTGGTACCATTTGTTTTTCAAAATTCTTCACCATCTCAATTAATTTGTTTTCAAGTAGCTTCTGTACATTTCAGCTACGCTGAACATGTGTAAAAGATCTTTTGTTGCTGTTCTAGAATCATTAAAAAGAGGAGAATATGAGTCCAGGTTTCTACTTTTCTGCATCTCCAGACCCACTCATGATTCGAGAACATCGTAGAAAATGTGGGGCTTTGGCCTCATTTCCCGCTGTACTTCGTAAATCGGCAATGACATGACCAAAAAAATTAACTGAGGTTTTGAAAATTAGATATTAAAAAGAGCAGATAGGGAGAATTAAAAGAACAAGGGTATCCTGCTTTGTACTTTATTGATGATTGATGGGTATGAAACTAAAAACATCAAATTTTCCACAGGAATATTTTGGATTTTATTTTAAAATCTTACCGAGTAGTTTCATATAATGACCTGCAAAAGTAACATCTTGACAGATGGATCTAGAAATTCATTTTTTTCCATTTACTTTTATTTAAAATGAATATATTTAGACTTTCTTTTCTCTACATCACTAATTCATATCAAGAACACTTCGAAAGGCAGGTTAAAAGTGAAAAAGCAAAGCAATCTAACAGACAAAAAGTCACTAAAATTTCAAACACTAATAGGGAAAAATAAAAGAAAAGCAGAAAGTGGCAAAGAATTTGTCAAAACAAAAAAAAAAAGTTCTTTTCAACACTTAGGTGCTAAACTAACAAAAGCAAAGAGCTGTTTCCTTGTGAGAAAGCTTTGATCTTTAAATTTTTAATCCTCCAGTGATACAAGTGCAAACTCTTTGCATGACATACAAACAATCAAACAACATTTGCCATTGAAAATACAAACATAATCAAGTAACATCCGTCATTCAAAATAGACTCTCACATTTGATCCTGATGTTGTGGAGTACATACGGTGATCACATGAATGCGTCCTGTGACTAAGGATCAATCCTAGGATAACATGGCCTTCAAAATTATGCCATTTTATTATAAGAAATTTAATACCCTTCCTTTATAAAAAAATACATTTGTGGCAATAAAAGTAAACATACAAAAAGAAAGTTAACAAACAGGTCCTTTACTTTTAACAGGCTCTTGTCAACCTAACATACACCACCACATGATCCATTCATTCTTTCAATTAAGTATCTATGAAAATAAAGGATTCAAAGATTTAAAGACAAAAATCAGCTGCAATGATGAATATTGCAAGAGACTTTTTGGATGATTGAACAGTCCCTCAAAATATTTGTCTCCAGAACTAGAGGGAGGTTAGAATTTAAGTGAGAAGGTGACAGAGTTTAAGACATGTTTCGAACAGTTTGAAATAGTGAGGTCTCATGATACTATGTGACAAGCAATAAGATGAGGTTGGTAAGCCAAATTAGACCAGATGTGCACTTACATGTGGTTTCCATACAAAGGTGGTGGATACTTAGTTCATTAGTTTCTTATGGCATTTGCAGCTCTCTTTGCCGTTTTATCAGTCATAAACACACATGGTACTGGTAGATGTTTAAGGTTTTAAATAATGAGCAACAATCGACAATGACAGCTTTCATGATAATAACTATCCAATGGAAACTAAAAAGCCAGGGCTATCATGGTAATCTTTTGTAGCCCTCCCTTTCCAGCTTCCATTTCAACAACCACCATTAACAATAAAAAAAAGTCTTTACATCACTTGTAGACCACACTACTTCACAGTGGTCCATGTATTTCTGGAGCCTCAAATGCTCGCACACATTTTACATTTTCTGACTTAGCTCCGTTTCACGGATATTAAGCAAGTCAATGGACGGGCTGCTCGGACAACAGTCACAGTCATATTCCACTAATGCAGTCCACATCAGGCAGTTTAACTCCAAGGCGTGAAAGTATCTTGGAAAAACTGTGGCTCAGCGTTCGACCCAAAGCCACCTCCATTCATGCCTACATTATTATAGGCATTGTTGAGATGCTGGTGGGTGTTTGGAGAATTACTCCAAGAGTTCTGGTAACGACGCTTAGTTTCCCCCTGGTTCTGGTGACTTCCATCAAACTTGCGCTTGCCTGTTCAAACAATCAAAACAAGAAGGTCCATTAATTATAAACAGTTAACAAGTTTTTTTTTTTAAATGATACATCAATTTCATAAATTTGTTAAGAAGAAGAAGCATGAAAGACTTTTTGAAAAGGATTTAGACACTAATAAAAAGTCTAAGTCACAACAGGGGTATTTGGACAAAAGAATGAGGCTAGCAAGATAGTTAGGCATTTATGCTGAATGGAAAAGGAATTACATTAGAGGAATATGAAGTGAGTGGTCTGGAATGAATTGGAGCATGAGGGCCAATAATGTGAAAGCAAACAAGCTGAAGGAAACATTACTTAAAACAATGACTGAAAACTGGCCGGTGAAGCATAGGCAAAACAAATACCAGAACAAATTTAACAGAAACAACTTTAACCAAGATAATACTTGAAGGGATAGAAAATAAAAACTGTTAAAAAATATGTTATAGTTACAATCTTAGGGGCAATCCCAGTTATTCAACTTACTATCAACGAAATATTTTGTCATATGTTTCCAGAAACTCAGAACACTTGATCTGCCTGCCTTGCCCTGCCGACACAGTTTGCAAATCAAGGAGAAAAATAAGCAAACTAAAGCAACAACAAAAAAATTGAGAAAAAAATCAAATAAAAAAGTGGAGATACAGACCATCCTCACCTGACAAACTTCCCTTGCCTCGGGCCTGCCCACGTCCGGTGGGCCCCGACCGCGGACCCCCACGACCCCCGGAGGCTGCGGGTGGACGCCCCCCCCTGGGGCCCTGGCCCTGCGCCCCCGGACCCCCACGACCCGGAGCCGTGCCCGGACCAGCGCCCCGACCACGGCCCGGACCCGCTGCTGTTCCCTGCCCACGGCCACGGCCACCCTGCATCAGAACAGCCAGCATTAGTCCTCGAACACCGCGCCTCTCGACCGCATCTTGAAGCAGAAACGTGTTGAGTTATTCATGTTAAGGCATTATAAAGTTTCCAAACTATACAGAAAAAGAGAATTGTGATAAAACGAAAAGTTAAAATTCAGAATGTAGAGAGAGAGACTACTGTGTTGAACGCAAAGTGTGAAAATACTTGTGCAAAAAGACTGCACAAATGTGCAACAGAAAAGCTAAGTGACAAATTCACAAAAAGACGTTCAGCCATCATGTGTTGAAAAATTGCACAACAAAGGTTAAAAGATAACATTTTAAGAACACATGTCAAAATGAAGTTATGTAGTATGTTTTTATCCTTAATATTTAATCTTGCTATCTGCAGCAGCACTTTAAGTTACGTTGAAAGAAAAAAGGACACTGAATAATACTTTTCTACACTGGATGATCACATTTGCTCAGAGAGGAATTTGACATCATTTGAAAGAGGTGACCAAGAACCATGTTCCAGGTTCGGAGCAAATGCTTTAGTGCCTCTGTTGCGACAATGCTGCAAATGGAGCAACACAATACCAACGTTGCCTCTCTGACAGTGCTAATGCCTATATACAAAGCAGGATAACACAAATTGTGACAGAGAACAAGAGTGCACTTTTTCCACTGAACAGAGGGCAAAATCATAGCATATGATCTGCTACATTGGCACATGGGAGCAGAAGCATTAATGAAGCGAAAAGCATTAATTCAAAGCCCGAGCCAACAGACAAAACAATTAACAGCAGATGTACAAGATTAAAAAGAATAGGAACAACACAAACAAAAACATGCGTCTCTGAGGGTCAGGAAAACAAAATTTAATCTCTTAAGCAAAATGTCCCAAATGGATCAACACAGTGACACACATCTGACTGAATTTGGATAACCCTCCACTACAACCATCATATCTGAGCCAATGGATGGCGCAAAGGTTTCGCTCTTTTCACCAAAGTCCAGTCATGTCAACTTACTAACGAGTGATGTAAGTATCACTTTCCCCAACTCCCAAATAACTGAGAAAGTTCTTTCTATGACTTAGGTCTGATACACAATGCCTCAGATATGATTTAAAGTTGAATGTCGCATAGCACAGTCAAAGAAAAAATAACTAACTAAGTTATTGTCCACAAGCTATGCCACATTCTTGAAAAATTTAATACGAAAGCAGAAGTATGACGTTAATTTCAGCAATCAAAGGAACCCACCGGCTGAGGTTGCCTCGTCCGTCCTCTGGCAGGTGGAGCTGCTGACGGAATATCGTAATAGTAATCCTCATAGCGGTAATAGTCATCGTAATAAGGATCACTGTAGCCGCCTCGGTAATCCCCATAACCGAAATACTCGTAATCATAATCTAAAATAAAAAAGAGAACAAACAAGCCCAATTTTAGCCACCGTGAAAAATCAGACCAACTTTTCTGAATTTCTTTTTTAAAAACAGCGTCAAATGATATAAAAAAATATGTAAAGAAAACACATGCCGTAAAAAATGAAGATCAAGCTCCAAGTCTACCACCATTTTTCAAATTTAAATTAATCTACTGATCATTTGGAGAAGGGTGAAGGAGAGAAAGCTCCAGACATCCGTTGTTTTAGAAGTCATAAGGAAAACTAAATAATGGCAAGAGAGCTTCGTATTATCAATGTATAACTAAGTAGGTCTAAGACAAAAATGTGAACACTTAAACCAGAAGTTAGTTAACAGGAGAGAGAGATCCATAATTGTTACATATTTTACAGCTACCCTAACTACACAAGGGACATTGTTGGTCACATTTCTTCAAGGGATGACTAACAATTGCAAGGATTGTACCGTCCTGACCCTCAAACAAGCAGTTAGGTCGTCAATTTTAAGTATACCACATTAAGCAGGTTACAATTTGATAGGGTGAAGGGTGCTTCCTTCACAGACAGGACAATACCAGTTGCAAGAGTTGTATGAACCAGTAGATAAGATAAGAAACCTAGGCTATTCAAGAACTACGAATTGCATTATTTGAGACAATTCATACATCATTTCAGTGTCAGATTAGATTGCATGACACAGTGGAACAAACAGGTCAAATTATTCCATGGTACTAAATACTGAGCACATCTGTATGACCCCATCTGGAACACTTACTACCAAACCCTGGATAGGTTTAAAAGTTTCAAATTACAACTATATTTATTTGCATCTTTGACCGAGCACACTACACAACTCAGACCAAGAGTTTGCAGTAGTTTACACATAAACATAAAGCACCCAATGCAATTCTGCACAGCACCCATCACCCCAAGCTTGATAATTCTGAAGTATTTAATTAAGTGATAATAATTATTTGAAAGGAAAAAAAAAAACACAGATAGTAACAGATATGACATCAAGATGAGAAGCATAACTGATTGGCACGGATAAATGAGAATGCAAAGTAACATTATGCCAGCCAATAATCAAATTGACATAAGAAATGTTCTGTAAGGGATAAATGTCAAACCCAACCTTAGAATAATGGTAAATGTTCCCACAGGTCTCATCTCATCGCATTGTTTAAATAAATTTAGAGAAAGTAGTAATAACCCCAGGCTACACACATTGCTTAAGTGAAATGGTGTCAGAAGTGGTGCTGAATGATGGCAAGCAAGTTGGTTTGTGCCATGCCATGAAACATCTGTACAGCTGATGGCAGTACACAGAACACCTTCAAGTGCACAATTTTGACTTCACAAGGTCGATGGAGACACGATTTGGCATGCCTATGCAACAATTGTTCAACAATTCAGTACCCACATGTGAAACAAACTAGTTGAAATAGTTATGAAAGAAAAATAAGTTGAGTATTCACCATTAAATTTGAGTGAAAAAAAAAAACAACCAATG
This sequence comes from Stenchaetothrips biformis, assembly GCA_030522485.1. Lineage (NCBI taxonomy): Eukaryota > Metazoa > Arthropoda > Insecta > Thysanoptera > Thripidae > Stenchaetothrips > Stenchaetothrips biformis. The sequence continues at coordinate 8,381,047 of CM060095.1, read as the reverse complement.
TTGCAGGCGATTTGAAGAGGCTTTAAGAATTGGACCAATCCTGAACTTTCACAGGGGTGGCTCAAGAAAACCATTTCAGAGGGCCCACAGGGCATATTAGGGTGTTGGATTTGACAGAGGTGGGCATGACCCCATAGCCCTCCCCCTGAAGCCACGACTTAACTTCTAACACATTCAGTTAGATACCTTAAGGGAGAATGAGGCGTTGTTGTTCACGCATCCACCCAAACCCCGTTAGTTGTCAAGCCAGTTTAGACACAAAAAGTTGTAAAGAGAACTCACCATAATCTCCTCTGCCCATGGGTCCTCGCATACCAGCACCACTATTCCTAGGTCCAGAGCCACCAGGCCCTCGCATGGGGATCGGGGTCGGCATCATGCTGCAACAATTATGAAATTTATGCTCAGTGAAAACTCTCCAAACAATCAGTTCACAGCCCTTAAGGACATTTACCCTCCTCTGATCTGCATCATTTGCATCATCCTTCGTTCCCTGTTTCGCAACATTTCTTCCTTCTTTTTCTTATCAGATGGAGGCTTGGCCAGTGACACTTCAATAGCTGAACCACCACCGACTATATCCTTTCCATTCAATTCTTCCATAGCCTGCAAATTTCAGAAAAGCATTAATAAGCATTTCATTTAGTCACATATATCAACATACTTAATTTGAAAAGCAAATAATGCAGATTTAGAGTCTTTATCTTAGATTCTGACTTCAGCTGCAATTACCTTAACAGCACTGTCACGTTCTTCAAAGTGAACAAATGCATAGTCTTTAATTTTCTTAACCCTCTCAACTTTACCGAATTGTTCAAAAGATTCTTTCATTTTTTCTTCTGAACAATCTTGAGTAAGGTTTCTAACATACAGTACTTTCACCTGAAAAGTAATGTTTTGATAATACAACAATGAAATTATGAATGCAGATCTATCAACGATTCATTGTTGCAAGGGACTAACTTTAGACATGGTGCTTTCATCTGGCTCTTCTTGGGGATCAGCCCAATCAACAATTATGTCACAGCCCCAAACTTTAATGCGACCTGTTCCAAGTCGCCGCTTGGCAAGGGAAGCGGCTTTATGAGACTCGTACTCCAAGAAGCAGAAGCCCCTATTTTTCTTCTTATCATCTGGAGAACTGTATATGATGACTTGAGTGAGACCAGCTGCAAGAGATGTAGCAAACTGTTATGTAAGATTCATTTAGTTATGTCAAATACTATACTTCAAACTATGTAACTTACAACTGCACAATAAAGTTGATTTTTTAGGTTAGAGATAAAGATAAAATCTACTAATATACATTTAGCTAATTACACCTCACAAATTAAATCCAACAACTGAAGGAAAACAAAGTCCAAAATGACATAAGGGACAAATTAAAATAAAGGAATAAAATTTCCAGAAATGAAGATGAAGTTAGCTTGAGTTCTTTCCCTAAATTATCTGCTGTTCCCAGAAGAGATGTGTGTCCTTATCACAAAATTCAATGACCGTTGAAGCATCTGGTTTCTTCCAGTGCCATGTTCATAATGTGCTGAATTATCAGCTTAAATTTAAGTTCATGTTAACTACTCCACCTGCAATGGCCTCTGCCAGTAAAGATACGTGCATGTTTGGGAGATTTTTATCTTGAGTTTTAGGAATATTACCCATAAATAATAAATGATAGTTAAATAACATTATTACACCAATTCTTTTCCCCCTTTGTATTTCAAACTCATTAAGCCAATTATGCCCATTTTTGGTCACAATAGCTGGTTGCACATGAGGGTGGAAGGGGCAACCACCAACATTCAACACAATCAGCGAAACAAAAGCACCCATGAGCAGGCTATGACCCTACGATTGAACTTTATGACAGTTTAAAACACGAATAGGAGTTCAATTTAGAGCTGAGGGACACAGCAGTTTAAGAGCCTAATCCCTATGTCACGTTAACCCATATCATTGCAATCCAGCCCTCCTGACAGCCAACTTTTTACAAATTTTAAAGTCCATTTACCTGTTGATTTATTGAACTCCTCCAGTATCTCGTCTTTGCCTTTTGATTTTGGAATGTTGCCCACAAAAAGTCGCAGATTTGGAACACTAATGTTTACTTTCAGACTCTTGCCAGGTTTGATTTCATAATTATCAAGCTGTGGAATGAAAAAGAAAAAAAAAAGAACAAACATGCCAAATTTGGAATAATTCACAAAGTGTAAAGGAAATAATAAAAACCAAACAATTTAGGAAACCACCAAATAAACAATTTTGCACTAACTACAACAAAAAATAAATAAAAATAATGACAAAACAGGCATGCTCATAGGTTATTAATCCCAACCACAAGAGCAAGCACCATAGCTGAAACCACATCCCACACAACAGCCCAATATCGGCCAGTGAAGCAACCCTGCAGCACAATTTTACAGGGGGCGTAATTAAAGATAACAATAATTTAATTTTGAGGGGAAGAAAAGACTCAAAATGAGTGTACAAATATGTTGCCACCATACCAAGAATAAACTAAAAAACTTTTTTCCAGTTCTGGTTTTGCTCAGAGCAAAGAGGAGACCTGGAAGAGGTGCAGTACAATAGATGCACATGCGGAAAATCCCTAGGCTCTTGCACAACATATCTGAAACACTTTGGGGAACGGTTGATGTAAAAAGTCTTAGTTCAGGAGTACAGGGAATGCCAAAATAAATTCATAATGAGCCACTTTGCTGCAATGAGAAGATAGGTACATGTACTTGGTCATGAACTAATAGGGAATGAGTGAATTTGGCATCAAACTTTGTAACAAAAAAAGCTTCACCTTTACAATGACCACAGCAGATTTGAAAAAGTAAAAGAGCGTATGAACAGCATTCCATCAGCAACCATTACTCAGAGGCTGACCAAGTGATATGAACACTGACTGGATTAATACCATTAAGAATAAGCTTTTGATCAACTGCAGATTTGATAGGATGGACCTTACTATAGCCAAACATGTCAAGTTAACCCATCTACAACTTTCAGCAAAGAAGAGGGGAGTAAGAAAGAAAAAAAAACATGCAAATTTACCACCTGACATCTACCACATAGCAACCCTTAAGGCTCCCTCAAGAAAAATTAAAGTACAACTTGAGCAATCTGTTGGGAGAAAAGATTGTGAGATATCTTACCTCTCGCACAGCCTGCTGCGCAGCATCCTTGGTAGTGAAGGTAACAAAAGCATAACCTCTATTTTGACCAGACATAGGATCCATCATCAGTCGCAGATCCCAAATCGTACCACATTTTTCAAAGAGAGGGATGAGTTCATCTTCATACATGTCCTTCGGTATCTTGCCACAAAATACCTGAAAACCAAACTCATGTCATGAAATACGAGTCAAGAGTCTATTCATCACTAAATGCACAGGACTGATCTCAGCAGAAAGCCATCTGAGTGGTTCGAGTACATTACCTCACAGCCATTGCCAGGGGCAGCCCCCTTCCAGTCGGGTGGTGGTCCTCCATACTTTCTCTGGCCTGTGGTCACATCAAGTGAGTAGCCAGTCCTGTCCAGTATTGCCTTCAAGCAGACAGTCAAAAGAACAAACAATCACCTCTGAGCTCATTTCCAAAAGAATTTTGAATCAATTTGGAAGAATGACTCACTTTGATTTTTTCTTCATCTGGAGCTTTTACTGTATTTGTTTGTGTCGCTGGAGGAGCTGCGGCTTGGCCCGCTCTGTTCTTCTGGCGGTATGTTTTCATGACTCCACAGAGATAGGCAGACTTATTAGATACATGCTCCAAATTGGCATCGAGGAACTGTGTCAATACATTCACAGCACCTTCAATGGGGAACTCTTTCAGAGCATCAAGAGCCCTTTCATCCAAATCAGCATGGGTAAGTTTCCCTGCAATTATTGACATGGAAAAATTAATATGCCGCAAGAAAATTTTAATCTCTCATATAGACCTAGTCCTTCTGTACAAGGTTCTATGGAAGAGAGAATATATATTACAAAAAGCCAGCAACAACAGATAGGAAGAAGAAACACCAGTTGATTAAGAGACACTGGAAAATAAGCGGTTTGCCTGATATCCTGAAAGAAAGTCCCAATGACTGACCCCTTGGTAACCATGCCCAAAATGTGAATTAAAGCTTTTACATTGTGATAAAAAAATGAAATTTAAAAATTATGACCTCAATGTAGTTTAAAATGACATCATTTGAATTGAATATTAGTTAATCTTACAAGACATCATGCTGTTGAATGTGATGTAGATTATTATGTGAGAGGACATCAAGTTGGTATCACAGAGAATGAGTGCTATCATGACATTGAAAGCGATAGTGCAAGTTAGAGAAGTTGGGTGATGTTGGCTGATGTAGAACCAAGGTGTAGTTTCTCCGGGGTTCAGACATTTGACAACATACCAGTTTTGTAGATATCATCCAACTTAGCGGCTACTTTTTCATCTAAACCGCAATCAATCAGTTTCTGAAAGTCTTCTGTTCGTTCAACTTTTGGCTTGAGGTCTCCACAAAGCTCCCCGTTGCCTTCAGCCATTTTGGGTTAATCTGCCACACAAAAATTACTGTCAAAGTCCAACAAAGGAACAAAAGGTATGGGCAAGTTGAATCTTGTGACAAGACAAGGAGTACTACAGGTGAAAAGAATAGCAGGTAACGTCTCCATTCGCTTGGCTCCCATACTAATAGGAGTTTTTTTTTTTTTCGGACTTTGAAACAGGAATTGAGCTACTAAGATCGAAAGAGAAAGAGACAAGACTTGAATGTCCACAGGTCCGTGAACATCCGCGGTGAGAAACCTGTGCTGTCCTCCTAACCTACCAACTAGGGGGACGCTCCCGCCTAGAGGGTTATCATCAACCTGGAGCTTTCGCCGCTCAACCCGAAGATAGATCCTAAAGCTTCCCAAAGGTGTCAACACCTCCAAGGAGCAACACAAACCATGAACTGGCAAATCCGGAAAAAAAAACGTCGTTGCCGAGCACATGCACTACGCGACTTGGCGATACAAACAATGCATTATCCCCTGCGTGATAGCGACTATCGACGCCGGGGGGGGACCTCTTCCAAGAGCCCCGAAGTACGGTAGGCAGAAACCCTGGGCAGCGTTCGGATTTGATTGCAATGCCGCTGGCGTCAAAAACAGCCGGCCGGCACAGCACGTCTCGCCCCGCGGGCCTCCGCACAATACAAATACACATTCGGTCGCCAAGGGGGAGAGCAGCTCCGCGCGGCCCGACGGTTTAACCCTTTACTTTGGTCGCACGGCAGCCGAGCGGCGGCCGTTCCTCCTTTCTCTCTCCAGTTTCTCGCAGCCGCACGCCGAATCCGCGGACCTTACCTCCTAAAATTTGGAACAAATAATGCCATGCAGCAATGGCGACGGCTACGTCAACGTGACCGCGGTCGGTGTGCGCCCGGTCCCGGTCCGCGCTCCGCGAGTGTAGGGGGCCACACAAGGACGCGGAGGGCCAGCCTCCAACCCAAAGCCCAGCCAAGACCGGCAAAAACTCTTTCCAGGTGCAATAAACCTAACCTAACACTGACAACAAAGGCGGCATACCGATTGACGATTCAAAGACACGTCCCATTGATGGTTGCGACAACCGCAGGCCCGGGCCGACAATGAAATAGACCCCTCGGGACAAAGGCCGGGTACGGAGGGTCGGGGCATGCGGCTCCAAAGCGGAGCAGGCGGCCGGGCCTCCCGATGACGACGTCTTTACTCGCCGCTGTTCCCTCAACAAGTATACACTGGAAAGACGACACTGTGGTGCCACAAACAACTAGCTCTCTATCCGGTTCAACCCGTTAACGTACTTGGCAACAACTATTACGTCCGCGCCGACTTTACAGTGCTCCCAGCTCAGCCGAAAACAAACTCCATGGGCTGGCGGTGGTGGGGCTACGCGCTCGCTGACCGGACCGGACGCGGACAACCCTTCCCTTCCGCATCCGCCGGTCCGGTCGTCTCACCCGCGGAGGCGGAGAATACGAACGGCGGACCGGCCGGCGGGTGAAGGGATGGATAGGGTGACACGACTGGCCCTTCGTTCCTTCAATAAGTGGACATCGATATCGATCAAGGCGACCAGGACAACGAACAATGAAACTCGAGTGGAAACTTCAGAACGCTTTATTGTTAAAAACTCGACCATACTTATCAACTTGGACATACATGGAAACAAAATCATACAACAGCCATTGCAACTACAATAATGAATTAATAATCCTCGTTACTATTAACAAATAAACACCAATAGCAATTGCGTTTTGATGAGGTCCTTAAAAGAATCTAGAGGCTAAACACCTCAAGTAATATAAATTTCAACTACACTAACTTTGAAAATAAAAAAAAATCTCCACACATTTTGAAGTAGATGGACGATATATAGTCACAAAAGGCTACTTCAAGAACAACGTTGTTTCATTAAAATGTTGAGAAAAGCTCAAACCAACAATACAATGAAGGCCAAGGGGAAAAAAATGAATGAATCCTACGGGTCACAAAAGAAAACCTATTTGACACACTCCATAAAACAAGAGACTAGCATACAAAATCCTTTGGAAATTATTTTCACAAGAAATTTTGCACAGCATTAACTTGAGCATGGTACAAGACCAATTATTTTCTTTAAAAAAATGTGCTTACATGCTGTGGAAAAAATTACCACCTTAGATAAGAGAAAAGTTAAGTAATATATCTGGAAGAGAATTTGAACTTATAAACAATTATTGAGATACTCACAAAGAAAAAATAAAACAACCAGAGCTGAATCTACAACGAATGGTAAAGCTGTTGATTGCATATGTACATAAAGACAACAACACACCAAAAATTAATTCAGTAAAGTTATAAGCTGGAGGAAATTAACAACAAAAAATTTGTACTTTAACTGACTACATGATAACATCTGCACTACTAAAATATTATCATAACCGATAGAAAATGTCGGCAAGACATTAGCCATCAATAGGCAAAATTTGTTTACTGCCTTTAACTTTTGTCAAAATTCAACTTGTGCATCAGGATCAGTCGGAACAGTGTATCAAAGGAGGGGCTAAAACAAACAATAAGTACTTAATTAACTAACAAAGAAAACATAATCTTGTAAGTTACTTTCTCCAAGGTAACCTTTGACTATTGAAAAAAAAACCCTATTTGTTTGTAGTTACCCAAACAAACAGAATTTGGACCATCAGATCTAGCTTTCCTCTGGAATGCAAATAACACTGGTGGTCCAATGCTAAATAGCTTGTTTACATTCACAAGGACTGTACACAGGATCATTTTACAAGATACAAAATATCAAGACACTTCAAAGAGTGTAGCTCACAACCTCACATTGAAAAAAGACATTATCATACATAACATTTTTTAAATTTTTTTTTTTTTTTACATAAAATTGGAATGGTGGCAAAATAAAGAAACAAATTGCTAAAAGGTAACAAATCATCATATCTTTCACACATAAATCACACACGAACAAACAACTGAAAAACAAAACACTAAAACAGGAGACATGTTAATAATAAAGAATAAAGCAGAGTGAAAGACAATTAGAGCAAAATGACAAGTTAACAAATTACCTACATTTAAAGCCTTATGTCATTACAACCTCAACGAAATGTTTAAAAAATAAAGGAATAAACTAAGTAGGGGCATTCATTGGTGTTCAATTTTAAGCCATACTTGAATTGTTGAGCACATGAGACTACTAAACATCACATCATCGCTCAATAGTAACCTGAAGAAATAAGAATACATTACATGAAGGATCTCCTCCAGGAACACAAATATGGAAATACATAGATAGCATTTAAACAATAGAGCTCTCAAATAATGTCTGAAAATACAGGAACATTGAAAACAAAGCATTTGATGCAATACAAAATAAAGATATCTTTAAATGTGGTCAGAGGCATTTGAACGTGACTCCGAAAGATAAGAAATAAGTTCAGCGAAGATTTAAGAAGTAGTATATCTTCGTCACAGACTAAAATTCACCAATGACAGAACATAAGACCCTGGTTATCCTTTGTTACACAAATTGACTTCCCACAACTCATAGGTGCAATGAACTTCATCCAGTGCTACAACTTGAGTTCCAACAAATAGCTCACATGAACAAGAATTGGATCACCAATTAACTAAGGCAAAGCCATCAAAATCATATCTTTCATCCACACTACACATTAAAAAGCAGAGCGCACAAGACGTTTTATAGTGCATTGGGGGGCAGGACACAAGAGAGGCAGAGAGAGAGAGAGAGATCTACAATGATATTGAGACTACACAAATTGTGACAAGCAACAATGAAAGTACAATGAAATCAAACTACTGTAACTGGAACAACAAAATAAAAATTGGTTCAGCAAGAGAATGGAAGGATGCCTTTCAGCAATTAGTGTTTATGGGGAGGAAAATAAAGCACATTTTGGGTAACACAACAACCAAAGTTATTAAAAGAGAGAAAATAACTGGGAGGGGGGCACAATCAACCCTACCGAAAAATTGTTTTTGTTTTCTTCAAAATGTTAATCACAAATTCATTAATGGAGGGACAATGCTAGATGTTTGGAGACACAAACAAGTAAACAAGTGTCAGGGGAACAATAGTGAGTCATGTAGAGAGGTGCAACAAGCAATGTCCACTACAAAATTTCAGTTCAGCATATCTTTCACACAAAAGCTAACAATCGATAATTTAAAGTTTCAAATGTTATTAATAATCAATAGAATAATAAATTTTCTTTGGTCATACAGGACTTAAAAAGCTCCTGATTGATAGCTCAAACCCATGCAAGGGTTGTAAAACTAGGTCTTACATTCATAGACAAATGACGGAAGCCAAACAATGAATGAGCAGCACCCCATTGACCAGGCAAATGAAAGTGTCAGTATCCAACTTGGGGCACTTGGTAACTTTTTTAAGTTATTGCTTCAAACAACAAGACAAAATTTTAAACACAACTTTTTTTCCATTTTGGGGGCTTAAGCCATCATTTGGAAGAAAGAATTTAAACCTATGCACACATGGATGATTACACCAGCCTCTACATTTTGTAATATTGCCATTGCCCATTCAGTCACAGGTGAAACTTGGTTAATATTGCCAAAAGCAGGCTCTCAATAATATTTAGTCTCTAAAATTTGAAAAAGAGTGACACAGATTGTACACTAACACAAATGCACCATGCCAGAATGTATAGCACCCCATGAACATAACAGTTCCCTAGACGGGCAAATCTTTCAGAATAGCTCAAAAAAATTCAAGGTGAGGCGCAAAATTTATATGTGCAAATACACATGTCACAATAATCAGTACTAATTGTTACTAAAAATGGCACTTTCATTCCCTGTAAAATTAGTAAATATCCAAAAGCGTAAAGGTCACTTACAGGCCACTAGCATATTTCAGCATTTTCAAAAAACTCATAAAAAATTCTGAGAAAGAGAGAGGGGTGAAGATTTTCTGCACTTATCCTACATCTTTGATAATTTTGTTAAAAAGAGCCTTTTAGTATTGTGTGCCAAAATTGGAACCAATATAAGTCTCTATTCCTTAACATGCATCACAAAAGTACATGGATGACAATAAAGAGATGTTTGCAGAAATTTGCACTTGATCACAGACAAGCTTTCATGACCGACAATCCTCAAATGTTAAAAGCTGACCCAAAGCCTTAAAGTTACATGAGTGCAGGTGCTTTAAAAGCTGCTTGCAAGAACAATACACAACTATGAGAGATGACTCATTATCCTTTGCATGTGATGCTTGCAAACAAGTCATTGAATCTCTATATGTACCAGGATGCTCCTCAGGAGTAGTTATTTAGTAAAGTGACAAGATATGGAAAAGATAAACTGTGCCTACATAAATATCAGCAAAAGAAAGAAGTTCTTCACTTAAGATATTACAAAGAAAACACTAATAGAGTTTCCCCAAGTGCAATAGGAGCAAAGAAACATGGAACACATGCATTACTCAAACCACAAAGAAACAATCTCAAGTCTAACTAAGGATTGGTCTCATTTCTTATAAGTAGGGATGTAAAAGAGAAAGGATGTCAAAACAGTTATCGAAACCAAAAGGATTTTGAGGAATTATAAATGAAACACCTCCCTTTTAAGTGCTGAGTATACAGTAAGAGGTGGAGTCACCTTGTTAAAAGGAAGACAAGATTATAACAACAATAACAACGAAAAATGGAACATGCAAATTTAAACAAACACAACCAGTCTGAACGTTTTCCATCAAACACTTTCACAAAAATGTGACAACAGGGGCAACTATTTTAATTTTTTTTTTCTATACATATATACATGTATATATTTGTATGAATTTTTTTCATTCTGATATGTTAACTTTCAATTGGGTTTTGAAAAGTGAACTGAACAAAAACGACTAGTAGGGTATATAGCTTTACAATTCTTGGCTGAACAAAACATTGTAATTCTTTCCTTGGCGTCAAGTAAATGTTTGTCAAACCTATGCTGATCAGCGCACACATCTCATGCAATGTGAAGTCCGGTGGAGTAAAAATTTGGACATCTTGTCAGACAAGGCTACATCATGGAGACAGTTTTGGCAATAGTGCAGACCACTAAGATTTACAATTAGACAAAAACTAATGAGCACAGCTCAACAACAACTCCCTCACAAAAAGAAGAGAGTAAAACTGTTCCCACAGACGAAGCAGATACTTTGAAAAACAACCACATATCTAAAATCTGCCACTTTCACTTCTCTCATATGCTAGGAATTAAGATTTTACCCTGTACGTTGCTTAATTAAAATTTTAACTTCAATACATACAATTAAATACAAAGACCAAGTGTCTTACTAGCACTGAATGGGGGATGTACAGACCATGACAATTCAGACTATAAGTCAGTTGAGTTCTTTACACCTCATTTTTACACTGGATACCCCCAAGACTCAAACCCAAATCACTGTGACAAAGAAGTTAACAAAGAAAATATAACAAGGAAAATGAAATTGATCTCTACATGAGACTGGTTGCCCCAAAACACCAGTTATGCTTCATTTCGCTGACAGGCAAACCCACCCAACCAATTCCTGGGGACCCGAGGTACAATAGAAACCTACTATCTAGCATAAGAGCAGTGTCACTCAGATTTGGCGTAACAATGTCTCTAGAACACAATATCTCTTTACCAATGTCACATAATAGGTCCTTTTTTTTTCCGTTTTTCTTTTATGATAAATTTAGTAGAAAGAATAGAGATAGGAAATAAGAGATATCATGCAATGTAAATTGCATTTTTTTTTCTCAAAAGCAAAGCACCTCAGAGAGGATGGTTAACAGAGGTATTTATCACCACAGAAGATGTACAAGACACAAGAGTTGCAGACTTTGGCCAAATGAAGTTCACCTTCTTCATTGCAGTATCAATAAAATTTGATGAATTTGGACGAAATAGTCCGACTAATTATGAATGTCATGAAAACACCTCAAGACATTTAAAGCAGAAACTGACTTATCTTAAACAAATAGTATTGATACTGCAAATGATGCTAAAAAATAAATTAAATCACAATATTAAGAATTTGACAGCTGGATTTGACATTTACAAACTGCCAATAATTAGACATAGACAGTTTGTTTCAATTAAGATTCTACCCATGAGCAAACGCAGCAAAACTTACGTGGCATAATAAAATGACCATAAAATACCACACAAGACAAGTTTATATTAAGTGCCATCCTATGAACAATAAAAACTGTTCCATCACAAATATTATAGCTACAAAATGATCTCAAGAAGCCACTAACAAAAATCACAATTGTTTCTTAATAATCTTGTTACATATCAAGTGAAGGTTAAAATTTAGAAAGATTTATCTACAAATACTTCAAGCACATCTTAGACACTAGAAATGTAGGGTCCTGATAAGGAGCAATTGTAACCAAACAATAATTACGCCAGTACACCTAGAATCGTTTCCAGGTTCATGCTTAACGTTATTATCACAGGAGGTTGAAAAAAATGTTACCAGGTAAAATAGATTCTTCATACTCCAATTTAGATATTTCTGATGAAACTTTGCCTAAGAGACCAAAATAATTTAAAACTTGGAGAACTAGTTAGTACAAATAGAAAAAATTGTTTATCCAGTGAGAATGCTGCAATGAACACTAACTGCTCTGCAAATCACAAAGTTGTTAACACCCATTTGTTTATCAGCTTCACAGCATTAATACCAATAATTATGCCAACTATTAGAGAAATCTAGCAGGTAATGTTACTGCCAATGGTAGAAGATTCTTGAGATTACTGGGAAAAATTTGAAAGAAAGGCATCAAACAAATCTTGATAGATTTTGATTAGGAAATTATGGAGATCTATTCCGTCCATTCAGGTACAGATGTCGGAGTCGGCAAAATTCCATTCAGGACTACGTTCGATCTTTGATAAAAATGTCTCATCAGATATACAACATTGAAAAGTGATGAGCTCCAACATCAGTCGTTGGATCCACCAAGACAGGAATGCATTAATGAAAAATACATCAAATGGACAAGAGAACCAATAGTGATAAACAGACTTAACCTCCACATCCTAAAGTAAAAAAGAGCATTGAAATATGGTCAATGAAATCAGAGAATCAATTAACAGCTACAACAGATTGACTATCGTATCTTGAATGAGCTCACACATTTAACTGATAAAAATTCTTTTTTCGTTTGAAGTTTCATAATAATTCAATAGGCATCCTATGAACTAATTTATTGCTACTTAAAACATGAGTGTAAGCAGTACGGATTACAATACTAGTACCCCACACTATTTTAACTTTTTTTTTCTCAGAAGTATTTTTGTTTTCTATAACTTATGTTTAAACATTCTGCTCCTTTAAATGTAAATACACACATACACCTTCACATATTTATGAATGTGTATGACACACATGACTCAGAGAGTGCATAAATAGACACACACTTGAACATGTGAATATAAACTGGTGAATCTTTAACAATATTTAGCTTAACAATTAAAGAAAACAATACCTTCACTAGTCATAAAATATGATAATAGGCACCACAATAAGGGCAATATTTTAAAATCTAATACCATCTTGGAGCACACAAAGTACTTTAAAAAATACACACCTATACAGCTCACAAACATTCAGAAATACTCAAATAAAATGGCACTTCTTACAGCATGTTCTGTTCAGAATTAGTCACTTGTAAAACAGGAATGCACACATAAAAACGTACACTCCATATGAATAACACTTCAAAACAGTATCACAATATATATCTGATAGATTGAAAGTTGGGACCTGTCCTGAGTAAGTAAGAGCTACTGAATTCAATAACTTCCATAATGAGGAAATGTTTCCTTACAGCTGTTGGATAGATGTGCACTAGCATTATTCGATTACAATAACATGCACTGTAATACAAGCAGAGCTATGTACATTCTTCTGCATGTGAAACAACTTGGAAACATAGAATCATGGGAGAAACAGAAAAAAAACAAAAACAAAATGGCAGTACGTGTATAAAGAGCTACGAGAAATTTTAGACATACATGTTTAACTAAATTAGTACAAACTTAATCATTACCTTCAATAAAAAAACAACAAAATAAAATCATCAGTCTTTGTCATATGGTGAAAAGTACAATTGGTTTTCATCCCTGAAGAGTAACATTTTAGACAACTCGGGAGAGACCAATATCTTCTTGCCTGAATAGGAACCAGACCTGTCTAAAAATAGGTAAATAACACTTCTCTGATTGATGAATCAAAACATCAAAATGTCCCATAAGCTTTCGTATAGATGAGAAGTTTTCACATTGAACACATACCAGACAAATTACATTTAAGTCTAAATGCACATATTGCCAGCACTATAATACACAATCAAGAAAATTCAGCATGAAATAAGTCTCAAATCAACATTAGATGAGAGTAAACATAATGACTCTTTTTCCACTTTGACTATGTCTTAACAATGACTATGAGATCGAGCTAGGCTATAAACACCTGGCAAATACAATGGTAATCAATTGAAGGCAGACCAATCACCAATCAGAAAAGACGTGACCTCACATGCCCAGTAACCTTACAAAAACCTAACACCTTTACATTTTAGTCTGAATGACGATCAACACAAGATTGTTCAGTCCACGTAAAGTGTGTTAAGGACCAAAACACAGTGGTTGTTCTTTGCCAAAGTAACAACATAGCCATCTGACGTTATCTTCAGTCCACAGCATCGGGATACCTGAAACAATTGAAATGAAATGTTCAAAGTGTATTGAATCAAAACAAATAAGCAAAAGAGAAAACATGCTCCCTTCCAAAGTTAATACCTTGACATGAGGGCACTCAAATTCTGATAGCTGCTCTCCATTTTTGTTAAAAACAACAACATGGAATCTGTTACCATGGGAGTCCCCTACAACCACATCCCCTGCATCCGAAACTTCAATGCCATTCGGATAGTGAGTAAGAGGTTCACGTCCAATTCGCCTTTTGAACTTTCCATCTTCATCAAAGACCACAACAGCATGGCCTTTGAAGTCACACACATAAAACTCTCGTCCTGAACAGAGGAAAGAGTTCTAGTGTTATCATTGAGGACATAAACTCAACAACTTTTCTCTCTTCTGTAATTCTATTACCTGACACAGTAATATCAGATGGCTCCATCATATAGTCACTGCAGTTGAACCATGAACTAATTCCACCCGTTTCAGATATGACAAAAACTGTGGGGGAAACACTATCAACTGCAACAATGTGCCCTGATTGTGTAACGGCCAGACCAGCCAGGATTTCAATGTACCTAAAGTTAAATCATACGTTAGACACAAAGACATAGAGAGAGGACAAAAGAAATTACTCACACATAGTGAAAGTATACAGACCTTATGGCAATCTTCCTGACAAAATGGCCATTCTTGGTAAATATTTGAAGGCGGGACCTCTCGTTGCCCCGATCACAAACAACAAACTTGCCAGAGTTGCGAATTACAGCAACTTTCCGAGGGTAGAAGAGCTGTCCTTCCTCTTTACCAGCAACACCAAATTGGAACTTGAACTGCCCCATTTTATCAAATACCTGAGAATTCAAAAGGATGTGTTAAGTATGGTGATATCTTCACAACTCAGAGAGCTCTGAGACATCCAATGAATGACTTTGTGACTTGAATTTCAAAACACATGCAGTTTTGATAACGTACTTGAATGCGATGATTGTTAGTGTCAGCCACAACTATGTCTTCATCACAACCTAGGCAAAATCCATGTGGGCTACTAAATTGACCTTTACCATTCCCAACTGTGCCAAACTTCAGACGAACGTCCATTGCCATAACTTTACCACCATCACGATTCATTGGAAAGGACCCTGAAGTGAAGATTTTGTTTACATCATAGGCCACATAACTCACAGCTCAAGAGAAGTGAATCATAATAATGGCAAGCAAGACATTTCTTACCTGAATGAGCACTCAAAATTGGTTCATCTGTCTCTGAGAGAATGCGGAAATTGTTTCCTTTGCAGTTAAGAGTTGGAGAAGTTAGTCCCATAGGTGTTAAAGGAGGGGATGGGCGTCCAAGTAAACCAGATCCACCATTCAATGACTCAGGATTCATATCTAGAAGGACATGGTCATTAATTTTGGGTGCCAACAGAGATTTGTTTCAACAGGAGCCTGCCTCTTACCATGATCACCAATTGACATTCCACCAAGTTTTGCCAATGCTTGCAAGTTCTTCAGAGCTTGATTTTGGGAACCCATGTTACCTGAGAGTATGTCATTAAAAGACATAGGCGAGGTTGGGTTAGAGGACAAAGATGGATGGCTTTCCATATCGACCTGCATAAAGGGCTTTGTTTTAGTAACAAAAGTCTGAAAAGTGAGAGAATTTACACAACAAACAGCAAACTTTGACATTACCTTGTCAGCCAAGCTTGCAAGCTGCGTAAGATTGTACTCCTGAATACTTGTAAGACGAGCACAAAGGGCATTCTGAGAAGATGACATTGATGGGGACTGCGCTGTTGGTGTTTCAGGCTTAGCAGGGACACCATATCCAGTAATTTGACTTATTTCGCTGTCATATGAAGAGACAGGACTACTGGTCACAGAACTTGCATAGCCATTTAACAGACTGGAGGTAGTTGCAGCATTGTACGAGGATTGAACCCGTCCTGTACCAGGCACAGTGGTTCTCTCTCCGTTGGATGAAACGGTGGAAAATGTTGGGGAGGGACTGCTCTCATCCCTTGCCATCAATGACTGAGGCACTATCTGGACATTCGTGTTCGCGGGCGGCGGAGGAGGAGGTGGGAAAATGGCAGACATTGTGTCTGCGGTGGTTGGAACTTCAGGAGTAATTGTTTGGCATTTCAAAGCTCCAAAGGTAGCCTGGAAAAGAAACATAATACCATATGAAATGCAGGAATTCGGGGGATGGAGGATTGTAGGGATAACAAGCTACTACAAGCAATCACCTTCACGGCTGCCTGGAATTTGGTGCTGTCAGTGATGAATTCAATGGAGGTATTAACTTCAGGTTCTGGAGAAGTTGCTAAAATTTTATGAAGTTGAGCAATGACAAGGTTTCCCAGAGAGACAATTTCCACAGTATTTCCTTGCTTCAAGAGACGGGAAGTAAATTTGCAAGAATCATCCACTTTGTCCATTGTCTTCTCAACCCTGGAACAACCAATTACAAGTCTGCCTAAGTAAACACGACGTAAGATGGTCACATGTTACCCACATTATCATGACTTACATGTGGTGAGAACCCATAATGCGCAACTCCTTTTGTTTGTGGATGGAGTGAAGCTCCTTGAGAAGATCTTCCTGGCACATCTCAAGAAACGCCTTGTAACTCTGCGGTGACAAACAAGTACACTTGAAGATTTGAATACACAGAGAGAAAGGTGAATGTAACTCAATTCTCGGCAATAAAGACAAACCTGAAAGGTCTCTTTGATGAGGTCCTGTGCAGCATCGCGCTGGGCTTGAAGCTCTGTCAAGGCATTATCCAAATCGGAGGATGCTACTTCAAAAACACTCGACTTTCTCTTCACTTCATGCACCAAGCTCTCCAACTCTTCTTGAAATGTTGGGGCAGCAGTGGTAAGTCGTTCATACCGATGGTGAGGAGCAACATGATCCGATAGAACACAGTCATTGCATATGGGAATCTAAAAAGGTTATTTTGAAAAAGTTAATTACTCAAAACTAATTTCATAAAAGTTAATAAAAGATAGCTTGCTAGCTAAATCTTTACCCGGCATGAGTGACAGTACAGCTTGAGGCACTCAGCTGGGTGAGCCGAGCAGTAGATGGGCTTGTGAATCGGAACTGGGTCATTCCCTTCACCAGCTTTCTGGCGAAGCTCTTCAAAGGGAACAACATGATGATTCTCAAAGCACCGCATAAACTACAAGACAAAATGTGACTATCAGTAAATTTAAATCACTTTCTGCTGCATTGAAATTGACAATGTTCCTCAATAACAACCTCAATTAAGTACTGAAAGAATGTCCTTTACCTGGTGAGCTGTATTGCAATTTGCACACAAAAAATTTGCACAGTCAGAGCAACGAGAAACAGCAACTTCTTTGGTTTTGCAGCTAGTGCATACAACAGTCAAATCCTGAATTGCACACATATCCAACAGGTTGCTCATCACATAGTTCAAGGGTAAATCGGCAGCTCCTTTGCCTGCAACCTGCAAAAAACCCAATATAGACAGAAAACTGGCAGATATCACAAAAAAGTGAATCAGTTACATGAGAGAGATTCAGACTCATTATTTACCTTAGTTTCCTGCTCACAAATTGGGCAAGCAAGAATGTGATCATGGCTCTTGACATCACCAGACTCATCAATTAAAAGCTTATCAATACACTCTTCACAGAATGTATGCAAACAAGACAAAAGTCTGGGTTTGCATAATTTTTCCTTGCAAATTTTACAGGAGTACTCCACTTGTGGTTTAGGACTAGAATCTTCCAAAGAACCATCGGAGAAATCATCCCCGAAGGTGTCACTGTCATTGGAAAGTAAATCCATTTGCTTACTGGTTCCAAGACATAAAATGAGTTAAGATTATCTCCCAGGGAAATAGGCTGGGGCTTCAGTTAATTCTTGAAAGAAAACCAATAGGTTTTCAATACATGAGGTCATGAAGCTGTGTCAGCGCCCGGTTGTAAAGATGTAATTCTGCAACAATATTTCAAAACATCAAAGAAATGTGGTAGATCAAAAAAAAGAGAACAATTCTTGCATGCAAGAAAACAGAAACCTTAAATAATTTGTCAAGTCAACCTCCCAAATAACATATAAAATGAGGAGGAAAGTATGCCGATTTATGTATTTGCAAAAAACCTCCTGAAACTTTCTCATGGAAAATTGATTGAAATATATCCACAGTTAGTACAAAATAGGTTTTAACAGAGATTTGTTGTGGAAGGGTAGGGGCGAAGCTACGACCACAAATTCGCGATGTAATGCAGGAACTTGAAATATTTGACCGAAAGCTGCGGGTCAAGAAAAACTACATGATCTAAAAAAGAGCAAGGTTCAAGCCAGAGACACTTGCCTCCGGTAAGATTTCAAGAACTGGAACGACCTTGGTTATGAGGTGAGGCGGTTGAGGTTAGGTTCCACCTGAAGGACCTAATAGTGTGAATGGATCTTAACGGCAGACGTTGAACGTCAATGAGCTCTTTCGAGACCTAACGCCGCTGGACGCAACTGTGCCACACTTCGATACACCGTTCGGCACTGGTTAGCAGAGCCTGACCAGGAAACTAAAAACTACACACACGGACGGAGGCCCCGTTCCCAGCTCACCTGTCAACCGATATAACAGGGGAACAGGCACACCCCCCGACCACGACTCTACAGCGCCTCGAGGATCGGGCAGCACGTATCACGAAGGATCGTCCAATACGGGGGAAACGGGCGCCTTTGAGGATACCCATGGACTTACCGTCGTGGTGCGCACTTGCCCCGACTCGGAACACCAAACATGAGGCAATGCCAGACTCAAGATGGCGTGACACTTGCACGCCGCCTGTAGCCTAGGTTGTCGCAGGGAAGGCTGGTCACCGACGGCTTGACTGCGTCCCCGTCGGGCTCAACTAATCGGGCGCACAGATCAATGAGTAACTTTTTCGGCTGGAGTTGGGCCGTGTCGCTTCGCTTTCTTCGCTTGGGCGCACAGAGCCCAGCCAACCAAACCGATAAGAGATTTTATATTTCGAAGGTGTTTTCGTCCAGGCTTGTTCCACAAACAACGCACGGCGAGCTGCGAAACCACTGACTCTCGGCTTACACGCCAACGACCATGGTGTCAAATTGGCCTGGCCATGGAAATCTCTTCGGAAAAACAGTGGATTTCTAGGATTTGATAAGATAGATTGGGTGCCACTTTTGCCATGCACTAGATTCTTGTTTGCCCCTTCAGCCGCGCGAGGGCGCCCCCTGTCTCCTGCCCGCAACCGCGCTTGACCCTCGCGTTACACCACAGGATTCGATGAAAATTTTGGACAAGGCCAAGTAATTTCTGGCCAGAATCTCACGAAGAAGTCCGTAACGACGTTAAAACGTCATCCCCACGAATTCTAATTGTAAATTGTCTAAATTCACAATCGCAGCGCAGCGTCTTTACAATCCCCCTATCCATCCAGCCCAGTACGAAAAGTTTAGCGACCAGAACACCTCTTCACGCTCCAAGAGACTTGAGATTCATATTTAACAACTAAAGTGTTTTCAGCATGGTGAAGCATACAAGCCCCGTTTAGATACATATTTTTCCAAGATCAGCTCTTGAAAAAGTATTGGCCACCAGGCAGCTCAGTGGAACTTCCCTGTAGACTTCTCATACCGCACTGAAAATCCGACGCACCGCAAATACGGATTCGGACTAGTCCAGCAGAAGAAATGAACTACAGCCCAAACATCGCACATGTTCGTCCCGTGTTAACGCCTTTTTTGGCGTTTTGCTTCAACAATGCACCGTTTTATGACACTGAAGAAGCTGCACATCAAAAGTCTCAACACTGGGTCAACAGGATTGCGCAATTCAAGGGCCTGTACATTATGTAATAGAATATCTCCACACTTACCGTTCACAGGTACTGTTCAAAGCATAAGTGTTATTTTTATTTCCAGCCTTGAACCAACGTTGATATTTTCTTGTCTTGACTCTATTTTCTCGGCAGAACAAAATTTTCTCTTATTATTCTTTGTAGTCCATCATTTAAAACTTACGAGTTCAGTGAATAATTATTTTTAAATGTATCAATAACCTTAACGTCAATGCCATTCAACTTCCTTGAATTATGGCGTACAAAGTGAACCTTGATTTTGTATCTGAATGCCGGTCTTCATTTTTATGAACCCATGATGTTTTGCTCTAATTTCCAGACTATGTGGGTTCTTCAAGAGTGCATTCTACTTGGTTAAACCCAGAACATGTAACCTTTGTCGCTAATAAGAAAAAACGAAGATTTAAGCTAGGAAATGTTGTCCTTACACATGCTGATGGTAAGTTCAATATTTCTGTAGACAGCAGATAACATCCCTTTATTAACTCTTTGTTTTAATAATGAATACAAACATTTTTAGGAAAACCCAAACGGAAAACGAAAATTACCCTGTTGGATTCGAAGGAAACGGTAGAAGAAACCTCCCTTGACGTACAATCATTTCTGACCAGCTCTTCCTCTTCCCCAGCGTTTTCCATGTCCAACTTAGGACGTGTGGGTATCACAATCATATTGCCACCTAATTCAACCAGGAACCTTTCTCATCATCAACTAACTCCTGCTTCTAATGAAGAGTTATCAACAATGCCAAAACAGGCCCCCACATTGAGGCAGTCATCAGCCCTTTCACAAGAAGCGTTAGACATTTTATTGAGAGGAATTGCCAGAAATAAGTTGTTAATGCGAGAATATCTTTCACCAAGTGCTGAACCCAATGCAAGAAGGATGATGAACTCTGAACAGATCCCTGAGATAACTTCCATCGCATCGAGTCTGAAATCTTATACCTCAATGGCACAAGAAGCTTTGAAGTCCAGTGAGCCAGTGGAAAACGCTTCATGTTTGGAAAGCACATCACTGGAAGAGATTATATCCAAGATGAAGAATGGTCAGAAGGAAAAGCCAATCATTAAGAAACAATTGGTGCTAAGAGGAAATATTACTAAACAAAAAAGAATATTCCGTAGAGCTGCATACATTGATGTTTGCTTAAACTCTGGGAAAGTGAAGAATGCCCTCTACTATGCTTCTAAAGGATTGCAGTTCTTTCCAAATGTTCCCTGCCGAAACCTTATTTTGGAACCACTTTTTAGTCATGCTGCCCATGAGAAAAATCCAACGGCAGTCACACATGCCTTGATTCTGGCCAACAAATACAATACTCCATTGACTGTTTCTTCTTATATTGTTGTATTTGAAATGTTGGCTTCAATGCCCGCGACCATAGGAAACCTCGAAATTGCAAGAAGTCTAGTTCAGAATATGATAAAAGAAAATGTGACGGTTGATGACCTGGTGAAGTGTTGTAATGGTAGGGAAGTTCTAATCCAGAGGGTTCTTAGAAGCATTCAGTCAACTGGACTGCTTAGTGAGAAGTATTCTAAAAGCAAAGGTTCCAAGTACCCTGTTACAAACCCAGCCACATGCTACCAGTCCCCAGCTACTGGGCTGTTACCTGTAGACAAAGCTGATAAATTAATTGATGAACAAATTTCCATTCACAGCTCCTTTGGTTATAAGGTGAAAAACATTGCCTGTACCCTTTCTGAGTCAGAGATCAATAAGCTGATTGCCAACCAAAAAGAAGTTGAAGATGGCTGGAGGGAATCCCTTATTCCTGGCTTCCAAAGTAGCATGCAAGCTCTTAAATCTGATAAGTCTGGCTATCAGTTAATGAGCTTCTTAGATTCTCTTCCGGTGGAAACCTTTGCAGATTTAGTTATACAAGAAATCCATGACCGAATTGATGACTCAGATAAACAGTCTGTAGGATTCATCTATGCTCAGATCGCATTGGGGCGGAAAGTAAAGGAAGTCTATGATATGGAAGTTATGAAAAAATATGGTATTTTGAACAAGGCCAAGCAAGCGCATATAGATTATTGTAAGCATTATCTTAATCCGGATAGCTCTCCGCCTGGTCCTTCTAATCCCAGAGAAGTGTGGGACAGTGTAGTTAAAAACATGCAGTATAATGATTCTTGTACAAATTTCTTGTTGCGGGAGTGGTATCCAGAACTTTACCTCAAAATTGGAAAGTTTCTGTATGACATATTGTTGAAAGATGTCAAAATCGATGAAAACATTGCCCTGGAGGGTTCAGAACCCCACATGGTGCCAGCCTTGTATGTAGTTTTCCGCAAAACAACAAAAGGATATCAGAAGCAGCTTAAAATGCACCCCTCAGTTCATTATGTATTTCCAAACAAGATGCAGCCTTTCCTGAAAATGAATCCTTATGAGCTGCCTATGGTGTGTCCCCCTAGGCCCTGGACAAGTGCAACAAATGGTGTCTACACCCTTTCAACTCCACTATTTCAGAGGTAAACCCTGTGATGGTTCAGCAAGAGTTCAGAGTTTGTGGGTATCTGGGGAAATGCTTTTCAACCTTTTTAACCAATTTTGTTGGCATCTTTTTGTCTGTGTCAGAAATCCGGAAACACGTATTGGTGCAGAGGCTTTGGAAGAAAATTATTTAAGTGTTCCTGCAGAGCAACTTTATCCTAGTTTGGATTCTCTCAACCAACTTGGATCAGTGCCTTGGAAGATAAACAATCCAGTAAGGGGGTTTCTTGTCAGTACTGTTAAATGAGCAGTCCTCGGCTTATATATGTATTCACAATTGTCCATGTACCTTTTTCTTTGTAGGTGCTAGATGTGATCTGTGAAGTTTTCAATTCTGGAGGCTCCGAAATACTAACAATTCCTGCCCCACCCTCAGCTGCTATTCCTGAGCCACCAATGCCAGCAAATGTGTCACTTACTGACCGGTTAAAAATCACCAAAGAGCGTAACCGTATTAGGCAGGAGAATGCTGCAATGTACAGTCAGTGGTGTGACACACTGTACAAACTTTGCATAGCCAATGAGGTATGTTTATAAAAAGTTATTCAGTAATTTTAATGTCAAGTATTGAAACATGAGCCTGCTTTTTTTTCATATTCATGTTTTCTTTTAGTTTCGAGATCGTGTGTTCTGGCTACCACATAACATGGATTTCCGAGGGCGTGTTTATCCAGTGTGCCCACATCTTCAGCATATGAGTAATGATATGGCTCGTTCTTTGCTTATTTTCGGGAAAGGTGAAAAATTGGGACCTGATGGATTAAATTGGTTAAAGGTAAAAATATTTGTCCTCATTGTTTTTTTGGTTTTTGTACTTTGTTTTACATTGTTAAATTTTGTATTTTTGTTTTTATATTATAGCTGCATGCTATCAATTTAATTGGAGAAATGAGCAGAGATTCCTTAGATGCAAGGTTGGCATATGCAAATGAAGTAATGCCTAAAATTCTTGACTCTGCAGAAAGACCTCTGACTGTAAGCTGTATTTCTGAGAAGTGCCCTCATACATTATACTTGGCATTTAATTGTCTCTTCTCTTCAAATAATTTTTTTGGTCTCTTTTTAATTGTAGGGTGAAAAGTGGTGGATGAATTCCGAGTACCCTTGGCAAACACTGGCAGCTTGCAAGGAAATTTCTGCTGCCATTTCAAGTGCTGATCCAGCCAACTTTATAAGTCATTTTCCTGTCCACCAAGATGGCTCATGCAATGGCTTGCAGCACTATGCTGCCATGGGACGAGATACATTGGGTGCGCAGTCGGTCAACCTTGTCGATACCGATATACCATCTGATGTCTATTCGTGTGTCGCGGAAAGTGTGAGTTGGATACAGACGTAGATGATGGTAGATGCCTTTTATAGCCCCTTCCCGTCCGTGATCATTGCTCAGTTTAATCTTACAGGTTGAAAAGCAAAGAGCGAGAGATGCTGCTAATGGGGAGAAGCTAGCCAAGAGCTTGGAAGGATTTATCATCCGAAAAGTTGTCAAGCAAACTATAATGACATCAGTTTATGGTGTAACAAATTATGGAGCCCAGTTGCAAATTGAGGGTCAGCTAAAAGGTTGTTTAGGGTTACTTCCACATATTTTGAATTTTATCTAAGTGTCAAGACCTAACTCTTTAACACTTGTTTTCAGCTTTAAAGTTTCCTCCAGATGATGTCACACCAGCTGCTTCATATGTTGCCAAATTGGTTTTCCAAAGCTTAGGCGAAATGTTCACAACTAGCAGAAAAACCATGGTACTATGATATATTTATGACCCATTGGTCTCAATCAGTAGGAAACAAAGGAAAATTCTCAAAATATGCCCAATTTTGTGAATGTAACATTGCTTCTTTTCTCTGCAGGAGTGGCTGACTAACTGTGCAAGTGGTATTGTTAAGTCAAAGAATATGCCTGTAAAATGGGTCACCCCTCTGGGTTTGCCTGTAATTCAGCCATATTTTAAAAAGAATTTTGCCAAAATAGACTCTTTGAATTTACCTGATGACGAGTGGATTAATCCATCTCTGTATAGGTATGTTGCAAGCTAAAATATACAATTGTTTGTAAATGGAACAATATCTTGTTATTAGATAATATTTCTGTGTTTTCCAGGATACCAGTCCTCCAGAAACAGCGTAATGCCTTTTCTCCCAATTTTGTTCACTCTTTGGATTCCTGCCACATGATTCTGACTGGGCTGCATTGTGAACAAGCTGGTATCACATATGTTTCTGTCCATGATTGCTATTGGGTGCATGCCAAAAATGTTGCCGCGATGAGCAAGGTAAAATGTTGTTGGTCTTTTGTTCAAAATAAGCCTAAAGAAAGGTATACTGTAACAGATGTCTTTCACCTTACAGATATGTCGTGAACAGTTTGTAGCTCTACACTCAGAACCAATTTTAGAAGATTTGGCCAAGTTTTTAATTGAGACATATATTACAAAGTATGGCTTTGTTCAGATCACATTAAGGAATTGGAAACGTAATGAATGTTATTGAACTTCTTGACAACAATTTGTGTTTACAGGGGTGACTCTACAGGAGTTGAAGGAGTAGAAGAACGCCGTCTTCAACGTCTGTTTGCTAGTGTGCCACCTAAAGGAACATTTGACCTGAATCTAGTGTTAAATTCCAAGTACTTCTTCAGTTGAAATGGAAGATACGTACCTATCTTTATATAGTTGTCTTTTGCTAGTTAGCCTGCTTTCAATCAAGGGGCTGCTATCGTGTGATATTTGTCTAAAAGTCAATATGTGACACTGACCTACCTATCATTATTACGATGGGCCATTGCCCAGTTAAATGTAGTTTTATTATATGTAGGACATGAAAAGGATTTACTGCTGGAACTTTATTTTGAAAACTCTAGCAACTTAAATGTGATTTTCCTGCCCCAAATTAATTAAAGCACAGTGGAATGAGAAAGGGATAGTGGTTCTGGAGCGTATTGATACCTTTCCTTGATAAGAGAATGAATGAATAGGGCTTCCATATCCACGCAGGATGCAATATAGATTTTATTAACAAGTGCAACATGTTAGGATTCCAGAGACACATCTAGCACTAGCATATATGCAATCCACTTAATAACAATTTGAACTCCCAACAATAGACACCTGTCTAATAACAAATTAATATATTCTCCATTCAATTTTGGCTATTTTTGAGTCACTACTAGAGTTTATTCTTCTTGACACCAGTTTATCATAAGGTTCTGTTGCCGTTGTCCTTCTGTTTCAGTTGGGCAGGAATGGACAGAACATAACAGCGCACCCAAGTACTTACCACATTTTAAATTATGTTCATTACCCAAGTAAAAGGGCTGACCCATTAATACACCCTCGGGAGTTTTCTGTAACACAATTCGTATGGGGTAGACATCAAATCAACAGTCCAGTCTTATTGTTAACAAGGCAGGTAACAGTCAAAGAATACTTTTGTTAGTCTGAGAATTCAGTTTTAGCTAATCAAGATTGGATCTCTATACTAGACAAAAATATTTGGTTAACATTACTTTTTGAACCTGTGGTGTGTGTGTGCGCTGGGGCGGCTCCACAATTGTTTTTCGGAAACCATCCGACTGTCTTACTGAATCATTGTTGACTGCGACACACTAAGGAGGCTACATTAACACTATGGACACCTTACCCTCGTCTTCTTCTTGCCGTGGTTTGGAGCGCCACCACGCGGCACGGTAGTAGTGGTTTACTAATGACCAGCTCCAGGCATTAGCCGTTACAAAATCGAATCAGTGCGCTATCCTGATGATCCTCTGTCCAGTGAAACAGTGAAACATACCCGGGGAAACTGCATCGACGCGCTAAGTCCTACTATCTAGAGACATCACAGACATTGGAACTCACGCACTCTCACTAGAGTCCTACATGTAGGACAGCAAACAACAACAAATCCACTCATTCGGAAAGGGTTGTGGGGGATTGAGGAAAGCAACTCTCGAGCACTAAACTGGAAACGCACCCTACGTTTGGACATACGTAAAAAGCCTTCGTTCTTCTGGAACCCTTCCTACCACACGAACACGACTATGGACCATCTGAAAGGTCATTCCCGACAATGGTAAAACAGAAAGGGGCGCATCCAGGAGAGCACAGGGACAGGAAAGAAGCTTTTACTTTATGTAGACATTTTGTGATTTTTCTAGATAACTGTTTTCTTCTGAAACTAACTGTCCTGATATCAATTGGCGAGGTTTTTTTTTTAAAAAAAAAAATTTATGGACAAGAACCCCCATGATGTCACCATGTATCAGGGTCACTTTTTAAAACACAAAACGAATCTATTATTGCGTAGACGTAGTTTGGGAGCTGTTTTCGCTCGCAGGCGCAGGCGGGACTCGTCTAGAATCGACGGCGCTCCAGAGCTTCGCCGTGGACGTGTTCGCGGACCTGGGCCTCCAGGGCCAGGGGGTCGACGACCACCTCGGCGCGGCCTTCCTGCTCGCCGTCCTCCTGGCTCTGCTCCGGCGTGGTCGTGATGCAGTCGCAGTCGTCGCTCGCCGCGCTGTCCTGGCTGGCCCCGACCTGGGGCACGGGGAGCACCACGTCAACCACCGCCCTCCGTCCACCACACGAGGCGAGCAGCGAGGCGCCTACCTTGGACGTGCGGGCGAGCCTGGGCCTCAAGCGGGGCCGCACCCAGGTGGGCTGCGCGCGGTTCTGGTTCGGCGCCGCGTGCAGGGTCACCATGTCCGGCCTGCCACAAGCAAAGAAACAGGAAATGTTTATTAAAGTGGTGTTTCTCCTCGCCGCGCAAAGGCAGTTTTTTGTTGTTGTTTTTTTTTGGGGGGGGAGGGAGGAAGGGAGTGGCGCAGTAGTACCCACCCCGAGCTGCCACCCACGCCCACGCCGACGGGCAGCACGTAAAGACGCTGCTTGTGACTGCAGCCGCTGGGGTGCGGCGTGGAGCTCCCCGAGCCGGCCGAGTCCGTGGACAGCTGGCCGTCGGCGTCCTGGTCCGTGTCCGCGTCCTGCCCGGTGTCCACGCCGGTGTCTGCCGCCGTGTCCGCGGCCTGGCCGTGCTGCGTGGGCTGCGCGCCGAACGCCGAGTCGGAGCCGCTGTCCGCGAACTCGCCATCCCTGCGAGCCAAACCGGCGGCATAAACGGAGACCGCTCTATAAGACAGTCCTCCCCTTCCTTTCCCGACTCTCCTTACTTGAGAGAGGCTGTCTCCAGGGTGGCGATCCTGGCGAGGGGCGCGCAGGCCTCGCCGTACGCCACCTCGGCCAGCTCGAAGGACTCGCAGGCCGCGCCGTACGGCAGCGCGCGGCAGGTGGACGAGTTGGAGTGTGCGGACACGTCGCCCGCGTCCGAGTGCTGGCGGTGCGCGGGGCTGAGGCTGAGCGCGGCGGCCTGGCCGCGGTGCGCGGGGCTGCGGCAGGGCGTCGTCAGCCTCGGCGTCAGCGACTGGCTGCGTCCCTGCGCGCCGAGCCTGGGCGCCCTGGCGGCCTGCGCCCGGCACGGCGCCTGGTTGAGCACAGCGGCGAGCGCGCCCAGCTCGCTACCCATGCTGCCGGCGGGACTGCCCACTTCCGGTGACGAGTCAATCACCTGCCAACAGAACAACACCAACATTCCGGCTCACGTATTTTCAACACCAGTGTCGCCAAAACGTCAGGAGGCGATAATGCCCACGATGCGTACCGGTGCCCGGAGGGTTGGCAACCTCTTACTCACCCCTAGCGGCGACCGCAGTGCGTAGGGCTTAGGCCGCTTGTGGGCCCCGGGCACCGCCGCCACCGCCGCCACCCCCGAGGGCCTGGGGCAGTGGCTGTGCCGCCGCGCCTTGACGGCGGCCTTCACGGCGGCGGCGGACAGCGGCGGCTCCGAGGTGGCCGTCGTGGCCGCGGTGCCGAGCGCGTCCTCCAGGCGCTGCAGCTGCCTGCTCTCGCGGCGCGGCGCGAGGTGGCGCTGCTGGTGGTGCTGCTGGTGGAGGTGCAGCCGCTCGTGGAGGTGGCGCGTCGGCGGGTTGGGCAGCATGGAGGCCCTGCGTCACAACCCTCATGCAGCAGTGTTGCAACGAAAAAAAAAACAGGCAAAAAAAAAATTTCCACGGTGCAACGGTGTTGAAAGGGTTGCCTGTTTTGGGACCTTAGCCGTGAGAATTTTGGCCCACTGTGTGGCTGGCGAGGGGGGATCACTCGAAAAATCATCGTACACAAGGAAAAAAAAATCAAAATTAAAATGAGAAAAAATCAAAATTAATCAAAAAATTAAATTTAAAAAAATATTACTGTAAAAAGAGAAAAGTGTTCCTATTTCTTTGGTTTACAGTGTGTTTTTATAACATTTCTTCTTTTTGACCAACTATTTGGTTATATAGTAAGTCAAAAGCTCACATTCTTTCGTGTATCACACTTCAGACTTCAATAACCCCTGTAATTAAGGCAATTGTACTCAGAGGTGAAAAAAAAATCAATTGAATAAAATCAAAATTTAAAAAAAAAATAATCCAAAAATCATTGTACACTTTGCACCTTAGTGATCCCCCTTTCGAAGGCTGGCCTGTGCGCAGTGCGCAGCAGCGAGCAGAGCGCCTGTGAAGCGCGGGGTAGGCATCGCCGCGAGGCACGGGTGCGGCGGCCGGGGCCGGCGGCCTGTCTCCCGGGCGCTCAGCGCTGCCGACTGCCGATGCGCCGACGCGGCGACCCTCACAGTTTGAGGGCGTCTACACCGTACTCATCCTCAGGCCGAGCGTCCCACCAAATCGCGCGTTAAGTGGCGGCGCTTGACGCAAATGTCATTATGAATCTGGAGCGATCTGGAGGAAAGGTGGGAGTTTTGGAAACTGGAGATGGAGGCAACTCCTTCCGAAAGCTAGTCCCGCGGGTCCTGGTGTAGGATGCGATGCAGGCAACGCGAGTGAGAGTGCAAGCTGCGATATGATGAATGTGCTGGAGATACCCCGGGGGGAGGGGGCGGGGCAGGGGGTAGCGCCTGGCCGTGGCGCGTCGTGTTCAGGTTGGATAAACGTCGTCTCTGGACGTCTCATTTTTCTCCCGCGAAGCGTTAGAGCGTTGGAGCGGCAGAGGGTGGCTGGCGAAGGGCGTGCCGGGCCGCCGATGATGAAACGGCTTTCTCGGCGTGAACCGGCGAATTACGGCGCCAGTTTCGTTTCTTCCGGAAAAATAGCTTTTTTATATATTTCTCCGAAAGCTTTGCAAGAACCTTTTGGATTACTCAAATAACTTCATCCTGCTTGCAGAACTTTTATTTTTAATTTCACGTTTTACTTGTGACCCTGCGATGGCGGCCCGCTGTGCGTGTTCCGCGCACTGAGTGCGGCTCTGCTCTGCCCTCCGTCGCCTCGACGTCGCCTCGACGCTCGGCACTGACCTGCGCACGGCGGAGATGGCCACCTTGGCCTCCAGCAGGCTGCAGCCGCCCAGCGAGGAGAAGCGGATGGGCAGCGGGCGGTCGTCGGCGTCCTCGGGCCGGCCGGGGCCGTGGTCCCCGAAGGCGGCGCGCGGCAGCAGCCCGCCGCCGGCCCACGCGCCCGCGTCCACCGCGCCGCCCGCGCTGCCGCCCACGGCCAGCGACCCCCGCGGGCCGAGGAGGCCGAGCGGGCCCATGCCCACGGGGCCCACGGGGGCGGACAGCGCGCCCAGGCTGCGGCGCGGCACGCGGCCCGTCACCACGGTCTGCATGTAGATGGCGGCGGCCACCGCCTCCTGTGCGGCAACGGGGCGACCGTTAGGCTACACCGCCAAAACGCTCGCAATGAAGACACCGTGGGATGGCTCACCTGTTGGTCCTCCTCCTCGACCACGGCCTGGGCCGCGGCTAGCCGGACCTCCTTGATGGCGGCGCGCCGCGGCCGGCAGCGGCTCTTGTACAGCACCAGCAGCACCATCATGCCGAAGAAGCCGCCCAGCGTGGCTGCGATGCGCACCTGTGGACCACAAGTCCTGGGTTCAAACCCCCGACACGGCGGGACAACAACTCGAAATCGCAATTTCATCGAATGTTTACGTGCAGAGTCGTCGCGGCCTCGGTCGTGGCACCCGCCGACTGATTTCAATGAACGGCGGAGGAAGATTTCAGTCTTAGTGGGAGGCAAGGAGGTCTCTGATTGGTGAAGGCCTCCCACTAGTGGCGGAAAACTCGGGAAACCGCTTTTCAACCACCTTTCGAATCAGTCGGCTGGCACACCAAGCTTGGCGCCTCGGCCGCTCTGAGGCCCTGACCTACATGCGACGTTCGTGATTGCATCCCCCCCGAAAGCTGGCGGCCAGTTCGTCACCGGGCCGAGTGGTCGGCCGGCTGGGCTGACGGTAGTCGGGAGGAGTGGCCCCGCCCCGCCCCGCCCCACCCCGCCCCGGCCCGGCCCGCCTCACCCCGGCCGGCCCCGGCCCGGATTGCCGCCAGGCCGACCGACCCTTTTCTGATACTCCATCCCGGCCCCTCGGCCCTTTGCCGGCCACGGCGCCTAGTTTGGTCCTTGCGCTGTAATAATACCACGCCCCTCCAAATCCTCCCCCCCCCCTACCACTCTCCGCGCACGCTTTGAGCTGCGGTGATGGAAAGAAAATCTCATCAGATCCTTCAATAAGACCCGGCCGGCCGCCGGCAGCAGGCTGCTAGTGCTTGGCAGCGCCGGCCGCGCCTGCCGCGCTGAGCCGCTAGCGCGCAGGGAGATGAACACGAGCAGGATGACGCCACCAGGCGAAGTGGCGGGAGCGGCGGGGCGCGGGGCGGCGGGGCGCGGACCGGCTGCAGGGAGGTCAGTGGGTCGCCCCAGTCGTCGAGCCGCGAGGGGATGCTAGATGGAATGGTCGCGACGACGCCGTCAGCCGCCGGCACTAGTC
>CM060095.1:8332104-8344604 GCA_030522485.1 Stenchaetothrips biformis | reverse complement strand
GCACTTCCATTGTCCTCCTCCGCCTTTTGTCCTCTCGCTTATGCGCCCTCGCTTGGTCGCAGAGTTTCGAACGGTCGTTAAACAATCACATTCCATTTTAATTTTTGGATTCTTGTTTCGATCCGACTGGAAAAGAAACGACGATAGTTTCAGCGCAAGACCATTTTCTTCAGCCACAGACCATTCCTTCAGCCCAGGACCATATTCTTCAGCTCGAGAGCATTTCATCTCCTGCCCCCCCCAAAAAAAAAAAAACTAGTGCAGAGCAATTACTCTTGTAACCCGACAGCGAAATGTAAATGTAAAAAAGGCAAAAACCCTTCGCGGATGGATGACGATCATTTGGGTCCAGTGACACGGAAGCGGCGAAATGGATCCCCCTGAGTGACGTGGACGGACGTGTCGGCGGGCGTGGTTTCGGCGGCCCGGGGGGGGGGGGGGGGGGGGGGCTGCCTGACGCGCGCCGGATATGCCCCGGAAATCGAGTCCGGGCATATTTACCATCCAACGGGGAACAATAATACAAAAGCCCACAGGGTAAAAAAAAAGACCAAAAATAAAACGGACGGCTTATTTATGAAGAGGGGGACGACAAAATATTTTTAAACACGCGAATAATACTAGTGGGTGTATTCTGCCTTATACCATTCATCGAGAATGCACAAAAAAAAAGGTTGCGGTTTTTTTTTTTTTAATAAAGTTCAGAAGAACAACTGGGTGCGTGACGAGAGCGCCGGTAAGCTGGCTCTTCGGGAGCGAGTGCTTTCTTTGGGCGGGTTGCTTGTGTGGAGCCCTGCGCGGCCCTGCGCCCTCCAGCCCGCGGTTTAGGCAAGAAAGTTTCGGACCAACACCTCCCCCCCCCCCCGCTCTGGCCTCACCGCCGGAATTTAATATCGTGTCGAACCACAAGGCGACTGACGCCAGCATCCTGTGGTCACACGCGGGGCACCAAGACTTTGTGAGTGTACATTCCCCCCCCCCCCGGTCCCCGCTCTTCTCCTTTTCCCCATTCCCCTACCGTGGAAACCGAACTGCTCGCAACACCGGTCGGTAATGAAGGAGCACAGGGCCCTGGTCGGTGCAGCCAGCAGCCCGTGTCCCGCGGGAACCCCTGTGGGGCTCGATGCTGGTACGCCGGCAGACAGACAGACAGACAGACAGACCGATAGACAGGCAGACAGATAGGCAGACAAACATCGGCGGGAATACGAAATGTGGATAGCTGTCAAGCGAACGACGGCTTTGCACGTTCTCTGCTCCGCGCCGGCTCCCTCTCATCCTCACTGCCCCCTCTCTCCCCTCACCCTTCCCCCCTCACCTTCCCTTTTCACTCTCAAACCACCATAGAGGCGGCGAGAAATGCGTCTGCCGGAATCAGGCAAAGAAAAGCGGCAGCATGGCAGCAGCTTCCCCGAAACGAGGGTTTTTGTTGGTCCTGCTCCACTGCGGCTGCGGCGCCTTGGCCCGCACATTCTCTCCCTTAAGACCCTCCCTGTTCCAAATCATTATTAGCGAGGTAGGCCTCGGGGGCGCTGCCGGCAGAGAGAGAGAGAGAGAGAGAGAGAGAGAGAGAGAGAGAGAGAGAGAGAGAGAGAGAGAGAGAGAGAGAGAGAGAGAGAGAGAGAGAGAGAGAGAAAGAGAGAGAGAGATGCAACAGGTAGGCGCCCAAGGCAAAGGTGCGCAGCGGTTTCTGGGAATCAACGGCTTTTTACCAATGCTTTGCCCGGGTTTGCCTTTCCAGTCCATAGTCCACGGCCACTAGGGGCCGTCGTCATTCGGCACTTTTCGATTTCGACATCGTAATAGCACTCAAAAGTTTCGTTTTTTAATGCTGATTCCGGATATGACTTCGATTTTGCGATCGGACACCATCTTCGTTGGGCTACCAGCCGATTCAAGCAAAAATGTGCCTTTTTCCGCTTTTTAACCGTTTTTTAGCTACATAATGGACCCGGGGCTTTCCGGGCGGTAGTTGCACGACAGGTTGGTCTTCCCTAACACCAAAGTCAATGATTTGAGGCATGGGAAGGTGTGCAGAGACACGCACGTGCGACCCACACTTCAAAATTGACGCATTTAAGGTTAAAAACAGCATTTTTTTGGACCTTTTAACGGTGTTTGACGGGACCTGTGAGGGCCTACAATTTCGGTAACGCGTGTAAAAGTGGCCAAGTAGTGTCCCGGGGTCGGGGCAACCCAGCGCTGGAACCGCCGGTTGCTCATGGAGGCAGAGGAAGGGGTGGGGGAGCCAGTAGCGTACTGATTTTCCGCCCAAAATTTGCCAGTTTAAAAGCAGCAGCGCACAGTCGTCGTGCGGCGCGCCAAATTTTGGGCGGAAAATCAGTACGCTACTGGCTCCCCCACCCCTTCCTCTGCCTCCATGAGCAACCGGCGGTTCCAGCGCTGGGTTGCCCCGACCCCGGGATACTACTTGGCCACTTTTACACGCGTTACCGAAATTGTAGGCCCTCACAGGTCCCGTCAAACACCGTTAAAAGGTCCAAAAAAATGCTGTTTTTAACCTTAAATGCGTCAATTTTGAAGTGTAGGTCGCACGTGCGTGTCTCTGCACACCTTCCCATGCCTCAAATCGTTGACTTTGGTGTTAGGGAAGACCAACATGTCGTGCAACTACTGCCCGGAAAGCCCCGGGTCCATTATGTAGCTAAAAAACGGTTAAAAAGCGGAAAAAGGCACATTTTTGCTTAAATCGGCTGGTAGCCCAACGAAGATGATGTCCGATCGCAAAATCGAAGTCATATCCGGAATCAGCATTAAAAAACGAAACTTTTGAGTGCTATTACGATGTCGAAATCGAAAAGTGCCGAATGACGACGGCCCCTAACGGCCACCCTCTAGTGTTCCGCCCCGATAGAAGTCAGAACGAGTTCGTCTCTGGCACGCCTAGGCGTCCAGGTCCACAGCGAGCCCGCGAGGCGAGTGCTGAGCCCGGGGTTGGCAGTGACTGCCTATCTCGAAGCGGTTTACAGGCCGTCGTAAACGACGCGCTCGGCCTCCCGATTCGATTCCGCGGGTAAAGCGTCCAAGCACCGCAACAAAGTTTGGGCAGAAGGCGTGGCGAGCGGCGCGGGCTGCGCCGGTGCTTACCGTGCAGATGAAACTCCAGTCGCGGACTGGCTGCACTGCTTGTTTCACATAAGGAACGAAAACTTTGGTCTCCGGGGTCAAAATGTGTTACATCCGTCCAACCTGCACACAAGCACTTACATTTTCGGTTCCAGGCATCAAACTTTTAAACGCTGGAACGGAAAATTTTGATGCCTGGAACCCAAACTTTGGTGTCCGGGATCAAAATGTGTTTCATTACTCCAGCCTTAACACAGGCACTAAAGTTTTCGTTCCTGATGTGAAACAAATCTCTCAGTGTGCTGTTCTTTCCTGCGGGACTCGGACTCACGCAGGATGTCGACAACGAGGGGGTTCGCTTGCACTATCGGTTTGTTTCGAGAATGGAGCTTTTGTGGTGAGGCTGGCTAGGGTTCACGCCCCTGGCCCGTGCGTCTCGCGCGCGGGGGCGTGGCCTCAGGCGTGGCTGAGCGGGCATAAAAGAGAATCGCTGCGCGGAATGAAGCAAAAAAAAAAAAAATTTCTACCGCAGGTGGAATTCTGTCGGTCCTCTTCAATGCAAAACTCAATTTATTGGGGGCATCCTGATCTACGTCTGCATACCCCTGTCATTCATCCAACATCCGTCGTGCGCCGCACACTGCCCGAGCTCGTCTCCAAACGAGGGAAAACGGAAAAGACCAACAGAGCAAGGCATTAAAAATGCTGTTTACACAAGGTGGATGCAGACCAGGCTCCAGTCCAGGCTCCAGCGGTGAGTGGGTAACATGGCTAATTACTCAAGCAGACTGTCTCGAGTTGCGCGGCTCCAGACCGAGTTCCAGACCGCTTAATAATGAAGCAGAAGCCTTCCAAAATGTTCCGCGTGCTGCCAACCCCACCTGGCCAATGAGCGACGCGGGCGGCGCAGAGCACACAGCACAGGGCCGCGTTTTGCTAGTCGGGATAACTCGGTCCGAAACTCGGCCGGAAGTTTGTTCGCCCGCCATTGTCTCGCTGATCTAACCGTTGCTAAGTCGCAGCAGCTGACCGGACCGGACTGCAGGCTGGCCTCCGGGCTGGACTCCGGGCCGGACTCCGGGCTGGACTCCGGGCTGGACAGCGCCGCCCACAGGAGGGAGTTTAGGAGTTATCAGCAAACAGTGCCGTGAGGGGCGCTGCTAGGCGCTGCCGCCAGAGCCGCATCGACGAGGTCGCGTCGCCTTTGCATTTTTTTTATCGTGGTGTTTGCGGGCCCAGGTCGAAGTACAAGTTCTGCCCAGGCACCTATAGGTTTGGTTAGGTTAGGGAGTTCTTGATTTTTTTTTGCGGTCTGTAACCACCTTTGATCAAATATTATCATTTTTATATAATTTTTTTTTTTTTTGGGGGGGGGGAGGGGTTTGTGTTTTCTGTGCTATTTGTTTACAGTGTGGGGCTTCCAGCAATGTGCTGGCTGGCAGACCCGCACTAGCTCGTTACGCCGTCCACTGCTGTGTGGGCCGTGCCTTTGCTGTGTGTGCGAGAGCGAATTTCTCAGCGCTTTCATTAGAGGTTCAAGTGAAGCAGCGCCCGGCCTGGCCCATCACCCGCGCAATTCAAACAGGGATGGCTGGGGGAACACTATAAAAATAATGGTTGTCACTTAATGACAATTCCAAGACAATTTTTTTTTTTACAAGAACACTGTTATTTCTTGTGTAATAATGAATTAATTTTAAAGGCAATAAAATTTTTATTGCATTATTAGCGCCATAAAAAAGTTATTGCATGATAAGTGCAATAAATGTTGTATTGCATTCACGTATAATACCACTTTATCACAAATAAATGTGATAATCTGGACCAAAACCCGGCTTAAACGTGAGAAACTTATTGCATTTTTAATGTGATAATTTTGAATTGCTGCCACAGATGGGATACTTTGAAGGAATCACATTAGTCTTTTTATCGCAGCTAATTGTATGAAACTTATCACATTAGAAATATCAGTGAACGTCATCAAAACTACTGATGACATCTTTGTCACGCCCATGCAAAAGGTATAGGAGCTTTGATGAAAAAGTTACCCACTTGCAATGACATTATTGTCATCATTTAAAAGTGATAAAAAAACCATCCAAGATTTTGTCATTAAAAGACAACAAATTTTTACAGTGAAGGGGGATGGGCCGGACCGAGGGGGTGAATAAACAAACCAGTGCTATCTCTCTCGCTCATCTCTTTCAGACAGCCGGCCCGGTCCGCACCGGACCGCACACACAGCGGAGGGCTGGATAGAAAGGTCCCCGGCGGCGGCACTACGTGCGGCACTGGGTCTCGGCGACCAGGTCGGCGCCTCCGAGCGGCGAGGCGTCCTCCCGCACTGTAAAATATTCTGCACTTTTGTACGGAAAATGTACGGAAGAAAATAGTACGGAAGTACGGACGAAAGTACGGAACGTCGGCACCTGTTCCATATAAGCTCATGTAAACGGGTACGGATAAAAAGGACAGAAAGTTCCGTACTTGGCAAGCACGGAAGGTCCAGGCAAATTGTTGACCAGACATGTTCCGTACTTTTTCCGTACTTTTTTCTTCCAGTGCGCCCTTGCGTCCGCTGACTGACTCGTTTCAGGCCGCCACCGGCAAAACAAAAGGTAGGCGCGAGCGATCAGCCCTCCAAGAATAGACGACCACGGCGGCGGCCCGTTTACTGCTGGCGGGCAGTTTGAGTTTCACGATCGCCACGCGGAGGCGGCGCGGAATCAGTTTCACGTCGATCGGGTTCCTCAACAGCAGCACTGACGTCGTTTAGACAGACGCCAAACTGCACTGAAAAACCAAACGTGGTCTAGACCACACCAGAGCACTCCAAACGTGGTCTAGACCACACCAACTGATGCGGGCAAAATGGCACTCGACAGCACCAGTGGTGTGGTCTACACACTAAATCCTTATGTACTTTTTTATACACAGTTATGCACGATTTTGCACATGCGTTGTTATGTATAATGTTATACGTTGTTATGCATAAATTATACACAACTATGTATAAATTATACCTTGTTAAGCATAATATTATGCAGAAGCTTACGCATGTGCAAAATCGTGCATAGCTATGTACAAAAAAGTGCATAAGGATTTAGTGTGTAGACCACGCTTGGTTTTTCCGTGTGGTCTGTGAGTCGGTCTCAAAGGCTCCTATCCACGAACTCACGAACAAGGGTCGCTCAACTTCAAACAACGGCCGTCCTCCGCTCGGCACCGGTGGCTCCAGACACAGCATCATCGCGTTCCGAGTTGACCCTCGTTCCGCCAGGGCGGCCAAAGCCAGGGCCAGGGCCCGCCCGGGGGCAGCGGGCTGCCAGCAGTGCCGCACGGTGGCGGCAGGCACAGTATACCAAATTGAGTTTGCCAGGCACTGTATCATAATGACTCGTGGCCCTCCCGGCTCGCCACGGTGCTCTTCGCATACCGCGGCCCGGCGCCGGGGGGATGACGAGTCGGCCGCCCAGAGTCTCTCTCGGTCGCATTCACGCGGCGCCTCTTGCTTTGCCCGGCCGGCTGCACCAAATTGAGAGCCTTTCAACTTCTTCCTCGCCGTGGGTGACTGGCGCTGGAGGCGAGCCAGTCGGTAGAATCAGTGTGCTCACCGCGTTGTTCCTCGCCGTGGGTGACTGGCGCTGGAGGCGAGCCAGTCGGTAGAATCAGTGTGCTCACGGCGTTGTTCCTCGCCGTGGGTGACTGGTGCTGGAGGCGAGCCAGTCGGTAGAATCAGTGTGCTCACGGCGTTGTTCCTCGCCGTGGGTGACTGGTGCTGGAGGCGAGCCAGTCGGTAGAATCAGTGTGCTCACGGCGTTGTTCCTCGCCGTGGGTGACTGGTGCTGGAGGCGAGCCAGTCGGTAGAATCAGTGTGCTCACGGCGTTGTTCCTCGCCGTGGGTGACTGGTGCTGGAGGCGAGCCAGTCGGTAGAATCAGTGTGCTCACGGCGTTGTTCCTCGCCGTGGGTGACTGGCGCTGGAGGCGAGCCAGTCGGTAGAATCAGTGTGCTCACCGCGTTGTTCCTCGCCGTGGGTGACTGGTGCTGGAGGCGAGCCAGTCGGTAGAATCAGTGTGCTCACCGCGTTGTTCCTCGCCGTGGGTGACTGGTGCTGGAGGCGAGCCAGTCGGTAGAATCAGTGTGCTCACCGCGTTGTTCCTCGCCGTGGGTGACTGGTGCTGGAGGCGAGCCAGTCGGTAGAATCAGTGTGCTCCACGGCGTTGTTCCTCGCCGTGGGTGACTGGTGCTGGAGGCGAGCCAGTCGGTAGAATCAGTGTGCTCACCGCGTTTTCCCTCTTCCTCCCCCTTTCGAAGAGAGGGGGAAAAGAAAAAGAGATAGAGGGTGACGTCCCACTGAATCCATGAATGAGCGCGTCGTGTGTGTGTGTGTGTGTGTGTGTGTGTGTGTGTGTGTGTGTGTGTGTGTGAAGCCTTGGGTCTGGCACATACTGGCCCCTGGAGAGTAGGACGCCACAACGTCGCTTTATATTTACTGTAAACCGCCGGCACCGTCGCCTACCTGAGTGCTGCCGCCATGCCGGCCGCAAATGGTGGCACCGAAAGGAGGGGGGGGTGGTGGGGTGAAAAGAAAACGAGAAAAGAACTGAGAGCGGAGAAGAACGAAGCGAAGAAGCGAGTGAAAGGCGGAGAGGGAATGGGTCGCTTGCAAAGCTATGAGAAAGTCCCTGTGAGGCAGCGCGGCGTGTGTGCGCCTCACGCACACTGCGTCCTCCTGGCCGAGGACGAGGCCGAGGACGGAGAAGGCGGCGCTGACGAGAACGGCGCGAGATTCGGCGGCGATCGCAGAAAGGTAGGAGCAAAGGCAAAGGAATGCGATGGACCTATGCCCTGCGGGACCCTGCGGGGTGTCATTTACTCCAGCGATAGCGTGCTGAGCCCCGCCGGGGGCGCCGCGCGCCCTTCTCTTCGTGCCGAAGGAGCGTTAGCCGGCGCGGGTTCAACTACCCAGCAAGGCCTCCCCCCCCTCTCCCCAAAAAAAGACTTTGCACATGCATAAAACTGAAAAACAGAAAACGTTGGTACCAAAGTATCAAAAGCGGCGACGGGATAAACAAGAATACCAATTTGAAATTTAAAGCAGGGTTCTGTTTACCCTGAGCATGACGCTTGTAACAACGTAACAACCCACGCGCGCTCCCCTGAAAAAAAAAAAAAAAACAGGTGAGAGCCGAAATGACTTGTTTGGCGAGGGATAACCTTTCGCTTGGAAGACGGCCAACAACCACTGAACGGGCCCCTTGTGGGGACTTTGGGGCCGATAGTCCGATGCCGCGGGGGCTGCTGCCACCGACCCGCGCGCGGCGTCTCGGCTCCAAAAGGAAATAATTCTGCCGCGCTGACTCGGCAGGTGGCAGAGATGCGTGTGTATAGTCAAGCATACTTGAGTCTGCCCCCCCCCCCCCGGGCCGATGGGGCGAACGCGGTCCTACGTGGGCGGAGAGAGAGAGAGACCCATTTGCAATGCAGAGGGGGAAGGTGGCCTAGTTAGCATGGGGGTAGGCGGGGCGGGGCGGGGCGGGGCGGGGCGGGCGGAACGCGGTGACGGACGCACCGAAGAAGCCCTTGGAAGCCACGAGTGAGTGGCCGAGCGACCATGCTCACTTTTTCTTCACCAGGTCCGTCCGCCGTGTTATGCACAAAGGGATTCACGCGCCGTCATGTTTTTCCTCAGGCACGATGTCGGTCTAAAAATTGCCTCTTACTCTGTGCGCGCGTTGGTGTGTTGACGCATAGGCGCGCATAGGTGTGTTGACGTGCATTGGTCCGTTGGCGTGTGTGTGTGTGTGTGTGTGTGTTCCCTGCCTCCACCCCCGCAGTGCAGCGCGCAGCAGCATGTCCACCGAACGAGGCCGACAGAGGACTCACGGTCGCCATGGTGACGCAGCGGCCTGCCCATCCTGGTGCACCCGGCCAGCCGGACGTGCGGACCCTTCTGGC
Organism: Stenchaetothrips biformis; assembly: GCA_030522485.1. Taxonomy (NCBI): domain Eukaryota; kingdom Metazoa; phylum Arthropoda; class Insecta; order Thysanoptera; family Thripidae; genus Stenchaetothrips; species Stenchaetothrips biformis. Next base: position 8,335,557 of record CM060095.1, on the reverse strand, counting down.
TGCTGCAATGCAACCCCCCCCCCCCCGGCACCACATCCCCCCAGGCGTCCCCCGTGTCACATACGCCACCCTGCGTCAACCCATTTATGGCCTGAGTTCTAAAATGATAAATCATGTAATCAGGTCCAGGGTACGGCTGTCTCCTTTTTCGAGGGGTCGACAAATGCCTCAAGCCGTGTACGACGTAGTATATATTACCAGTAATATAAGTAATATAAGTAATATAGGGTAACTAACCCCAGCGATCGACGGGGTATACATTCTCAAAACGAGCGACCCGACCAATACGTTATTACGCTCTATTACGCTTCTTAATTGCCGAAATTTGACTGAAAAAAGCCCAAAACAACCCCAAGACAGCCCAAAGGAACCAAAAAAAAACAGGCAAAACACTGTTAAAAATTCCTTGTTGAATCTATGACATGGGTTCTAACGATACGTGTTGTTAACAATATATTGCTGTCATTTCGAAAACACATGTTGTTATAACGAGGAAATTCAACATACTATGTCGTTAAATCGACGACAAATTCTTGTAACTTGATTATTACGAAAAAATTTTGTTACTTGAACAACCTTCTTTCAACAATATCTTGTCGTTCTTTTAACGACCTACATGGTTAACAAAATATTGCTGTAGCTCTAACAACCTTTTTCTTTCGTTAAACGTTTGTCGATGGAATGGCTCATTGATATAACAATTAAATTTTGTTAACTATCACCGAATAATACTAAAGATGACCAGATGGCCGCGAAGATGGCACTCTCACAGCCTAACGTACAGTTATTTCATCAACAACATTTTGTTGTTGAATCAACAAAAGAGCCAGCTTGTTATTTTGACAATACATTTCTTAATAAAAATTAATCAACATTTTGTTGTTGGTTTAACGACACTTGTTCTGAGAGTGAATCCTGACAATTTCGTCCAGTACTACGCTTCTATTACGCGAACTATTACGCGCACTATCACGGATTGAGCGCCAGCGATGCTCGCACGCGGTCGTGACGGCGTGGCACCAATCACTGCACCGCACACTCCTCGAACGGCGGCCGGCGGTGGAGTGGTGGCGCCATTGAACCGGAATGGCGCGTGGCTCCGGGGAAAGGGGAGGGGGCGAGGAGGGGAGGAGGGAGCTGCGGTGGTGCCAGAGAATGGACAGAATGGCTCAGGTCGGGCCCGCTGTAAATAATGGGCGTTGTGCGACGCGTGAGTGGCCCTGAGCCTGGGCCGGTGGTAGCCTCGTTCTCTGTCGCTCGTCCTGTGGCACTCATCGGGGGGTCCCGTAAAAAGGGGGGGGGGTCCCATAACACAGTGGGTCAGAAGACCGTTGAGGCGGCCAAAATTCTAGACGCGTTTTAAGCTCCAGAGTCGCTAAATCGGACTCGAATCGATCGTGTGACCCCACCAATGGATAGCTCTCCAAACGAGGAATTCATTGGTGGGGTCACACGTTCGATTCAAGTCCCAGTTAGCGACTCTGGAGCTAAAAACGTGTCCAGGAATTTCGGCCGCTTTGACGGTCTCCTGACCCACTGTGCGTTGGGGCGGCACGAGAGAGACTGAGCGACGAGACGGCCCTTCGGAATCGCTCAGCTGGCCAGGGTCAAATGGGGGTTGGCGGCGCGGCGCCACGCCACGCCACGCCACGCCACGCCACGCCACGCCACGCCACGCCACGCCAGTCCGATGGACCGCGTGCCCGGCCCTCCGCTTCGAGAGCCTCGCGATATTCGAGCCGCATCGGCCGCAACAACAGCGGCGAGGGTGGAGCGAGACGAGCGCTGTCTTTGATTTCGGAATTCAATCTCACGGCGCCTCTTACGTTGGCGCTGGCACGCGCGGTTTTAACTCCCGAGCCGTTTACGCGATATACGGCCCTTGAAAATGGAGCACATCGTCAAAAGCGGACGGGCCGATAACGACATTGTAGCGTTGAGATATTTATGTCCTCGCGAACATTCACGGCCATGGCCAGCGCGGGTTCAATACTCAGCAACCGTTCCAAGTTTTTTTATTATTATTATTTTTTTAGCAGATGATACATGTATGTACACAGCTATTCGCAAAAACAAAAACAGAAATTATAATTATAAATGCCCTAGTACCGGAAACAACTTTCACGGGTATTAAGTATTCATGTGATTGACCATCATATGGCGCATCCTCACGTCGAAACAAAGGAAATGATACCCAACGCAAGTTGCAATGAGCATATCAAAGTACCATCGACATTATGAACATGTTAACACAACACAATTTCACATTCAGATATCAAAAAGTTATAATAAAATTATCATTTTCGTAACTTGCCATGCATAAGGAATTTAGTACACATCAGTTCCCAAGTGTATACTCTTGCAGATAAAATGACACAATGACACATTCAACTTACTAAAAATTATACTTAAATTGATTGGGTTTTTTTTGTGAATTAAGTGATGAACAAACATACATTGAAATAAACATTAGTATCATCTGCTTTCACGTTAGCGTTAGCGTTAACGTTTTTTATTCCATTCTCTCTGTGTGCCTCGTCCATACTTGACGCGGTTCGCGGCCGCAGCGCCACCGCGGCGCCATCCGGAACCTCCGGCGCCCTCATTCCAGACCCTCGTGGCTCCGGCACGCTCGCTCCAGACATCCATTTTTTTCCGGATCAGCTGAGCTGCTGTCACGGACATGAGGGGCATGATGGCCTTGCAGCGAGGCGAGGCTCTCAGTATATATATGCGGCCAGTGCAAAATGCACCATCGACACGGACAAGGTCATGCCCAAGTTTATCGTACGAGAGAAAAGTATCGCCGAAAGACCGGGCGAGACAGAAAAGTTTCGCTTCGCGGAAGAGGCCAAGCAGGGTGCCAAACTTGGTGGTGGAATTATGAATTCTCGCGCAGGAAAAAGTCTCTCCATTTGGGGCACGGGACACAGATTTTACCAACTACTAAAGAGTAAAACTTTTAGTGGGTATTAAGGGTTTTTTTTGGTTGTTTTTTTTGCGGAGCTGGTTGTTCTGCCCAAGGGCAACCCGGCCTCGCTAAATTCATTCGCATAGCGCCGCCAGGAGGGAGGAGGGGTGCAGTACTGGCAAAGGGAAGCCGGCTGGCTGCTGGAGCGACAGGTCTCATGGACGACAACACTAAGCCCTGCAGCGGCGTCTCTGAGAAGCGCCCTGATGAAGTGTTCCAGGCGAGCGGTGGAACCAGCCCTCTGTGCAGCGGAAGGGCTGGCGGCACTGGCAGAGCTGGCAGGCAGCAGCCAGGCTGGCAGCCAGGCTGGCAGCGCGGCGGGCCAAATTGAAGTAAGGCGGACTAACTTTGGGGCGTGACTTTGTCGCCGACCACATTGCCCAACGGGGACGGAGGGCGGCGCGCAACGGGTTGCCTTCGCTGGGAAAACAAAAATGACGGCCTAGCGATTACGTGCAGCAGACCCCCCCCACCCCTCTTGA
>CM060095.1:8232104-8327104 GCA_030522485.1 Stenchaetothrips biformis | reverse complement strand
CTCTCTCTCTCTCTCTCTCTCTCTCTCTCTCTCTCTCTCTCTCTCTCTCTCTCTCTCTCTCTCTCTCTCTCTCTCTCACACACACACACACACACACACACACGTGAGCACAGAAACTACACGCGAGTTGCAAAGTTCAGCGACGCGTGATGGCAGTGAAGCGCACACGCTGGTTATCGTTGGCGGTGCCAGTTCGCGCGTCGCACCCCACCCACCCCGCCCATCCCGCCCGCCTCGCCCGCCCCGCCGACCTCCTCGCCAAGGTGACGTGCCGTACTCAGCAATAAGGAAGAGATAGCGCAGAATCTGATGTCATATCATGATGTCATCGTCGGTTTGCGTTTTGTCAAGTCACGTAGATCTTGTATTATCCGACAGCAGGTATATTTCTTCCCCCCCCCCCCCGATTTGTAATCACTGTTTTTCGTGGAGTTGTAGGGAAATATTTTTTTTTTGTCAGCGGAGAGAGACGCTAATTGGGACGACTCTTCTAGGAGTGTGACAAGGGCGTGCCCCACACGTGGAGGGCTTTGCCGCTCCAGAAGGGAGCCGTGACTCGTTCGAGCGGCGGGCCTGTCTCTCTCGCACTCCGCAGGGGGTAGTCCCGTGTGGGTGCGAGAGAGACAGACAGACCTCGGGCCGCATGCCGCACTCGCCGTAATGGAAGCGAGAGTGGTGCCGCTAAGCCGCTCTGGGATTCGTCTCGTTAGCGCCGCCGCGCCGGACAGTCGCGATGCAGAGTCTCTCTCTCTCTCTCTCTCTCTCTCTCTCTCTCTCTCTCTCTCTCTCTCTCTCTCTCTCTCTCTCTCTCTCTCTCTCTCTCTCTCTCTCTCTGGGAATGAGTCTGTGGCACGAGGTGCACGCTGCGGCGACCTTCGAGCTCTCCAGTGCGGCAGGCAGGCAGGCCCTCCGTAAGGGTGCGAGAGAGACAGAGCCACAAACCTATCTGCCGAATCGCTCGGCAGGGCGACGCGGGCAGACAGGTTGCCGTGGCCAGCCAGACAGGCCACACCCGCATCTCTGCATCTTATCATCTTCCGCGAGCACTCCGTTGTATTGGCTCAGCTGAGTCCATTTTCAATCCCCCCCCCCCGTCCTATCACCCAGGCCCCTGCCCTCCCAGAGTCAATCTGCCCGGCCGCCACGCGCTGCCCTACATGATGGCGGTCAAGTAGAGGCACTCGACCCCGCAAAGTCAACAAATGCCCCGCCGTAGATCGCCTTTTCTATTTCGAGACCGCGGGCCACCCCGCCCCGCCCCACCACGACCCGCCCCGCCACGCGCCGCCACGCCCCACCTCGCCTCGTCCCGCCCCACCTAACCTAACCTAACCGTCACGCCGGTTTGTGTTCGCCGAGTGATGTTTTGCGGGCGGGGCGGGGTGGGGCGGGGCGGGGTGTGCGCGCCGCAAACAGACGCACGGAGCAAGTTTTGGCCCTGTTTCCTAATTGGCCGTGGCTACGACCTCCCAGAACTGCTAGACCTGCGGCTCGACCCGTCCCCGGGGCCCGGGGCTCGGCACGGACGGGGCACCCTCAGCACGCTGCTGCGGGGAACAGGGTGTGCTCGGCGACCTCGCCAAGGCGTGCTGCTGTGCTGCTGCTTGTCTGTGTTCAATGGCGTCCGTGCATTAAAATTGCAAAGTTGGCAGAAATAGGACGACGTCCTCCTCTAATGCATCGCCCCGTTCCACATCTCCCCGCCCCGCCCCGCCAGCGCTGGAGCGCCCAGTCAGCAGAATGTGGGGGGGGGGGGGACGTGGATGCTGGAGGCGTGATTCACACACGTCGGCTGGTTCTGCGGAGTGCAAGTTCTACGTGGGGATGGCTCACTGCCGCCACCGCCACTCCATCTACCCTGCATCCAAAGCTGGAGAAACGTCCAGGAGACAGCCGCAGGCAACAGCACGCGGCACGAACTGCGCGGAACGCTGGCGGCGCGAACCCCGCGGCCGATGCAGTTCAGCCGCCGCTCCTGCATCGCTCAACTAAAGTCCGGACATTGAAAATCGAGGGGGGGGGGGATCACCAAGGTCCAAAGCGTAGAATATTTTTTTTAATTTTGTGATTTTTTTTTGATTTTTTTATTTTATTTAACTGATTTTTTTCACCTCTTATGAGTACAATTGTCTAACTTACAGGGGTTTTTTGAAGTCTTCAGTGAGGTACACGAAAGGATGTGAGCTTTTGACTTACTATGAAACCAAATTAAGAAGAAATGACATAAAAACACACGGTAAACCGAGGAAACAGGAATACTTTTTTCTGTTTTAGGCGATTTTTTGACGTTTTATTTTTGATTTATTTTGATTTTTTCTGATTTAAATTTTGATTTTTTTTTTTATTCGTGTGCAATGATTTTTCCGAGTGAGCACCCCCCCTCGTTGAAAACGGCGCCTACCGACCGCAGGGCAGGCCTACCTTTGGTGCCGGCTAGGCTCGGCGCAGGTCCTGGCAGCGTCCTCGGGCCATCAGGCGGTAGACCTCATCGACAGGGGCGTCGTGCCCTCCAGGACGTGCTGCAGCTCACGCCGCAGAACGCTCGCGCCCTCGCCGCCCGCGCCGAGGACGGCGACGGCCCGGCCATGCCGCGTCCCGACAGGTGTCTCCCGCGTCCCGGGGGCCGCGCCGTGGCGCCCCGGCGTCCTGGCTGTCGACGTCGTCGACCGGAGCCCCGCGTCGGGGTGGCGACATGTACCTCCGCTCGCCGCGCCACAACACGACCGCCGCGACGTCCGCGAAGCGTCCCCGAGGCGTTCCCGAGGCGTCCCCGCCGCCCCGCCGCGCCACGCGGCCACGCCGTCGGGATGGGGTTGGTGCCGGCGCCGCGCCGACAAGGACCGCCTGCGCCACGCCGCCACTGCCGACCGACTGGGACTCGAGTCGGGAGGGGCGGCGGCAGCAGCCGCGCCTGGGGTTGCGCGCCGGGCCCGGCCGGGTGGGGGCGCGGCGGGGCGGGGCGGGGCGGGGCGGGGCGGGGCGGGGCGGGGTGGTCCCGGGACGGGGTGCACAGGCACAGCGTCGCTCCCACCCCGTCGAGGCGCGCGCTCTTAAATATATCGCATCTCGGAGCGATTGGCCACGCCTCCTCCAAACGAGCAAGTCATTCCAGATCGGAAGACTGCCGTCCCTGCGCCCTGGACCCTGCGCACAGTGGGCCCGAGGACCGGTGCGGAGGCGGTAAAAATCCCGGACGCGTTGTGAGTTCCAGCGTCGCTAAATAGGACTCGAACCGAACGTGTGACCCCACCAAGTGATTGCTCTCCGAACGAGGAATCCATTGGTGGGGTCACACGTTGGTTCGAATCCTAGCGACTCTGGAGCTGGAGCTGAAAACGCGTCTAGAGTTTTGGCCGCCTCTGCCGTTCTTCTGGCCCACTAAGGCCTCCCAGGTCGTGCGTCACGGCGCCGTAGGGCCATCAGTTAGCGCCCGGCTTGGCTCTTTTTGCTTGGCTTGCGTTTGAATTTTGTTAGGCTTGAAGCCTCGGACTAATTATTGCTAGCCAGTGGAGCGCGCCGCGCCGCAGCCGTGTGCCCTTCTTGCTCTGCTCGAGGCCCGAGGTCCAAATTAGCAGCTCCAGTTCAATCCCCTACACCGCGGAGAAAATGTGTTGCAAGGGATTAAATATAAACCTAACAAAAAAAATAAAAGTGGAGATTTTTTTTTGGTGCGAAAGTGCTGATTTACCAGCGTATAAATCTGTGTTCGTCTGACATATCAACGTATGTAATATGGCAAACCCATAGTAGATACGCTGTTATGTCAGATGACTACAGAAATGGTTCACCAAGTATTTCCCACCGATTCGATTCAGTTCTAAAAGCGCAGACCCCCCTCTCCAGCATATTTTATGAAAAAAGAGCCTCTCTCGGGCATGAAATCCAATAAAACGAACGGTCCGAGTCCAAAACTTTGGTTCGATCAGTTCGGCGGCCCCAACTTTCCGGAGGGTAAAGCTCTCGGCTGCCGCGGTGCAGTGACGGGGTGCATTCGCTGGAAAACCCCCCCCCCCTTCTTCACCCTCCCCCTCTTTTCAACCCCATCCCCCTCCAGCCCCCCCCCCTCCCCCCTCCAGGACACCGCGCGCCGCTGATAAGTCCCGTCAAGAAGTGGAGATGGTGCTCCCGATACGGCGCGCATTGTGACACCATTGTTCCAGCATTGTTCCAGCGGCGCTCGACCGGGCAACGCCAGGCAACGCCAGGCAACGCCAGGCCGGCTGGCCACTCGGTGCGCTCCAGAAGTCGCCCTTTTGTCCCGCCGGCCCGAATGGCGGCCACGGCCAACGGCAGCAGGGCCTGCTGGGCCCGGGATTATGACCGCCCTCACCGGTCTTCTGGCCCACTGTGCGCGCTGCAGCCGCTGCGGCCAAACGGTGCGGCCGGTGCGGCGCGGCCGAGGGGGAAACAACTGGCCAAATATATGTACACCAAAAATTTAAATTTTAAAAAATTTGAAAAAATTCAAATTTTTTTAAAAATTTCAAAAAATTTGAAAAATTAAACTGAATTTTTTTTAGAAATTTTATTGAAATTTTTTGGAAATTTTGAAGATTTTTTGTAAAAGTAATAAAAAATGCAATATTCACTGCCCTTTTCAGTGTGCTTCAAAGCCACAGCAATGCGCAGTAACCGTCATGTGCCGTGGTGGCTGGAGGTGTCGACGCGTCGGTTTCCCGGTATGAGGATCGTTGGTTCAAATCATATCATACTGCACAACTTTTTTCTTTGATCGCTGCTCATGGTCACGTCAAGAGCCCGCTTCAATCGGTCTCGGACATGAGCCTTGGTGGCTGATGGCGTAAAGGCGTCCGACCCCGACCTTACGGTCCGGGGATCGAATCCTAACACTTCCTTACATTTTTCGACTGGCTTCCTCCCACTGCGACTCAAGCCCGTCGGCAGACGTGCAAGTCAGGGTGGTGTAGTGGTCTAGGTCGTCTATGCCAGGCCATTACACCCGGGTGTCTAAAAAGCAGTCCGCTTCGGCGGATTGGCCTCGGCACTGGTTCGATCCCCGATCGAGCCAGCCACTCGAGATTGGTCGCGAGTGGGTCCATTCCGATTCGTCGGATGGAGTTGATAAGTCCTTTGAAGCTGGCCCACTGACTGCATGTTCGGGTCTGGGAGCGCCGGACAGCGGGTGTACCATTTGGGTACCGACCAGCCTGCGCAAACAAAAGCTCCCAAAACTACTCTCTCTCTCTCTTTCTTTCTTTCTCTGTCTCTCTATCGTCTCTGCCCATGTTTGAGCCGTGTCGGCGGCTCGGGTCCTACTGGGTCCCCCGGCGTACGATATCGAAGTCGCTGGATCGGATTAACCCCAGTTACCTGATAGCACCGGTTCCCATCCCGAACACCGAAGTAAAGCAGGAGGCCTCCCCATTAAGACTGGGGAGGGGGTGTAGAGTTCCATTTTTTAAATTTATTTTTAGTTAAACACGATCGCCAGAAATTAGAAAAATTAGAAAAATTTCAAAATTTTTAAAAAAATTTAAATATTTTAAAAAATTTCAATTTTTAAAAAAAATTTAAGAAATTTTGTAAAACGTACACAAAAATTTTGAGTTGCTTCCCCCTTGGGCGCGGCCGTTGTTGGGGCCGTTCGCTGTTTGATCTGGCCGGCTGCCTCCGGCCAGAGTGCTGAGTAGTGTTCTGAAGGGTGGAAATATTCCCGGGAAAATTGGGAATCTTGGGGAACGTTACCGGGAACGTTCGAGCCTGGAAATCGGGAACGTTCCCGAAAAATATAAAAAATTCCAATGCTGATGCATTGCGTGGTGTTCCGGATATGCGTTTCGGTGAATGAAAAATACTTGTGCCAAAGTGAATTATGAATGAGCTTGGAATGATATTTAAATGTTCCTCTTAAGTTAAGGATATTATCACAGTGAGTCACAGTGCATGACAGTAAACTTAACGATAGTATCGTTGAGGTCAACGATAGTATCGTTGTGACATGTCACAAACATGTCACAAACATGTGACTGACATGTCACAAACATGTGACTGACATGTCACAAACATGTGACTGACATGTCACGAACATGTCACTGACATGTCGTATGTCATGACCAGGAATAAAAAAGAGAAACTTCGGTCATATGCAATAGGGGCTCCTGTCGGAACCCCTAATTAGTGCAGGTGGTAATTGAGGCCGGGCTTGGGTCGCCGCACGAGCGCGCTGCTTCTGCCGCCACCGAAAGCAGACGACTCCCGCGCCGATTTCAAACAAGTCGGTCATATCGATAAAAATACGAGTCTTTATAGTAAGGAATAGGTAAAATATGCTGTGAACGGTGGAAAATTGTGTGCTGGGTCGAACAGATGTGTTTTTGCCCTCCGATACGCATATCAAGTCAAAGCAAATAAAAAATGCTGAATATTCCCACTTTTTGGGAATCTTCGGAAATGTTCCCGGGAATTTAATGGGAACGTTCCCCAAAATTATCGTTCCCGGGAAATTTAGAACACTAGTGCTGAGTGCTTTGTGCATAGCACCAACGCACAGTGGGCCGGAAGACCGGTCTTGTGGCCCACTGTGCGACACGGGCAGCACAGTGCAGTGCAGCTCCGGTGGTGCAGGCTGACGAATGCGCCGCGCCCCTCCCGGCCGCCCCGCCCCGCCCCGCCCCGCCCTCCTGGACTGCGCGCAGCAAACAACGGCAGCCGGGCTAAAAGTAGACGCACGAAACAGGAGGCGATTATTTCGGCTGCGCGATCGCGGCTGCAAGGAGCAAGCGGGCCGCGGACGGACATGCCCTCCTCGCTGTTCCTCAAAAAAAAAAAAAAAAAAAAGAGGTTGGCCGCGATGGCCGGTACTATAGAAAGCGCTTACTGTTTACAGAAAATCCATCTTAATTTTAAGAAACTTTTATATGAAGCAGTTTATAAAGACTTTTGAAAGAGCGGTTCCGTTCCTCGCCTCCGAGCGGGGTGTGCACTGTTTGTGAATCTGGCCCATGATGGACGTTGCCTTCCCTCCGCGAGTGCCGATCAGGGCGGATAAACCATCTGCTCCGCGCCTGGTCAGCTCTCTCGCCACCCCCGAGGGGCCTGGGCCGCGGTCTGTCGGTACTACGTGCGGACGGCTGCAGCGCACAGTGGGTCAGAGGACCGTCGAGGCGGCCGAAATCTCGGACACGTTTTGAGCTCCAGAGTCGCTGAATGGGACTCGAATCGAACAAGTGACCTTACGAATGGATTGCTCTCTGAGCGAGGAATCCATTGATGGGGTAACACGTTCGTTTCGAGTCCCATTCAGCGACTCTGGAGCTCAAAACGCGTCTAGAGTTTTCGCCTGCGCGGTCTTCTAGCCCACTGTGCGGCGGCCGCGGTCTGTGCGGAATCTGGAAAACCATCAGCGATGCAGTTTCCAAGCCGACGTCCAAAGTTACGTACGCGCGGCCGGCCAAGTTGAGACGGACGCACCACCTCCAAATCCCAGAATCCCCCCAATTTTTCTTTTTTCTTTTTTTTTTTTCATGTTTACCCCTAGTTTGCTGCCGAGCGTCCCGGGACTTATGTGTCCTGCTTCGATCGGCCGCTTGGCAGGCCTTTCACAAGAAAGGAAATAGAAATGAACTACGCCCTCCCCCGCGGGCCGCCGGGCCGCGGCCAGGCTGAGGGGCAGCCCACGGCCGCAGACGCGGGGAGGGGGGGGAGGGGGAGTCAAGGTGGGCCCCATCATCCAGCGCGGCCCCCACGTCAGCGCCCGATTGAAATTATTTCAACTATTTTGGGCGGCGGCTTCCCCCGCAGAGAGCTACGCCCCCCACTCGCGATGATTGTGTTTTATACGTCCAGGAAAAGTGGAACATAAAATTGAAAAAGTTTGGCCGCCCCGTACCGCGTGGAGTATGGTGTATGTATGCGGCGGTGAACGACGGCCACCCCGGGCAGTGCCCCGCCAACCCCGCCAACCTAACCACCGCGGAGCCTACGGAAAAACCCCACGAGTGCGACAGAGGCAGTGAGACGGATGGAACGACTCTTCGGAATCCGTCCGCTGGCGACGGCCCCGCCGCTAGGGGTGCGCAAGGAGGTCCTTTGCCCCGCCCAGCGTGCCCAGCGTGCCCAGCGCAGCGAGGTCGCGGCGCCGCCACCGACTCCCACAGGATCTGTTGCCCCCACGCCGCGGCGACCTCCCCCCGCCGAGATTGCGTGGCGCTCGGCGGTCTCCGCGGCGTCGCCAAGACAAAGGGCTGTCGAACCTTGCACCCGCCCCCCCGCCCCCCCCCTCTCTCTCTCTCTCTCTCTCTCTCTCTCTCTCTCTCTCTCTCTCTCTCTCTCTCTCTCTCTCTCTCTCTCTCTCTCTCTCTCTCTCTCTCTCTCTCTCTCTCTCTCTCTCTCTCTCTCTCTCTCTCTCTCCCTCCCTCCCTCCTGGTACTGGCTCCGGTTTACCCGCGGGATGCTGCCGCAGGTGGAGAAGGTCTCTCCCTCGCACTCACGGGGGGCGTCCCGTCCCGTGTGGGTGCGAGAGAAACAGAGCGACGACGGGACATCCCGTTCGGAATCAGCCTGAAGCCACCCCCACATACCGCGCGCGCATCCTTGCGGCGCCTTCTCCCCCCCTTCCCCCCCTTCCCCCCCTTCCCCCCCTTCCCCCCTCCCAGGGTGCTGCTCCCGAGTCTCCCTCGTTGCTCCTCCCGCCAGACACGTCGAAGCACACCGAGGCACACACACAAAATGGCCAGGACCTCCTCCTGCCCCGCGGCGGCGACCGCGGGGAAGAGAAGTCCATTTCGGCGACGGGGTGCGCGGGGACGCGGCGGGGAGGGGCTAACCAACAACCGAGGCAAGCGGTAAACGGGTTGACGTTCCGCGAGTTTGATATTGACTTTAAAACTTTTTCGTCGCCCTCTGTCCGTTTCCCCGACTTCTTCTTTTTCGAGGCGACTGTTCCTCTCTCTTTGCGTTTTTAAACTCCCGCCTCGTCCCACGACGGCCCGGGGCGTTCAGCGCACAGTGGGTCAGAACACCCTTGAGGCGGCCGAAATCCTGGACACGTTTTTACCTCCAGAGTCGCTAAATGGGACTTGAATGGAACGTGTGACCCCACCAATGGATTCCTCGTTTGGAGAGCACTCCATTGTTGGGGTCAGTGTGCGACACGCACGAACTCGCACCATTGCAACAGCGGCTGATGGGACGGAATCTCTCACCGCCTACCGCTCTATTGACAGGACGCACAAGGCGGGGATTGGAAGGGGCGGAGGTGGTCAGGGGTTGAGGGTGGGGGTGGGGGTGGGGGGACTTCCCACCCCACTGTGGGTGGGTCCATGTGGGAAGAGCCAGAGGTGGGGCAGGATAGCCGCAAAACTGCACTGAAACTAACTGCCACACTGGCGGTCATCACCACAACACCACATTCCATCCCTCTTTCGTAGTACAGTCCCGCGAAGCGCGCATTCCTGTTTCGATCCTCCGTGCTCCAGTGAGTGAGTGTATCCCTAGCCACGTTTCGCGATCATTCCCAATGCCAAACCGTCGTCGGGGTTTCGGCGCAGTTTCCGCCGCTCGTTTTTCGCTCTGGCCGTGTTTGTGCCGAGCGCTGTCGTAAGTCGCGCGGCGGAGAGTAGAAGGAACGACGGGAAGGATGGGTTGGGCAGGGCAGGGGCGGGGACGAGGGTGCCCCGCCGCGGGGCTGCGCTGATGGTTCTCCACGGCACGGCGCGGACGGCGCGCAAATGCTCCGCAAATGCTCTTTATTATTTTCCCTGTCCGCATTTGCTTTGCAGCCAAACGAGATGAGTCACTGTCGAGAGTGGCGCCGCCCGTCATCGGGCAAAAAAAATAAAAAAAATAAAAAATGACCCAACATGAAAAAGGGAAAACAAGAGCTGACTTCAGCCTCGCCATTTCCGGCCTTGTTTTGTCTGAGTGACGCTCCCTCAATTTCCCCCTAAAAAATGCTACAGTACTGAGCTGCAGGGCCCTTCGCCATGGGCCACCGATTCCGAATCGTCTAGCATCTACACCTGAAAAAAAATTACTTGGAAATTTACCAGTAAATAGGGCTTTTTCCAAGTAATGTTTTTTTATTTTTTTAAAAAGGGAAAAAAATGTTTCTCTCCTGGGTGATTGGTGGGAGGTGGTGGTGATGATTTTGTTTGAGCTAAGCTCATTTTACACTGTTTCAACAAAACGCGGAAGACAACTTTTGTAAAGGCATGCAACAAGAGTTGTTCGCGCGGTGACTAAACCCACCGCCGTGGCTCGTTGTTTGCACTGCTGGTTTCATCATTGTTTCGTTATTTGCCTCCTCGGAGCGCGCAAAGATGCATTACTGCATCTGGGGCAAGGAGCGAGGACTCGGTGCAGTGCGGTCGAATCCCTGCGCTGTCAAATGACCACGTGTGAAGAACCCCACACTTCTTGGCGTAGTCTCCCAGCGGCGTAGGCTTTCCCAGCGACGTAGACTTTCCCAGCGGCGTGGACTTTCCCAGCGGCGTGGACTTTCCCAGCGGCGTGGACTTTCCCAGCGGCGTAGACTTTCCCAGCGAGGTAGACTTTCCCAGTGGCATAGACTTTCCCAGCGACGTAGACTTTCCCAGCGGCGTAGACTTTCCCAGCGAGGTAGACTTTCCCAGTGGCATAGACTTTCCCAGCGACGTAGACTTTCCCAGCGACGTAGACTTTCCCAGTGGCATAGACATTCCCAGTGGCGTAGCCGCATCCCGGGGGGCCGTGGGGCGGCGACCCGCTGGACGTTGGCGCCGGTTGGGTTGCCTGCCTGCGCGGCGCTGCCTGGAGGACGTGTGTCTGCGACGCTGACAAGGAAAGTTTTTCAAGTCATAAACTCAGATTTCGACCAAACATTTTTTTCGTAAGAACAACATATAAGATTAGGGATGCACGTCGAAGTTGGTGCCAAGATACATATCCACGCCCTCCCCGATTTTTTAAAACCTAAAAACGGGGTAAAATAGCCCATTTTCTTACATTAAAACAGCAGATTTTCGGTCTGAACTGGACAGTTGAGCCAAATGTGTATAAAATATGATCCCAAACCCAAACAAATCTCATTTTCAGTATTAGGGGACCAAACATTTTAGAAAATGATGAAAACCTCGACATCCAATTTTCTGACTCGATGTCCGAAAATGACCTTAAAACGGCAAAAAGGTCCATTTTACCCCAATTTAAGGTTGAAAAAATCGGGGAGGGTGTGGATATGTATCTTGGCACCAACTTTGGGGTGGATTTCTTAATATTATGTGTTATTCTTACGAAAAAGAAATGTTTGGTCGAAATCTGAGTTTATGACCTGAAAACCTTCCCTTGTGAGCTGTCTTTAGTCCAAACAGCAGGGACGTTCATTGGGCTCAATGGACGGGGCGTGCTAAGGGCGTGCCAGCTCGCAGTGCGTCCGCGCCCCGCCTCGCCCCGCCTCGCCCCGCCTCGCCCCGCCTCGCCCCGCCTCGCCCCGCCTCGCCCCGCCTCGCCCCGCCTCGCCCCGCCTCGCCCCGCCTCGCCCCGTCGCGGAAGTGGAACGACATCGTCTCGGACTGATAATGGCCCTGGTGTCGGCTCGAGCCCCCGCAGCCCCCGCAGCCCCTCCTCACGGGGACGTCGCAGTCCGACGCGCACGTGCGTCGGACGACGGCCACCTCTCGACCCTCGACGGCGTCGCGGCGTGCGCACACCTGCGTGAGGCGGTGAAGACACTCGCCGCCGGGCCAGCCAGCCTTGGCCGAAATCGACAGTCACTCGGCAGTCACTCGGCAGACACTCGGCAGTCACTCGGCAGTCACTCGGCAGACACTCGGCAGACACTCGGCAGTCACTCGGCAGACACTCGGCAGTCACTCGGCACTCACTCGGCAGACACTCGGCAGTCACTCGGCAGACACTCGGCAGTCACTCGGCAGTCACTCGGCAGACACTCGGCAGTCACTCGGCAGACACTCGGCAGACACTCGGCAGTCACTCGGCAGTCACTCGGCAGACACTCGGCAGTCACTCGGCAGTCACTCGGCAGACACTCGGCAGACACTCGGCAGTCACTCGGCAGTCACTCGGTAGTCACTCGGCAGACACTCGGCAGTCACTCGGCAGACACTCGGCAGTCACTCGGCAGTCACTCGGCAGACACTCGGCAGACACTCGGCAGTCACTCGGCAGTCACTCGGCAGACACTCGGCAGTCACTCGGCAGACACTCGGCAGTCACTCGGCAGTCACTCGGCAGTCACTCGGCAGTCACTCGGCAGACACTCGGCAGTCACTCGGCAGTCACTCGGCAGACACTCGGCAGTCACTCGGTAGTCACTCGGCAGACACTCGGCAGTCACTCGGCAGTCACTCGGCAGTCACTCGGCAGACACTCGGCAGTCACTCGGCAGTCACTCCACTGATGAACAAAATCCCTGGACGCGGCCATTGCCTTGCGGGCGGTCGCGTGACGAGGAGTGTTATCTAGAGTCCCTTCGATGCGTCATAAGGATGCATATGCGATGATTGGTCACTGTGGCACCGTCAGGAGAACAACAACAGCCGAATCCGCTTATCCTGTTTCCGGTCCCTCACGTCTTTCGTCGAGCAGCCATTGCCATCCCGGTGGCCTTTTTCTTTGTCACCTAACCTAACCCCATAAGGTTCTGGAACTTAGTCTTTTCTAGCCAGTCAGCGACCCAATTACGCTCTCGGACCCTGCTGCCCACAGGTCCTCTGAGCTGTTGTCCATCATTGTTCTTTTTCGATCTCATTAGGTTTTCCTGGATTTTCCAACGGAGCCTGTATCACCAGCGGAGATGAATTGATGCATTCTACTGAAGCAGCCGGCCGAGTCCATTCTTCCCCCACCAGCGGCGACGGTGTCCCCGCGTGCCCTGCCTTACATAACACCTGACATTCCCCTGCACTGGTGTCCCAAACCGTTCCCGCCGAACTTGCCTTCCTAGCTTCGGAGAGGAGCGGGCCATGTGGACTGGCCGACGGACGGGCCCCTGTAGACCAAACAACAACCGCTGCTCGTTTGCGCGCGGTCCCCGATTGCGTGACACGCGTGGCGGGGCGGGGCGGCTTCACGTGCCTCATTGCGGCGGTCACTGCGAGTCTGAGTCTGGTCAGGTCTGGCACAGAGCGTGCCGGGAATGGAACGACAGCCAGACAGTCCGCCTCCCTGGTTACTCCTCCCCGGCTGACATGAGCCTGGGGCGTCGTAGGGCCCAGGGACCGTATGGACCGGTCGGGACGATGCCCCGATTCACTCCACAGTCACGACAAAAAATGAGGGACCATCCCTGAACCAAGCCACGGCCTCAGCGCCTCCACCCAGAAATTTTTTTTCTTGAATCGAGTAAAATTTACTTGATGCAAGTAGTCTTTTGCATTAATGTGCCTAAGTAAAGATCTGCGTTGAGTGAAGTAGAAATATTCTTAAAATGGTTAGAGTTGAATGAAATGCAAAAGCCTATTAGTATTGATCTAACACTCAGTTTAGCTTGAATCAAGTATATTTAATCAAGAAAAATATTTTCATTCAAGAAATCATTTTTTCTGGGTGTGGAGCTAGCCGCCTCGGACGGACGCCCCCGCCGCCCCGGACCGTGCGACTTGGTGCAGACGCAGCAGACGGCCGAGCAAACACCGCGACGCTGTCAACAAGTGTCCCGCATGCATCCGGGCGGATTCATGAGCCCGCAGCCCCCGACCCCGGGACCCTAGCCCGCCCTGGCCCGCCCTAGCCCCTAGCTGCTGCTTTGGGATACGCTAGACGCGGTCGCCCAGTCGCCGACCTGGTGGTGGTGGTGGTGGCGGGTCGCGACCAGCGGTCACGGGATCTATAGCATAGAGACATGGTACCGGCGACGACGGGTACTCTCCGCCTCGCGTGCCGGGACGGCCCACGACGCGACGACCTACGTAGCCGAAGCGATGTGTGTGTGTGTGTGTGGGGGGGGGGGGGGGCATCCATCAGGATGGCGCTTCGACGGGCAAGAAGCGAGCGCACCGCATGCACGCGGCTGTCGTTATTGAGCAGCATTAGGCGACTCTCTCAGAAGTATAGGTACGTACCTACACTACTTCTCTCTCTCTCTCTCTCTCTCTCTCTCTCTCTCTCTCTCTCTCTCTCTCTCTCTCTCTCTCTCTCTCTCTCTCTCTCTCACACACACACACACACACTACTGCAGTCATTCAACAACAACCAACAACCAAACAAACAAACAAACAAACAAACAAACAAACAAACAAACAAACAAGGACGTCAACAACCGAACGGCAATGATGACGAGGGATGAGGCAGGTGCGCACCGCTTATCAGGCA
This sequence comes from Stenchaetothrips biformis, assembly GCA_030522485.1. NCBI lineage: Eukaryota > Metazoa > Arthropoda > Insecta > Thysanoptera > Thripidae > Stenchaetothrips > Stenchaetothrips biformis. Next base: position 8,312,833 of record CM060095.1, on the reverse strand, counting down.
GAGCTGTCCGCGGCGGCAGCCTCGCCCACAGATAAGGCGGCACGCAGAACACACACCGTCGTATGTGCAGCGCGTGCGTGGGAGGCACTGGTGCATTTCGCTGGAGCGGACTGAGAAAGCGGCGGACCGGCGCGCTTGGCTTGGCAGCCTGCAGCAGCCTGGCAGTCCCTATCGTGACCAATCGTAGCGCCAACCGAACGTTTGACCCCCACCAATGGATTCCGCGTTCGGAGAGCATTCCATTGGTGGGGTCACACGTTCGAATCGAGTCCCACTCAGCGACTCTGGATCTCAAAACGCATCTGAATTTTTGGCCGCCAGCGCCAGCAGCCCATTGTGCGGGACTGCAGTCCCTGCAGAATGGCCACGTAACGCGAATCGTATTTTTGGCGGTTCGTTTGAAAGAGCGGCACTTTTCTCATACTTTCGAATGGGACGCCACGGTCGGTCTTCTAAAACAATGAGTGTCATTTGCTCTTTGACAGCCGCTGATGGGAATTTTTTTGTCAGCCGGAGATGGTGGTTTTGGGTTGCGGGGTCGCCATGTTTGTTCACCCCGCGGACGGGAGAGGGAACTGTCGAACCGTCCCGCCTCCTCAAAATCACGTCACAAATGTAGTCTAACGGCCATTACTCTTCTTGTTTGGGGTGACGCGGGCGGGCCGCCCCGACATTACACATATTAGATTCCTTTCCGAGCCATACTATCGTTGTCATGGTGACGCGCTGTTTCTCGAGATGGCTATAACGAAGCGTGAGCATTTTACTCCCATAAGTTGGCGTTCCAACCTGCGACTGACTCCTCGGGATCGCTCGCCGCTCGGCCGGGCAATTGAGGCCCTCATGGTGCCGCCACGGTGTGAGCCCAGGGGTCAAAATCTCGTACGAGTCGGATCGCCCGCGTCGGTCGAGTATACTCGGAGAAACGTAGCGGCAAGTCGCAAAGCAAGACCAGAATGTTAAAAGTCCGATAGGTGGACAAACTTTCTGCGACTGTACAGGCGAGGCTGCGGTCCCTTTTGTGTTTTCCCAGAGGGCGCACTGCACCTCCTTTCGGACGCTGGCGCGTCTGGACGTGTCACTTAGACGGATTGCAAATCAGCACGGTCTCCGACGCCGACGGCGATACGCCTTCTCTCTCTCTCTCTCTCTCTCTCTCTCTCTCTCTCTCTCTCTCTCTCTCTCTCGACAACTGCAGTAAATCTTTGTCTTCTCGCAGCTCGTGAGAGCGGAGTTCCAGAAGCATTTTGCGCAGTTGAGGTTCTAGTCATTTGCGGGCCCCACTTGCTGCTGGTTTCGTTTGCTTGAGAAGGCCTCTGAGTGGTCTTCATGTTGTTGTTTCGGAAGGAATCCCAATATTATTTTCGTTTGACCGTTTTTCTCTGTGCGCGTCACGGTTTTGACCTTTTGAAACGGTTTAAATAAAATTTGGACATTTAAAAACGCATTTAGTAATAAATTTTAATGATATCAGAAAATCCGATAACTCGATGTAACTATTCGCAACGTTTCACCAGCGGTTCAGGATCAAAAATAAGACTTTTTCAATTTAAATTTTAAAAAGAAGGTACTGTATGTTTTTTGTTGTTATTTTACGGCGTCTGAACAACGCCGGTGGTAATTCGTCAGCATTCGAATTTTTTCCGGCTTGTTTACGACGCGGTCCGGCCTTTGGCCCCCCAGAGTGGAGGCTCATCGCCGAGCTCGTCATGCAGACACACCGCTGGTGCACTTCCAGCCGCGAGACTGCAACCATGTCTTCCTCTCCCTTCCCAACCCCAACCCCATTTTACCTCCTCCCGCTCGAAAAAAAAAGCGGCGCAGCGCCGCGACGCTTTGGCGCGCAAGGGCCCAATTTGACCCGCCCCAACCCCACGCGTCCCTCTCAGGGAGATTAGGCCTACCGCCCATAAAGCTTCGGGACAAGCAGTGTCGCCGACAAAGCCAATTTGTTTTTCGCCGGTTACTTAACTTAATGGGTTGGATAACCCGAAAAAAGAAGAGGAGCAGCGGGAGATGTGAGAGGGGCGATTACGCAGAGCGGCGATTCCGACTCGCCAGAGGCGATTTGGTGGCGGGCGTGGGGCGAGGGGTGTTGGGACCGTTCGTTTCATTCTGTGACAAGAACGGACACGGTGGGGGAATTCCCGCTATACCAGCGACGTGGCTGGAACCGGGCACAAGTGCACCTATTACGCGTAATGCATGTAAACGTAATAACCATTTTAGGTTCAAATATGACAAATTTGTTGTATAATCTGTGCACGATTTCTCGCAGTGTTCGTTCCAAATCGGTTGGCATTATTTCGCCCGCCAATCAGTGAGCTCTATTGTTCTTTTGGCGGGAAATCTGGAACAGGCTCCTGTGGCTGGTCGAGGAGGGAACCGGCGGCTCCGCTATCGTCTGCAATGGACCGCCGCACAGTGGGAGACAGCCCTCGCGTCTCCTGGACGCCACCGAACGCGCGGAGCTGCGTCAGCCACCTCGTCGCCCACGCCAGCAGCGCGGCCGGCGTTCAATCGGAAGCCGAGTGTATGTATTTATAGGCAGGCCGGCGGCGGCGCGCAGGGCAGAGTACTTAGCCCGGCCAAGTGGCCGTTGTCCCCGTGGCGGCGCCGGCAGCAGGCAGGCACGTCGCCCTCATGCTCAGCGACCTTCGGAGGTGTTAGAGGCGGCGCTTTGTGGCGCCCCTACGTCGTCGTTCTGCCTCTCTCGCACTCAAGGGGCGTGCCGTAGGAAAGCGAGAGAGCGCTAAAGAGAGCGGCCGGCCGGCACGCTGAGAGGCAGCAACAGGCGTGCGCCGCGGCTCCCCGCCACACACGGTGTGCCAGCCAGCACGGCCCGTCCCGAACAGGGACTCAGGCAGGGGTTGCCGAACGGCCCCGCGACGCCCCACGACCTCGGCGATGGCCAACATCGCCAAAGGCGAGGCCGCGTGGCCGGGGTGAAAAGCAAGCAGCCCGCTTGCCGCCCCGCCGTGCCCCCTGTGCCGCGCGCCGCGCCCCGCCGCGCGTGCGGGTGTAAACAAGGTCCCGGTGCGCGAGCTTGGCAGCCTGGCGCGCCGCCTTGGGGAGGGAACAAGAAAGACTCCGCTGAATAAGGAATGAGCTGCCCCGCTAAAAGGCTGAAAGGGACCGGGAGATTGGAAGAATGGGACGACGGAGCGAGAAAGAAAGAACCTAAAGAATGCGGGGTGAAATTCCTTTGGCCTTTGGCCGTGGCATTCCAGAATCCACGCTTACTGGAGGAAAGGTGCGAGGAATAGTACTACTCGTAGTCCCCCCCAGCCAGCCAACAGGGCTGGGCTTGTGCGGCCGCTCGTCGCGGAGCGGGGCGGCTGTGAGCGGCTTTGTGCCACTGCTGGCTTCTGGAAAGAGTCCAGGCCGGGCGAGGGCGCACGCCTCTACGCCTCCCGCGCCGAGCAGCACACGATCCTCTTCACTTATTCATCGCCGAAGTCGGCCAATCGTGGGGCCGGTGCCACCTGAGCGAAGCAGCGAGGCGGCCGAGGAGGACGCCGCGCCAGCCAAGAACAGCGAGGCTTCGCGGACCGCGAGGAGCGAGTTAGAGGGCTAGAGGCGCACTAGTGCGAGTCAGTCACGGCGCCACGACAAAGTTAGCGCCGCGGCGTCTCTCTCGCACCCGCACGGCCCCAGCGGGCCGCCCCACGAGTGGGAGTGAGACAGCCTGCCGGCGCCGCGCACTTGGCGCCATGTTGAGGAGGCCGATCATATGGTGGCCACTGAGTCACCGCGGCCGTCCGACCGCCGCCTGCCGTCATCGTCCTGAACTTGAACCCGTGCGTCGCTGTGATTCAGCCGCCGTCTGCACAGTGGGGCAGACGACCGGCGCAGGGCGCAGGCTCCAGAGTCGCTAAACAGGACTCGTACCGAAGGACTGTGACCCCACCAAAGGATTGCTCTCGAAACGAGGAGGAATCCACGGGTGGGGTCACACGTTCGGTTTGAGTCCTGTTCAGCGACTGAGGGGCTCAAAACGCGTCGAGAGTCTGGCCGCTTCTGGCCCACTGTGGGCCGGGTTCACCGCGGGGATTCAAACCGCCCGCTCGCCCGGCGGGTGTGACGTGGCGTGACGCCATGACGTAGTGTGACTGCCATGACGTCACGGGCCACGCCTTCTCTTGTTCCCGACCACACCCTCCACCCTCCTTCTCGATCGATCCGCCTCGCCGCTGCCCTTTCGAACGTGACTGCGAGCCGCACTGCTCGGCCTCTGGCTGCCTCTGGCCCGACGGGCATCACACGGCGGCTGATACGCCACGGCCGCCTGCTTCTCGGCCGTCCGCGTTGCCGGCCGTCGCCTTATCGTGCTCCAATTCGGCTCATCCGTCCGACCGGGTTCATAAGCGCGGCGCGACCGCGACCCTTGCCGCCGCGATCGCCGTTTGTTTTTGGTATTTCGCCGTCGGCGAGGCTCGCCACGGCCCGGCCGCAATCGAAAGCGCGCTGCGTCCGAACCCTCTCTCTCCCTCTCTCTCTCTCTCTCTCTCTCTCTCTCTCTCTCTCTCTCTCTCTCTCTCTCTCTCTCCCACACGCACTCTCTCTCCTCAAGAAACACAAATCCTCCATGTTTGGTATATAACAAAAATTACACAGTCCAACATCATCGCAGATCAATGTATTTTTAAATCCCCCAACATTTAAAAAAAAATATAATAAAAAAAACTCTCCCTATCTCTCTCTCTCTTGCAGCCATTGCACGGCGTCGCCGAGTCGAGAACGCTCGGCTCGCCGCCCGAACGCAGCCCGAGCGAGCCGAAGCTGGGTGGGGCGGCGACGGCAGCGCTGCGGCGGTCGCGCTCAGCGGCTCGGCGGCGATGCGCCAGTGGTGAACAGTGCAGGCAAGCAAGTGTGACAGGCATCCATTTTAGCTGCGCGAGGATCGGTTTTTCTTTCGAATTTCCCGGACGTTCCGCCCGCCCGTGCCATTGTCAGTGTTCCAACGGGCAGCCCTGTGTCGTGCTGCGGCGCGGCATCGCTTCCAGAGGGGCGTCGGAGGGCGGCGCACCGTTCTGAACGCCAGCCCGCTCGGCCGCTCCGCCGTAGGCTGCACTTCAAGGCCTATGCGATGACGCACCCCGAGTCCGGGGCCCTGTCCTGGACGTCAAGCTTTGTCCGGCCCGCCTCGTGCTTCTTTGTGCTGGTCGCGCTGCAGACCCTCGTCGCCTTGCAGGTGAGCCAGTGAGAGTGAATCGCCGCAGACTGAGGCTTTTGGTGTCGCCTGTCCTTCGATGACGGACCGACGGTCCCACGGAAGCTGTTTACCTTGGGACGGACACTACTCCTTGGCGCGGACTGTACAGTGGCGTGATGGTCCCACACACCACACACGACCCGCACGCCGTCGCCCCCCCTCGCTCCAGACTTTTCCCACGGTGACATTATCGAAATGATTTGTAGGTTAGGTCCTTTGCACGTCTGGCCGCCTCGTCCTGGTCGGCCGGAAGCGACCAGGGGCGTGTCGGGATGTTTTGCTCGCCGCGTCGAGTGCGTTGGCAGTTGGCAGACGTCGCTGTTTTTGCTTTGGCGTTGCGGGTTTGTTGTTTGCTTGTCGGGTGGGCCGCACCTGTCTGTCAAGGCCGAGTCAGCGGAGGGTGAAGGGACCGCGGGGCGGGGCGGCGGGGCGGGGCGGCGGGGTGGGGCGGCTGCCGCCCCTTTCACTACTTTCTCTCATTTTTATGGGGTTGAAATTTATTCAATGACGAGAACTTGGAGAGTGTTTCTTCATTCTGGTCTTTTTCCACTTGTATTTGTGTCATTTTAGTCTGCCTCTTTTGGTTGGCATTGAAGTTGGCACCTGTAGCCGTCTTTTTCATTCATTATGCATCAACAAGTCATGCATCTTACGAATCATCCAAACCTGTAATTTACATTTGTGTGACTGCTTTCAGCTCACCTCTAAAAAAATGTCACTTCAAGTAGAAATTTCACACAAATCTGTACTTTTTGTTGCAGCCGAACGTACTGGCTGCACAGCCCACTTGCGTGTGGTATGGAAAATGTAACGACAATGATGAGAAACCACAGTACTGTCCGTACAATGGGACAGCCAAGGAACTTCCGCAGGAAGGCATCAAAATCCTTCAACAGTGGTGTCCGAACTTCCTGAAGGACCTTGGTAAGCTGCTTTGTATTCATGGTGTGCGATGCTGGTTGCTACAATAGTAAGGAAGGTTGCATGGGCGAAAGCACCCTTGCCTGGAGGTGCAAGCTGGCTGCCTGCCAAGGGTGCGACTCATCCTTTCTCTCTTTGTGGCATTAGTACAGTTTTTATTCAGTTGAAATTCATCACCCCCTATCAATTTTACCAGTGCATCTTTTTTTAATCTTGTAATTTGCTTACAGGTTCCTCTCCAAAAACTTGTTGTGATGTTTTTCAGCTCCAAACTCTGGACAAAAGCATTAGATTAGGTCACCAATTTCTAAAGCACTGCCCATCATGCATGAACAACTTTGCTGAGCACTTCTGTTCCTTTACCTGTAGAGCAGACCAATCCAATTTCATGGATGCCACAGATTTCAAGGAAAATAAAGTTGGTAAGTTCTGAATTTGGTGGGTCAACATCTTATATTATGATCCTTTTCCCTGGTATGGATTGTATATTGTCTTTTGTCTTCCCATCAGGCAACAAAACCCTCATATCTATTTCGGGAATAGACCTACATGTGACTTCAAAGTCTCTGCAGGGTATTTACGACTCTTGTTCTGGTGTGTTTGTTCCGTCAACGGGTCAGCGTGCCCTTGATCTCATGTGTGGTTCTTGGGGCTCTGCCTTGTGCTCTCCGCTCAGGTATTGTGTCATTCATGTTGAATTCTTTCCTTCAAAAGACTGTCATCAGAGTTTTTAATGTTTGGTGGTATGCTTTCAGGTGGTTTACTTTTATGGGAGATGCAAGGAACAATCCTTATGTTCCATTCCAAGTGACGTATAAAGTGGACCAGTTAGGAGGCTCAGTGGCCCCATTGGACACTCGTATAGTGCCATGCAATGTTGGACTTGATGTAAGCCTAATACTTCATTTTTCTTCCTATTTTAGTTGTGGAAAGCTTGTTTCTGTAAGTTGTGATTGTTACAGGGCAACGTTCCATGCAGCTGTGTGGATTGTGCAACAAGCTGCCCCGCTCCTCTTCCGCCTGCACCCCCATCCGATGGATTCAAAATTGGTGGAATGGACGGCACTGTAGTTGTCATGTTGCTTGTTTTCATTTTCGGTAGCGCACTGTTTGTGGGACTGGTTACCATGTGCCCTAACTTGTGTGCGTATACTGGTGAGTCTGTCATCTATTTCACCTCATAATGGGTGGGAAATTCTCCCTATCAACAGTTGAGACTCACTGTCCCCTTCCTTCACCACATGCTCTTGAAGTCCCTTTCACCCAGTCCACAGACATGAAAGCCGAATCCCATCCGTTGAGCAGACAGGCTCCTCATGTTAAGTCAAGTGTCCTGTTTATCATAGGATTTAAAGGTGTGGTTGGTTTCCTCTGTCTGTTCCCCCCCGCTCCCTTCCAATGGTATTCATGGTTGCTGGTGTGTGTATTCAACGGAAGGCGGAGGTGCATGCAGGGGCCGGGCAAGCCTGGCGGTCACCCTGACACACTCGTATCCCTGTGGCATGCTGGGAGTCGGGATGGCATTGACCTTGAATGGATATGAGGTGGTCCTGGGTCTCCATGAGTGGCAGAGGAATTGCCTAGAAGCTACCCCTACTCTAATTTCATTGACCTTTCCTCCTTTTGCCAGATTTAAACAAAGTGTTGCAATTCCTATGCTGCTGTTGTCTGGACACTACCGAACTTGTGGACAGCGACTTGTGGGACCCTTGCATGCTGCTTCCATCTTCTTGTTAGAGAACTTTTTCCGATTATTGGCACTTGTACTTTTGAAGTGTGTAATGCACTCTTTGCATTTATCTCACTGATGGCAAGCACCTCTTATATGGAGATGTGGCCTTTTGTGGTGAAATTGACATTGGGGCTGTTGGGTCAAAATTGTGTACTGTGCTAGCACTAATATTTCTAACATTTTATCAAGTGTTAAATGTCGGGTATGGCAGCATTTTCAGAATTTCTGTTGGTTTCAGCTTCTCTGGTGGCGAATAATGGTGGCGATAGTGGTAGACTGTCAATGGGTCAGTCTGTGGGAAGGCGTTTCGCAGGAATGAATCAAATGCAGCAGCCTGTGTTTGGTGATGATGAAGAGAGTCCTTTGCAGTCTAAACGTTCCAGTACGTGTTCCCTAACATCAGCATGCTCCTAATGCTTAGTTTCTTTAAGGGGATGTCCATTCATGTTAGTGTCTGTGTTCATGTTTTGTGTTTGCCTAAATAGGTAACTTAGGAAAGGAGGGGCACACCTTACCTGGTTCTCTTTAAAAATTTACTTGGAAATAATTGTTTTAATTTTGGTTGGGAGCTATTCGTTCAACAGTTCATGCTGATAGGTGCAGCTTCATACTTTGCAAGAATCAAATTAAATGTTGGGGACTTGATCTAAACCCCTGCTGAGCACACTGTAGTGTATTTGCCTAATAAATAGTTGGATGATCCAAAACTTAAAGCTGGTAGCAAATTAATGTTTTGTTCAAAGGTTAAGGGAGCTCAGTAGGAGCCCAGTAATTTTTTTAAGTTTTGTGATTGCAACCAATAGCTTGCTCATTGAAGTTGCTATATTTCACGCCTGATCAAGTGGGGTGCTGAATTAATGCTGCATGACTAACTGCATTCTGATTTAATCGGCTTTTCCTGACCTTTGTTTCTTGTGCATTTTGTATATTGCTGAAAATTATGTTGTTGCCTTTAATGACACAATCCTCTCACTTCAGACTTGTAATTGTTCGTTTGCATTTATCAGGTGTTGCAAGTGATATTGATGGAATTGACGGAGGGGATAAGATAGGCTCTGAAGCCTCTTGTTATGAGAAGTTTGGAGCTGTAATTGATGAAAAACTTGAAGCTTTCTTCACCAAGTGGGGTACAGGTATGAACATATTTTGGTTTTAAATTTTTAGCGAACATCTTGTGCCATTTCCTCAAACACTGTTCTTACTTTAGTCTGAATTTTTCTCTTGCAGTGTGTGCAGGTAACCCCTGGACGACAATGGCCATTGGTTTGGTGACAATTGTTATCTTATGTTATGGTGTAACCTTCCTGAAAATTACCACTGATCCCGTTGATCTCTGGGCATCTCCTGAAAGTCGATCCAGGCTTGAACGCGAATATTATGATAAAAATTTTGAACCGTTTTATCGAACTGAACACATAATTATCAGAGCTACGGGTCTCGAACCAGTTTATCACAACACCTCTCAAGGGCTTCTGGAATTTGGTCCAGTCTTTAATCAGGAATTCCTGATGGAAATGCTGAAGCTTCAAAATCAAATTGTGAAGGTAAGTTCCCTAACTTCATTATCTCTTGCTTCTTATCATGGTGTATGATGGTTAATATTTGTTATATCTTTTTCCAGCTTGGTCAGAATGAAAGCAAAGGCCTGGACAAGGTTTGCTTTGCTCCTCTTCATACATCTTACTCTGGGCCTAAGAAGGTCAGCAGCTGTTTTGTTGTTAGTTTATGGGGCTATTATCAAGATGATGTGGATACATTTGAGTCTGAGGATACGGACCCAAATAACTTCACTATCAATTATCTGGATCATTTCAAGCGCTGCTCTCAGTAAGTGTGCTCCCTGTGATGTTCATTTATTTCCCGTTTGAAATATTCTGGAAAGCATTATTATTTATTTTCATACTTATTTTGCAGAAACCCCTACAACTTGGAATGCTTTGCCCAATATGGCGGCCCTGTAGACCCTGCTATTGCTTTGGGTGGCTTTTTGAAGGGCAATGAGGCCATCACAGATCCCAAACAGTATCAAAATGCAACTGCTGCCATCATAACTATTCTCCTGAGCAATCACCACAACAAGACTCTCCTTGCTCCAGCATTGGAATGGGAAACCAGGTAGGACTTGTTCATAAAGGATAAATATTATTAGGGTTCAGTTTAACTTTGCAAATGAGCTAACTCTTTCTTTTCTCCTTCAGATTTATTTCATTCATGAAAAAATGGGTGAATGAGTCAAAGCCTGAGTTCATGGATGTGTCTTTCAATGCAGAGCGATCCATCGAAGATGAGCTAGACAAAGAATCAACTTCTGATGTTCGGACAATTATTGTCAGTTATTTGATCATGTTTGGTTACATTGCTGTCTCCTTGGGTCAGATTTCCACATGTGATCGCCTTCTTATTGACAGCAAAATCACACTTGGCCTTGGTGGTGTGATGATTGTTGTTGTTTCTGTAGTTTGCTCTGTGGGGCTGTTTGGCTATATTGGTGTTGCTGCCACTCTTATTATTGTTGAGGTAAGAATTAATGAGAGTTACTTTTGCCGTAGTCTCTGTATTATATTGCTGTTAACGCAATATGTTCTTTAAATTTGTGTAGGTGATTCCATTCCTTGTGTTGGCTGTTGGGGTTGACAACATTTTCATCTTGGTTCAAACTCATCAAAGAACTCCTCGTAATCCTGGAGAAAGCTCTGCTGAGCATATTGGACGTGTCCTTGGCCAAGTGGGCCCCTCTATGCTGCTGACCAGTATCTCTGAGACTTTCTGCTTCTTGCTTGGTTTGTATCAGATCTGTACTTGATAGTCAATTCTTTTTGCATCAGTTTTATAATTTTCCCCTCCGCCTTTACAGGTGGTTTGTCGGACATGCCTGCTGTGAAAGCATTTGCCCTGTATGCTGGAATGGCGCTCTTTATTGACTTTTTGTTCCAAATTACTTGCTTTGTCAGTCTTCTGTCCTTGGATACAGCAAGGCAGTCTGTAAGTGTTTCTTGCTTTATCAAATTATTCAAAATTTCTTTCTTTACAATTATGTTTTTATTTTAAAATTTCTTTTAAAATCTCTTGCTTTTCAGGAAAACCGATACGATATTTGCTGCTTTGTCAGGGGATCTAAGCAAGATGTTGTGCCTAACAATGGAGCCCTCTACAAGTTGTTTGAAGCAGCGTATGTGCCTATGCTATTAAATAAGTGGATGCGGCCTGCTGTCATGGTTGTCTTCTTTGGCTGGCTGTGCTCGAGTCTTGCTGTGATTCCTCACATCGATGTTGGTCTGGATCAAGAACAGTCTGTTCCTGCAGATTCTCCTGTTCAGAAGTACTTCTTGGTGGGTAACATACTTGAACTGTGAAATTCATTATTTGAGTGAAGTTACATTCAAGCAATAAATTGTTTGGTTGTTGCAGTACTTGAAGAACTACTTGTCTGTTGGACCACCTGTATACTTCGTGGTTACGGAGGGCCTTGACTACTCTGATCTTGACACTCAAAACATGATATGCTCGGGACTTTACTGCAATCCTGACTCCCTTTTGTTGCAACTATATAGTGCTTCTCGGACCCCAAGCAGAACTTACATTGCTAAGCCCTCAGCCTCTTGGATTGATGACTACATGAGTTGGCTCGATATAAAGGATTGTTGCTACGAATCAAAAGCTAATGGTTCCTTCTGTCCCCATTCTAAACGTAAGCCGTTGTATGCTAATTTATGTAATTATGTGGAAAATGGTCATGTTTCTTCGTAAAGTAGTCATTATGTTCATTCGTTCGTTTGCAGCGGCACGTTGCAAACCTTGCGCCACAGACCTTGACGCGAAAACTCGCCGGCCGAGCAAGGCAACGTTTGATAAGTATGTGTCGTTCTTCCTGAATGATAATCCAGATGACACGTGTGCTATTGCTGGACATGGCGCCTATGGCCAGGTAAAAGTTGTAAATTGCTTCTGTTAAATAGTTTGGCTCTGTTTCTTTTTGAAATAATAATTTTTCTCTTGTAGGCTGTGAAAGTTCTGCCTGGAGTCAACAATACTTCCAAAGTTGGACCAACCTCATTCATGTCCTACCATTCTATTCTGAGGTCATCGAAGGATTACTACTCCGCCATTGAAGCTGCTCGAGAAGTTGCTGCTAACATTACCACAATGATCAATGGGCGGCTTAAGGCCAGTGGATCCAACAAAACTGTTGAAGTATTCCCTTACAGGTACAGCAAACTGTGTGTTACTTTCTGCCAATGTTCCATTTTTCTCTTTCACAACAGCTAATTGTCTGCTTTTTGCTTCTCGGATTTTAGTGTGTTCTATGTCTTCTACGAGCAGTATCTGACCATGTGGCAAGACACCCTCGGCAGTCTGGGGCTCTCTGTAGCCGCCATTTTTGTCGTAACCTTCCTACTGATGGGGCTTGACCTATGCTCTGCTCTGGTTGTCATCATCACCATTGTCATGATTGTTACTAATCTGTTGGGATTGATGTACTGGTGGAACATATCCCTGAATGCTGTCTCGAGAGTAAACCTTGTTATGGTAAGCGTTAGAACCTTACACTTCAATCATTGTCTATATCAGTGAAAATTAAAAATCTTGTTAATCAATGTTTCTCAATCACTTTACAGGCTGTTGGCATTTCAGTCGAATTTTGCAGCCATCTTGTACACACATTTGCTGTGTCTGTGGAATCTTCAAGAGTAAAGAGGTCCTCTGATTCCCTAACAAAGATGGGCAGCTCTGTAAGTATCTTCTTATCAGCTTAATAGTAAAATTTGTTTCAGTTGCACATATTGTTTACTGATCATGTTGCTTTAATGTCAGATTTTTTCGGGCATCACACTGACCAAGTTTGGAGGAATTATTGTGCTGGGTTTTGCTAAGTCTCCAATCTTCCAAGTTTACTACTTCAGAATGTACTTGGGTATTGTTTTATACGGAGCTGCCCATGGTCTGATCTTCCTCCCTGTTCTGCTAAGCTACATTGGTAAGCATTCCTTATTGTGCTGAATAAACTTGCATTTTACATTTCTAAACTAATGTTTAGAAAGAACATAAGTGATTGCATGCTGTTGCTTTACCTCATGTGACGTCCTGGGGCGTTTATGTTCACCTTCGGAATAAAAGTAATCGTTGGATTATTTTATGTACTGGTTTTTAATTTGGGTTTTGCCATGGTCACTTTGTATACTCAAAACTGGTTCCTATAATTTTTGACTAGTCCATCTAATGCAAAGTTTATAAATATTTTATTTAGTTAAACTTTTGGGTTCTTCACTTGAGGTCCTGAATTGTGTCCTGAATGTGCTATGAGCTTCTTCAGCTTTGTATGCTTGTGACTGACTCTTAAGTCACCCCAAAAAACGAAAGAAAAAAAAAAAAAGAAAGAAAAGCTTGATGTTACACACAGGTCTCATGTAGGCATTGATTTGAGCAATTGTTATGTGTCATGTGTCAGCCCCTCAAGTCATGTGTACTTCTGTTCTCACGAGCATGTGATTTGGCCTACTCTGAATGCTAATTGTATTCGCATGCTTTCTTTTATCAGGGGCCCCCATGAACAGAGCTAAACAGGAAGTTCACAGAAAGCAAGTATTACAGATGCAGCAACAGGGCAGGAGCTCAACAAGAAATGCAGCAACTCTGGACAGTGTAAGATGAATGATATTGTTTGTTGTCTTGAATCACCCCCGCAGGTGCATGGTAGTGGTGCTCTAGATTGGATTTTGCATGGTCATTTAAAGTAAAGATTAGTTACATATTTATGTTTTATTTCGGGCTTCTTTTCTTATTGGTTATTTTATGTTCTTAATTTTTAAGTGGGTTAGATTTGTGCTTTTAGAGCATTTTCCAAGTATTAAATTCCTTCAAAGACATCTTAAAACTAATTTGCAGTTTTTATTACTTGTGTAGTGGATTTTCATTTACTCTCACATTTTCTTATAAAATCTCACTGTGTCCAGCTACTAATTGCCTATTTTAATGTTGCAGGATTGATATTCAGACAGAGGGGTTCCCATCGCCAAGGTGTGATTGACCCCTCTAGGAGCCAGCCTCGCAATTATGGCAGTGTCAATGTTGACTAGCCCAATCCTCTAACACCTCGATCATTTTACTATGACGATGGTGCAAGTAAAACGTGTTCATACCTGAATTATGTAACCAGTCCAGGCTGGCGAAGGATGCTAAATTCTTCCTCATGCACAGCACGCCTGCTGTCCTTCTATACCCTGTGCATTTATAGTTGCAGTTTTATCTGAACCTGAAACCGTCCAAAACACTTAAAATAGACTAAGTCTGAATGTGTGAGTAAATGTTGGCCCAGCTTCAGGGCTCTTGTGTGTTCCAAATATGCATGTTGGCAGGGTCCACTAGCAATCAGATGTAGTGACATGAATTTTATATTTTGTTAACTGATGCGACTAGATATACCATTCAATGAAGTTGTAAATTTACTTCCATATGATTTTGTGGTCCATAAGCAGTGGGATTGAAATAAATACCCTGCATAGAATATAGGTGTATTTTGAGTTAGTGAAAAAGTTATGTATATACCGTACTTGACACATCGAATTTTCTAGAGAATCTATTGTTTGTTAGGGTTGTCATATTTGTATTTGGAGTTTGTGATGCAAGGTCATCGTTTTTAGCTGGTACTAATGCTCCAACATTGATTGTTGCAAGTCACTAGGACTAGATTGTGTGTTCTGCTATTGTTTGTGTGAATGATTAATTAATTTATCAACTGATGTGTCTTCTTGCTCTGTGATGTTTCATTTAAGAAGTTGCTAAACCGCCTAATGTGGTACTCTCCAATAGTTTTTTAGTTGTTTAGGTTGTTTTTTTTTTGTGTCTTTTTTTTATGTTGATAGTGGCAAGTCTATTCCTATGTCATGATTAACTTTTTATGTCTGTGGTCTTGTGTCATGTCAAATCCATTGGGATATCATCTTCTGTATCTGTGTATCCTTAAACTGTCTTCAAGCCTGGTGAAAGTTAAGCCTTCGAGTTAAAACCTTAGAGAACACATTTTATTAATGACTTCTTTTTTATTAATTGTTTGAGGAAGTACCCCACTAAAACTAAACCATTTTCGAATGTCATAAATTTAGCTCCACACAATGTTTGATCCCAAGTTATCTCTGACTGAGCTCCATACATAGGTATTTATTTGGAGAATAAATAATGGATTATCTGAATTGTCAAGAGTTGTCAATACCTCTGCATAATCTCAAGTCAAGCGTCATGCAGTGCTTTTTAAATAAACTTGTGTTCATATTGCTACCACAAATTTTCATTTTCATTTTGAATGTATGACATGTATCAAAACACTGAATCTCCTCTGTCTTTATTTTTCTACTTCTGGCAGCCGAATATCAGTGTCAATAAATTTGTCAGTAAGGCTTTCTTGTGTTCAAAGGCATATATTATTTTAAAAGGTTTAAAATGTCTGTAAAAGGAGATAGTTCTCAAAATTTGTTTTGAGATCATGTTGGCGCTCTGTACTTAGTATTGAAGGAGGCATCCTTGATCTGACTGTAGGTACTGCATGTATTAAGGTCATATTGATGCATCAAAGCCACTTTTTTATATTTTGAAGTCAAAGCTGGTTACAGCATGTAATGTAGTGAAAACCAAGTGGAGTGACAATATAAATCTCTGCTTTGGCAATCATCTGCATACTTTGCTTTTAAGGGACTTATTTTTTTAAATCCTAGGCCAAATGCTGTAGCTGTCTTTGAACGTTATTTTAAAGATACTGGTTGCAATTTGCTTCAAAAGTAGAATAAAAACCTTGTCTCTCTGGTGAAGAATTTTACATCTGTGTGTTTGGCTTGTCTGGCTTGAATTCATTTTAACTGCTGATGTGTTGTTGGTGGAAAGCATGCTCTTAACTATATGTTCAAGAATCAAGACTTTCCTAAGGCTGCCGATTCTTACTCTAGCTTTTAATGTGTACTGTAGGATTTGTAGTCCAATCTTTGCGTCTGTGAAACAGCAAGCTTGTTGTGAGACCCTCATTCGAGAGGCGCATATGAAGATTCTTGTTTAAGAATGTTTGTTTTGCTTCTCCTGCTCAGATGGTTTCTTGACAGTTGTGCTGAAGAACTGTAAGCTGATAATTTATGAATAAATTATGGAATGATGTGAATTGAACAATTGGAGTTCTTCCGGTTTCTCTCCGTCTTCCCAACTCGATGTGGCTTAAAGCCCTGTTGCATTGGGTACCAACAAGGGGGACAAGAATAACCTCATCAGTATCCAAGCAATACACCAACAATGGATCAAAATTTCAAGTAGCTTAAGCTCTCAAAGTTCTCAATTTTTGAAAAAAAAAACAAAAAAAACAGCAAAAAAACAGTAAGAAAAAATAAGTAAAACTGACCGGACGAAATGAACGAAGATTAAGAAATTGACTTAAAAGACACAAAATCGGAAGAAAGTAAGAAATGGAGACGTTCCGCACGTCCTACCGCCGGGACTTCCCTTGGCCCTGGGCGCTGCCCGTGCGGCTCAACGCGTGGCAGCCGCCCGAGGTGACCTTCGACCGGCCGCGCGAGGGCCCGGCGCCGCCCTGCCCCGACTGCCCCTGCCCCGAGCACGCCTGGGCCAGGGAGCCGCTCGCGCACTACTTGTGCCTGGCGGGGAAGGAGGCGCGGCTGCACCAGCGCGCGCAGGCCGTCAAGCACGAGCTGCAGCGATGCGCCAACCGCACACGGGTACGGCCTGGCCTGCGCACAGTGCGCCAGACGACCGCTGTATAGTTGGCCGGAACTCTAGACGCGTTTTGAGCTGTAAAGTCGCTAAATGGGACTCGAACCGAACGTGTGACCCTACCAATGGACAGCTCTCCGAACGAAGAATCCATCATTGGTGGGTTCAAACGTTCGGTTCGAGTCCCATTTAGCGACTGTGGAGGTAAAAACGCGTCGAGAGTTTCGACCGCCTGCTCCGGTCTTATGGCCCTCTGTGCGCCGGCAACACAGTGGGTAGAGCAGCTCAATAGCGTGACTGGGGGGGGGGGGGGGGAGGAATATCTGATTCCAGAGCGGATTTACCTGTCATGATGATAAAAAAATTATAACAAAAAATTATTTAAAACAAAAAAATATTTCTTTTTAAAAAAATAAATGAAACAAAAAATAATTTTGGTCCCTGCCAGGACGAGGAGCAGGCGCGGCGCACCAAGTACCCGCCGCTGCCCGGCGGCGAGGACTGGCTCACCATCTACGCGTCCGACTACACCCAGAAGGACATGGTGCCCCGGCTGGACTACGTCGGCGTGCTCACCGAGCTCGTCTCCACCGGCATCCCCAGGGCGCCCCTGGGCCGCAGCTTGTTCGCGGCTTACGACGACCCCACGCGGTGCGACCCGACGCCGGCGGCTTCGCGGATTCACCGCCCCACGTCCGCGTGCTTCACCCCACTGACAGCGACAACCTGCCGGTCCAGGTTCCGCCGGTCGCCGCACACCGTGCCCGTGTACAGGCCGGACCGGCCCCTCCGCGCGCCGCGGCAGCGCGACATCTGGGAGCAGTGGTACGAGGACTTCCCCGTCGACTCGGAGTACGGCGTCGCCTACAGCCAGACCGCCCACAACACGACCCGGAAGTGCCAGCCCTTCAAGAACCCCCTGCTGCCCCAGCTGGCCATCGGCGCCATCGGATAGGCGGAGCTACTTCCGGTGACTGCACGCGCGCGGACCGGCCGCCAATGAGTGAGTGATCGGAGACACTCACACACAGACAGCGTCGACAGCGCACTGTTCGGAGCGGGCGGCGGTTCGCCTCACCGCCTTCCTCACGGCGGGGCTGCGCGAGCGGCGCGAGCACGCCGTTGTTGTGGCGCGTCCTCCACGAAACGGGTTTTCGAATCGACGGGCGCTGCATCGTGGGGATGGTGGTCCGGAGGGCCTTCGCCTCGGCTCTCGCCCTGGCCGGCCGCGGTGGGTGCGGCGCGGGCTGCCGGCCTGCGGGCCCCCCAGGCCATCGAGGCTTCGGCAGCTCGGGGCTGCGCGGCCCGCCGCCCGCCGCCAAGGCGACGGCGCTGCTCAGGGAGCGCACCGGCTGCGACAGGCGGGTACTAGCGGGTACCGGCCGGCTCGAGTCCGTCCACCACGCAGTGGGCCGCCGTCAAAATTCCGGACGCGTTTTGAGCTCCAGAGTCACGAAATGGGACTCGAACCGAACGTGTGACCCCACCAAATGGCTTGCTCTCTGAACGAGGAATCCATTGGTCCTTCAGGCCTGTCAAGGTGGCGGTGGTGGGGGCGTCCTCGCGCGCGGGTTGGACCGCCGCCTTCCTGCTCAAGTCGAGCCGCCTGGTGAGCCAGGTGCGCCTGCACGACTGGCAGGGCAGGGCCTCCGCGACGTGCCCCGCCCCGCGCGCCCTGGCCACCGAGCTGGACCACATCAACACGGCCTGCGGCCTGAGCAGCCACGCCGGCTCCAGGGAACTGCGGGCGGCGCTCACGGTGCGCTGCCGCGCTGCCCGATGCGGCGACTTGGAGTGCTAGGGGCTGGAGTGGTTCGGGTCGCCTACACAATGACTTGGCCAGGGCGCGGACGTCGTTCTCCTGTGCTCGGACTCCACAACGGACTCCTCGGAGGAGGCGGCCTTCAGCCGCGGCTGCTCCGCGGCCAGGGAGGTCGCCATGGCCACGGCGGACTTCTGCCCGGAGGCCGTGCTCGTGGTCAGCGCCGAGCCCGTCAACAGCTTGGTGCCTCTCGTGGCGGAGGTGAGCATCCACCCGCAAGACGTCCGCAGCGTCGGGGAGATCCGTGTGCGAGATCTCGTCTGCGTGCAGGTGCTGGAGCACGCGGGCGTGCTGGACTGCGGCCGGGTGCTGGGCGTGGCCTCGGTGGACGCGGTGCGCGCCGGCAGTCTCCTGGCCAGGCTGGCGGGGCTGCCCGCGCACCGCATGCACGTGCCCGTCGTCGGGGGGCGATCCGCCGCCACGGCCGTGCCCGTCGTCAGCCAGGCGAGGCCCTGCGGCGACTTCACCTCGGTACACGCACCGACAGACAGACAGACAGGAGAGAGAGGAGAGAGAGAGAGAGAGAGAGAGAGAGAGAGAGAGAGAGAGAGAGAGAGAGAGAGAGAGAGAGAGAGAGAGAGAGAGAGAGAGAGAGAGGGGGGGGGGAGGGGGGCGCAGGAAGTGTTGACGAGATGGCGACATGGCCCCTGCAGGTGGACTGGCGCGAGCTGCGGCAGATGATGGCGGCCCACGAGGCGCGGCCCCACGCCGACCTGGGCCGCGGCAGCGCGGCGGCGCGCACCGTCCTCGCCGTCGTCCGGGGCCTGCGGGGGGAGGCCGTCGAGGACACGGTGTTCATCCGCTCCGACCTGGTCCCAGGCGCCAGGTAATCACCCGCACTGCGGAATGCCTGCAGACCAAACGCGTCGGCGTGATCTAAGAATCACATGTGCTTTCCCATACCTCTTCGCTTCGATTCCATAGCAACGTCCTCCGCACAGTCATCTGTCTGCCTTAAACTTCCTCCCTCCCTTCCCCCTTTCCCTATTTGATCCCCGTGGGCCAACTGGATGACAACGACGATCTGTGGGCCGCCTGGCCAGATAGGCGAGCGACTGCACAGTTAATCCCGCGGCAGAGGTCGGAGGGGATGGGCTCCATTAGGGGACTGCACGCCCGATGCGTCTCTGACCCAATTTAGAGAGACGAACGCTGTTTGGGGGCTCCTGTGCCACGGGGCCGAGGTGCACAGAGACTCTGGGTCTCTCATCGAGAGCATCGAGAGGGGTGACAGCGATGCTTCGCCGCTCTGTCTCCCAATCAGTGCGAGAGAGACAGTGACCACTGTTCGGGAACGGCCGGCAGAGGTGCGTGCGACTCCCGCGCAGCATCCCATCGTCTGCTGTCGGTTGCTGTCGGTGGTCACCGGGCTGCCGCCGCTGCCGGGGGTGACGGGGCAAGGCGAGGCGAGGCGGGCTGTCCAGGTTATTTCCCAATCAGCTGGGCGGCTCTGGCCGGGCTCAGGCAGAGAGGTCAGGTCGCACCGTCGTGGCGGCGACGGCGCGGGCTGGGACGGGGCCCGAGCCGAGGACGGCGGACGGCCACGAGTCGACGAGTCCAGGCGCTGCACTCGTGGCGTCCAGTGGCGTCGGAGAGCCGCAGCTAGGCGCAGCGCTAGCGCGGCCGCGGTGCAATGCCGCCGCCGACCTGCGTGACGGTGTCCACGTCCGTGTCCGGGACCGACGCGCCGCGCCGTGGAGTGCTGTCCGCGGCGTGGTGCCGCCCCCGGCCGCGCGCCCCCGGCAGCAGCGCCCTGCCGCCGTCCTCAACGCCCACAAGAGGGCCCCTAAGGAGGGCGCCGCCGCCACCCGCGCCGTGGGACACGGACTGGAAGCTGTGGGGCGCCGCGGAGGACGGCGACGTGCACCTCGCCGACGTGCGCCGCTACGAGGTGAGCGCGCGGGCCGGGCAAGCCGACGGGCCAGCGGACGGGCTGGCAGCGGACGGCCGGTTCCACGTGCTGCTGAGCGCCTGGCTCGCGCCCGCGCAGCCACCCGCAGCGCACGGCCTCCTCCACCAGCCTGCAGTCCATGGACACGGCGTCCATGTGCTCCGGGTCGTCGTCGCCCCCGTCGCCGCGGAGCGCGTCGCTGCCGGACGCCGTGACGCCGTGGTTCACTGGCGACCCCTGGGCGCCAGTGCCGTCGTCGCTGTCGTCCTGCAACAAGTACGAGGACATCGCCCTGGCGGACGAGGAGCGCCGCTTGCACCAGGACGTCCCCGCCTCGTGGTCCTTTGCCGCCGCCTTCTCGTCGACGACGCCGCCCGCGGAGGAAGGCAGCAGCCCGCCGTCGCCCTCGCCGTCGTCGTCCTCGTCCTCGCTCGACCAGCACTTCGCCGACTTTGACGAGCTGTTCGGGGCGAGGAAGCTGTGATCGCCTTGACCATAATCAACGCCCCCAACCCCCGCCCCCTCATGCTTCGTTCCCAAACCTCTTCGCCGCCACGCTAACCCTCGCCGCTCCGCACGCCCCGCAGGTTCATCAGCACCGCGGCCGAGCTCGGTGCGCGCGGCGTGGAGCGCGTCCTCCCGATGCCGCCACTGTCCGCGGAGGAGGAAGCCGCCCTGGGCGCGGCCCTGCCCGTCCTCGCCGCCGCCGTGGACAGGGGGGAGTGCTACGCCCGCCAGAGGACCGCGTCGGCCTAGCCTGGTCGCGGCTGCCCCAATGCTCTCCGCTGCGCCGCTGCGCTCTCACCTGACTCCTCAATAGAACGGAAATTTGCCTGCAGAGAAGCACGATGCGCGTAGTTTTAATAATAGAAATTATTCTAATTTGACGACTTGACGAGTGCGAATTGCATCACATCGTCCGCGGCCGTCATGCTCTTCACGGCCCACCCCGCCCCGCCCCGCCCCGTCCCGCCGCGCCCTGTCCTACCCCACCACACCCAGACGCCCCACGGGCACACCGGCCGGCAGCCCGCAGCGCTCGTTTCGCCGCCTCGCCGGCCGGTCGGCACACTACTCCACACCGCCTCTGCCTCCGACACCGCAAGACGGGCAAGACAGTGCACACGCACGCAGTAGTAAGCACCGGACGCCGCCACTGGCCGCCACTGTGAACGCCATGGCCCCCAGGAAGCAGGTCCTGGTGCAGTCCCCGGACGTGGAGTACGGCGAGCAGGCCATCCTGGCGCGGGTCCAGTACGAGACGGCCCTCTGCCAGCGCGACGCCGACGCTGTGGTGGTGAGTACCCACAGGCAGGCTGCGTTCGAGACGCCCGGCAATCTTTTCATTCGGAATGTTCAAAAGGCGGGGCTGTACGTTATTGTCTAGGGTCGGGGAGGTAATGGGGCGCCAGCTGCTCCGTGAGCACGGCACCACTGACCTTGAACGCTTCCTCCCCCAACCCCCACCGGGCACACGCCATGCCGCTGGGGCGTGCTGGGGGCGGGCCGGTCCCCCACCCTCCCCGCCACCCAACTTCCTCAGATGACGTAAGAGCCATATCGCATGCAGCGTACGAAAAAAGCGGACTGAAGTGTCAGCAGCCTGTGCGTCGAGGCGGGGCGGCAAATCGAACACGCCGGCTTCTCGAGGCAACGACGCATGGAAGACTACACAGAGGTCATACACAGAGGACGCTGCAGTGCTGCAGTGGCGAGCACTGCACACGTAAACAGGTGTGTAGGCGACCGCTGCACGATAGGGAGCTTGTGTAAACAACTCCAAGGCACCGCCGATGCATATCAAAGGCGGCACCCGCAGTCAGGGTTGTTAACGTTACTTTTAAAAGGTAACACGTTACCGTTACTTTAGGTTTGAGTAACGATAACGTCGTTACGTTACCGACTTTTGAAACAGTAACGTAACGCGTTACCGTTACCGACTTTTGAAACAGTAACGTAACGCGTTACCGTTACTGGTAACGCAGTAACGACGTTACCGTTACTTCAAATTAAAGAAAATTCAAAAGGTGCACACCAAATCATCTTTTTGGATGTGTGTTTGAGTACAAAAGGAATATTTTACCACCACACAACGCGGCGGGAGACAGAGGGAGACATATATGGCAGAAAAGTCAGACCACAAAAGAAGGAAAACGCAGCTAAAAAGAAGAATTGTAGCTGTTTTAGGTGTGCCGCGGTAACAGTAACGCCGTTACCGCGTTACACCTATTCGGTAACTATAACGTCGTTACGTTACTGGTTTCCAAAGATGTAACGCGTTACCGTTATCGTTACAGTAACGGTAACGATAAAGTCGTAACGCCGTTACTCGTTAAAGTAACGTTAACAACTCTGTCCGCAGTACAGCCTTAGTCTGGCCTCCGACACCATCCAAGTTACACAAAAGAAGCCCAGAGCGCCGCCCTGTTCCTCATGTTTCCTTCCGCCTTATCTGCCGAGAACCCTAAGCCTCGAGATGCCGGCTACGGGACTGTACACTACAGTGGATAGGTCAGGTCTCACCATTTGCCACTCCACCATTTAGACGGCGTTTTTGGCCGTGGCCAGCGCATTGGCCTTCTTGCCGTCCCTTGGTGATTTGCCTCCTCCTCGCGGCCTTTGGCCCACTGTGTACTTACACAGTGTACACGTCAACGACCTTTTCCGCAATGTGGGTGTGGGGTCGGAGGCCGCCACTATCACTTTCGGCGGCGATCCGCTTCCTCGCTATCGGCTGCCGCCTCTGGACATTCCCGGAGCGGCGCGCCGTGCGTGAGGGCAGAGCCGCCACGCGTCCCGGCAACGCACGCACAGTGGGCCAGAGGGCCGGCTCTAGACGCGTTATGTGCTCCAGAGTCGCTAAGCAAGACTCGAACCGAACGAGTGACCCCACCAATGGATTCCTCGTTCGGAGAGCAGTCCATTGGTGGGGTCACACGTTCGGTTCGCGTCTCAGTTAGCAGCTCTAGAAGAGCTCAAAACACGGACGGGATTTTGACCGCCTCCACCGGCCTCTCCTGGGACTCCCACGCAACGCGTGCGGCGGACCGGCGAAAGCGACCGCCGTGGGTCAAGGTCTCCCTGTGGACTACCTCAACCCACGGATGTGAAGCCAAGCCAACGCTGCGAGTTGGAACCCCTAACTCGAACTTGAACTAGGCGCAATGCCAGCGCTGGTGGCCTTGAGCGCGCCCTTCCCTACCCCTGCTCGGCCGCGGGGCCGCGGGGTGCAGGCCCCCTCCTCCTCGTGCCCTGCATCCCATCCTCTCACCTGCACCCATCCCCCACCCACCGCACAACTTCCACAGATGACGTTGGAGACACGGTGCCCGAACAACGCATGTGGGGGCGGTTCAAGGTTCAAGGTTGGCGGGCCGCATGGGATGCTCTATCTCGAGTGCCGGGGGCGCGGCGCGGCGCGGAGCGGAGGTGCAACGCACGATTGGCATGGCCGCAGGGCATTGTCTCAGGGCGCTCAGGGGATTGCCAGGTAGTGGACAATACCCGACAGCCATCCGCTTCCGCGGAAAACCTGCGCGATTCAGACCAAAACGAACAACGAAAAGAAAAGAAAAGTGGCGGCGCCACTCGGACTCGAACCTTCACCCTGGGAGCTGTTTCGGTTTCTGTTTGGCAGGTAACGCCTAAGCGGCGGCGGCTGGAGGTGCGCACGATGCGGCGGCCGCACCGCGTCGGCGCCATGCTGGTGGGCTGGGGCGGCAACAACGGCACCACGCTCACGGCCGCCTTGATGGCGAACCGCGCGGGCCTGCGCTGGGAGAGCCGCGAGGGCGAGCGAGGCGCCGACTGGCTGGGCTCGCTCACGCAGAGCTCCACCCTCAAGCTGGGCATGGACGCGCAGGGCCGCGACGTCTGGGTGCCGCTCAACGCCATGGTGCCCATGGTGGACCCCGACGACGTGGAGGTCGACGGCTGGGACATCTCGGGGCTCAACCTGGCGGACGCGTGCCGCCGCAACCGCGTCCTCGACGTGGAGGTGCAGCGCGCCCTGGCGCCGCAGCTGCGGGAGCTCAAGCCGCGGCCCGCGGCCTTCAACGCGGCCTTCGTGGCCGCCAACCAGCAGGAGCGCGCCGACAACGTGCTGGCCGGCAGCGTGGCGCAGCAGCTGCAGCGACTGCGCGAGGACATCCGCGACTTCAAGCAGCGCAAGGCCCTGGACATGGTGGTGGTGGTGTGGACGGCCAACACGGAGCGCTTCAGCGAGCTGCGGCCGGGCCTCAACGACACGGCCGACAACCTGCTCGCCGCCATCGACCGCGGCGACGCGGAGGTGTCCTCGTCCACGCTGTACGCCGTGGCCAGCATCCTGGAGGGCGTGAGTGTCCACCACGCACCGCCCCGCCCCATTACTATTTTCGCCATCCTAAACATTGATCCTAAGATTCCTTTTTTACATTTTGGTTCCTTTTTTTTCTTCTTAAATAATTATTGCAGTGCACGTTTATCAACGGCTCGCCGCAAAACACGTTCGTGCCGGGCTGCGTGGAGCTGGCGCAGCGGCACGGCACCCACATCGTCGGCGACGACCTCAAGACCGGCCAGACCAAGCTCAAGTCCGTCCTGGTGGACTTCCTGGTCGGCGCCGGCATCAAGCCCACCTCCATCGTGAGCTACAACCACCTGGGCAACAACGACGGCAAGAACCTGTCCGCGCCGCACACCTTCTTGTCCAAGGAGGTGAGTCAGGGCAGACAGTGGCTAAGCATCGCGCAGCGAACCAAAAAACTTCACTGTTATTCAACGAATGTGACGTCATATTCGTTCGAATGCGAATTTTGTCACGTTCGTTTGAATACGACGTCACATTCGTTTGAATGTTGACGCACGTTCAAACGAATGTGACACCCTAATTTAACGGCCGTGTCACGTTCAAACGAACGTTCAAACGAACGTGACATCGTAAGTATTCAAACGAACGTGACTCCTTTTTTTCCAGATCTCCAAGAAAAACGTCGTCGACGACGTGGTCGAGTCCAACTCGCTACTGTACGCGCCCGGCGAGCACCCCGACCACGTGGTGGTCATCAAGTACGTGCCCTACGTGGGCGACAGCAAGCGCGCCATGGACGAGTACACGTCGGAGCTGCTGTTCGGCGGCCACCACACCCTGGCCATCCACAACACGTGCGAGGACTCGCTGCTCGCCGCGCCCCTGCTCCTGGACCTCATCGTCCTGGCCGAGTTCTGCACCCGCGTCTCCTTCCGCGCGCACCCCATCCAGGACCCCAGCCAGGACGACTTCGTGCCGTTCCACTCCGTGCTGGGCCTGCTCAGCTACCTCGTCAAGGCGCCCCTGGTGCCACGGGGTGAGTCCGCCCCCCACAGTGGGCCAGAGGCAGGGGGCCGGTGGAGTGGAGGCGGTCAAAATACCGGACGGGTTTTGAGCTCCAGGGGTATTGTAGTATGTTCACGCGCGAGACTTGGCCCGGTCTGGTAGAAGTGGTGGGGATAGTCGGGTCTTGGAAATGGCGCGTAAACGCCTCTTAAACTTGGCCCTGGGCTTACTACAAGACCGGGGCCACAGATCGGGGTCTTGTAAGCCGAGGGCCATGTTTGCGAGGCGTTTGCGCGCCATCTACAAGACCCGACTAACCTAACCACCTCCCCACCACCTCTACAAGACCAGGGCCAAGTCTCGCGCGTGAACATAGTATTGATGAGTTTCTTCTGTGTGCAGGTACTCCCGTCGTGAACTCACTGTTCCGACAGCGCGCCTGCATCGAGAACGTGCTGCGGGCGTGCGTGGGCCTGGCCCCGGACAGCAACCTGCTGCTGGAGCACAAGCTGGCCACCGACATCTTCAGCGACTAGGCCCCAGCGTCCTCGCGCCGGAGATGTGTTGTTACCTTGTGTGAGACCCCCCCCCCCCCTCTTTTCCCCTGGCAGAAGGGCCGTCGACGTATTTCACGGGCCGCGCTGCCACCAACTCCCTGCCGCCGGCGCTACTCCGCGTGTCTGTACTCTACACGGCGGAGCGCGGGGTAGAGCCGCGGCCCGGGACCCAACGAGGACCCAACGAGGACCCAGCGGACCAAACCGGGCGAGAACAGAAATGTATCCATTTTTTTCCCATAATCAGTAGCAATAAAAGGCGTGTCAAAAAAAGAAAACAGTCTTTATTTGTTGCGAGTGGTGCGAAAGTCGTACAGTGGAGGCGGGAGAACTTCAAAGTCAGAGTAGCCAGAACCCGAGAGAGAGGGGGAAAGAGCGCCCGAGGGCAGGCGAGCCGTCGACCGCGCGTGCGTTGGTGTGGCCTACGCGGGGATCCACAGGCGCTCTACTGGGAGTTCTCGGCGCTGCGACGGAGGCGCAGCCCCCTCGCAAACGGGAACTGATCGTTGGTCTCGAGGTAGTAGGAGCCGCGGCAGCTGCGGACACAGAGAGCACACGCTTTGGGGCACCGCGGCGGGCAGTCAGGACCGCGACGGAATGACACACCAACTCCGAGGCTAACCTCTTTGGGGCCTCCAGCCCCATGGCGGCGACGACGGTCTGGTTGGCGAGCCGGAAGTCGGCGCGCAGGGCGGCCTCCTCGCACCGGCCCGACCGGAAGTCCCTCTCGGACTCGCACCGGACGGCCACGAAGTCCGCGGGGCGCAACACCGACTCGGCGTAGTACACCCAGGCCCGAGAGTGGCTGCACGCGACTGGAGCACACAAAATTCCTGCCTGGAGTGTACCCTGGTAAAATTGGCTTTGCACCCCGAAACTGAAATATATGTTTAACCAAGAGAAGTAAAGCGAACATCATTTGGATATCATGAGGTCGGCCAAAACTGGGTCGGTCTCGTTTTTGTCGGTGTCATGCCCAACGTTTCTGCTCCCGCACACGTCCTCGCGGTGAGGCTACTCACTGAATTCGTGCGGGTAGTGTCCCGTGTCGCGCAGCTCCTTGGCCGAGCAGCCCGGCTGCTGCAGCCGACCCCCGTTCGGGTAGAAGTCGGCGTGGCCGATGGCGCGCCAGACGCCCAGGCCGCCGCCGGCGGTGTGGATCACGTCCACGAACAGGGCGCAGTCCGGGCCGAGCAGGCCGGAGCCCCGGGTCCAGTGGAGCAGCGGGAAGGCCGGGTCCAGGCCCGTGATGCGGCCCAGGCGGTAGCCTCGCTGCAGGCCCCGCCCGGCCACGCCGGCGACCTCGGCGCCGAGGCTGAAGCCCACGACGTGCGTGGTGGCGGGGTCGACGCCGTCCTCGAACAGGCGCTCCAGGAAGCGGGACAGGTAGCGGCCGGCGGTGGGCACGTTGGCGACGGCGTTGGAGTACCAGGGGAACGAGCACAGCGGCGACCACTGCATGGTGATGAAGTTGACGTCGCGCCCCGTCGCGAAGTACGCTGTGAACAAGGCGGACGGGGCGGGAAGAGGTGAGCTCGGATTCGGGCGGCGTATTCCCTGTCAATCAAGACATGACTACAAGAACGGCAAACAAACGATGGGCACCGGACGCTTACCTTTCCGCACGGTGGAGGCGCCGGCCCCGCTGGCCTGCTCCGTGAAGCCGTGCACGTAGACCACGGTGGGCTTGTTGGGGTCCAGCAGCGGCGCCCCGGCCGCCACCCCGGCGCGCGCAGAGGCCCCCGTCCTGCCGAGCGAATCCACAATGCAATTTATCAACCTGCGAGTGTCCTGCTGACTCGGACCGCTGAAGGTCTGAAGAGGCCTAGCAGCGATGATGATGAGTAAGCAGCCAGGGAAGGCCTGGGGGGCTGCTGGCTTTGCTTTCCGCACCGCACTCGTCACGATGTCGCTGGAGGCACGCTGCAAAAGAGAGAGAGAGAGAGAGAGAGGGGGGGGGGGAGCGAATCGATGTACCACGCTCTCTGGGGATGAGCACAAACCAACAAACCAACAACGTCAACAACAAATCATCCCTTTTTTTTTCCGGCATCGTTAGCGTCCCGCGCCCACGCGGATCGCCGTGGAGGACGACATCCCCACGCAATTACCGGCCGGTTCCCGGTATCGCCGCGCCGGCTGCGGCGGGCCCTCGAGTGGCGTGGGCGTGCCGTCGCACAGCGGGGCAGAAGACCGTTGCGGCGGCCAAAATTCTAGACGCTTTTTGAGCTGCAGAGTCGCTAAATGGGACTCGAACCGAACGTGTGACCGACCCAATGGATTGCTCTCCGAACGAGGAATCCATTGGTGGGGTCACACGTTTGATTCGAGTCCCATTTAGCGACTCTGGAGCTCAAAACAGTGAGTCTTCTGACCCACTGTGCCGCGGCGGGCCGTGGAGCGGCGTGGGTTAGGTTAGGTTTGGTGCCGTCGGCGCGCGTCCCCAATCGGTCACCAAGCAGGGCGTGGCCGCGGCGGGGCCCCCCCGGGGCGCGGCGCAGGGCGACGGGGCGTGCACAGGGCGTGCAGCGGGCCGCGTGGCGACAACAGGTGAAAGGTTAGGCACGGCCCCCCGCTGCGAGGCTCCGTCAGGCTCTCCCCCTCCCCCTTTCATTTAGTTTACCGCGCTGCGGGTCGTTTCCGGGATGGCGCGCCGCACCGTTCCCGGAAATGATGACGACAACAACGACGACAGGAACAACAACAGCAACAACAGGCGAGTAGGCGAGCATGAACAAACGGGCTGGGCAGGGGCGGCGTGGCGGGTGCCGAGGACGACGGGGACGTCGGGGACGCCGCCGCCGAGGCCGGGGCCTTGGGGGGGCAGCGGGGCAGCGGGGCAGCGGGGGCGTGGCGGGTGCCGAGGACGACGGGGACGTCCGGGACGCCGCCGCCGAGGCCGGGGCTTTGGGGGGCAGCGGGGCAGCGCAGCACAGCGCCGTGATCGATATCCCCGGGACCGCCGCCGCCACGCCGCTGCCCCCTGTCGTCGGCCTGCCCCCCTCCGCGCCGCCGCCCCGCCCCGCGGCCCCCCACCAGAGAGAGAGCGAGAGGCCCCGCGAGGGGGCGGGCGCCGTAGGCATAGGCAGGCTCCTTTGGCTGCTACCCCCTATTCGGGGTGGCGGGCAGGCCGACGAGGAGGTGGCGGACTCGAGGCAGTCAGACAGTCGCTGAGCAGGGAAGGCTAGGGAAGGCCCAGCGCGCCGCACGCCGCAGCCGTTTGTTGTTGTTGTTGTTGTTGTTGTTGTTGTTGTTGTTGTTGTTGTTGTTGTTGTTGTTGTTGTTGTTGTTGTTGTTGTTGGTTTAAGGTGGGTTAAGTGAGCTACATCGTGTAAGGTTTCCGACAGTCCGAAAAAAGATAAATAAATTAAAGATAAAATGATTCACTGTCTCCGATTTGAATTCATGGAGTGAGACCCGCGTGAAGAGCGCCTTTCCCACTTTCTTTCGGAACCAGCACAAGACTGACTAGTCGCTCGTTCTATCTTTCAACAACAACTCCGACGAAAATGACTACGACGAGAGAGAGAGAGAGAGAGAGAGAGAGAGAGAGAGAGAGAGAGAGAGAGAGAGAGAGAGAGAGAGAGAGAGAGAGAGAGAGAGAGAGAGAGAGAGAGAGAGAGAGAGAGAGAGAGAGAGACAGAGAGACAGACACAGAGCGACGACGGAAATGACTCTGTGGAGTTCACCTCATGCAGCTCCGACATTCGCTGACCTCTCGCCTTAGAGACAATAGTAAGCGTCTGATTGTGCTGAGTGACTGGAACGAATAATGGCAACAGAATCAAGTCGACGGAGTCTGACTCGGACGTTGACCACAGCCGAGTGCAACGCGCACAATAGGGGGGGAAGAAAAAGAAGAAAAAAGCTACTGGGGCTGCGGAAAATTAAAAAAAAAGTTAAACCCTCTAGGTACTGTCAGATATTTTTAAATAAGGTGGCTCGTTTGTAGTTGTTGTTTTTTACGGAATATCTTACTACAAAAATATTCCGAATGTGAGATGCAGCCTCTCACTACAAAAATCTCTCAAACCCTTGCCCGCCCTTCTCATCCAAACACGACCTTTTCCCCACGACCAGGATGGTGAACGTAAAAAAAAAAAAAAAAAAAAAAAAAAAAACTCTGCAGAAATGTCGTTGCCAACATGTGTGGCATTTGCCTTGCCTGAAGTGCGTCGTGAACACGATGTCGTCCTCCAGGACGGTCTGGCAGCACAGCGCGCAGTCGCCGCGCGGCAGCAGCGACACCACGATCGGAGAGCCGGCTGCGGCAAAGCAAAGGAGAGGGGAGATTTCAAAAACTAAAAATTAAAAAAAATAAAAACAACAAAAATAACACTCCGCGGGTCGAAAAAAACAAACAACAAAGTAAAACGCACACACACACACACACACACACACACACACACACACACACAACAAACCAGCGATTTGAATGCCGGTCTTGACTCGCGCGCGCTTAAAAACTTTCAAAGAATTTGTTAGGTAAGAATGTGTTAGGTAAAAACATTTACTTCGTCATACGAAGAAACAGTTCGTAAATTACGAAAAAAAAAAAATTCTTCGTCGGTTTCGTTACAACAAGTTCCTTTTGTTTTTTGTAAACGCCTAAAATAGTTGGTAAGGTTCTGAGTCCCACTCACCGATCATGATCTGGAGGGTCTGGCACACGAGGAGGCTTTGCGGCAGCACCATGTCGTCGGAGGGGGCGGTGGTCTCGGAGCAGGGCGGCGAGGGACTGCCGAGACCGCTGCTCCGGACGCGGGGCCGACGCCGAGCCCACGGCGACACCGCGGTGCAGTACCATCAAGCGTCAGCGAGAATCGGCGGCGGCGAGTAGTAGCTGGAGCCGCGCCGATCTCGCGTGAGTCTCGAGTTTCGCCAAAGACGGAGCAGGAGATGAAGAACAACTACTATGGATCGAGTTTTATCGGCGCGCTTGTCGGAAAAGCCTGACTCTTGCATTGCACGGCAATCGGGAAAGCCGGGGCCGATAAGCTGGCGAAGTCGTTCCAACTTCAAGGCCTCAGGCCTCCGTGCTCCAGGTTCCTGGAACCACCCGTCGTCCTGTCGTCAGCACGCAATGGCGCCGCCTGGAGTTGGAGGGTCGAAAGCAGTCGGAAGCAAAAATGAAGCGGCAATCAATCAGCGTGTACTTGCGAATCTCATACCATATTTCTTCTTTTGTCATGTATTTTCGAAACACACTTGGCAAAAAAGAAATGGCAATGAGAGTGTATGAGAATCTCGAGTTGGTCGCCGTTCGTCCTTGGCCGCCAGCGTCGCCAATCCGTTGGCATTGGCTCTCCTTGGCGAGCTGAAGCCAAGCGGCGCCAGCCAGTGCCAGCCAGGCACGCTGCATCACCATCGCAGCGCTGACCTCGACAATTCACGATGGGGGTGCGCCTCCCCCCCCCCCCGCCCCTCCCCTTCGCGCACGCGCCGCGATTTCCTCATAAGACGCTTTGCAACAAGCCTTGTCCGGCGCGCTCCAGAACCCCCCCCCCCCCGCCCCCTCTGTGCGGGCGGCTCCAGCCCCTACCCGAAAGCCCAACCCCCAGCCACCCCCTCCCTCCCAGCACTTCCCCAGGGCTGGAAGGGGGCCGCGCGCGGGGGCAGGGGGCAGGGACTGGTGGGGGTGGTGCCGGTCGGCCGGGGGGGGGGGGGACTGGTGGCGCAACCCGAAAAGGCTGGGGGCTGCGAGGGCGGCACAGCTTGGTTCTGCGCCCTGGTGGAAGGGCGACCCACGTCCGCGGCGCGCCCCGACGCTCCATCGCCGCAGCCAGCAGGGCGTCCACAGTCCGCAGGGCGTCCGGGAGCCGCACGTCGCCGCGCCCCGACGCTGCGCCCCGACGCCGCCGCCGACACCGAGGCCGAGGTGAGGGCAGAGTGCGCGACAAGCTAAGTGGAACCAACGCGTCTATGGGCTGGACGTCCGGTTCAAACGGAATTGAAACGGGTCGTGTGCACCTGTCCGCTGAATGCGGTATGGGAAATTGATCTGGCGAAAGTGGGGCGCGAGCCCCGCGCCGCGCTCACGCACAGTGGGCCAGAGGACCGGCGCAGGTGACCAAAACACTAAACGCGTTTTGGGCTCCAGAGTCGCCCAATGGGACTCGAATCGAACGTGTGACCCCACCAATGGATTGCTCACCGAGCGAGGAATCCATTGGTGGGGTCGCACGTTCGGTTCGAGTCCCATTTAGCGACTCTGGAGCTCAAAATGAGGGTTTTAGCCGCCTGCGCCGGTCCTCTGGCCCACTGTGTCACTCGGCGCGGGGCCGGGCGCAGCGCGACGCCGCGAGAGGGCCGAGCGAAAGGGGCCGAAGAGGACGGACGCTTTAATCTGACAGACATGTGGCAGGCCGAGCCGCAGTCCATGCAGCACGGCGCACCTGTTGTCATACCGCACCCCGCCCCGCCGCGCCGCGCCCCTCCGCTGCTCCTGTCCCAATGTGTACAGTTTGCTTTCGATTCCGTGCCGTCTGTTTGTTTGTTTGTTTGTTTGGGGGCGCGAATACTCCGGCAAGACGCGCACCGCCGCAGTCCTCGCGGTACCGACAGTGGTCGCGCGATGTAAACGGGCCGTGGTTCGCGTCGCGCACAGCACAGGTCGAAACACGACGCGCCAAACGAGGGGAGGTTAGGTCGTCGGGCAGGCGCCAGTCACACCCGCGCAGTCTCTCTCTCTCTCTCTCTCTCTCTCTCTGACCCGCCGGAGGGGTCGCGCCTTGTTTGGTGTGCTAAGTGAGGGGTGAAGGGGGGGGGGCACTTTTACGGCGCAAGCAGAGTGTTTGCCGTTCGCGGTTCGTACACTCTCGCAAGCGCCCCATGAATCTAACCTCCCTCGAGGGGATAGGGCGACCAATCAAACTCCTATCCTCGCTCGGGGGGGCAGGGTGGCAAGGCGACCAATCAAACTCCTAGCTTCGCTTTCCTCTTCTCGCCTTTTCTTTTTTTTTTTTTCTGCTCCCTCCGTGCCCGTTGCGTGCGTGGTCGTCGGCGGGCGTCTCGATCGGACTGAAGTGGGGCGCGAGGCTCGGCGGCGATAGAATGCGTATTGATCGTGTGTTGTTATGGCCGTGTGCAGGTTGCAGTGGTCGGCCCGTCCGCCGGCACGACCAGCTCGACCATCACGACCAGCATGACGGCGGTGGAGCACCGCGTCCGGCCGCCGGCCAGGTTCACGCGGCTGGCCGCCGTGCTGGTGCTGGCCGCCCTCGTGCTCTACAAGGGGGCCGTGACGGCCGAGCCGGTGGAGCCACCGGAACCAGCGGCCACCGGTGAGTACACTGTGCAGCGGCCAGCAGCGGCAGCGCGGGGCCTCAACAACGCGCCAGGACAGCCCATAGGGCGGCCCCGACGGACGGACGGACGGACGGACGGACGGACGGACGGATAAATAAATAAATAAATAAATAAATAAATAAATAAATAAATAAATAAATAAATAAATAAATAAATAAATAAATAAATAAATAAATAAATACTGGTATATTTGGTGGAGGGAATGGGCCATCCCCGAGGGGTGACCCACTGTAAAATTTTGTGTGCAATGATTGTGGGAATGTGCGAGAACGTGTAAGGTTTCTGGCGTATTTGCCACACTTGTTGCCTACTCACAGGCGTTTTCGCCACCTGAATGTGGGAATGTGTTAAAATTTTGTACAATGAATGTGGGAAGTTGTTGTTCCCCCTCGGCCATCCCTCTTCCTTTGCGTCGGTCTTGCGGTTGAGCGGCGCACAAAGTAATATGCTTCAGTATAAACTACTGTACTACACACACAAGGTGCGTGAGTGGGGCCTGGCAGCGTTTGCCATGGGGGAGGGGGCGTGTGTCACACTAACACGCCACGCGTCATCCATCCGATTAATTAGACGTCCAGGTGGAAAGGGGTGAGGGTGGTGGTGGTGGTAGGCAGGCACACTGACGCAGAAGCACCTACGGGGGAAAATTCGTGACGTCTGTGTCGATGGCAAAGTGACCTATAGTTTGCGCAACTGATCACCGGAGCCACGGAACTTTTTGGAATCGGTTTCCGAAATCTACCCAGGTTTTTCAGTTTTGAAAAATACATGCAATAACGCTATCCGCTGAAAAAGAATGCTGAAAACTAAATCAAAATATTTAGGTAGGAGACCACTTTTCAGCGAAGGGGATGGGGGTGTGAGGGAGGGCGGCAACAACCCTAGTGGAAGCGACACTGTTGCCCCTACAGCCCGGCGTGGCCCTGCCCACTAGGCGGGCCGCCCCCCGGGGCTTCGACGACGCCGAGGTTGACAGCGATGGGGATATAAATCCTGTTGCTGGCCGCGCGGCGCCTCGGGTTAAGGACCCCGTCGCACAATGGGTCAGATGACCGTTGAGGCAGCCAAAATTCTAGACGCGTTTTGAGCTCCAGAGTCGCTAAATGGGACTCGAATCGAACGTGTGACCCCACCAATGGATTCCTAGTTTGGAGAGCAATCCATTGGTGGGGTCGCACGTTCGATTCAAGTCCCATTTAGCGACTCTAAAGCTCAAAAGGCGTCTAGAATTTTGGCCGCCTCAACGGTCTTCTGACCCACTGTGCGTCGCGGCGCGTGGGGACACGGAAAGCGCCTATTCGAGAGAGAGAGAGAGAGCGCCGGCCGATGTTGTTGGGGATGAAGCTACAGGCCGTCCGTCAGCGGCTAGTCTGTGTCGTCGACAGAGATCGACAAACAGGACCTCGGTTCGGCCTCGGCCAGGTCAAAGGCCAAAGGTCACAGGAGGGCTATTTTGGTGGCGTCCCACCCGGCCTAAATAGCCCCTCGGCCCTCGGGGCGTCACAATGACGTCACCGGCCGGCCGCAGTCATTCCCTTCGGGCCCTTCGTGTGCAGGCTATCTGATCATGCTACCCGCCGGAGTGCCCGCGAGTCCGAGGCGGCTAGAGAGCTAAGAGGGCGGCCGAATCCTTTTTTTTTTTTTTCAAACAGGGTGACGTTTTAATAAGGGCAAGGACAGTTAGGGCGCTGCGACGACGACACACCTGTTGAAAACTCATACAAAAAAATTAACATTCGAGGTTTTTGTTATCTCCCAAAGATCGGAGGCCATTTTTTTCCAACAAATTCTCCGGGAATTTCCAATTTATTATTTTTTTAACCAGTGCTGTTGTTGTTGTTGCTGCAGCGCGCGCGGCCGGTGACGCGGGCGGCATCTTCTTCCCGCTGCGGTCCGTGGAGCTCAAGCTGTGGGTGGACGGCAAGTCCGGCAACGTGCTGCCGCCCCCCGG
Organism: Stenchaetothrips biformis; assembly: GCA_030522485.1. NCBI lineage: Eukaryota > Metazoa > Arthropoda > Insecta > Thysanoptera > Thripidae > Stenchaetothrips > Stenchaetothrips biformis. The sequence goes on along the minus strand of CM060095.1, from coordinate 8,277,437 downwards.
CGGCGTGCTGCTCACGCCGGCGCTGCTGGAGGACACCGGCAAGGCCGTCGCCGAGGCCGTCACCTTCCGCCTCACCAGCCCCACGTCCCCGGGGCAGACGCCCAACCTGGCCTGGCTCACCGTCGACGCCAAGACCGGCACCCTCAAGGTCACCAATCACCGTGAGTAGCGTCCTTGGCCGGGACGATGGGTGTCCGTCCGTCCAGCGGGGTGCTCCTCGTTTCCACCCCTGATGATTTCGCGCCATTTTTTAGGTTTCCGAAGGAAACCCCTATTGTTTTCGAGGCCTGAGACCTAACCTACTTTCGAAAACTAAAATAGCCAAATGGTAAAATGCATGAAAAAAGGATAGCGGTAAGATTTTAAAAATTCATCGTGGGAATTTTTCATGAAAAATTAAAACATAAAAATGCAACAATGAAAGACTCTTAACCGTTCACTTTATCGAAAAAAAAAAATGCTTCAAAGGCAAAATATTATTTTTTTTGGTCCACGCTAATGACGCGCTTCTTGCAGGCGTGCTGAGCGACGCGGGCGCGCAGCGGCGCCACGTGGTGTGGCTGGACGCGCGGGTGCCGTCGCTGCCCGCCGCGCCGCTGCACCGCGCCGCGCGCCCCTACATGGTGCCCGCCGACCGCGCCCGCATGAACCTCACCATCACCCTGGAGCTGGTGCAGGAGGACCGGCCGTGCGTCAACAAGCCGCAGGGCCCGGCCGCGGCGCGCGAGGACCCCTGCCACTACTGCCACGACGCCTGCTTCTGGCTGGCCGCCGAGCTGCAGGTGTGGGAGAACAAGGACGCCACCAAGCTGGCCGCCCTCGGCCACCGCCTCGCCGACGTGCCCTGCGGCGACAAGCCCACCTACACGCTCAAGAACGGTGAGTTAGTTCCTCCTGTCCCGCCGCACAGTGGGCCAGAAGACCGGCGCAGGCGGCCCAAACTCCAGACGCGAACTTTTCGGGAACAAGGCTCTCATGTCCCCATTGGATACGTCCCTGCGACAATTCGTCCCCACTCATTTTGTCCCCATAATGTCCTATTTTATGTGTGGGGACGAATTGTTGTGGGGACGTGTTAACGAGGGACGAAAGACCGTGGATCCGAACTGGCCCACTGTGGGCCGTGGACTCATCACTGCCACCGTGTCCGCAGGGACCGAGTTCTTCGAGGTCCGCGACGGCGACCTGTGGAGCAAGGCCAACCTGGACCGGGACGCGGGGGCCTCCAGCAACGCCTCGGCGCCCGGCCCGGGGTCCCTGGTGCACCTGGACGTGGAGTGCCGCGCGCCCTGGGGTACCTCGGAGCGGCGCGTGGTCGCGGTGCACGTCCTGGACGAGGACGACAACGCCCCCGAGCTGCAGGAGCAGGGCAAGCTCGAGTACAACTTCACGACGGAGGCGCAGCTCGCCCGCGGCGCCCACCTGCTGGTCAAGGACATGGACTCCAGGGCGGCCAACCGGTTCGGCGAGCTGCAGGTGGCGGACCCCAGCGGCGTCGTCACCCACAAGAAGCTCGAGTTCGACGTGAACCACGTCGGGGTGCAGCACACCCTCATCAGCATCCGTGCGTACGCCGCCTCGACCGCCCGCTGTGCGCGCGAGGCGTCCTGTTGAACCCCTGTCCTCCGCGTGTTGCAGGACTGCAAGTCCGGGACCCCATGGAGTCGCACTACAACGTGTCTCTCACCCTGACCGACGCCACGCTGCGCGAGGGGGTCGCCGGCAAGGACGTGAGTAGCCTAGGCAGCTTTGTTTCGATGCATTGAACCAAACGACAACGACAACGACGACGACGACGACAACGACGACGAAGACGACGACGACGACGACAAAACTCGGCCTGCTTTAATGGTTGTTTTCGGCCGCAGCTGCGCATGGACGTGACGATGTGGGGCCCGCCGCTGACGCCCCCCGTGGCCATGTCCTCCAGCAGCACGGCGCCCAAGACCGACGCCCCGCAGACCGCCGCCAAGTCCGCCGCCGCGGCGCCGGTCCGACGACGCCGCGCCGCCCTCAGCGAGGAGTACGCGGACGACGCGGTGAGCGGAGTAGAGTCCTATATAGGGACTCTAGAGCGGAGCGGCCGTCGCGACGGATGGGTTGCCTACCGCGCGGGCGCAAGCCGCCGCCGAGGTGGTGTCTGTTACTCACGGCGCCTTGCCGTTGCAGAGTCCCGCGCCCATCCAGCTGCTGTCCACCGCGACGCAGTTCGCGCGCCTCGGCCAGCTGGGCGCCTGGAACGACGGCAAGGAGTACGTCATGGCCAAGAAGAAGGACAACTGGGGCGCCGTCAACGTCACCAGGGAGATGGGCATCATGTACGTGGCGAACGCGTCACTCATCGAGCGCGGCAAGGACGACCATCTGCGTCAGTGAGTACGAGGGTTCGACTACCCGTCAGTGCCGATGGGTTTTTCTTCTTTTTCGGGGTTGCGGGCTGGTCTGGTGGCTTTCTGAAGTCGGAACGTTGTCCTTCCCCAGCGTGACGGTGGAGGTGTTCTCCGCCGGCGCCGCCCAGCCGGACCGCGTGCTGGCCTTCACCATCATGGTGCACACCGTGCCCATGCCGACGCCCCAGTGCCAGCACACCGCCAACCAGTCCTGCGCCCAGCACAAGACCCAGAAGCTGTGCGAGAAGAGCTGCGGCCTGGGCTCCGGGAGCGTCGGCGGGTGAGAGAGTCACCTAGGGCTGTGCGATATCTACTTCTCGGTATCGCGATACGATATTGGTACGATATCGAACTTAGGGTCGATATGTCGCACCACGACACATTCTTCGGTATTACTCGATCGGTATTTTCGAGTAATACCGAAGAATATCATGATATCGAGGGTACCGAGATCGATAAATATCGCGATATCTAGAAATATTGACCGATATATCGCAAGGTATCGGGTCGATAATGGATATCGTGAAGCGAGTGATATCGTGATATCGCGGTATATCGAGCCCTCGAAATATCGATGTGCTTCAGAAACGAATATCGTACCCCTAGATATGATATCGTACCGACCTCGATATATCGCACAGCCCTAGTGTCACCCCCCACTATCCGCATCAAATCTGAGAAGGGATAGCTCGGCACGTTCAGAATGAAGAGCGCACGTATTTGTCTTTCCTTTGAGACAACGCCTTTTCTCCGAACAGCAACAGCAGCACCTGCCACTGGCGCGACCTGTCTTCGACCGCCACCAACGTGGTGATGATGGCCACCAAGAAGTACGCCACGTGCTCGTCCCACGTGGTCACCTGCCCGGACACCAAGTGCGACCCCCTGGAGCGGCTGGACTCGCGCGTCTGCCCGCAAGACTGCACCGGTGCGTTGACCGCCTCCGAGAGCCCACTTTAGGATGAGTTGGCACCTCAATGCTTCCGGCGATCGCTGAGCTGTCAATGGGGTACTCCCGTGGATCCTGGACCGGAAGTCAACAGTCACCATGTTGAAGGAAGTAGACCATAAACGTGACACGGAGGAGAGACAAGTCAAATATAACGGCCGCTTTGTCATGTTAATCGTAAATATTTATCGTTGCACGTAGGAACCGCTTTGTTCCACTTTGGGATCCCAAACGCGGTCAGGTTCCGGCCAATGTGGCGTCTTTTGACTCCCGTTCCACGATCCACGAGTGCACCCTATCCTTGAGTTCGGGGGAACCTTTCTATTTCGCCACCAATGTCAGCCTCAGTCACTTTGTGGTGACGAGTTTGTTTCTTCCACTACTGGGCTGCTGCTTTGGTATCTGGCTTGCTTACGTGTATACCACGCACCGTGTAACCTGTTCAACGCGCGCGGTGATTAGGGGAGCGCCCCTCAAGCACGTCTTTGCTCAGGGGGGTCTAAGGCAGGGCGATGCGAGAATGTGGACGTGCTAGGGAGCGTTCCCGTAGAACTGAAGCAATATCGCTTTGGAAGCGATTCTTATTTATTTATTTTTGCTCACGAAAGAGTTAATAATTAGAGTTTTCGATGATGGGAGAGAGAGTTGAACTATGTTATAGTCCTCCCGACAATGTAAGACAGTGCAAAATGGTACCCACCGATTCAGTATAAAGACAATACCTTGAAAAGTTGTTGATAGTGAATTGGACGCAATAAGATTCTGATCGATATTCAATAATAGTAATACTTCTGTACCTTGAGCTGGATTTACGAAACGTGTCAATATCATGGCTCATTTGTTTCTCATGGGATCTGATCTGGCAAAAGAAGGACCGTTTGTAGCTATGCGATCTACTGAAGTGTTTTTACGTGTAGAGGTGGGTTCGAAGCGAATAAAGACATCAACTAGCCATCGTTTGTCATTGTCTTCGCACCTTTTTCTTCGGCAATCTTGTACATACACGCCACGCAATCACATTCATCAAACTCGAAACCACTTCAAGTTTCTCTGCTTTTGGTTTTCACTTTCCTTCTTCTCTGCTTCGTCTTGGTAAGTTCCACTTCGCTGTGGCCTCGCTTTGCTTTCAATCAAATCTTGCATCCTCTTTTCGTCACGATCACACTACGCTTCCGCACTGTCAGAAATTTCCATGATAAAATAGAAAAGCTTCAGCGGAGATTCTCAAGAGAAACCAGACGCTACCTTGTAAAGGGAGATGCACAATTTTCCTCTTGAACCTTCTACAAAAATCAATAATGCCATTATGTCATTTCGAGGGTTTCCCTCATGCTACGTCGCTTTATCCGAGACCATTCCCAAAGTGTAGAGAAAACTTTGTCACGTCGTGTCAAGCCCGGGATGAAGTCTGAAAAATGCTTGCTTTGAGTGTGCTTCAAGTACTCTGGGCCACCCTCGGCAGCGTAGAGTGAGCCTCGTGTGTTTCTGCAGACAGGGTGATCAACGGCGTGTACTGCGAGACGGCCAAGGAGAACGGCACAAACAGGGGCATGTGCCAGTGCGCCGGGATGGGCGCCTGCGACGAGAACGGCTGCCAGTGCCACCCCCACCCGCTGAAAGCAGGTACGCACAGTGGGCGAGAAGAAAGGCGCAGGCGGCCAAAACCCTCTGCGTTTCGAGCTCCAGAGTCGCTGAATGGGACTCGAACCGAACGCGTGACCCCACCAATGAATTCCTCGTTCGGAGAGCCTCAACTATTTTAGGCCTTACAAACAAAAGCAGCTTGTTATAAGTATTTTGAGCATACATAAGCTTACAAAAAAAAAAAATTACTTCGTAATTGACGAAATACTGTATTGTATTTCTTTGTATAACAACAAAGTAAATTAGTTAGCACTATGTATGCTCAAAATACTTGGTAAGGTTTTAAGCGTGAACGTGTGTCTTGGCTCTGTCAGACCGCGGCCGGCGGCTGAAGGGGAGCAAACGCCACAACAACGCGACCGCCTCGCCCGCCTCCACCAGCCCGACGGGGGGCAACGCGACCAGCCCCCGGGTCGAGTCCCCCAAGCAGCAGACGTGCGGCTCGGCGTGCCAGGCCGCCATCATGATCGGCATCGTCAGCGCCGTCCTGGGCGTCAGCCTGTACGCGTGCTTGCTCAGGTCAGGATCACGTCGGCGGGAGGGACAGCGGTCCCCCGTCCCCCACGGCTTCCACTTTGTTCTGTCACTAATGTGAACCGGCCTTGCGAAGCTGCCGCACTCGCAGACGTTCCAGCGCCAAGCGGGCGGCGCAGACGGAGCGGCCGGACGAGTACCAGCTCCGCAGCGCGCACACCGAGGTGTTCCGCCACGACCAGGCGGCCGCCAACGCCGCGCTGCGGCAGCCGCGGCAGCCCGCCAACGTGAGCATGCCGGCCGTGCCATGTATCCTCCCTCCAGCGGGTCAAGACTCTCAAAAAACGGGAAAAAAATATAAATATACGCAAAAGTCCGGACCCGACCGGAACCTGGTGTCCAGATTCGGATTCCCCATAAAATTTGGAGTCAGGATCGTCAAAAATCGCCCTGACTTTTTCAAAACTCGTTTTCGGTGCTTTAATAATTTTTTTTTTCCCGATGTGGACCGTTTGGACCCGCTGCGGGGCGGTGTGTCCGGCGAGGCTCTGGCTGCAGCGGCTGCTCTCGCGTTGCAGGTGGACCCGCGCTGGGAGGTGCCGCGCCACCACCTCATCCTGCACGAGGAGATCGGCGCGGGCGAGTTCGGACGCGTGCTGCGGGGGACGCTCACCGCTGAGGAAAAGGGTGAGCCAAGACGCGCGCCGGCGCACGGTGGGCTAGAAGACAGCCTGACTGTGCGTCGCGGACATGGTGGTGAGTGGCTGTCTCGGACGCCGTCCCGCTCACCGACTGCACACACAGGGCCGGCCACGGTGGCCGTCAAGACGCTGCGGCCGTCGGCCAGCGGCGCCGAGCTGCGCGACCTGCTGTCGGAGCTGGAGCTGCTCAAGGACGTGGAGCATCCCAACGTGATCCGCCTGCTCGGCGCCTGCACCGACCCGGAGGGCCCCGTGTGCGTGCTGCTCGAGTACTGCGGCCTGGGGTCGCTGCGGGGCTACCTGCACCGCAGCCGCTGGACCGACACCGACGACGCCGTCCCGGAGGACAAGCAGGACAACAAGGAGGACCGACCCTCCATGACGCCCAGGAAGATCATCAGCTTCGCCTGGCAGATCGCCAAGGGCATGGACTACCTCGGCCAGCTCAAGGTGGGCCAGAGAAGGGTCACATTGTTTTTGGAGACATGGCTGGTTCTTTTTGAGGCGTGCATTAATTTCTGTCGATTTTGTCTCAACTTGCTGCCTCCCGCAGCTCGTACACCGCGACCTCGCCTCCAGGAACATCCTGCTAAACGAGAACCTCGTCTGCAAGATCTCGGACTTCGGCCTCTCGCGCGACGTCTACGTGGACGAGGCCTACTGCAAGCTGAGCGCCGGCAAAGGTGCAGTCACATTGCTTGCTTGTTTGTTGTTGTTGTTGTTGTTGTTGTTGTTGTGATGGGGGTGTTATCATAATTTTTTTGTTTAGTGTCTTGTAGGTGCGTTCACGCTCATGTCGCGTTGGGTGGCATAGCGTAGCGGACGCGACAAAAGCCTCCTAGATTCTTGTATTTTGCGAATGAATCTAGGAGGGTTTTGTCGCGTCCGCTACGCGACGCTAGAGTCCTATAGCCACTATAGGACTCTACGCTACGCGCCCCAACGCGACATGAGCGTGAACGCACCTCTATTTTCTTGTCGGTGTGCAGTGCCCGTCAAGTGGATGGCCCCCGAGTCGCTGCTGCTGCGCGTGTACACCAGCAAGTCGGACGTGTGGAGCTTCGCGGTGCTGCTGTGGGAGCTGTGCACGCTGGGCGGCGCGCCGTACTCGGGCGTCGCGGCCCACGACATGGTGGCCCTGCTGGCGGCCGGCCAGCGCCTGGCGCGCCCCGAGCACTGCAGCCGTGAACTGTGAGTCCCGCCCGCCTGCCCGGGACGCCAGCCACGCCAGCGACGCCGCGCCGCAGCCGGAGGAGTCGAGGTCGAAGCACTTATTGAGGCGGCCGGCTCCGTTAATTTTTGCTCTTGCCTTTGTGTGTTTCTCGAGGGGTCCACCACCACTCTGGTAATCGCGTGTACACTGTCGTCCAGTAATCATTTGGTAATCACATGTCAAAACTTGATATTTCCGCTGTGTTTACCGGCTTTTAAAGGATTTTCTTATGAAAATAGGCCAACATTGCTAGACGCAGGCCAAAATTTCGGTTTTTATAGAATTTTTGTAGGCAATCACTGGTAATCAGTAATCCTGTGCACACTTCTGACCTGAGCTGTGGGCCCCTCGGTGTTTCTTTGCGGCGCCAATCGAACGATTAGTTCGCATGTTGAAAATTGTGTGAGACCACGTACAAAATTGTACAAATAAATTTAGTGTGTGGTCGCCCTGACGCGCTGCCTTGCCCGCTGCAGGTACCGGGTGATGCAGGGCTGCTGGCAGTCAGAGCCGCAGGAGCGACCGCACTTCGCGCAGCTCGTCACCATCCTGGACGCCATGCTGGCCCGCGGCTCGGGCTACCTGGACCTGGACGCGCGCATGGTCATCAACCCCGAGTACTTCGAGGAGCACTCGCCGGTCGTGGCCGCCTGCCCGCCGTGCGGTGAGTCATCCCGGCCAACATCCCGGACGGGTTCTGAGCTCCAGAACGGAGGAATCCATTGGCGGGGTCGCACGTTCGGTTCGAGTCCGAATTAGCGACACTGGAGCTCGAAACGCGTATAGAGTTTCGCCCGTTTTCTCCCTTGTAGCCCACCGTGCGGTGGAGACTTAATAACGCGGACCTTCCTGGCCTTTTCAGCGGCAGGGTACCTGCTGCCTCAGACCAGGGACCGGAGCGACGTGGTCCGGTACGAGAACACCGCCGTGACTTGAGGGGGCGGTGCCGTCTCCCTCGTCCTGTGCAGCATCGCGACGCAGACGGCGGTCGCTGTCAAGAACGCTGGGCCAAATCGACGGAACGCATTTACCTTTGGTCGAATTGACTCATCATTGACGCACGGTGCTTAATCAACACCACTGAACTAAATCGGCTAAGTTTGTTAGGTTCGACTTTCTCTACAGAGTGCATCCTATGCACTCCAGCCGGGCCTTCTCCTTACCAAAGACTGAGGCAAAGCTTACTGTGATATAAAAGAAGATCTTGGCGCGATTACGCTTCACAAATTTCGCCGATTAAAAAAAATAATATTTTTTATAGTGTCTATGAACTGACCGACTGAACTTAATAAATAAAAGTAACGCGCGGCGGAGTTTTGGCTGCCTGCGCCGATCTTCTGGCCCACTGTGGAACAGTCCGGTGTACAGACAGACGGGCCCACACACGCCCTGTCTCTCTCCCTCTCCATTCACGACTCACGAACACGCGCAGAAATACGCACTCACACAGACGCAGCGGAGGTCTGTCTCTCTGCTCGACTCCCTTGCGAACCAGCGCTTTTGTTTCAACCCGATCGCGAAATAGCAAACTAACTCACAACGTGAGCAATTTCACACACACCGACCGCACGCACACGAACAGACATACACACAGGCAGGCACGCAGGCAGACAGACAGACAGACAGATACACACACACACACACACACACACACACACACACAAATCACGCAGCCCAGGGCTCGCGACGACTACGGCTCGCTTGCTTACACTTCCACTTTTGGTTTAACCACGCGGAAAGCGAACTCTGTTAATTTCGCTGGTCCCTATTGGACGTGATAGATCCACCGACTCGGGCGAGGCCTTCAGCCTTCAGAAGCCATGGAAAGTCCACTCCGGGCTGGCCCACTGTGCGGCGGAGTGTTAATTAAGAGCTGCCATCGATCAGGCTCCATCACGGAGGCCATAAAGACCCACCTTTTTGTGGTGGAGCGTTTGTCGTGGCGCCTTCAGTAAACCAACACAGGCGGAGCCATAAACTCTGCGGACACTTTTATTTTGGGCCACTGGTCAGTAAATCGAACTCGATAATCGAACTCGTGAGGAATTCCTCGTTCGGAGAGCAGGCAGTTTACCTCATGCACTCTCATCCTTCAATAGACATTTTATTAATAATCATGGACGTTTTGCACATAAATAGGATTTCGTTCAGAAGCTTAACAGATTTGTCAAGACAAAATTGATAATAATGTTAGAGGAACAAATAAAAAAGGTTAATAAGCTCATTAATGTGCGCAAACGTCAATACGTTATTAAACAAAAACTCCGTACGAGTCTGAGAATGTGCTTTCCTCCGTCCAAAGTTTACGTTATCGTCGATACTTTTGCAAGGAGTCAGCAGCAGCCCGCCGAGACGGCGGCTCTCCTTTTGCAAGCGGTCCTCGCTCGCAACGCTTCGCTCCACGCGCCTGCCGGCGGCCCCTATGGGCGTATTCCTTAATGGATGAACGGCGGAAGTGGAAAACGCAAATGAAAAAAATAAAATAAAGAAAACGAAAACGGGCGGTAATGAAAGAACCTCGGAGATAGGCGCCGCCGCGGCGTTGCGGCGTTCCAGGGATGGGCGGGGTCCGAGGCGGGGCCGGCCGGCCAGCTGGCCAGCAGTCCGATTCGTCGCTCCGTCTCGCTCTGACGCCGTCGGGCCGGCCCGTGAGTGCGACAGAGACGGAGCGACGAATCCGTAATGACACGGCCAGGAGCCATAGCGCTCCAGTCCAGCAGCGAGAGGTCGGAGCCGATGACGGCGCCAGATTAGAACAACTCACTGTGCCCGCCGCCGACCGCGCCGACCACACCCCCGCATACACTACACGCCTAGAGAGAAAAAAAGAGGGGAAAAAAATGAAGAGTGTGGGGTCCAATAATGGGAGGCGGGAAGCGAACACAAGAGTTTGTTTCTGTTGGGAGTGGCTGTTTGAACTTCGCTGAAATGAGCAACAAGGTGCAGGCAGCGGTGTGTGTGTGGCGAGTGCCTTGCGCTCTAGATTTATAGGATGCTTTTGTTGCTGCGCTCAAGTACCGAACCAGCGGGGGACCAGAGAAGGGAGAGAGTGAGTGAGTGAGTGAGTGAGTGAGTGAGTGAGTGAGAGAGAGAGAGAGAGAGAGAGAGAGAGAGAGAGAGAGAGAGAGAGAGAGAGAGAGAGAGAGAGAGAGAGAGAGAGATTTGATTTGATTTGATTTATTGGTTTTTAAGGGTTTACATGAAAGCGCTAAAAAGCACCACTGGGCATGTAGACCCGCCCTCTTAAGAAAATATAATCAGGTAACAAACAAAATAACATATAAATCTATGGCACTAAATACAGAACTATTGATATGAGAGAGAGAGAGAGAGAGAGAGAGAGAGAGAGAGAGAGAGAGAGAGAGAGAGAGAGAGAGAGAGAGAGAGAGACGAGGAAAGAAACAAAAAATATCAGCGGGCGAAGCGCCTGCGAAGGAGAGGGTAGGCCGCCCCGCAACACTGCCGGGTTCGACAGCCCAGCCCGCCCCCCAGGCGCTCGGCGCTCCCGGCACAGGACACAGCGCAGGACACAGCGCCTCCCCGATCCCGGAAGACCGCGAATTTTCGGCAACGATCAACTTGGAGGCTGCGGTGATGGAGTCCATTGGGGGACGTCGACGCGGAGCCCGGCCCGCGGGGCGTGGGTGGGAGTCCCCCCCCCCCACCCCGAGCTGCCCCCTCCCCTTTGGGTGGTCGCCGTATAAAAGCACAGTGGAACATGTTTCAGCTCCACGAGTTTAGTCGACGAGAGCTCAGGCATCGCACACACACACACACACCCCTGCCATGGTGAGTCCGTGTCTTTAATTAGTCGCCTAAACCGCGTTTAACGGGGCGGTGCGATTTGCGGCTCGGGCCAGCCCAATGCCGCGGGACCGCGTAGCCGAGACGAGTACCGACCTTGCAAATGCACACTTATTCCTTACGCGCTTTTTTGTACCAAGGTACGTACTATTTTGCTCATTCGTCAGAAAGCTTCTGTATAATAGTATGCACAACAACGCATAATTTTTACGTCGTTACGCTTGATGTGATGCAGAAGCTTGCGCATTTGTAAAAAAAAGGGGGGGGGGGAAACCTTCGCACAGAGACTGCATTATGGGTTAATTGCGCACACTGAAGCGCCTGTGTTTTTAGGCCGCTTCCCACAACCTAATTCAATTCTCGTCTCTCCTTCCCGTCGATCTTCATCTTGACCCAGTCGCTAAATAGGTGTTTAGTTAGTTACATAGAACGGAGCTGCGCAAGTGCCCCGGCTGAAATTCCCCTCATTTTGCGAGTTGACAACGCGAATAATTGCAATAATTTGTCGCTGAAGGCCGCGGTAATGACAGAGTAGCCATGGTGATCCGATTCGTGCGTTCCATGCCCTCCGCTGGCGCAACGCGCAACCACTGGCCGGCCGCTCGCCGTTTGGACACCTCGCTGGCGGATCCACTGCTCTGCTGTCATTTGCGTAGGCTGGTCGTGTTTTCATCGAATTACAATGAAAAATGATTTATTTAAGCTAAAAAAGGGTGGGTGGGATGTGTGCCTTAGTATCGATTTTGATCGAATATGATTTTTTTTTCTTTCAATGCAGCGTTTTTCGGGGTGTGCGAGCGTGAGATTTATGGAGGCATTCCGTGCGGGGCGAAGTTAGGTCGGGTCACGATCAATTAGAATGGTAAAACGATAAGGTTATTAAATCATTGTACTGTAAACATTGAATAGATAGTTCTCCAACGCAGCGCAGGCGGAGATAGACGTGCACGCATAGGCAATGCTCTTTCCCTCTCTGCTTTCATCTCTATGCCGTGTAGCACGTAGTCTGATCCAGGCCATTGAAGTGGCAGGCAGGCGTACCTTGAGACAGGTCGTGGTTTAAGGTTTTCCCCTAGGCAGTTGGCTGCCAGCCCCGCCAGCCCCGCCAGCGCTCTCATATTCGCTCGCCTCGCCTCTGCTTGGCCCCGATCCCGCGCGATCCCCGATCGACATGCGTGCATCATCTGGACTCGCTTCGCTTTCGTCCGATCGCAATTTGCGAGTGAAGTGTATTGTAATGCCGGCTACACTGTGAGCGCTGCCCTGGCTGAGCCGAGCCGAGCCCGTCTGGAATATGCCTGCCGCTTCGCCGTGCTTCGCTATACTTCGCTATACTTCGCTATCGGTAGCATCGTGTTGTTGGGCGGCGGCGCGGCACAGCCCCGCGTGCCTGCACTGCCTGGAGCCGCACCACAGTGGGCCAGAGGACCGGCGCAGGCGGCCAAAACTCTGGACGCGTTTTCAGCTTCAGAGTCGTTAACTGGGACGCGAACCGAACGTGTGACCCCCACCAATGGATTCCTCGTTCGGAGAGCAATCCATTGGCGGGGTCAAACTTTCGGTTCGAGTCCCATTTAGCGACTCTGGAGCTCAAAACGCGTCCGGGATTCCGACCCGCCTCCGCGCCGGTCTTCTGGCCCACTGTGTGGAGCCGCACTGGAGCCTTGTTTGCTCGGCGCGGCTGGAATGAGCAGTGTCCAGCGCACGGCATAAATGGCGAATGCCGCAACAAACGCCGCGCCGCGCCAACGCACGCGTAAAAAGCAATGAGTGGTGAATAAGGAGGAAAGTTCGCGCCCCAGCCGTACCCACAACACGATCGACGATCGACCTCGTCGAGGTCTGCTAAGCTCGGTGGTCGTGGGTTCAAATACGAGGTCAAGGCGAGTTTTTTTTCTTTCCCGCGTTTTCTAATTTTAATGCGAAAAGCTGAATTGAACGGGAAAATGAGAAAATGAAAAAAAAAAGACTAGCGCAGTATTGGGGGCGGCATGCATAATGCGCGGGCGCGTCTCTCTCTCTCTCTCCCCCCCCCCCCCCCCCTCTCTCTCTCTCTCTCTCTCTCTCTCTCTCTCTCTCTCTCTCTCTCTCTCTCTCTCTCTCTCTCCCCACTCCAATTCGGGCGTCCTGTACTCCAGCTTCCACTGCAGGGATATTAGGCCGACTGAGGTCGGAAAGCTTCCGATGGCGATGCGGCCATCTTTGTCCGCACCACCGCTGGCCCGCTGGCCGGCGCGGCGGCCCGCCTCACCCCGTCCACCGTTACACCGTTACACCAGACAGACCGCACCAGACACTGCGCACGCCCTCGAGGGACGGCCGCCGTCAAGACCGCCATGTCACAGGATACCTCGTCAATGTCACTGCGATCATCGTTTCAATAATAAGCAACACAAACACGGCGGCAGTCCAGCGGCACGCGGCGCCGACACGGGGAATCGAACCGCCGACCTTGAGGCTGGTAGCCGGCGGCGATAACCGCGACGCTAATGTTCTTTCTGCTCCGCAGATGAGGCTCGTTGCTTTCTTCGCCCTGGTGGCCGTGGCCCTCGCCCAAGACGATGACGGCAGCTACAGCGCCGACAAGTACGAGAACCCTTACGCGTACAGCGAGCAGCAGGCGGCGCCCGCCGCTCCCCAGTACCAGCCCCAGCCCCAGTACCAGCCACAGCCCCAGTACCAGCCACAGCCCCAGTACCAGCCACAGGCTCAGCCTCAGTATCAGCCCCAATACCAGCCCCAGGTGCCCCAATACCAACCCCAGGCTCGCCAGTATCAGCCTCAGCCCCAGTACCAGCCCCAGGTGCCTCAGTACCAGCCCCAGGTGCCCCAATACCAACCCCAGGCTCGCCAGTACCAGCCTCAGCCCCAGTACCAGCCCCAGCAGTACCAGGCGCCCGCCGCCTCCGTCAACGGCCTGCCCCAGACGTCCACCAACTACAAGACCCAGGATCACGAGCGCGTAGAGGACGTCGACGGCCAGGTACGCCAGGACCACTGCTGGCTGAGCGCCGCTCACACCGAGAGGGCGTGGTGATGCGCTTGTTTTGAGTACTTTAATCGCACTTGGCATTCCAGTGATCACGCGGCGTGTTGCCTTGTTTTCAGGGTAACGTTCGCGGCCAGTACAGTTACGTCGACCCCAACGGCAAGACCATCACTGTCAAGTACACGGCGGGCAAGGACGGCTTCCAGGTCGAAGGCGACCACCTCCCTCGCGCCCCTGTCCCCGGCGCCGCCCCCGCCGCCGCCGCCCCCGCCTACCAGCCGCGGTACATCCAGCCTGCCGCCCCCGCCTACCAGCAGCCCAGGTACCAGCCCGCCGCCGCCCCCGCCGCCGCCTACCCCCAGCAGGCCGCTCCCTCCGCCGCCTCCCAGTTCCTGAGCACGCCGCTCGGCCACCGGTTCGGCGGCCCCGCCGCCCCCGGCTATAACTTCTAGACGTCGAGGACGTGCCTGGCTGGGGGCCGGCCATACAGCGCGTCCGAGATGGAGCGCCGGATGGGCGGCCCCCCGCTCAGCGGAGTGACGTGGGGGCGGCGCACACTGCAAGCGGCCAGTGCAGCGCCTCGTGGCGAGCAGGGGACGAGGGACCGCCACGCTCCCTCTCCTCTACGCCGCCGGGCCGCCCCCGGCCGCCCCCGGCCGCCCCCGGCCGCCCCCCTGTACACTGATTCCGCTGTCTGTCTCTCTCGCACCGGTACGGAGCGCCCCATGAGTGCGAGAGAGAGATTTCGCGTCCGGAATCAGTCTACTCTGCCGCCGTCCGGGGGCGCGCCGCCCCGCGGAGGCCATAGGCTGCGTCAACAGGCGGCGAGGGTCGCGACGACCAACAACAACAACAAAGACAACAACAGCAACATGCACTAGTTGGGCGTCGCGAGACTATTCGCCTATTGACGGGTAAACCATAGGACTGCTGTGTAGTTTGTACACTCACACTATCTCGTTTTGTAATTACTTCCTCTCCGTGTGTGCTCTTCACACGTTCCTGTGATAACCACCTGGTACACTTTCTTTGTATAGACTACATTTTTGTTGCCTTCACCTTGTTTTTTTTTGTGTCTGTGTGTGTGTGAGCTTTTTGTATTGCTTGCTTTTTTTTAAATGTGTAGGGCTTTTGTTTGTTTTGTACAAGTTTTGTGTCGAAATGAAATGCTGGTAAAACACACCTATTGTCTACCTTTTTTTTTTTTACCAAACGCATGTACAGTCAGCCCGCAGTCTTTCAGTCTCTGTGTCGCACCGTGCAGCCCGTTGCAGTCAGACAGAGCAAGTCCCCTCTCCCAGTCCGTCTGTCTGTCTGTCTCTCTCCACTCTCACTCTCGACCACTCGTGGGAGTCCTCCGAGTTGATCACGCGACCTTGCGCCCAGGCGCCGTGATGGCGCCGCCTAGATTCCGTGCCAAACGCCCCGCCCCGCACGGCCCCGCCCCGCCCCGCCCCGCTCTGCCCCGCCGCTCCAGTTAACACTCTGCCGCTCTTCGGGCGCGGCGCGCGGCGCGGCGGTGTACACGTGTCGATGGCACTCCACTCCCCGCGCGGCGCTTTGCATCACCCCACTGGTAAAACTAAAGCGCATTGTTACGCCTTTTCTCAAGCGTATATTCCTGAAGCGTACTCCTCCAGTTGGTTTCAAGAGTAGCAAGTGCTACGCTTGAAGAAGGGCGTATTCAAGCATACTGAAAGTCATACGGTCTGCTTCAAGCGTACGGATGGACTCACCCAAAAGTATTGCCAAAATTTAGCAACAATTTGGAATTGGTCAAGAGAAAACCATGATCCACTCCAGAATCAATAAATTAAAAAAAAATTAAACATAAATAAACAAAATCTTATTGTAAAAACCAGTGAATTTTGTCCACCTTACACTTAAGAAACTACAGGCAGTTAGTACTGACACATTGTCCCCGTTAGTATTTCTAAGCTGCTTGTATTCACTGTTGTTGAATCAGATGTACTTACAATAATCACTGCGGCAACTGATCTGAAGAAATATGCAGAGAGGGTCACTTCATGGCGTTGAATCCAATTAATATACATCCAAACATGGTGGTTCGAAAACTAGGGGAGTAGCACAAGCAGAACCAGAAGGACAAAGAGGTTAGAGCACAGTGGGCAGCGAGTGTTGATGAAGTGACATTTTTAACACTTTTCAAAAACACTCCAATTTATACAGTAGTTTGTATGATGAAAACCAACGTGCGCCAACAGATGTCACAGACCGCACTGGTCTTTATCTTACAGCACAAGTGATGTCATGTCTTTTGAGCCGCACTCGGAGTGCGGCAGTGCGGACCGCACTCCCAGTGCGGTTCAAAGGCGTTGACATTACCCGACCCCAATCATGAGTCGTGGTGGTCGAGGTGGTATAGGCGTCGGTTCCCGGTACCGGGGTCGACGGATCGAGTCCCACTTTTTCTCAACATTTTTCGAATGACCCGCTCACTGCGGCTCCATCCCTGCCGCGTCTAGAGCCCGGCTGACGCCGCATCTACCATGAGCCGTGGTGGCTGAGAGCGCTAAGGCGTCGGACTTGAACAGTAAGGTCCGGGGATCGAATCCCAACATTTCAATACATTTTACGACTGCCTCCCTCATCCCATTGCGACTCAAACCCGTCGTCCGACACTCGGCAGACGTGCAGTCGTGATAGCGTAGTGGTCTGGATCATTTGTCGTCCACTATGCTTGGGTGTCTAAAAAGCAGTCCGCTTCGGCGGATTGGCCTCGGCACTGGTTCGATCCCCGGTCGTTCCAGCCACTCGCAATTGGTCGCGAGTGGGTCCATTCTGATTCGTCGGTTTGGAGTTGATAAGTCCTTTGAAGCTGGCCCTTCACACTGCATGTTCGGTAGAAAGCGCCGGACAGCGGGGGTACCACTGTGGGTACCACTGACCACCCCGCGAAAACCAAAGGCTCTCAACCCCCGCCCTTCACCCGGCCCACATCAGATGAGAACCCCTGGGGTCGCCGCCTGGAATGCACCGGTTCCCCCGATCCACCGAAGTTGCAGGCGGTCCTCCCTACTGTGTGGGGAGGTGGGAGAAGGGCCCCCATTTTTTCTTCTTTTTTTTTCCTCCAAGTTCTTTTGTTGGATGCGCTGCTGTACAGCGGTTTGCAGCGCATGGAGTCCGTGGTACCCGACGGGGCATGCACTTGCGTAATATAGTCGTGTCGCTCAATCCGTAATAGTGCGCGGCTGCGCGCCCGCTGACAGGACCGACGGTACTTTTCGTTACTTTACTCGCAAATCGGTACCGCGGTACTTTACCGGTCCCTTTCGCGTCATCAGCACTGCGGTGCCGGTACTTTACCCAAAAAAGTACCGCGGTGCTGGTACCGCGGTACTTTACTTTACTTTCCTGCCCATGCCTGAAGAAGACCTCCAGGGCGCACAGTGGGCCAGAAGACCGGCGCGCAGGCGGCCAAAAACTCTAGCAGACGCGACTCGAACCGAACTCGTGACCCCCCACCAATGGATTCCTCCTTCGGAAAGCAGCAATCCATCGGTGGGGTCAAGTCACACGTTCGGTTCGAGTCCCATTCAGCGACTCTGGAGCTCAAAACGCGTCCGGGACTTTGACCGGCTCCACCGGTCCTCTGGCCCACTGTGAAGTGAGCCTCCTCTCCTCCGTGGGCCTGCAGGTCTCCAACACCCTGTGCCTGCCCGGCTGTGCCCGGCCTGCCGCACGGGCGGCGCGTAGCGGCGCGCGCCAAGGCCGCGACACAGGTTACATTCTTTTACGACGCACAGTAAAGCGAGTCGGCGTCTCGTCGCTCTGCGTATATCCGACGGGCCGCGCCGTGCGTGCGAGAGAGACAGAGACTGGCGAACAACGACCCGCGCTGTCCACTAATTAGTGTGCCGCGCCTCGCCGCCTTGGAAGAGTTTCGTTGCCAATTTTACGGCTGCTTGTCCTTATGCCGAGTGCGTCCAGGCCCTCGCGGCCTGCTGCGTGATCGGCACCGCAGAGACCGGCCGGCGGCGCACAGTGGGCCAGAAGACCGTTGAGGCGGCCAAAACTCTAGACGCAGTTTGAGCTCCAGAGTCGCTGAATGGGACTGCGCCTCGCAGCCTCGCACTCCTACGGCACGCGGCCACGAGCGCGAGAGAGACGGCAGCGCTGTTTCGGACGGCACGTGTCTTATTCCACGTGCTTCTCGCGGCCCCCGCGGCTTCGGCGGCGGCCTCCCCACAGTGGGTCGGAAGACCGTTGAGGCGGCAAAAATTCTAGACGCGTTTTGAGCTCCAGAGTCGCTCTATGGGACTCGAATCGGACGTGTGACCCCACCAATGGATTCCTCGTGTGAAGAGCAATCCATTGGTGGGGTCACACGTTCAATTTGAGCCCCATTTAGCGACTCTGGAGCTCAAAACACGTCTAGAATTTTGGCCGCCTCAACGGTCTTCTGACCCACTGTGCTCCCCCAGCCACCCTGTCTGCCTGGCCAGGGTCGTCCTGGCAACGCGGGCTCGGCGCGCGGCGGACTCGCGCCACCCCACCCCACAGTGGGCCAGAAGACCACCGGTGGAGGCGGTCGAAATCCCGGACGGCTAGTCGCTAAATGGGACTCGAACCGAAAGTGTGACCCCACCAATGGATTGCTCTCCGAACGAGGAATCCATTGGTGGGGGTCACTCGTTCGGTTCGAGTCCTGTTTAGCGACTCTGGAGATCAAAACGTGTCCAGAGTTTGGCCGCCTGCGCCAGTCCTCTGGCTCACTGTGCTGCCCCCGGCTGGAGGGAAGGGTCGGGGGCGCGGACTGCCCAGGACTGCCGCCTCTCGTGGACGAGAGGCCTGACAAACTCATCAAAGTCACAAAGCAGGCAAACGAGGTCGCGATGAACCAAGCAGACGATACGAAAAGTTTTACCGGAGGGGTGCAGAGAGGGGGGGGTGAGGAGAAGGAGGAGAGAAGCGGGAAGCTGATTCGCTGTCGCTTATCACGGGGAGCCACGCCCGAAGGAAGTATGTCGGTGCCAGTGACCCTGAAGGTCGCCGCCACGCCTCGCCACGCCTCGCCACGGCTCGCCATGCCACGCCACGCCTCGCCATGCCACGCCACGCCCCGCCTCGCTTCACCTTCCTGCTGCCGGCTTTATGGAGCTCCACGATGAAACGCAAAAAGACGCACACCGCCACGCCTTCGTTCCAATTGAGAGCAAAACGAATCCGGCAAACAAGATGAACGCGAGCAGACCCGGGCGTGGCCGCGCCTTGTCTCACGGCGGGGCGGGGCGGGGCGGGGTGAAGGATGCTGGAGGAAGCGGGCATAGGGCGGTGTACAGTACACGGTTACACGGTACATCGTATTGATCCGGGCCCCCACTCTTCACTTTTCCGCGATGTGGTTCCTAGTGGACTTGCACAGCAGCCGTCGGCTCCGTCGGTGGCCGATGCGCCTGTCTGCCTCTGTCTCTCTCGCACTCGCGTGGGCGCCCGGCCGCGCCCGGCAGGGTCCGCAGGGGTGCGAGAGAGACAGAGCGAGCGGTCTGCTCCGTGTGCCTGGTTGCGTTCGCTGCCAGTGACGTCACATTGAAAGCGAATACGCTCCCTGGCCGTGGCCACACGGCCTGCGGTGCACTGCGGTGAGGCCGCGTAGCACTCTGTCTCTCTCGCGCTCGTGGGGGCGTCCCGTGCAGGCACGAGAGAGACACGGCGACGACTCTCGGAATGCTTCTGCAGCATTGGCACTGCGGCGCCCACTTGGCTCGCCGGACAAGGTATTCAGTCTGGCCGAGTCCAGGTCCAGCGGGTCTAGCGCGCGGCCCGTCGGCCTGCAGGGTGCTCTCTCTCTCTCTCTCTCTCTCTCTCTCTCTCTCTCTCTCTCTCTCTCTCTCTCTCTCTCTCTCTCTCTCTCTCTCTCTGCTGGTTCCTGATCTTTGATTACTTTTGTTCTTCACTCGGCGACGAGCGAAAGGGTCTCTTCACGAATACCGAGTCGCCCAAGTGTCCGTCCTTGTGTTTTATAGATATAAATAACCGCGACCGCGTGTTTGCGTATGAATGCCCGCGCGCTCTTTTGTGTGTGTGTGTGTGTGTGTGTGTGTGTGTGTGTGTGTGTGTGAGAGAGAGAGAGAGAGAGAGAGAGAGAGAGAGAGAGAGAGAGAGAGAGAGAGAGAGAGAGAGAGAGAGAGAGAGAGAGAGAGAGAGAGAGAGAGAGACAGACAGACAGACAGAGAGAGACGGACGGACGGACGGGAGGGGTCACGCATACTTGCACGGAACAGGAACAGACTCCCGGATAATCAATCAAGCTCCGTCGGTGTCGCGCGCAGACCTAACGACCCAACCATTCTGCGACCCCTTCGACCCCCTCCCCCCTTCCCCCCTTTTTCCCGAGCTTGATTCTAACTGTCGGCAAAGCGCGTGCCAGTCCCGTAGTAGCAACGTCACCGTACAACACGCGTGAAAAGCATGCATCCCCCGCGTCGTCGCTCTGTCTCTCTCGTGCTCATGGGGCATTGCGTCGGAGTGCGAGAGAGACAGAGCGCCGAGACGCGTTCCTCTGGCACGGCTCGGCTCGGCTGCTGCTGCTGCAACGACGCCGAGCGGCGCGCCACGCTACTCCTCCTTCGCGCTGCTTCGCGCCAGATACCACGCACCACGCGTCCTGCACTGACCTAACCCAACGCGAGGTGCCCCGCCCCGGCGCGGCGCGGCGCGCCACTCGCTGCCGCCTCGCTCGGTCCGTTTAGCGTGGGCTGGAGGCAATGGCACCGGCCGACTGTGCGGCTCCACGACCGCCAAGGAGTGATTGTCCCACGGGACAACGATCAATCGCGAGCTGAAATATTTTCCAATCGACTACTAAAATGTTTTTTCCATCCTCCAGCGACCATCACCGCTTAAGGCCTCCGCCGGGCCCGCACGCCTCTCTCTCTGGGTGGGAGGTCGGTCTCTCTCTCTCTCTCTCTCTCTCTCTCTCTCTCTCTCTCTCTCTCTCTCTCTCTCTCTCTCTCTCTCTCTCTCTCTCTCTCTCTCTCTCTCTCTCTCTCTCTCTCTCTCTCTTTCTCTCCCCTCGCGGAATCGCTCGACTGGCCCCCAACCTGCATGTGGAAAGAAAGACTCCCGGCCGTGCAAAGACCTTCCGGCGTGCGGTGCTGCGGTGCTGCGCTTCCTGGACCAGGTGTTGCAGGGCGTTGTTTCCAGTGGGAGGGCCTGCCGGCCTGCCGCCTGCCTAGGCCGCCTAGGCCGCCCCAGTCGCGGCGCGGGTCGCGGTATGCTAAGCAGCCGGTCTTGAATTATGAAGTGCTTCCCGTTGCCTCGATATGGATCGCTCTGTGGAGACGGAGAGTCGATGTCGCGCCGCTCTGTCTCTCTCGCACCCACACGGCACGCCCCGCGAGTGCGAGAGAGACAGAGCGACGGAATCGGTCTGCTAGGGCGGCTGCACGCCAGGTCAGCTGCTGCTCGCCGGCCAGGGTCACGGCCGAGGCGAGCCACGCCGCCGCCGCCGGCCGCGCACAGTGGAAGGGAGAGAGAGGGAGAACGCGAAGGCGGAGCACCCTGCAGTGAGAGTGAGATGGACGGATCAGTGACTGCATCCGTGAAGCTGCAATGCTAAAGGGAGCACGTGGCGCTTGAATCGTTTGCCCTATTCTCTGTCGTTTGCAATACTTCCATACATTGCTTCGGTCTAACTTAAAAAAAAATTATGATGTATTTTCAGCAGATGATACATTATTTTTGTGAATAGACGAAGCCTGTGTTCAAGTCGGGTACGAAAATAATTATTTTTCCGGCCCCTTCTTTGTAAGCGACATTAGAATATGCATAATGCGGGTAAACGAGACGGGTGTAGGAATGCCTGCACCGGTTCGCCTATCTGCACCTCATTGTGGGAGGCTGGCCGTGAGGCGCACGCGCGGCCGGCGGCACGCTGCGGCACGCTGCAGCACGCTGCGGCACGCTGCGGCACGCTGCGGCACGCTGCGGCACGCTGCGGCACGCTGCGGCACGCTGCGGCACGCTGCGGCACGCTGCGGCACGCAGCAGCACGACCCATTTGAGGCCGACGAGGCCTGCCTACCCTAACCGCCACTGGCGGCCACAGGCCGGGTAAGTGAACTCGGCGCGGATTATTGGTGCTTGGTCTGGTGCTTTGTCTGCCGTCTGATTCCGAACACTGCTTCGTCGCTCTGTCTCTCTCGCACCCCTACGGACCGCCCCATGAGTGCGAGAGAGACAGAGCGACGAAAGCAGTGCTCGGAATCAGACGGCTGTTCGGGCTGACAGCACGTTGGAACGGAGGAGGCCAGTGAACATGGGCAATGATTGGGGGACGACGCAGGCAGGCGAACGGTTTTCCGGTTTTTTATTCTTTTTTTTTTTGCGATGTTTTGGTTTGGTAAATTAAATTAAACTTAGAGCGGTCGGGCCGCCGGCAGGCCTATCTGCTCTTGCTGAAGCTGTAGCTGAAGCCGTCGGGGGTCCGGTTGAGGTCCAGCTTGCCGGGGGGGAAGAAGCGGTGCGTGGGCGGCGTCGTGGGGTTGTACTGGGGGATGGCGTTGACGGGGGGCTGGTACTGCTGGGGCTGCGGCTGGTACTGCTGGGGCGCAGGCTGGTGGTACTGCTGGGGCTGGGGGCGGTAGCCGGTGTTGGGCTGGAAACGCGGGGTCGTTGTAGCGGGGGTCGTACTCGCCGGTCTCGTCGTAGGAGCCGCCCTGGGGCGCGGGGTTGTACTGGGGCGCGGCGGGCGCGGGGTTGTACTGGGGCTGGGGCTGGTACTGCGGCGCGGCGGGCGCGGGCGTCGCGACGGGGACGGGCGGCTGGGGCAGGTGGTCGCCGGACGCCTGCGAGGAGGAGGAGCAGAGAGTGAGAAACAGACGCCGCGTTAGGTTAGGTTAGGGTGCGTCACCACAGTCACCACGCCCCGCGTACCTGGAAGCCGTTCTTGCCGGCGGTGTAGCTGACGGTGCGACGCACGCCGGACGGGTCGACGTAGCTGTAGGCGCCGCGGCGGTCGCCGTTGGCGTCCGTCTCCTCCTTGAACTGCACGCCGTCCTCCTGGGTGTAGGCGGCGCCGAACGTCCCGTCACCGGACAGGTAGCGGGCGTCCGTCAGGATGGCGGCCGTCTGCGGGTCGCGGCTGTACTGCTGCTGCGCCAGCGCGCCGCCGAGCAGGGCCGTCGCCACAAGTAACACCTACGCGGAGAGAGGGAGAAAATGGAAAAGGATAAAATAAAAATAGAGCAATAATGCACCTCGTGCCTGTCTTATTGAGCCGTGCGCCGACGGCGTAATGACCCGTAATGGCGCGGTGTGAAGGGCGTGTCCGCGAGCTCGGCGTCGAAGCACGCCGTCGAGGCCTGGAGGGGCTGGCCTGGACGGGCAGGCCGCCGGCGGCAGGGTCGCTGGAGGGTCGCGCTCCGCGCCCGGTCGCGGCGCCAACAACACCGCCTCGCCAATGTGAAGCACTTCCCCTTCCCCTGCTTGTTGGAGCGAGGCGCACTCACTCGAGCTCAAATCTAGGCCACGAGATCGCGCACGTTTCCAAAGGATGGAAAGAAAAAAAGGAGTAAAGCGCGCCCGCGTTTACTGTAACTTTTTTTCCCCCCTCGTGGATTATCTATGCCCGTTGGCGTCGCACCCCGGAGTCTATCACGCGGTGCGGCCTGTGAGTGTGCGTGAGTGTGTGGATGTGTACGTGTGTGTGTGTGCGTGTGCGTGTGTGTGTGGCCCCCACTGCAATTTCCCCCGCAATGCACTGGCTGCACGGCGCCGCGTGCAAGAAGTGCAGCGCCTTGCGACACGCGGCACGGGGCGCCGCACGTTGCGACAGATTTTTGGCAGCATCGGGTAAAGTCCTGGCCCCCTTCCACGGGCCGCGGGGCCGCTCGCTGTAACCAGACCGGCCGAACAAAGTTTACACGGGGTGACGCAAGGGGCGCTGGGCGCGCATTCCAGACCGCGGTGCAGCACAATGCAGTGCAACACTGCAAGCACAGCGGGCCAGATGACCGGCGCGGCCGGCCAAAACCCTACAGGCGTTTTGAGCTCCAGAGTCGCTAGATGGAACTCGAACCGAACGTGCGACCGCACAGATGGACTGCTCTCCGAATGAGGAATCGATCACACGTTCGGTTCGAGTCCTGTTCAGCGACTCTCTGAAGCTCAAAACGCGCCTGAAAGTGGACCATGGCCCACACTGCAGGACTCAGGCCAGTGCCACAACGGCCAACGCATGACAGATCACTTGAAAGACTAGCGGCGCTATCCAGGTGTTGCAAGACAATTCTTTCAAAGAAGTCGGAGAAGAAGAAAAACAACAAAATAACAAATTTGTTTGGGCCACTGAACTATTAGCACGTGGGCGATTTCGGGTTTGCAGCCCGGAAGATTCACTGCAGCTGGAGAAAGATCCCCAAAGGTTGAGGCACTGGCAGTTGAGCGGGATCGTGACGACCCCAAAATTGTGGACCACCCTCTCCCCTTTTGAGATCGGCTACTCACGTTTGTGTACATATTGGCGACTGAGTTGGACGCACTTCAAATCGGAGACTAAGGCGTACTCCGCCCCTGCCATGCTTTTATACACTGGCCGACCGAGCCGCCTCCCCCTCCCCTCCGCCTCGGCCGACCGCCACCCCGCCCCGCCCCGCCCCGCCACGATACGTACGAACCACGCGGAAGCTCCAGGGCGTCGCCCCAGCTGCCGGCCCGACCGGCCGGCCGGCCGCCCCGGCCCAGCGCAGCCGCGCAGCCCAGCCTGCTATCACAACCATGACGTCACGGGCCGATTTTCAAGGGCGGGCAGGATGTTGCCGAACTGGAGCTGGATGTGGCTGGAGCTGCCTTCCTGGAGCGCATCCCCTCCCAGACCCCTTACCACGGAGGTTTCGCGAGGCGGGTGTTTTATTGCGGAGTGCCCCGCCCTCGAGCAGCAGCGTTAAAAAAAAAAAGACTGATTGATTCAGAGGAATCTGAACAGAAATATTTTGTCGAAACTTTTCACCTTTTTCACTTTTCAACTTGTCACAGTGTCGCGTGGGCAGTGATCGGAAGAACCAACACAAAAGCACTCACACCGACACGTAAATAGTTTATTTGTTGCAACACACACAGACACAAAGGCAAATATATTTTGGGGATACATTAGCGGCGTCGCAGGACGCAGTGGAAAGGAAGAGAAAATCAGGAAGGAACAAGTTTTAAAGAGTGTACGTAACAGCTACGTTAGAGACTTAAAATCTACATATGCACTACACGAAACATTTCAAACGATTACTGTGTTCTACTGACTATGCTTTCGCTGAAAAATTGTCCACATACCTTTGGCATCAACTTGCCCATTTTGGTAATTGGAAAATTGTAACGCCGTTACTTTCAAACTTTGAACTAGACTAATGGGAAAAAGGCTCGAACTTTCGAGCAGTACACATAAATTTTTTGGATTCCTGTACATATTTAGATATGTTTTCTCTAAAGAAGTGTCAAGTGCGTTTTTTTTTTTAAAGTAGGCCTATGCATTGTTAGGAATAGAGAATGGAACCGAACTTCACAGCTGCTGACTCCATTGCAATCTCCACCTGATACGGCACCAGAAGGGTTAGAAAAATATATGATATATATAACATAGATCAAGACAATTAGTTAAATATCGTTATACTACTTTTTTCATAATTTAGTGAGTTTAAAGTAGCCATCCCTAAGAGCAACATAAGAGGGGTAGTCAACTTGCATACAACTTTGTCGGATGAGAGTTGACGACCCAAACATAATTTGACACAGAACCAGAACACAGTGTCCTCGGCTCCTCCTGGCCTAACGTTGCTGCTGCCACTGACGGTCCCTTTAAAGGTAGGTGAAACACAAACCGTGACGAAAGACTACGTGAATTAGTGTTTTCTAATGCGATGTGCCGACATGCGCAGGTATGACACAAATGAATGAACGAATAAATTTATTGCTGAATGGGTGAATGGGCTCATGAATGAATTTATGAATGCACGAAAGGGGGAATGAACCGACAAGCAGTGTGATCACACAACTCAATAAAGCAAAATAAGGAGCAAAATAGGCGAATTTAGCGTATCCCCACACTGCCTTGTTCGGCTTGTGAAATAGAGAAAGAAAAAATCTTTTGGCACGGACACACGATCCTGCAGATGTTGTTTTGGTGGGGAAGCGCTTTGAGCGTGCGCCATGCGAAGGCAAGCCACACCCTTCGAAGCGGTGGCCATTTGACCAAACGCGCTAAATAGTTATCAATCTCGATCAAACTCACAATAATTTGTAAAACGGTTCAACTTTTGTACCGTTATTTTAAACAATTTTATCTGTTCGTGTGAATACAATATCAATTACTTAATTTGAATCCAAACCGGAATCAAACAGCTGTTGTTGTCCTGCCTGTTACGCAAGGAAAATTGGGGATATCCCACGCGATCACAAAAAAAAAAGTGTTCGAAGGCAAGTTTTTTTTTGTTTTTTTTTTTTTATCACAGACGCATTCTTTTGCTATGCTAGTGTACACATTAAAGACATTATATATATGATTCGGCCCAGAGGCAGCAAAGATTGTTGAGGGAGAGCAATACTTCAAAGGGCGTCCGGTACTAAACTCCTCAAGATTGACAATCCTCGCCCCTGGGACCCGCCTTGCGGCGTTTGAACATCCCTAAACACAGTTTGCTTGAAGCAGCTCCGCAACATCGATGCAAAACTATCCACGCCCTCGATCCACTAAAATCGGTTCGCTTAATCTTGTAGGAACACGCTATGCGTCGCCAAAACTGGTTTGCGAATGTCGCCGACAGCGCCAGCGCGGGCGACTGCGACGCCTAGGCGATGTCTGGGCGACGCCCCCATGCTCCAACCAGGACCCACTTCCAGTGGCGGCGTCACTCCAGCTGGTTTGGCCGACTCCTTTGAGGACACGGACGAGTCCCTTGGGGTGACCCGCAGCTTTAACCTAACCTAGTGGCACTCGACCCGAGGGGCTGCGCTACGCCGCCCCCCGGCCCCGCAGCTGCCCCCGGGGGTCCGACCCCCGCCGCTAGGCCGGGGGCCCCCGAGGGGGCGCGCGGGGCTACGTATGTACAGACTACTGATGTTCGTGACAAGGCGAAACACATAAGAACAGGGCAAGGGCCGACGCGGGCCGTGTGCGGCAGTAAGCTACCGGACCATTCTATACACTCGAGACTCGAGTCCGAAATAGCACCGTCTGCTTCGGTGGTTGCATCCATGGCAAATTGAAAAAAAAATATTTAAAAAAAATTAGCGCCACCGCAGACTTTTTTTTAACAATACATCATTGGTAGGCAAGCCATCCCACCACCGCATCGTTTCCTGTCCCTGTATGACGGTTGCAAACCATGGCTACCATGGCTACCGCATGGTTCCTTATATGCCATGGGTTCAAGGGTTGTTATTTGAGGCAGAGGAACCCGGGTTGCGGCGCAACACCGCGGTTAGGGCCTCTCTACTGTATATCACACATATCGCTCGATGTGGCCAGGGCCGGAAACGAAAAGTAAAGGGGAACGTGCAAAACGTCAAAAACACACGTCTTCTCACACACACACAGTCCCTCTAGCAGGGTAAAGTCAGTCCGAGCTCGAGCCCACACCTACCTAGCTAAAGCCTACATGCGAAACCGAAAGAATGGACTTCGCATAGTCCCTGTACAGAAATCAATTCACGAAATTATGTACACATAGGCTAGAGTAAGTTATAATTTAATGAAAGAGGGGAGACAGAATTCATCCAGTCAGCTGCTATTCTAATCACAACAGACTCACACGATTAAGATGAAACCCACTCGCCAACTCAATCTCCTAAAAAAATTGAGAGAGGCACGTCGCGAATAAAGCGCTCGCTCTGTCCAATCTACTGCATCTTGACGTAGTCGCTCGTTCGAAACATGAGAAAGGGATAAGTACTCTACTTTACGAATGCTAAACTCGGAACAATTTAAGTATTGGTCGAGGAATATTCATCAAGTCTATAACGAAACTAGTTATTATAATCCCGAATATTTATCGGTGGCTTTGCCCATGGTAGTCTGACACTTATTCACCTATAACCGAGACTATAACTTGGCGGGTCGCGGGGATCGCGCTTACAAGCACGATGAGGCTGCGTGCGAGGTGCAGGGGTGCAGCGTGGAGGCGGTGTTCTAAAAACAACTCGCATTGCTGTCAGGGAATCCCCGTCAACCCCGTGCGAAGATGCTGTGCATAAAATACACAGTCTTAGGAAACCTACAATTTGAGATGAAAGACACGGGGTCATGGCAGCAGCTTGACACTAGGCCTCGACACATTTTTCTCGTAATGAAAGTGCAATGGTTCTGTATCTGTAATGCAATTTTCAATGTGTATTTTAAATTATTTTTTTTGCTTTTTTTTCTAAAAATAAATGTTTTCTTTTGGTGGCATTGATCCCCGCCCCTTTTTTTCTGCATCCTCACTACAAAACTCCTCGGCTGCAGTGACAGGCCACCACGACTGCAGGCACGGCCAGTTGGATGACGGACGCTGCGCTGCCAGCATTGCCTGGACGCGGCGCCGCCTCAGTTGCCGTCCTCGGACTCACCCTTCGCGTCGTCGATCTGGACACACACCCAAAACATGTCCGCACTCGAAAGCTTAATAGCACGTCAAATTTCTGGGAGCGTCCAGGACCCACCTTGAGCCCGAAGAAGGCGCTGAAGACGGCGGGGGCCTCATCCTGGTGGCCGTGGCGGCGGTGCGGCCAGTCCTTGAAGATGTCCGCGAAGCTGCTCGGCATGTCGCACCACAGCAGGGGCGGGCCGTCCTGCACCTCGCGCTGCGCGACGCCGTGCTCACCCGCGCCCCACTCCGCGTCCTCGCACCACGCCGCGGCGCGGGGTCCGCGTCGACGCCGGTGCAGCGTAGCGACGGCGCCCCTGCCGGTGGCGTCGGCGTCCTCGACGGCGTCCTCGACGGCGTCCTCGCTGGAGCGCTGCGGGCCGACGGGCTGCGACGCCTCGGCCGTCGGCAGCGGGTACTGGGGCCGCGCGGCGCAGCTGGACGTCGCCGTCCTGGCGGCCGCGGAGCCGCGGAGTGGCTCCAGCAGGCCGGCCTCGAAGTCGTCCCCGATGGCGGGCAGGTCGCCGAAGCTGAGCCGGCCGTAGAAGGTGTTGGGCTTGTCGGCGCCGCCGCACTGCGACCGGTCTTCGCAGAGGTTGAAGTTGGCGTCCCGCTCCGGCTCTGCGTTGGCGCCGTCCCCGTCGGCTTCCTGGTCCGCGAGGTCGTCGCCCTCCTCGTCCGAGTCGCTCAGCTCCACCACGCACTGGTCTCTGCAGCTGTGGAGGTCGTCCTCGTCGTCCTCTTCCTCCTCCACGTCGTCATCCTCGTCTTCATCCTCGTCCGAGTCGTCGTCAGAGTCCTCTGCAATGCCACACACCGTGTCAAGGGAGCACTCCTCGGCCTCCGCTGCTAGAGTCCTATAGTGTATATATAGTAGTCCTATAGGACTCTATCCGCTGCAAGTCTCGCCGCGACGAACACACACCTGAGTGTTCCTCGTCGCCGCGGAAGGCCGTGCGAGGCTCGCCCTTGTCTTCGCCCGGCAGCAGCAGGCCGTCCTCCAGCTCGGCGTCGATGGGCTGCATAGCCACGTTCTGCCGGAAAGAGAAACACACTTGTCTTACCGTGCCGTTCGTTTTGTGTGTGTTTCGTTTTTTTTTTTGTTTTTTTTTTGTTTTTTTTTTGTTGTTTTTTTGTGTTTTTTTTGTTTTGTTTTTGTTTTTGTTTTTTTCTTTACTTTGTGTACCTGAATGCCTGCGAGCATGGTCATGTCCTCGAAGTTGCGGGCGGTGTTCACGGCGTACATGCGGATCAGGGAGCCCCAGGACTCCAGGTGCGGATGCACGTTCTGAGGCACAGAGTAGAAAGGATCAATAAAACCGCACCGACATGGAAATGGGCATGCCCCCCCCCCCCACACACACACACGCGCGCGCATGAGGAACAACAAGGTGCATTGCCCATGCGACTCCTTAGCTCCGTGCGCCCGCGACGTTAAGCGGTAGGCAACCCACCCTACCGGCCGGCCGGCCGCGCCCGCCGCGCCCGCCGCCGCCAGGCAGGCAACCCATCCGACCCACCATGAGGATGGTCTGCGCCGCCTCCTGCTTGGCGAAGCGCGTCATGGGCACGGACACGCTGTAGGAGCCCACGGTGAGCGACAGGCGCGCCGGGCAGTAGTCGTTGGCCGGGCTGTGCGTCGTGAACTGGAGGTCGGCTTCGTGGTACCCGAAGTTGCTGCAAAGCCAAAGAGTATGCACCTGTGGTAAGCGGCGCCGGAAACAACAAGACAGACAAGTAAAATTAAAATGTAAGACGTGAGCGAGTTCCCACCGGTCCAGGCATCGCAGCAGAATGTTGTACGGCTTGATCGACTCGTAGGGCATCGTTATTTCCGGGATCCGCTCGTCCGCCAGATCCACGTTGTCAAAAACCTGAGGGCCCCATTTCACAAGCAAAATGAGTCACAACGGACGAAAGAGCAAAATTTTCCTCCGTCTTCAAGCCAACTTATTGCTCTCCAAGAAAACAAATAATTCAAAAACGTAGGCAAAACCGATTGAGAGGTTTATTTCCCCTGCCGCGCTCACCGCCAGC
Source organism: Stenchaetothrips biformis (assembly GCA_030522485.1). Lineage (NCBI taxonomy): Eukaryota > Metazoa > Arthropoda > Insecta > Thysanoptera > Thripidae > Stenchaetothrips > Stenchaetothrips biformis. Next base: position 8,246,660 of record CM060095.1, on the reverse strand, counting down.
TTGTACGCGTCCGGAAGCCGCTCGTCCTCCGCGAGGTCCCGCATTTCAGGCAGGAGTACCTCCGCTGTTGACTTTGCCGCCAGAATTTTGGCCACATGTTTGTTGGGGTCCTTCCTGGTGGCGTAGGTCAGGCCGTCCAGCACGGCCGTGGCCGAGTAGTCGGGGTCTGCAACGCGGCGGACGCCCTCAGATGCTGCACTGGGATGCTCAATGTGAGGACGTTCCGCCCTTAATTGAACACGCCGCACAGTGCACTGCCATGGCGTAGCCGGCCCGAATTCTAGGCCCGTTCTGAGCTCCAGAGTCGCTTAACAGGACGCGAACCGCACCTGTGACCCGACCAATCAATTCCTCGCTCGGAGAGCAATCCATTGGTGGGGGTCACACGTTCGATTCGATTCGAGCTGAAAAACGCGTCCGGTCTTCCGGCCCACTGTGCGTCCGGTCCGCCACAGCGCGACGCTGGACTCACCGCAGCGGGCGAAGACGTAGCGCACGTCCGCGCGGAAGTGCCGCTGGCAGTACTCGTTGATGGCGAGCACGTAGGACTGCCCGTTCGGCCCCGTGCCGTTGAGCATGCTGGTCGCTGGCCTGCGTGCTGCGCGACAGAGAAGCAGTTCGGCACGTTGAATATTTTCAACCCACCTGGACGCGAATCACGGGCACTCTGCGCGCCTGGAGCCGCGGAGCTCGGCCGCCATCTTGTGCTCAGACCAGGGATGCCAACCCCCTCCCCTCCCCCTTTGCCCGGAGCAGTCGTTACGTGGCAACCACGGCTGTCAACCTTTTTTTCTTTTTTTAAAAAATTACTTTTAGAGACCATTCTCAGCACGTCACACGACGAAAGCTAAAACAGCTTAGGGTCATTTTGAACCACTTGGCGGCGCGGATCGGTGTAGCCCCTGTGACTCAACTTGTGGGCGGGTGACGTGGCAGATGCAAGGACCCGGACAGGGGTGGGGGAGGGATGGAGCTGCCGCAACACCAGCCACCGCGTCTCAGGGAAAGTGCATTCGCCCTCTCGTCGGGGTATTTTATTCTTGGTCTACGAAGACGTAGACATTGGGCGCCAGAGGGATGTTAGGATAAGACGATATTCGTCTCTTTAACCAGAATGAATAAAATGTCCCAACGCTGTCTCTATCTCTAGCGACGCAACACAACCCACCTTGAGCTGCTCTCGGCTGCTTCGGCTGCTATTCAGCCTGTCCAGGGCAGCCAGGGGGTCCGCCACAGCCTCCCTGCCGCGCCGCGCCCCGCCGCGGCTGGCCGTGCGCTTCGGACTGGCATCGGGCCTGCACTGGTTGGCCTGCCCCGGGCCGTCGGGGCCACCCCCTGGTGCAGCGCGACCGACGCCCCCCAATGGGCCCCGACGCGGTGCTGTACCCCTCGTCTACCCCCAACCCGCACCTGGCCCGGACTGCTGGCCCAAGTCGCAGTCGGGAGGCCCCCCTCCCCTACCAGCTACCCCTGCAGTACCCCAGCTACCCCCTCCAGGCGGTACTCGCCCGGGGATCTGGGTCGGCGCTGCGCGGGACGACCCGGAAGAGGACGACCACGAGGGGTGGGGGCGGCGCGGAGGCAGCATCCAGCGCCACACTGGCACCCGCACACAGTGGGCCAGAAGACCGGTCAGCAGCAGCAGCATCAGCTGCAGCAGCGCTTTTAGGTCTTAACAGACCCTTAGCGTTCGAGTAAACACCTACAACAAACATGCAGGCGGCCAAAACTCTAGACGCGTTTTTGGGCTCTAAAGTTTCATTTAGCGACTCAGTGGCTCAAAACACGCGTCCAGAGTTTGGGCCGCCTGCGCCGATCGTCCGGCCCACCGTACGACGCGGCGGCCAGGCCCTAACCGTTACCGTGGCCCCGCTGGCACGACCCTAGGCTCAGCCAAGGCGCCGGCTGTTGAGCGAGGCACGCACCCCTCGCGCCCCGCTGCACGTTTACATGGCGGTCGTTGCCCCGGGGGTGGTGGGGCGCCGCGCCGCGTGGTGGGAGGCGGCGGGGGCGGCGGCGGCGGCGGCCCCATCGCCCAGACGCGACGACCCCAACCACCCCCGACGCTTCCGTGTTGCCGGGGACTGTGGACACTTTAAAACGTGAGGCAGAATCGCGGACCGCGGGCGTTCCGCGACCATCACACGCCGCCTCGATGTGCGCGTCGGTTCACCCACCTGGACCGTCGGCGTGCTGGGCCATGCGGGCGGCGGGGCGCTACCAGGCAGCCCGGCGACGCAGCCAGCCAGGAACGGGCCGCGGAGCTGCCATGCCGGCCATGCCCCGCCCGGCGTCGCGTTGTGTCTTCGACGGCGCGCCCCGAGCGACAGAGGGGAGGCGGACCGGCCGCGGCCGCACCCCACCCCGCCCCGCCCCGCCCCACCCCTGGTCGCCAACGACCCCGCCACTTCCCCTCCCTCTGCCCCGCCCGGGGAGCCCATCGCCCTTCCCCCCCGCGCCGTCGGCAGCCGTCGGCAGCCGTCGGCAGCCGTCGGCCGGGCGGGCGGCCCGGGCCTGTCAGCGCTGGTCCCGGCTCTATCAAACAACCCCCTTTCCGGGATCGATGTCCTGGAGGCGCGAAGCGGACGCAGGCAGACGTGCTGTCTGCACGCTTCTACCCGCCTGCTTAGCAACTTGCTTAGCAACGCCGGGGCTTGCCTGGCCACTGACCCTCGAGAGCGGCAACACCTGCACCGATCCCGAGTCGCCACAGCCGCACCTAGACAAGCTCCCGGCGAGTATCTCGGCCGTCAGCGGAAGGCATCCGAGATAACCGAGATTGGGAAGGAGGGGAATCGAACCGAATCACGCGCTTCATTGGATTCGAGAACAAATCAAAGAAAGTAAAATTTATTATTTTATTTTTTGGGTGGACCTAGCCAGTCGGGATTCTGGATGCAGTGGGCAGCGGCCCCGGCAGATAGGCAACCCATTCGACGCGCCGCTCAGTGGGCTGGTGGAGGCGGTCAAAATCCCGGACGGGTTTTGAGCTCCAGAGTGACGGTGGACCGCTCCCCGAACCAGGAATCCATTGGTGGAGTCACTCGTTGGATTCAAGTCCCATTTTGCGACCCAGGAGCTCAAAAACGCGTCTAGAGTTTTGGCCGCCTGCGGCGGTCTTCTGGCCCACTGTGCGCCGCCCTTCCGGCCTTGACATGTTCTATCTCTCTATCGTAATTAGTCTGCCGGCAGTGGAAGGGGAGCCGTCGACCAGGCCGGCGAGGTGCAGCCTAAGGTGACCTACATATTCATATCCGAGGAAAAGGGTCTGATGAGTGCAGTTCCGCAAAGATGCGTTGAGGTCAAGCGTGTCTAGATTGTCTAGTCTAGCTTGTCTAACCCGTCTAGCCGTTGTTATGGGGGCTTCGCCGACATGAGGCCGAGTCAAGGTCGACTCCCAGCCTGCCTGCCTGCCTGTCTGTCTGTCTGACTGACTGACTGCCCAGCTGCCTGCCCGCCCGCCCGAGAGCATGTCCCGGAAAAACAACGCAACACGTTACAGTTACCCTTGATAACGACATTAAAAAACCACCGTCACACTCACACACAGCGTTACAGATGCGTTGTCGGAAGTTTGTGTGCGAATGGAAGCCTTACTCTCCGTCAGATATATTTAGCGCCTCTGGAGCTCGAAACCTGCGCGGGATTTTGAACCGCCTCCCACTGTGACACGCGACGTGGGCACGCGGTCGGCCGGCCGGCCGGACAGACGGACGGACAGACAGAAAGACAGACAGACAGACAGGCCGGCTGACCACTCAAAGATACTCGCGGCGCCCGGTCTGCCAGTGGCGATTACGGTCGTGAGTCGAGCGCGGCGCCGACTCGCCGGCGCCCATCCCGTCTGCCTGCGACTGGGGAGGCCGGCATCAGTCATCGATTCGCGCTTCGCTTCGCTTCGCGTCGCCGACATGTGGTGGGTCCTGCCGTACCTGGCCTGGCTCTCGCCCGTCGCCTTCCTGTACTGGTTGGTGTTCTCCGGCGACGAGCAGCAGCCGCGGCCAACGTCGTCGCCGTACTCACAGCCAGGTAGGCGGCCCGGCGCACACAGTGGGCGCGGCAGGCCCGGCAGGCCGGGAAGCCGGCAGCTGCACTTGCTTCTAAAAGGGACTTCCCTGTCGGGGCGGCACAGTGCAAAATCACTGCTAGTATGCCATGCATGGCCTGGTTGGAAGGTTGGAAGTCCACGCGCTGTAAGCAGTGCTGAGTGCTGCCCAATAGATGAAGCGGCCGAAAGTTCAATTATATGTGCACTTTTTTTCGCTCGATTTTCTAAACACGAAATTGGGCGTGAGTCCTCAAACAAAATTAGTGCGGAAAAAAAGCGTTTGCTGTGTGCCGAGGACATGCGTGAAAAAAACCCACAGCATCATGTTGTTGTTGTTTTTGCTCGGGCGGTACACTGCAATCGCGCGGCCTGCACTTTGTCTGCTGACGGTGACGATACAACTTTTTGACTGAAATGTGCGCTGGACCCTGGACACGCTCGACCAGCGTGAGTGAGTGGGTGGGTGCGAGCGAGAGAGAGAGGGAGAGAGAGAGAGAGAAGGGAACAGACATGCACGCCAGACGCGAGCGGCAAGTTACCGTGAAAGGGAGCGACTTCGCTTATCGTCCGCGACACCGTAAATGTCTCTCAGCGCGAGCAATGTCCGCGATCTTGTTGTTGTTTTGCTGATGGTTCATGTTATTGTTGTCACGAGGGAATTCTGCTGGCTTGGTGTAATAGCACGCGTAATAATAGCGTCCTCCCAATTTTACCTCATTTTTTGGGGTTGTTTTGGACCGCTATTAGCTAACTTACATCCCGATAATTTTTAGGCGTAGTATAATAGATGTAATAGTCGGGTCACAGGTTTTGAGAGCGCATACCCCTCGGATTTTTCGTTATCAGTCAAGAAGCGGGGCAAGCGAGGCTCCCGACAACGCGGTCCATGTAGATCGCCGACCATGGCGACCGCGCGCTGCTACCGCGGCTGCTGCGCTGCCGCTGTGGCGCTCCATGTGAGCGGTCCGAGATTTTGGTGGCCGTCTTGAATTTGATGTGGTGTGTCCCCGCGCTGCCTCAGGATGGTACTTCCGCGCCAAGAGGCTGTGGGCCTGGCTGGCCGTGCGGAGGATGAAGGCGGCCCGGGCGCAGCGGCTGGCCAGGGCGGCCGAGGGCGCCGCGCGGCACCCCGACCACGCCGTCTTCCTGCCCACCGAGTACGAGCGGCGCCTTGAGCAGCCACGCCTGCTCCTCGCCGAGGGTGTGAGTGCACTGGCTATGCCATCATTGCGATTCCGTTGTTATTATTATTATTATTATTATTATTATTATTATTATTATTATTATTATTATTATTATTATTATTATTATTATTATTATTATTATTATTTATTATTATTATTATTATTATTATTATTATTATTATTATTATTATTATTATTATTATTATTATTATTATTATTATTATTATTATTATTATTATTATTTTCGCAAAAGTGCTGACTGTCCACTGTTGGCGCGTCTGCCATGCCGCGGCCCGCAGGTGGTGGACTCGCTGTGCTTCCACGGCGCCGACTTCCAGTCCAACTTGCTGGTGGTGAGGATGACCCGGATGAGGCACTGCCTCGCCAGGGTGGCGCTGCAGCTCAAGGTGGGGGACAGCGTGTACCAGCTGCCGCGTGAGTCCAGGAGAGAGAGAGAGCGTTTAAGCGATCGCCGACGGGAACAGCGCTTGTGACGCCGCTCCGCCGCTCCGTTGCAGAGATGCCCGACTCGATGGCGAGCCGCACGGGCGGCGCTTGGACGGCGGGCGGCGAGTGGGGCGCGCTGCGCGTCGAGCTGGTGGAGCCGCTGAAGCGCTGGCGCGTCGCCTTCAACGGCGTGCTCAGGGAGGGCCGGCCGCGCACGCACCGCGACTGGGACGGCCTGGCCGGCGACCAGGACACGCTGCGCCACGTCCGCTTCAACTTCATGTACGTTCACAACATGGATGCCTTTCGGCCCTCCGGCTGGGATCGAACCGTCAACCTTGGCGTTTGTTTGTTTGCAGGTGGGGCGCGTGCAGCGGGCCGTACAACTGCCGCCACGACTGGAGCGCCTCCTTGCTAGCGGACACCCTGGCCAGGGAGCCCTGGCGCAACGCCGAGTGGATGGACATCATGTAGGGCGCGCTCGCCGAAGGCGGCCTCGCGGTGCGTAGCGGTGCGCTGGTAGACCGGGTTGACATGCTTGGCGTGCTTGCAGCAAGAGCCACGTGGGCGGCTACGACCAGTGGGGCGTCCTGCACGGCCAGATCAAGGTGGAGGGCGCCGAGCCCCAGGAGCTGTACTTGCGCGGCCTGCGGCAGCGCCGCTGGGGCCCCAACGAGGCCGGCCGCCTGCACCGCCGCCTCACCGTCAGCGGCGTGGCCAAGAACGGCACCATGTTCAGCGTGGGCGCGGACTGCCACCCGGGACTGCTCTCGCAGTGAGTAGCCGGGCTGCGGCAGACCTTCCCACTGTGGGCCGGTACAGTCTGCCCGCTCACGAGTTAGGTCATATGGTCATAGGTCTTCCATATGACCTTACTTACGAGGCGACAGTGCTTCAAGAAGGCCGTTCCCTTCCCCGCAGCGCCACCTACGGCCACGTCCGGCTGCCCGAGGGGCAGCTCCTCAGCATCGACTCGACGTCCTTGTCGCTGCCGGTGCTCGCCGAGGACAGGGACCACATCCCGAAGCACTTCGTGCTGCTGTTCACCGGTACGCGGTCCGAGCGACGGGACACGCTCGATCAGGAGGAGGCAACGACTTTTAATTTTGGTGTTCAAAAGCAATGGTTTGCTTTAAATTCTTCCTGATTTTTTTAAAAATATTTTTTCCGGTAAATTTTGGAGGATTTTTTTTATTCGTAAAGGATATATTTATTTTTAATTTTTGAAAGAATTTTTTAGACGATGATACATTTATGTACGAGATGACGGGTCTTCTTTTTTTCAAGAGCCCCCGCGGGTCGTTCGCTAGTCCTTTTTTTTTTTCAAGAGCCCCCCGCGGGTCGTTCGCGGGTCGTTTTTAGCAGATGATACATTTATGTACACAGCTATTCGCAAAAATAGAAACAAAGATTGTATCATCTGCTTTCACGTTAGCGTTAACGTTGATATTTTGAATTTTGAATTTTGAATTTTTGGTGTACAATAAAAGGGTAGAGATGTCTGTTCCTTCCCGTAACGACGTCCGCTCGGTCTGCAGCGGGCGGCGTGCGCTACTCGTCGGCGGTGTACCTGCCCCAGCAGGACGGGCTGACGGTGCTGTGCGAGCGGCCCTGGAGCTGGCTCATGGAGCTGCAGCCGGCGCAGTGCTCGCTGCAGTTCGCGGGCCGCGGCGTGCAGCAGGGCGTCGGGCTGGTCGAGCTGTGCTACCACTACGACGGGCCCTGCCCGCTGCCCGCCGCCGCGCCGGCGCCGCTGCTGCACCTGCGCGAGTCCAAGGCAAGCTGACCGTCCACCATGCGGTGCATTCTGTCGGTCAGAGGTCGTTGCTAACCGTCTGAATGTCGCAGGTGACGCCGGGCCCGCTGGTGCTGGGGCTGGGGGAGCACGCGTGCCGGAGCAGCGCGCTGGTGGGCGGCAAGGGCGCGTCGCTGGCCGCGCTCACGGCGCTCTTGGCGGCGAGGGCCGACCACCACGACGACGACGACGGCGCGTACGCCGTGCCGCCGGGCTTCTGCCTGACTGTCACGTCCCTGGAGCGCCAGTTCGCCGCGCACCCCGTCCTGCAGCAGGCCGTGGACCGCCTGGCGGAGGCGGCCGCCGCCTCCACGCCGCCGGTGGACGTGAACCTGGCCGCCAAGTGCGAGGCCGCGGTCAAGCTGTTCGCCGCCACGCCGGTCTGCGAGGAGGTGGCCGCTGAGGTGCGCGCGGCGCTGCAGCGACTCGAGGCGGAGGCCGACGCCAAGGACGCGTCCTGGGCCGTGCGTTCGTCCGCCGTGGGCGAGGACTCCGACGAGCTGTCCGCCGCCGGGCAGAACGAGACGTTCCTCGGGTGCCGCGGCGTCGACGGCGTCCTGGACGGCGTGCGGCGCTGCTGGGCGTCGCTGTTCGCGCTGCAGTCGGTGCAGTACCGCCGGCAGTACGCGCAGCCCGTCCGCGCCGCCATGGCCGTCGTGGTGCAGCGCATGGTGCACGCGCACTGCGCCGGCGTGCTCTTCACCTGCGACCCCGCCAGCGGGGACCCCCGCAGGATGCTCATCTCCGCCAACTACGGCCTCGGCGAGGTGAGCAAGCGCGGATGCGAGGGTCTGTTTTTCCACCTACGAGCCGCCCGCAGGCATCCGCCGGGTCTGTTTTTCCAACTGCTACCCGCCACCCGCAGGCATCCGTTAGGTCCTTTCCGTCTCTTCGGATCGAAAACGCGGATCTTGTAATAGGCCAGCAGAAGCGCCTGCCAAGTACAGGGTAGGCAACACTGCGCACACCCGCGTCCTGCACGGGGTGGGATTGCCTACCCCGCCCTCGGCAGGCGCTCCGGTGCGACTGACACAGAGACGCCCTCGGTGACGTGATTGCAGAGCGTGGTGTCGGCCGCCGTGGACCCGGACGTGGTGCTGGTGAAGCGGGACGTCGCGGGCCGCATGCACGTCGCCGAGAAGCGCAGCGGAGACAAGCAGCACCGCGTCGTCCTCGCAGGTACGCCGTCAACAACAACAACTACCAACCGAGGGGGGATCACCAACGTTTTACTCGTGTACAATCATTTTTTCGAGTGCCCCCCCCCCCCCCTCGCTACCACCACAACCAAAAAAAATAATCTCCAGCCAGTGTTTGAACCCGCGTCGTCCGTCCACAGAGCACGGCGGCGTGCGCGAGGAGGCGGTGGCCGACGCCTCGGCGGTGTGCCTGTCCGACGACGAGGCGCTGCTGCTGGCACGGGCCGGCGCCAGGCTGGAGCGCGCCTTCGGCGGCGCCCGCGACGTGGAGTGGGCCTTCGCCGGCGGCCGGCTGCACCTGCTGCAGTCCAGGCCCGTCACGGCCATCTTCAACTGGACCGAGTTCGAGCTGCTGCACGAGCTGGACGCGCCCTGCACCTCGGACGACGACGTGTTCTCGGTGGCCAACACGGGGTGGGTCTCCAGCTGCCCTGGCGCAGTGGGAGGGTCAGAAGACCGTTGAGGCGGCCCAAAGCCCGGACGCGTTTTGAGCTCCACAGCCGCTACATGGGACTCGAACCGAGCGTGTGACCCCAGCCGATGGATTCCTCGTTTGGAGAGCAATCCATTCGTGGGGTCGAACGTTTGATTCGAGTCCCATTTAGCGACTCTGGAGCTCAAAACGCGTCTAAAATTTTTGCCGACCCAACGGTCTTCTGACCCCACTGTGCCTCGGAGGTAGAGTTTTGGGCTGAACCCTAACCTCCTGGCCCGTCTGCAGGGAAGTGTGCCCGGGCGCGTTGTCGCTGCTCACCCAGAGCACAGTGGGCCGCGCCCTGGATGCGTGCACGGGGCGCTCGGCCGCCGGCTTCCAGGGCCACCAGTACCACTTCAGCAACTTCATCCCCACCACCCACCACCACGTGACCCTCAACGTCCTGTCGGTGAGCGCGACCTGGAGGCCGCACAGTGGGCCATGAGACCGGCGCAGGCGGCCAACCTAACAGCGCTGATGATGATGATGACCGGTCCTCTGGCTCATTGGAGGGCGGCTAACCGAAACCATTCGTATAAAAACATGTGTTCGTTTGTCGGCGTGCAGCTGATGCTGCGGAACGTGGACCGCGAGCTGAACATGGGCAACGAGATGGCGGACCTCACCATCTACGGGCACAAGGCCACCACCCCCAGGATGCACCGCGCGGCCCTGCAGCGCCACGGGGTGACCATGACCGCGGTCAATAAGGTCCGCAGCCACTGCCGTCCCGAACCAAGTGGGCCATGGCGACTGCCGCACTGTGGGTCAAGACGGTCGAAATCGGGGAAAAAAAATATTTAAGAGCGGAAAACGAGTTTTGAAAAAAGTCACGGCGATTCCTGACGATTCTGACTCAAAATTTTATGGGGAATCCGAATCTAGCCACCTCAGGTTCCGGTCGGGTCCGGACTTTTGCGTGTATATTTTTCCCTGATTTTGACCGTCTTGACCCACTGTGATGCTGTCTAGCCCAGCTCGTGGTGTTGCAGGTGAAGCTGACGGTCGAGGCCACGGTGCGGGCGTTCGGCGGCAAGCAGCACGTGCGGCGCGCGCAGGCCGTGGCCGCCGCCGTGGACGTGCACCAGCAGGCCGCCGCCGAGGCCACGGCGCGCGGCGTGCTGCAGCGCGTCACCGAGGCCCTGCCCACGCTCATCGAGACCCTCACCCTCCACGCCTACACCTCCAGCACCAGCTCCTTCTCGCAGGTCATCGCCGGCATGGTGCTGGCCGAGGGCGCCAAAGGTGGGTGGTGGGTCCCTCACTCGCTGTGTCTCTCTCCTCGCACTCCCGGGGCGGACAAAATTCTAGACGCGTTTTGAGCTCCAGAGTGACCCGTGACCTGTGACCCGACCCCACCAATGGATTCCTCGTTTGGAGAGCAATCCATTGGTGGGGTCACACGTTTGATTCGAGTCCCATTGAGCGACTCTGGAGCTCAAAACGCGTCTAGAATTTTGGCCGCCTCAACGGTCTTCTGACCCACTGTGCATCGATGAGCCGGACCTGACGCGCGCTCGGCCGCAGAGCTCACCACGGAGCACGTGACGGACGTGGCCGCCATGCTGTCCTGCACGGGAGGGGACGTCACGTCGGCGGGCATCCCCACGGCCATGGCAGCCATCGCTGCCGAGGTGAAGAAGAGTCCCAAGTGGAGGGACTTCTCCGGCGTGGCCGTCGAGGACGCCATGGCCTGGCTGGAGGAGCACTGCCCCGCGGCGCACACGCTGACCCTGGCCTTCCTGGACAAGCACGGCATCCGCGTAGTGCGCGAGGTCAGTGTGGCAGCCTGACTGGCTGGTTTGTCAGTGGCGGGGAGGTTGACGCAACGCGTCGTTCACCGGTGCGTCTCTCCCAGTTCGACGTCGCGACGGTGACCTGGGAGGAGGAGCCGTCCCGCTTGATGGCCGTCCTGCAGCCGTTGGTGGACAGGGATAGCTGCGAGGCGCCCAAGGCGCCGGTCGCCGCCAGCGTGGAGGACATCATCAACAAGCTCAAGTCGCCCAAGCGGGGGAGCACTAAGTAAGGCTCGGAAATGACGTCAGCTAGTTTTTTAAAAAAAAAAAAAAAAAAAAAAAAATACAGCTTATTTTATTGTACTTTTCCTTTTTTTCAGGTTCATTTTGAAGTACCTCCTGCCCTGGTTCCAAAGCTGCGTGGTTTACCGTGAATTCACAAAGGAAGCCGGAATCCGCGTCATCCACAAGGTGCTGGGCTCTCCCTTTATTCGAGTGGCGTGTATACAAGTGTTGTGTTTAGAAACACCGTGTCTTCTGCCCCCGCCCTCTAGTTCCGTCTGGCCTTCCGCCGCCTCGGCCTGCTGCTGGAGAAGGAGGGCCTCCTGCCGGACCGGACCCTGGCCAGCTTCCTCACCTACTGGGAGCTGCACCGCCTGACCCACGACCAGCCCGACCCCAGCATCGTCGACAAGTAAGCAGTGCTGGTGCATCGTGGGGTGAGCCGCCTTGCAACTCTGCCCACACTCTCAGTCTCATATGGACTTTTATGTCTCTTGCTGATGGAGCTTTCGAGCAAACGTAATTTGTGCTATTTTCTCTTTAGCCATAGAGACATATTATGGCTATGCTGAGATGAAATTGTCAATAGATCATATAGAAATCGAAAAATACATTGCAATTGATGAAAAGTTAGGTTTAATGGGACATACCCTATATAGTGGACAAAAAAGTGCAAAGCTACATATCACGTTTGCACAGAAAACTTTTTGGCAAGAGATAAAAAGTCGATACGAGTCTGAGAGTGCATCTGTCCATGATCTGTCCGCAGGGCGCGGCGACGCAAGCGCCACTGGCCGGAGTGGGACGCCCTCACCTTCGACGAGGTCATCCACGGGCCGCCGCAGCCCCAGCGGGTGAGTGAGGGTAGAGTCCTAGGACTCCTCGCTGTCTCTCTCGCCCTCATGGAGTGTGTCGTGGGTTAGGTTAGGTTAGGTTCCCCATGCTGAGTGTGTCGTGGGTGCGAGAGAGACGGAGCGAGGCCCTGCAGGCGGATTCCGCACAGTGCTCTCGTCGGGCTGTCTCTCTCGCACCCATGAGTGCGAGAGAGAGAGAGAGACCTCCCACCCAGAATCCGCCTGCTGCTGCAACTGTACTCTGTTCTCAACCGTCTCTGTCCAGTTGGACGCGGCCGGCGAGGCGGCCGGCGGCAGCGTGGTGGCGCAGGGCACGCCCGTGTCGGAGAGCAGCGTCACGGCGCGCGCGCGTGCGTGGTGCTGTCCCTGGAGGGCCCCGAGGTGAAGGCGCTGCAGGCCGGCGACGTGCTCATCGCGCGCAGCACCGACGTGGGCTGGAGCCCCTACTTCCCCATGCTGGGCGGCGTGGTCACCGAGCTGGGCGGCCTCATCTCCCACGGTAAGAATTTTTTTTTTTTTTTTTAAAGTATGAAGGTATTATTCGTTAAAAAAAAACCATGCTGCGCGGAATGAGTCTGCAGTCTGGGTCACGTTGAGCGGATTTGTGTTTGTTTGGTGTCAGGGGCCGTGGTGGCGCGGGAGTACGGCCTGCCCTGCCTGGTCGGGGTTCATGGAGCCACGAGGATGTTCAAGACAGGTGACTAAGCTCCACATTTAAAAAAAAAAAAAATTTTCTTGTGTGGGTTTAACTTTTTGACTGTCAAAGCAGACTGTAACCTAATCTTGCCAATCATTCGCAGGTGACATGGTGAGGATCAACGGTAAAACGGGTGCATTGTCAAAAAATTGACTGAGCTGTGAAGTAATTATTTAATTTTAAAAATGTAAGTGTTAAGTTTATTGAAAATTTGTACTTAATTTATACCAACCCATATACCCTCTACATCTTATTAAATTTATGGAACAAAAATATGCAGCTCAAATATGAGGGTTTGCAGAATTGGTTGCCTCATGTGAGTCAAAGCGCCTGTTGACATTGATTTTGAGCCAGATTCCCTTTGACAGTATGCAAACGCCTCTATGGTTTGGAGGTCTGTTGTCCGTTGATGAAATGGATAGGAAGAAAATAGAGCACCCAAAAAATAATTCATGTTCGTGTAATAACTATTTTTATTCAGTTCTTCTATGATATCTCACATGGAACAAAGATTAAATTATAAATCAATGAACTGTCTTTTACAAGTATAAAAATACAACATTTGAACAAAATCATGCAAACTAGAGAAATTAAAAAAAGGTCAAAAACCACTGAAAATCATGAGTTAACAGGTATTTATAACCGATAGAAGACTCTGCTTCACACTTTACAGTACATTTGTGCATCAAGCCAACAAAAGATTCACGGACGAAACAACTGAAAGGTCAGCAACTACTCTTGTTACCATGATAACATTAATGAGATAAAATTGGAACTGCCACAGAAAAACTTATACAGGTACTTGTGGATAACAAGAAACATATAACAGGGCAGTAACATTCAAATAATATTTTTCCATATTATACCATTGTGTTTAGACAAAACTGACCTTTCTAAAGGGCAATTTCAACAAGTAACAAGATATTTTTCAGTGGATTCCCAAAGAACCATCCATGTCAGTCTGCACAGAGGCAACACTCCAAGTATGCAGAAATGCCAGCAGGAACAGCAACTATCATACAATTTACAAAATAAACATTAAAACAATGTCAGCTCCCACTTTTGGGTCACTAAACTTAACCAAATGATGATATTGCCTGTCTTCTTGTTCTATCAACGTGGGCAAACAATGTTCTTTCAATAATGGGCCACCTCGACTCTAGCCAACTTTTTATAATTTGTCAATGGTCATAAATAAGTAATAAAAATGTCTAATAACATATAAATCATGTAGTATACAATTAATTTCGACTCTACGCATCGCCAATGATATGCACATAGACTTGCTAGTTTGTTCAGATTGAATTGACGACAATTTGATCCACATAAGTACCATCATTATAAATGTAGCATAGGATAGTCACATTTCCTACAAGCAATGGAGTATATTTTAAATTGACATATATGTTTGTATTGTGCAGATTTTGTTACAAGAAACTACGTTTCTCTATTATTACAGGGCCTTATTTAAAGGAAGAGTGAGAACAGTGATTTTAATTTTATGAGCATGACTTATCACTATTCAGTATTGTCATAGATAATCAATAGTGTAATGTTGCCAGATGTCAATGTCGAATATACATCATAATCATAAGGCTCGCTGTTTACGCTTACAATCTAGCAGACTTGAGAGAAGTGGCCCGCGGATTACGTATAAAATAATTTTCACGCTGCTGAAATATAATGGCAGGGGATGTTCAGGAGACTCATCATCACTCTTTACATCTTTTCCTCTTCATCTTCCGGGGGTTCGAGCGCTGTGATAGAGCTTTCTCCTGTAATAAATGAGGAAGCATATTCATTAGCAATACTGTAATCGAGTCTGGAGTGAACATGTCA
>CM060095.1:7994196-8231104 GCA_030522485.1 Stenchaetothrips biformis | reverse complement strand
AAAATGATGAAAACCTCGACATCCAATTTTCTGACTCGATGTCCGAAAATGACCTTAAAACGGCAAAAAGGTCCATTTTACCCCAATTTAAGGTTGAAAAAATCGGGGAGGGTGTGGATATGTATCTTGGCACCAACTTTGGGGTGGATTTCTTAATATTATGTGTTATTCTTACGAAAAAGAAATGTTTGGTCGAAATCTGAGTTTATGACCTGAAAACCTTCCCTTGTGAGCTGTCTTTAGTCCGAACAGCAGGGACGTTCATTGGGCTCAATGGACGGGGCGTGCCAGCTCGCAGTGCGTCCGCGCCCCGCCTCGCCCCGCCTCGCCCCGCCTCGCCCCGCCTCGCCCCGCCTCGCCCCGCCTCGCCCCGCCTCGCCCCGCCTCGCCCCGCCTCGCCCCGCCTCGCCCCGTCGCGGAAGTGGAACGACATCGTCTCGGACTGATAATGGCCCTGGTGTCGGCTCGAGCCCCCGCAGCCCCCGCAGCCCCTCCTCACGGGGACGTCGCAGTCCGACGCGCACGTGCGTCGGACGACGGCCACCTCTCGACCCTCGACGGCGTCGCGGCGTGCGCACACCTGCGTGAGGCGGTGAAGACACTCGCCGCCGGGCCAGCCAGCCTTGGCCGAAATCGACAGTCACTCGGCAGTCACTCGGCAGACACTCGGCAGTCACTCGGCAGTCACTCGGCAGACACTCGGCAGACACTCGGCAGTCACTCGGCAGACACTCGGCAGTCACTCGGCACTCACTCGGCAGACACTCGGCAGTCACTCGGCAGACACTCGGCAGTCACTCGGCAGTCACTCGGCAGACACTCGGCAGTCACTCGGCAGACACTCGGCAGACACTCGGCAGTCACTCGGCAGTCACTCGGCAGACACTCGGCAGTCACTCGGCAGTCACTCGGCAGACACTCGGCAGTCACTCGGCAGTCACTCGGCAGTCACTCGGCAGTCACTCGGCAGACACTCGGCAGTCACTCGGCAGACACTCGGCAGTCACTCGGCAGTCACTCGGCAGACACTCGGCAGTCACTCGGCAGTCACTCGGCAGTCACTCGGCAGACACTCGGCAGTCACTCGGCAGACACTCGGCAGTCACTCGGCAGTCACTCGGCAGTCACTCGGCAGTCACTCGGCAGACACTCGGCAGTCACTCGGCAGTCACTCGGCAGACACTCGGCAGTCACTCGGTAGTCACTCGGCAGACACTCGGCAGTCACTCGGCAGTCACTCGGCAGTCACTCGGCAGACACTCGGCAGTCACTCGGCAGTCACTCCACTGATGAACAAAATCCCTGGACGCGGCCATTGCCTTGCGGGCGGTCGCGTGACGAGGAGTGTTATCTAGAGTCCCTTCGATGCGTCATAAGGATGCATATGCGATGATTGGTCACTGTGGCACCGTCAGGAGAACAACAACAGCCGAATCCGCTTATCCTGTTTCCGGTCCCTCACGTCTTTCGTCGAGCAGCCATTGCCATCCCGGTGGCCTTTTTCTTTGTCACCTAACCTAACCCCATAAGGTTTCTGGAACTTAGTCTTTTCTAGCCAGTCAGCGACCCAATTACGCTCTCGGACCCTGCTGCCCACAGGTCCTCTGAGCTGTTGTCCATCATTGTTCTTTTTCGATCTCATTAGGTTTTCCTGGATTTTCCAACGGAGCCTGTATCACCAGCGGAGATGAATTGATGCATTCTACTGAAGCAGCCGGCCGAGTCCATTCTTCCCCCACCAGCGGCGACGGTGTCCCCGCGTGCCCTGCCTTACATAACACCTGACATTCCCCTGCACTGGTGTCCCAAACCGTTCCCGCCGAACTTGCCTTCCTAGCTTCGGAGAGGAGCGGGCCATGTGGACTGGCCGACGGACGGGCCCCTGTAGACCAAACAACAACCGCTGCTCGTTTGCGCGCGGTCCCCGATTGCGTGACACGCGTGGCGGGGCGGGGCGGCTTCACGTGCCTCATTGCGGCGGTCACTGCGAGTCTGAGTCTGGTCAGGTCTGGCACAGAGCGTGCCGGGAATGGAACGACAGCCAGACAGTCCGCCTCCCTGGTTACTCCTCCCCGGCTGACATGAGCCTGGGGCGTCGTAGGGCCCAGGGACCGTATGGA
Source organism: Stenchaetothrips biformis (assembly GCA_030522485.1). Classification (NCBI taxonomy): domain Eukaryota; kingdom Metazoa; phylum Arthropoda; class Insecta; order Thysanoptera; family Thripidae; genus Stenchaetothrips; species Stenchaetothrips biformis. Next base: position 8,228,984 of record CM060095.1, on the reverse strand, counting down.
CCGGTCGGGACGATGCCCCGATTCACTCCACAGTCACGACAAAAAATGAGGGACCATCCCTGAACCAAGCCACGGCCTCAGCGCCTCCACCCAGAAATTTTTTTTCTTGAATCGAGTAAAATTTACTTGATGCAAGTAGTCTTTTGCATTAATGTGCCTAAGTAAAGATCTGCGTTGAGTGAAGTAGAAATATTCTTAAAATGGTTAGAGTTGAATGAAATGCAAAAGCCTATTAGTATTGATCTAACACTCAGTTTAGCTTGAATCAAGTATATTTAATCAAGAAAAATATTTTCATTCAAGAAATCATTTTTTCTGGGTGTGGAGCTAGCCGCCTCGGACGGACGCCCCCGCCGCCCCGGACCGTGCGACTTGGTGCAGACGCAGCAGACGGCCGAGCAAACACCGCGACGCTGTCAACAAGTGTCCCGCATGCATCCGGGCGGATTCATGAGCCCGCAGCCCCCGACCCCGGGACCCTAGCCCGCCCTGGCCCGCCCTAGCCCCTAGCTGCTGCTTTGGGATACGCTAGACGCGGTCGCCCAGTCGCCGACCTGGTGGTGGTGGTGGTGGCGGGTCGCGACCAGCGGTCACGGGATCTATAGCATAGAGACATGGTACCGGCGACGACGGGTACTCTCCGCCTCGCGTGCCGGGACGGCCCACGACGCGACGACCTACGTAGCCGAAGCGATGTGTGTGTGTGTGTGTGTGGGGGGGGGGGGGGCATCCATCAGGATGGCGCTTCGACGGGCAAGAAGCGAGCGCACCGCATGCACGCGGCTGTCGTTATTGAGCAGCATTAGGCGACTCTCTCAGAAGTATAGGTACGTACCTACACTACTTCTCTCTCTCTCTCTCTCTCTCTCTCTCTCTCTCTCTCTCTCTCTCTCTCTCTCTCTCTCTCTCTCTCTCTCTCTCTCTCTCTCTCTCTCTCTCTCTCTCACACACACACACACACACACACTACTGCAGTCATTCAACAACAACCAACAACCAAACAAACAAACAAACAAACAAAACAAACAAACAAACAAACAAACAAGGACGTCAACAACCGAACGGCAATGATGACGAGGGATGAGGCAGGTGCGCACCGCTTATCAGGCAGAGCTGTCCGCGGCGGCAGCCTCGCCCACAGATAAGGCGGCACGCAGAACACACACCGTCGTATGTGCAGCGCGTGCGTGGGAGGCACTGGTGCATTTCGCTGGAGCGGACTGAGAAAGCGGCGGACCGGCGCGCTTGGCTTGGCAGCCTGCAGCAGCCTGGCAGTCCCTATCGTGACCAATCGTAGCGCCAACCGAACGTTTGACCCCCACCAATGGATTCCGCGTTCGGAGAGCATTCCATTGGTGGGGTCACACGTTCGAATCGAGTCCCACTCAGCGACTCTGGATCTCAAAACGCATCTGAATTTTTGGCCGCCAGCGCCAGCAGCCCATTGTGCGGGACTGCAGTCCCTGCAGAATGGCCACGTAACGCGAATCGTATTTTTGGCGGTTCGTTTGAAAGAGCGGCACTTTTCTCATACTTTCGAATGGGACGCCACGGTCGGTCTTCTAAAACAATGAGTGTCATTTGCTCTTTGACAGCCGCTGATGGGAATTTTTTTGTCAGCCGGAGATGGTGGTTTTGGGTTGCGGGGTCGCCATGTTTGTTCACCCCGCGGACGGGAGAGGGAACTGTCGAACCGTCCCGCCTCCTCAAAATCACGTCACAAATGTAGTCTAACGGCCATTACTCTTCTTGTTTGGGGTGACGCGGGCGGGCCGCCCCGACATTACACATATTAGATTCCTTTCCGAGCCATACTATCGTTGTCATGGTGACGCGCTGTTTCTCGAGATGGCTATAACGAAGCGTGAGCATTTTACTCCCATAAGTTGGCGTTCCAACCTGCGACTGACTCCTCGGGATCGCTCGCCGCTCGGCCGGGCAATTGAGGCCCTCATGGTGCCGCCACGGTGTGAGCCCAGGGGTCAAAATCTCGTACGAGTCGGATCGCCCGCGTCGGTCGAGTATACTCGGAGAAACGTAGCGGCAAGTCGCAAAGCAAGACCAGAATGTTAAAAGTCCGATAGGTGGACAAACTTTCTGCGACTGTACAGGCGAGGCTGCGGTCCCTTTTGTGTTTTCCCAGAGGGCGCACTGCACCTCCTTTCGGACGCTGGCGCGTCTGGACGTGTCACTTAGACGGATTGCAAATCAGCACGGTCTCCGACGCCGACGGCGATACGCCTTCTCTCTCTCTCTCTCTCTCTCTCTCTCTCTCTCTCTCTCTCTCTCTCTCTCTCTCGACAACTGCAGTAAATCTTTGTCTTCTCGCAGCTCGTGAGAGCGGAGTTCCAGAAGCATTTTGCGCAGTTGAGGTTCTAGTCATTTGCGGGCCCCACTTGCTGCTGGTTTCGTTTGCTTGAGAAGGCCTCTGAGTGGTCTTCATGTTGTTGTTTCGGAAGGAATCCCAATATTATTTTCGTTTGACCGTTTTTCTCTGTGCGCGTCACGGTTTTGACCTTTTGAAACGGTTTAAATAAAATTTGGACATTTAAAAACGCATTTAGTAATAAATTTTAATGATATCAGAAAATCCGATAACTCGATGTAACTATTCGCAACGTTTCACCAGCGGTTCAGGATCAAAAATAAGACTTTTTCAATTTAAATTTTAAAAAGAAGGTACTGTATGTTTTTTGTTGTTATTTTACGGCGTCTGAACAACGCCGGTGGTAATTCGTCAGCATTCGAATTTTTTCCGGCTTGTTTACGACGCGGTCCGGCCTTTGGCCCCCCAGAGTGGAGGCTCATCGCCGAGCTCGTCATGCAGACACACCGCTGGTGCACTTCCAGCCGCGAGACTGCAACCATGTCTTCCTCTCCCTTCCCAACCCCAACCCCATTTTACCTCCTCCCGCTCGAAAAAAAAAGCGGCGCAGCGCCGCGACGCTTTGGCGCGCAAGGGCCCAATTTGACCCGCCCCAACCCCACGCGTCCCTCTCAGGGAGATTAGGCCTACCGCCCATAAAGCTTCGGGACAAGCAGTGTCGCCGACAAAGCCAATTTGTTTTTCGCCGGTTACTTAACTTAATGGGTTGGATAACCCGAAAAAAGAAGAGGAGCAGCGGGAGATGTGAGAGGGGCGATTACGCAGAGCGGCGATTCCGACTCGCCAGAGGCGATTTGGTGGCGGGCGTGGGGCGAGGGGTGTTGGGACCGTTCGTTTCATTCTGTGACAAGAACGGACACGGTGGGGGAATTCCCGCTATACCAGCGACGTGGCTGGAACCGGGCACAAGTGCACCTATTACGCGTAATGCATGTAAACGTAATAACCATTTTAGGTTCAAATATGACAAATTTGTTGTATAATCTGTGCACGATTTCTCGCAGTGTTCGTTCCAAATCGGTTGGCATTATTTCGCCCGCCAATCAGTGAGCTCTATTGTTCTTTTGGCGGGAAATCTGGAACAGGCTCCTGTGGCTGGTCGAGGAGGGAACCGGCGGCTCCGCTATCGTCTGCAATGGACCGCCGCACAGTGGGAGACAGCCCTCGCGTCTCCTGGACGCCACCGAACGCGCGGAGCTGCGTCAGCCACCTCGTCGCCCACGCCAGCAGCGCGGCCGGCGTTCAATCGGAAGCCGAGTGTATGTATTTATAGGCAGGCCGGCGGCGGCGCGCAGGGCAGAGTACTTAGCCCGGCCAAGTGGCCGTTGTCCCCGTGGCGGCGCCGGCAGCAGGCAGGCACGTCGCCCTCATGCTCAGCGACCTTCGGAGGTGTTAGAGGCGGCGCTTTGTGGCGCCCCTACGTCGTCGTTCTGCCTCTCTCGCACTCAAGGGGCGTGCCGTAGGAAAGCGAGAGAGCGCTAAAGAGAGCGGCCGGCCGGCACGCTGAGAGGCAGCAACAGGCGTGCGCCGCGGCTCCCCGCCACACACGGTGTGCCAGCCAGCACGGCCCGTCCCGAACAGGGACTCAGGCAGGGGTTGCCGAACGGCCCCGCGACGCCCCACGACCTCGGCGATGGCCAACATCGCCAAAGGCGAGGCCGCGTGGCCGGGGTGAAAAGCAAGCAGCCCGCTTGCCGCCCCGCCGTGCCCCCTGTGCCGCGCGCCGCGCCCCGCCGCGCGTGCGGGTGTAAACAAGGTCCCGGTGCGCGAGCTTGGCAGCCTGGCGCGCCGCCTTGGGGAGGGAACAAGAAAGACTCCGCTGAATAAGGAATGAGCTGCCCCGCTAAAAGGCTGAAAGGGACCGGGAGATTGGAAGAATGGGACGACGGAGCGAGAAAGAAAGAACCTAAAGAATGCGGGGTGAAATTCCTTTGGCCTTTGGCCGTGGCATTCCAGAATCCACGCTTACTGGAGGAAAGGTGCGAGGAATAGTACTACTCGTAGTCCCCCCCAGCCAGCCAACAGGGCTGGGCTTGTGCGGCCGCTCGTCGCGGAGCGGGGCGGCTGTGAGCGGCTTTGTGCCACTGCTGGCTTCTGGAAAGAGTCCAGGCCGGGCGAGGGCGCACGCCTCTACGCCTCCCGCGCCGAGCAGCACACGATCCTCTTCACTTATTCATCGCCGAAGTCGGCCAATCGTGGGGCCGGTGCCACCTGAGCGAAGCAGCGAGGCGGCCGAGGAGGACGCCGCGCCAGCCAAGAACAGCGAGGCTTCGCGGACCGCGAGGAGCGAGTTAGAGGGCTAGAGGCGCACTAGTGCGAGTCAGTCACGGCGCCACGACAAAGTTAGCGCCGCGGCGTCTCTCTCGCACCCGCACGGCCCCAGCGGGCCGCCCCACGAGTGGGAGTGAGACAGCCTGCCGGCGCCGCGCACTTGGCGCCATGTTGAGGAGGCCGATCATATGGTGGCCACTGAGTCACCGCGGCCGTCCGACCGCCGCCTGCCGTCATCGTCCTGAACTTGAACCCGTGCGTCGCTGTGATTCAGCCGCCGTCTGCACAGTGGGGCAGACGACCGGCGCAGGGCGCAGGCTCCAGAGTCGCTAAACAGGACTCGTACCGAAGGACTGTGACCCCACCAAAGGATTGCTCTCGAAACGAGGAGGAATCCACGGGTGGGGTCACACGTTCGGTTTGAGTCCTGTTCAGCGACTGAGGGGCTCAAAACGCGTCGAGAGTCTGGCCGCTTCTGGCCCACTGTGGGCCGGGTTCACCGCGGGGATTCAAACCGCCCGCTCGCCCGGCGGGTGTGACGTGGCGTGACGCCATGACGTAGTGTGACTGCCATGACGTCACGGGCCACGCCTTCTCTTGTTCCCGACCACACCCTCCACCCTCCTTCTCGATCGATCCGCCTCGCCGCTGCCCTTTCGAACGTGACTGCGAGCCGCACTGCTCGGCCTCTGGCTGCCTCTGGCCCGACGGGCATCACACGGCGGCTGATACGCCACGGCCGCCTGCTTCTCGGCCGTCCGCGTTGCCGGCCGTCGCCTTATCGTGCTCCAATTCGGCTCATCCGTCCGACCGGGTTCATAAGCGCGGCGCGACCGCGACCCTTGCCGCCGCGATCGCCGTTTGTTTTTGGTATTTCGCCGTCGGCGAGGCTCGCCACGGCCCGGCCGCAATCGAAAGCGCGCTGCGTCCGAACCCTCTCTCTCCCTCTCTCTCTCTCTCTCTCTCTCTCTCTCTCTCTCTCTCTCTCTCTCTCTCTCTCTCCCACACGCACTCTCTCTCCTCAAGAAACACAAATCCTCCATGTTTGGTATATAACAAAAATTACACAGTCCAACATCATCGCAGATCAATGTATTTTTAAATCCCCCAACATTTAAAAAAAAATATAATAAAAAAAACTCTCCCTATCTCTCTCTCTCTTGCAGCCATTGCACGGCGTCGCCGAGTCGAGAACGCTCGGCTCGCCGCCCGAACGCAGCCCGAGCGAGCCGAAGCTGGGTGGGGCGGCGACGGCAGCGCTGCGGCGGTCGCGCTCAGCGGCTCGGCGGCGATGCGCCAGTGGTGAACAGTGCAGGCAAGCAAGTGTGACAGGCATCCATTTTAGCTGCGCGAGGATCGGTTTTTCTTTCGAATTTCCCGGACGTTCCGCCCGCCCGTGCCATTGTCAGTGTTCCAACGGGCAGCCCTGTGTCGTGCTGCGGCGCGGCATCGCTTCCAGAGGGGCGTCGGAGGGCGGCGCACCGTTCTGAACGCCAGCCCGCTCGGCCGCTCCGCCGTAGGCTGCACTTCAAGGCCTATGCGATGACGCACCCCGAGTCCGGGGCCCTGTCCTGGACGTCAAGCTTTGTCCGGCCCGCCTCGTGCTTCTTTGTGCTGGTCGCGCTGCAGACCCTCGTCGCCTTGCAGGTGAGCCAGTGAGAGTGAATCGCCGCAGACTGAGGCTTTTGGTGTCGCCTGTCCTTCGATGACGGACCGACGGTCCCACGGAAGCTGTTTACCTTGGGACGGACACTACTCCTTGGCGCGGACTGTACAGTGGCGTGATGGTCCCACACACCACACACGACCCGCACGCCGTCGCCCCCCCTCGCTCCAGACTTTTCCCACGGTGACATTATCGAAATGATTTGTAGGTTAGGTCCTTTGCACGTCTGGCCGCCTCGTCCTGGTCGGCCGGAAGCGACCAGGGGCGTGTCGGGATGTTTTGCTCGCCGCGTCGAGTGCGTTGGCAGTTGGCAGACGTCGCTGTTTTTGCTTTGGCGTTGCGGGTTTGTTGTTTGCTTGTCGGGTGGGCCGCACCTGTCTGTCAAGGCCGAGTCAGCGGAGGGTGAAGGGACCGCGGGGCGGGGCGGCGGGGCGGGGCGGCGGGGTGGGGCGGCTGCCGCCCCTTTCACTACTTTCTCTCATTTTTATGGGGTTGAAATTTATTCAATGACGAGAACTTGGAGAGTGTTTCTTCATTCTGGTCTTTTTCCACTTGTATTTGTGTCATTTTAGTCTGCCTCTTTTGGTTGGCATTGAAGTTGGCACCTGTAGCCGTCTTTTTCATTCATTATGCATCAACAAGTCATGCATCTTACGAATCATCCAAACCTGTAATTTACATTTGTGTGACTGCTTTCAGCTCACCTCTAAAAAAATGTCACTTCAAGTAGAAATTTCACACAAATCTGTACTTTTTGTTGCAGCCGAACGTACTGGCTGCACAGCCCACTTGCGTGTGGTATGGAAAATGTAACGACAATGATGAGAAACCACAGTACTGTCCGTACAATGGGACAGCCAAGGAACTTCCGCAGGAAGGCATCAAAATCCTTCAACAGTGGTGTCCGAACTTCCTGAAGGACCTTGGTAAGCTGCTTTGTATTCATGGTGTGCGATGCTGGTTGCTACAATAGTAAGGAAGGTTGCATGGGCGAAAGCACCCTTGCCTGGAGGTGCAAGCTGGCTGCCTGCCAAGGGTGCGACTCATCCTTTCTCTCTTTGTGGCATTAGTACAGTTTTTATTCAGTTGAAATTCATCACCCCCTATCAATTTTACCAGTGCATCTTTTTTTAATCTTGTAATTTGCTTACAGGTTCCTCTCCAAAAACTTGTTGTGATGTTTTTCAGCTCCAAACTCTGGACAAAAGCATTAGATTAGGTCACCAATTTCTAAAGCACTGCCCATCATGCATGAACAACTTTGCTGAGCACTTCTGTTCCTTTACCTGTAGAGCAGACCAATCCAATTTCATGGATGCCACAGATTTCAAGGAAAATAAAGTTGGTAAGTTCTGAATTTGGTGGGTCAACATCTTATATTATGATCCTTTTCCCTGGTATGGATTGTATATTGTCTTTTGTCTTCCCATCAGGCAACAAAACCCTCATATCTATTTCGGGAATAGACCTACATGTGACTTCAAAGTCTCTGCAGGGTATTTACGACTCTTGTTCTGGTGTGTTTGTTCCGTCAACGGGTCAGCGTGCCCTTGATCTCATGTGTGGTTCTTGGGGCTCTGCCTTGTGCTCTCCGCTCAGGTATTGTGTCATTCATGTTGAATTCTTTCCTTCAAAAGACTGTCATCAGAGTTTTTAATGTTTGGTGGTATGCTTTCAGGTGGTTTACTTTTATGGGAGATGCAAGGAACAATCCTTATGTTCCATTCCAAGTGACGTATAAAGTGGACCAGTTAGGAGGCTCAGTGGCCCCATTGGACACTCGTATAGTGCCATGCAATGTTGGACTTGATGTAAGCCTAATACTTCATTTTTCTTCCTATTTTAGTTGTGGAAAGCTTGTTTCTGTAAGTTGTGATTGTTACAGGGCAACGTTCCATGCAGCTGTGTGGATTGTGCAACAAGCTGCCCCGCTCCTCTTCCGCCTGCACCCCCATCCGATGGATTCAAAATTGGTGGAATGGACGGCACTGTAGTTGTCATGTTGCTTGTTTTCATTTTCGGTAGCGCACTGTTTGTGGGACTGGTTACCATGTGCCCTAACTTGTGTGCGTATACTGGTGAGTCTGTCATCTATTTCACCTCATAATGGGTGGGAAATTCTCCCTATCAACAGTTGAGACTCACTGTCCCCTTCCTTCACCACATGCTCTTGAAGTCCCTTTCACCCAGTCCACAGACATGAAAGCCGAATCCCATCCGTTGAGCAGACAGGCTCCTCATGTTAAGTCAAGTGTCCTGTTTATCATAGGATTTAAAGGTGTGGTTGGTTTCCTCTGTCTGTTCCCCCCCGCTCCCTTCCAATGGTATTCATGGTTGCTGGTGTGTGTATTCAACGGAAGGCGGAGGTGCATGCAGGGGCCGGGCAAGCCTGGCGGTCACCCTGACACACTCGTATCCCTGTGGCATGCTGGGAGTCGGGATGGCATTGACCTTGAATGGATATGAGGTGGTCCTGGGTCTCCATGAGTGGCAGAGGAATTGCCTAGAAGCTACCCCTACTCTAATTTCATTGACCTTTCCTCCTTTTGCCAGATTTAAACAAAGTGTTGCAATTCCTATGCTGCTGTTGTCTGGACACTACCGAACTTGTGGACAGCGACTTGTGGGACCCTTGCATGCTGCTTCCATCTTCTTGTTAGAGAACTTTTTCCGATTATTGGCACTTGTACTTTTGAAGTGTGTAATGCACTCTTTGCATTTATCTCACTGATGGCAAGCACCTCTTATATGGAGATGTGGCCTTTTGTGGTGAAATTGACATTGGGGCTGTTGGGTCAAAATTGTGTACTGTGCTAGCACTAATATTTCTAACATTTTATCAAGTGTTAAATGTCGGGTATGGCAGCATTTTCAGAATTTCTGTTGGTTTCAGCTTCTCTGGTGGCGAATAATGGTGGCGATAGTGGTAGACTGTCAATGGGTCAGTCTGTGGGAAGGCGTTTCGCAGGAATGAATCAAATGCAGCAGCCTGTGTTTGGTGATGATGAAGAGAGTCCTTTGCAGTCTAAACGTTCCAGTACGTGTTCCCTAACATCAGCATGCTCCTAATGCTTAGTTTCTTTAAGGGGATGTCCATTCATGTTAGTGTCTGTGTTCATGTTTTGTGTTTGCCTAAATAGGTAACTTAGGAAAGGAGGGGCACACCTTACCTGGTTCTCTTTAAAAATTTACTTGGAAATAATTGTTTTAATTTTGGTTGGGAGCTATTCGTTCAACAGTTCATGCTGATAGGTGCAGCTTCATACTTTGCAAGAATCAAATTAAATGTTGGGGACTTGATCTAAACCCCTGCTGAGCACACTGTAGTGTATTTGCCTAATAAATAGTTGGATGATCCAAAACTTAAAGCTGGTAGCAAATTAATGTTTTGTTCAAAGGTTAAGGGAGCTCAGTAGGAGCCCAGTAATTTTTTTAAGTTTTGTGATTGCAACCAATAGCTTGCTCATTGAAGTTGCTATATTTCACGCCTGATCAAGTGGGGTGCTGAATTAATGCTGCATGACTAACTGCATTCTGATTTAATCGGCTTTTCCTGACCTTTGTTTCTTGTGCATTTTGTATATTGCTGAAAATTATGTTGTTGCCTTTAATGACACAATCCTCTCACTTCAGACTTGTAATTGTTCGTTTGCATTTATCAGGTGTTGCAAGTGATATTGATGGAATTGACGGAGGGGATAAGATAGGCTCTGAAGCCTCTTGTTATGAGAAGTTTGGAGCTGTAATTGATGAAAAACTTGAAGCTTTCTTCACCAAGTGGGGTACAGGTATGAACATATTTTGGTTTTAAATTTTTAGCGAACATCTTGTGCCATTTCCTCAAACACTGTTCTTACTTTAGTCTGAATTTTTCTCTTGCAGTGTGTGCAGGTAACCCCTGGACGACAATGGCCATTGGTTTGGTGACAATTGTTATCTTATGTTATGGTGTAACCTTCCTGAAAATTACCACTGATCCCGTTGATCTCTGGGCATCTCCTGAAAGTCGATCCAGGCTTGAACGCGAATATTATGATAAAAATTTTGAACCGTTTTATCGAACTGAACACATAATTATCAGAGCTACGGGTCTCGAACCAGTTTATCACAACACCTCTCAAGGGCTTCTGGAATTTGGTCCAGTCTTTAATCAGGAATTCCTGATGGAAATGCTGAAGCTTCAAAATCAAATTGTGAAGGTAAGTTCCCTAACTTCATTATCTCTTGCTTCTTATCATGGTGTATGATGGTTAATATTTGTTATATCTTTTTCCAGCTTGGTCAGAATGAAAGCAAAGGCCTGGACAAGGTTTGCTTTGCTCCTCTTCATACATCTTACTCTGGGCCTAAGAAGGTCAGCAGCTGTTTTGTTGTTAGTTTATGGGGCTATTATCAAGATGATGTGGATACATTTGAGTCTGAGGATACGGACCCAAATAACTTCACTATCAATTATCTGGATCATTTCAAGCGCTGCTCTCAGTAAGTGTGCTCCCTGTGATGTTCATTTATTTCCCGTTTGAAATATTCTGGAAAGCATTATTATTTATTTTCATACTTATTTTGCAGAAACCCCTACAACTTGGAATGCTTTGCCCAATATGGCGGCCCTGTAGACCCTGCTATTGCTTTGGGTGGCTTTTTGAAGGGCAATGAGGCCATCACAGATCCCAAACAGTATCAAAATGCAACTGCTGCCATCATAACTATTCTCCTGAGCAATCACCACAACAAGACTCTCCTTGCTCCAGCATTGGAATGGGAAACCAGGTAGGACTTGTTCATAAAGGATAAATATTATTAGGGTTCAGTTTAACTTTGCAAATGAGCTAACTCTTTCTTTTCTCCTTCAGATTTATTTCATTCATGAAAAAATGGGTGAATGAGTCAAAGCCTGAGTTCATGGATGTGTCTTTCAATGCAGAGCGATCCATCGAAGATGAGCTAGACAAAGAATCAACTTCTGATGTTCGGACAATTATTGTCAGTTATTTGATCATGTTTGGTTACATTGCTGTCTCCTTGGGTCAGATTTCCACATGTGATCGCCTTCTTATTGACAGCAAAATCACACTTGGCCTTGGTGGTGTGATGATTGTTGTTGTTTCTGTAGTTTGCTCTGTGGGGCTGTTTGGCTATATTGGTGTTGCTGCCACTCTTATTATTGTTGAGGTAAGAATTAATGAGAGTTACTTTTGCCGTAGTCTCTGTATTATATTGCTGTTAACGCAATATGTTCTTTAAATTTGTGTAGGTGATTCCATTCCTTGTGTTGGCTGTTGGGGTTGACAACATTTTCATCTTGGTTCAAACTCATCAAAGAACTCCTCGTAATCCTGGAGAAAGCTCTGCTGAGCATATTGGACGTGTCCTTGGCCAAGTGGGCCCCTCTATGCTGCTGACCAGTATCTCTGAGACTTTCTGCTTCTTGCTTGGTTTGTATCAGATCTGTACTTGATAGTCAATTCTTTTTGCATCAGTTTTATAATTTTCCCCTCCGCCTTTACAGGTGGTTTGTCGGACATGCCTGCTGTGAAAGCATTTGCCCTGTATGCTGGAATGGCGCTCTTTATTGACTTTTTGTTCCAAATTACTTGCTTTGTCAGTCTTCTGTCCTTGGATACAGCAAGGCAGTCTGTAAGTGTTTCTTGCTTTATCAAATTATTCAAAATTTCTTTCTTTACAATTATGTTTTTATTTTAAAATTTCTTTTAAAATCTCTTGCTTTTCAGGAAAACCGATACGATATTTGCTGCTTTGTCAGGGGATCTAAGCAAGATGTTGTGCCTAACAATGGAGCCCTCTACAAGTTGTTTGAAGCAGCGTATGTGCCTATGCTATTAAATAAGTGGATGCGGCCTGCTGTCATGGTTGTCTTCTTTGGCTGGCTGTGCTCGAGTCTTGCTGTGATTCCTCACATCGATGTTGGTCTGGATCAAGAACAGTCTGTTCCTGCAGATTCTCCTGTTCAGAAGTACTTCTTGGTGGGTAACATACTTGAACTGTGAAATTCATTATTTGAGTGAAGTTACATTCAAGCAATAAATTGTTTGGTTGTTGCAGTACTTGAAGAACTACTTGTCTGTTGGACCACCTGTATACTTCGTGGTTACGGAGGGCCTTGACTACTCTGATCTTGACACTCAAAACATGATATGCTCGGGACTTTACTGCAATCCTGACTCCCTTTTGTTGCAACTATATAGTGCTTCTCGGACCCCAAGCAGAACTTACATTGCTAAGCCCTCAGCCTCTTGGATTGATGACTACATGAGTTGGCTCGATATAAAGGATTGTTGCTACGAATCAAAAGCTAATGGTTCCTTCTGTCCCCATTCTAAACGTAAGCCGTTGTATGCTAATTTATGTAATTATGTGGAAAATGGTCATGTTTCTTCGTAAAGTAGTCATTATGTTCATTCGTTCGTTTGCAGCGGCACGTTGCAAACCTTGCGCCACAGACCTTGACGCGAAAACTCGCCGGCCGAGCAAGGCAACGTTTGATAAGTATGTGTCGTTCTTCCTGAATGATAATCCAGATGACACGTGTGCTATTGCTGGACATGGCGCCTATGGCCAGGTAAAAGTTGTAAATTGCTTCTGTTAAATAGTTTGGCTCTGTTTCTTTTTGAAATAATAATTTTTCTCTTGTAGGCTGTGAAAGTTCTGCCTGGAGTCAACAATACTTCCAAAGTTGGACCAACCTCATTCATGTCCTACCATTCTATTCTGAGGTCATCGAAGGATTACTACTCCGCCATTGAAGCTGCTCGAGAAGTTGCTGCTAACATTACCACAATGATCAATGGGCGGCTTAAGGCCAGTGGATCCAACAAAACTGTTGAAGTATTCCCTTACAGGTACAGCAAACTGTGTGTTACTTTCTGCCAATGTTCCATTTTTCTCTTTCACAACAGCTAATTGTCTGCTTTTTGCTTCTCGGATTTTAGTGTGTTCTATGTCTTCTACGAGCAGTATCTGACCATGTGGCAAGACACCCTCGGCAGTCTGGGGCTCTCTGTAGCCGCCATTTTTGTCGTAACCTTCCTACTGATGGGGCTTGACCTATGCTCTGCTCTGGTTGTCATCATCACCATTGTCATGATTGTTACTAATCTGTTGGGATTGATGTACTGGTGGAACATATCCCTGAATGCTGTCTCGAGAGTAAACCTTGTTATGGTAAGCGTTAGAACCTTACACTTCAATCATTGTCTATATCAGTGAAAATTAAAAATCTTGTTAATCAATGTTTCTCAATCACTTTACAGGCTGTTGGCATTTCAGTCGAATTTTGCAGCCATCTTGTACACACATTTGCTGTGTCTGTGGAATCTTCAAGAGTAAAGAGGTCCTCTGATTCCCTAACAAAGATGGGCAGCTCTGTAAGTATCTTCTTATCAGCTTAATAGTAAAATTTGTTTCAGTTGCACATATTGTTTACTGATCATGTTGCTTTAATGTCAGATTTTTTCGGGCATCACACTGACCAAGTTTGGAGGAATTATTGTGCTGGGTTTTGCTAAGTCTCCAATCTTCCAAGTTTACTACTTCAGAATGTACTTGGGTATTGTTTTATACGGAGCTGCCCATGGTCTGATCTTCCTCCCTGTTCTGCTAAGCTACATTGGTAAGCATTCCTTATTGTGCTGAATAAACTTGCATTTTACATTTCTAAACTAATGTTTAGAAAGAACATAAGTGATTGCATGCTGTTGCTTTACCTCATGTGACGTCCTGGGGCGTTTATGTTCACCTTCGGAATAAAAGTAATCGTTGGATTATTTTATGTACTGGTTTTTAATTTGGGTTTTGCCATGGTCACTTTGTATACTCAAAACTGGTTCCTATAATTTTTGACTAGTCCATCTAATGCAAAGTTTATAAATATTTTATTTAGTTAAACTTTTGGGTTCTTCACTTGAGGTCCTGAATTGTGTCCTGAATGTGCTATGAGCTTCTTCAGCTTTGTATGCTTGTGACTGACTCTTAAGTCACCCCAAAAAACGAAAGAAAAAAAAAAAAAGAAAGAAAAGCTTGATGTTACACACAGGTCTCATGTAGGCATTGATTTGAGCAATTGTTATGTGTCATGTGTCAGCCCCTCAAGTCATGTGTACTTCTGTTCTCACGAGCATGTGATTTGGCCTACTCTGAATGCTAATTGTATTCGCATGCTTTCTTTTATCAGGGGCCCCCATGAACAGAGCTAAACAGGAAGTTCACAGAAAGCAAGTATTACAGATGCAGCAACAGGGCAGGAGCTCAACAAGAAATGCAGCAACTCTGGACAGTGTAAGATGAATGATATTGTTTGTTGTCTTGAATCACCCCCGCAGGTGCATGGTAGTGGTGCTCTAGATTGGATTTTGCATGGTCATTTAAAGTAAAGATTAGTTACATATTTATGTTTTATTTCGGGCTTCTTTTCTTATTGGTTATTTTATGTTCTTAATTTTTAAGTGGGTTAGATTTGTGCTTTTAGAGCATTTTCCAAGTATTAAATTCCTTCAAAGACATCTTAAAACTAATTTGCAGTTTTTATTACTTGTGTAGTGGATTTTCATTTACTCTCACATTTTCTTATAAAATCTCACTGTGTCCAGCTACTAATTGCCTATTTTAATGTTGCAGGATTGATATTCAGACAGAGGGGTTCCCATCGCCAAGGTGTGATTGACCCCTCTAGGAGCCAGCCTCGCAATTATGGCAGTGTCAATGTTGACTAGCCCAATCCTCTAACACCTCGATCATTTTACTATGACGATGGTGCAAGTAAAACGTGTTCATACCTGAATTATGTAACCAGTCCAGGCTGGCGAAGGATGCTAAATTCTTCCTCATGCACAGCACGCCTGCTGTCCTTCTATACCCTGTGCATTTATAGTTGCAGTTTTATCTGAACCTGAAACCGTCCAAAACACTTAAAATAGACTAAGTCTGAATGTGTGAGTAAATGTTGGCCCAGCTTCAGGGCTCTTGTGTGTTCCAAATATGCATGTTGGCAGGGTCCACTAGCAATCAGATGTAGTGACATGAATTTTATATTTTGTTAACTGATGCGACTAGATATACCATTCAATGAAGTTGTAAATTTACTTCCATATGATTTTGTGGTCCATAAGCAGTGGGATTGAAATAAATACCCTGCATAGAATATAGGTGTATTTTGAGTTAGTGAAAAAGTTATGTATATACCGTACTTGACACATCGAATTTTCTAGAGAATCTATTGTTTGTTAGGGTTGTCATATTTGTATTTGGAGTTTGTGATGCAAGGTCATCGTTTTTAGCTGGTACTAATGCTCCAACATTGATTGTTGCAAGTCACTAGGACTAGATTGTGTGTTCTGCTATTGTTTGTGTGAATGATTAATTAATTTATCAACTGATGTGTCTTCTTGCTCTGTGATGTTTCATTTAAGAAGTTGCTAAACCGCCTAATGTGGTACTCTCCAATAGTTTTTTAGTTGTTTAGGTTGTTTTTTTTTGTGTCTTTTTTTTTATGTTGATAGTGGCAAGTCTATTCCTATGTCATGATTAACTTTTTATGTCTGTGGTCTTGTGTCATGTCAAATCCATTGGGATATCATCTTCTGTATCTGTGTATCCTTAAACTGTCTTCAAGCCTGGTGAAAGTTAAGCCTTCGAGTTAAAACCTTAGAGAACACATTTTATTAATGACTTCTTTTTTATTAATTGTTTGAGGAAGTACCCCACTAAAACTAAACCATTTTCGAATGTCATAAATTTAGCTCCACACAATGTTTGATCCCAAGTTATCTCTGACTGAGCTCCATACATAGGTATTTATTTGGAGAATAAATAATGGATTATCTGAATTGTCAAGAGTTGTCAATACCTCTGCATAATCTCAAGTCAAGCGTCATGCAGTGCTTTTTAAATAAACTTGTGTTCATATTGCTACCACAAATTTTCATTTTCATTTTGAATGTATGACATGTATCAAAACACTGAATCTCCTCTGTCTTTATTTTTCTACTTCTGGCAGCCGAATATCAGTGTCAATAAATTTGTCAGTAAGGCTTTCTTGTGTTCAAAGGCATATATTATTTTAAAAGGTTTAAAATGTCTGTAAAAGGAGATAGTTCTCAAAATTTGTTTTGAGATCATGTTGGCGCTCTGTACTTAGTATTGAAGGAGGCATCCTTGATCTGACTGTAGGTACTGCATGTATTAAGGTCATATTGATGCATCAAAGCCACTTTTTTATATTTTGAAGTCAAAGCTGGTTACAGCATGTAATGTAGTGAAAACCAAGTGGAGTGACAATATAAATCTCTGCTTTGGCAATCATCTGCATACTTTGCTTTTAAGGGACTTATTTTTTTAAATCCTAGGCCAAATGCTGTAGCTGTCTTTGAACGTTATTTTAAAGATACTGGTTGCAATTTGCTTCAAAAGTAGAATAAAAACCTTGTCTCTCTGGTGAAGAATTTTACATCTGTGTGTTTGGCTTGTCTGGCTTGAATTCATTTTAACTGCTGATGTGTTGTTGGTGGAAAGCATGCTCTTAACTATATGTTCAAGAATCAAGACTTTCCTAAGGCTGCCGATTCTTACTCTAGCTTTTAATGTGTACTGTAGGATTTGTAGTCCAATCTTTGCGTCTGTGAAACAGCAAGCTTGTTGTGAGACCCTCATTCGAGAGGCGCATATGAAGATTCTTGTTTAAGAATGTTTGTTTTGCTTCTCCTGCTCAGATGGTTTCTTGACAGTTGTGCTGAAGAACTGTAAGCTGATAATTTATGAATAAATTATGGAATGATGTGAATTGAACAATTGGAGTTCTTCCGGTTTCTCTCCGTCTTCCCAACTCGATGTGGCTTAAAGCCCTGTTGCATTGGGTACCAACAAGGGGGACAAGAATAACCTCATCAGTATCCAAGCAATACACCAACAATGGATCAAAATTTCAAGTAGCTTAAGCTCTCAAAGTTCTCAATTTTTGAAAAAAAAAACAAAAAAAACAGCAAAAAAACAGTAAGAAAAAATAAGTAAAACTGACCGGACGAAATGAACGAAGATTAAGAAATTGACTTAAAAGACACAAAATCGGAAGAAAGTAAGAAATGGAGACGTTCCGCACGTCCTACCGCCGGGACTTCCCTTGGCCCTGGGCGCTGCCCGTGCGGCTCAACGCGTGGCAGCCGCCCGAGGTGACCTTCGACCGGCCGCGCGAGGGCCCGGCGCCGCCCTGCCCCGACTGCCCCTGCCCCGAGCACGCCTGGGCCAGGGAGCCGCTCGCGCACTACTTGTGCCTGGCGGGGAAGGAGGCGCGGCTGCACCAGCGCGCGCAGGCCGTCAAGCACGAGCTGCAGCGATGCGCCAACCGCACACGGGTACGGCCTGGCCTGCGCACAGTGCGCCAGACGACCGCTGTATAGTTGGCCGGAACTCTAGACGCGTTTTGAGCTGTAAAGTCGCTAAATGGGACTCGAACCGAACGTGTGACCCTACCAATGGACAGCTCTCCGAACGAAGAATCCATCATTGGTGGGTTCAAACGTTCGGTTCGAGTCCCATTTAGCGACTGTGGAGGTAAAAACGCGTCGAGAGTTTCGACCGCCTGCTCCGGTCTTATGGCCCTCTGTGCGCCGGCAACACAGTGGGTAGAGCAGCTCAATAGCGTGACTGGGGGGGGGGGGGGGAGGAATATCTGATTCCAGAGCGGATTTACCTGTCATGATGATAAAAAAATTATAACAAAAAATTATTTAAAACAAAAAAATATTTCTTTTTAAAAAAATAAATGAAACAAAAAATAATTTTGGTCCCTGCCAGGACGAGGAGCAGGCGCGGCGCACCAAGTACCCGCCGCTGCCCGGCGGCGAGGACTGGCTCACCATCTACGCGTCCGACTACACCCAGAAGGACATGGTGCCCCGGCTGGACTACGTCGGCGTGCTCACCGAGCTCGTCTCCACCGGCATCCCCAGGGCGCCCCTGGGCCGCAGCTTGTTCGCGGCTTACGACGACCCCACGCGGTGCGACCCGACGCCGGCGGCTTCGCGGATTCACCGCCCCACGTCCGCGTGCTTCACCCCACTGACAGCGACAACCTGCCGGTCCAGGTTCCGCCGGTCGCCGCACACCGTGCCCGTGTACAGGCCGGACCGGCCCCTCCGCGCGCCGCGGCAGCGCGACATCTGGGAGCAGTGGTACGAGGACTTCCCCGTCGACTCGGAGTACGGCGTCGCCTACAGCCAGACCGCCCACAACACGACCCGGAAGTGCCAGCCCTTCAAGAACCCCCTGCTGCCCCAGCTGGCCATCGGCGCCATCGGATAGGCGGAGCTACTTCCGGTGACTGCACGCGCGCGGACCGGCCGCCAATGAGTGAGTGATCGGAGACACTCACACACAGACAGCGTCGACAGCGCACTGTTCGGAGCGGGCGGCGGTTCGCCTCACCGCCTTCCTCACGGCGGGGCTGCGCGAGCGGCGCGAGCACGCCGTTGTTGTGGCGCGTCCTCCACGAAACGGGTTTTCGAATCGACGGGCGCTGCATCGTGGGGATGGTGGTCCGGAGGGCCTTCGCCTCGGCTCTCGCCCTGGCCGGCCGCGGTGGGTGCGGCGCGGGCTGCCGGCCTGCGGGCCCCCCAGGCCATCGAGGCTTCGGCAGCTCGGGGCTGCGCGGCCCGCCGCCCGCCGCCAAGGCGACGGCGCTGCTCAGGGAGCGCACCGGCTGCGACAGGCGGGTACTAGCGGGTACCGGCCGGCTCGAGTCCGTCCACCACGCAGTGGGCCGCCGTCAAAATTCCGGACGCGTTTTGAGCTCCAGAGTCACGAAATGGGACTCGAACCGAACGTGTGACCCCACCAAATGGCTTGCTCTCTGAACGAGGAATCCATTGGTCCTTCAGGCCTGTCAAGGTGGCGGTGGTGGGGGCGTCCTCGCGCGCGGGTTGGACCGCCGCCTTCCTGCTCAAGTCGAGCCGCCTGGTGAGCCAGGTGCGCCTGCACGACTGGCAGGGCAGGGCCTCCGCGACGTGCCCCGCCCCGCGCGCCCTGGCCACCGAGCTGGACCACATCAACACGGCCTGCGGCCTGAGCAGCCACGCCGGCTCCAGGGAACTGCGGGCGGCGCTCACGGTGCGCTGCCGCGCTGCCCGATGCGGCGACTTGGAGTGCTAGGGGCTGGAGTGGTTCGGGTCGCCTACACAATGACTTGGCCAGGGCGCGGACGTCGTTCTCCTGTGCTCGGACTCCACAACGGACTCCTCGGAGGAGGCGGCCTTCAGCCGCGGCTGCTCCGCGGCCAGGGAGGTCGCCATGGCCACGGCGGACTTCTGCCCGGAGGCCGTGCTCGTGGTCAGCGCCGAGCCCGTCAACAGCTTGGTGCCTCTCGTGGCGGAGGTGAGCATCCACCCGCAAGACGTCCGCAGCGTCGGGGAGATCCGTGTGCGAGATCTCGTCTGCGTGCAGGTGCTGGAGCACGCGGGCGTGCTGGACTGCGGCCGGGTGCTGGGCGTGGCCTCGGTGGACGCGGTGCGCGCCGGCAGTCTCCTGGCCAGGCTGGCGGGGCTGCCCGCGCACCGCATGCACGTGCCCGTCGTCGGGGGGCGATCCGCCGCCACGGCCGTGCCCGTCGTCAGCCAGGCGAGGCCCTGCGGCGACTTCACCTCGGTACACGCACCGACAGACAGACAGACAGGAGAGAGAGGGAGAGAGAGAGAGAGAGAGAGAGAGAGAGAGAGAGAGAGAGAGAGAGAGAGAGAGAGAGAGAGAGAGAGAGAGAGAGAGAGAGAGAGAGAGGGGGGGGGAGGGGGGCGCAGGAAGTGTTGACGAGATGGCGACATGGCCCCTGCAGGTGGACTGGCGCGAGCTGCGGCAGATGATGGCGGCCCACGAGGCGCGGCCCCACGCCGACCTGGGCCGCGGCAGCGCGGCGGCGCGCACCGTCCTCGCCGTCGTCCGGGGCCTGCGGGGGGAGGCCGTCGAGGACACGGTGTTCATCCGCTCCGACCTGGTCCCAGGCGCCAGGTAATCACCCGCACTGCGGAATGCCTGCAGACCAAACGCGTCGGCGTGATCTAAGAATCACATGTGCTTTCCCATACCTCTTCGCTTCGATTCCATAGCAACGTCCTCCGCACAGTCATCTGTCTGCCTTAAACTTCCTCCCTCCCTTCCCCCTTTCCCTATTTGATCCCCGTGGGCCAACTGGATGACAACGACGATCTGTGGGCCGCCTGGCCAGATAGGCGAGCGACTGCACAGTTAATCCCGCGGCAGAGGTCGGAGGGGATGGGCTCCATTAGGGGACTGCACGCCCGATGCGTCTCTGACCCAATTTAGAGAGACGAACGCTGTTTGGGGGCTCCTGTGCCACGGGGCCGAGGTGCACAGAGACTCTGGGTCTCTCATCGAGAGCATCGAGAGGGGTGACAGCGATGCTTCGCCGCTCTGTCTCCCAATCAGTGCGAGAGAGACAGTGACCACTGTTCGGGAACGGCCGGCAGAGGTGCGTGCGACTCCCGCGCAGCATCCCATCGTCTGCTGTCGGTTGCTGTCGGTGGTCACCGGGCTGCCGCCGCTGCCGGGGGTGACGGGGCAAGGCGAGGCGAGGCGGGCTGTCCAGGTTATTTCCCAATCAGCTGGGCGGCTCTGGCCGGGCTCAGGCAGAGAGGTCAGGTCGCACCGTCGTGGCGGCGACGGCGCGGGCTGGGACGGGGCCCGAGCCGAGGACGGCGGACGGCCACGAGTCGACGAGTCCAGGCGCTGCACTCGTGGCGTCCAGTGGCGTCGGAGAGCCGCAGCTAGGCGCAGCGCTAGCGCGGCCGCGGTGCAATGCCGCCGCCGACCTGCGTGACGGTGTCCACGTCCGTGTCCGGGACCGACGCGCCGCGCCGTGGAGTGCTGTCCGCGGCGTGGTGCCGCCCCCGGCCGCGCGCCCCCGGCAGCAGCGCCCTGCCGCCGTCCTCAACGCCCACAAGAGGGCCCCTAAGGAGGGCGCCGCCGCCACCCGCGCCGTGGGACACGGACTGGAAGCTGTGGGGCGCCGCGGAGGACGGCGACGTGCACCTCGCCGACGTGCGCCGCTACGAGGTGAGCGCGCGGGCCGGGCAAGCCGACGGGCCAGCGGACGGGCTGGCAGCGGACGGCCGGTTCCACGTGCTGCTGAGCGCCTGGCTCGCGCCGCGCAGCCACCCGCAGCGCACGGCCTCCTCCACCAGCCTGCAGTCCATGGACACGGCGTCCATGTGCTCCGGGTCGTCGTCGCCCCCGTCGCCGCGGAGCGCGTCGCTGCCGGACGCCGTGACGCCGTGGTTCACTGGCGACCCCTGGGCGCCAGTGCCGTCGTCGCTGTCGTCCTGCAACAAGTACGAGGACATCGCCCTGGCGGACGAGGAGCGCCGCTTGCACCAGGACGTCCCCGCCTCGTGGTCCTTTGCCGCCGCCTTCTCGTCGACGACGCCGCCCGCGGAGGAAGGCAGCAGCCCGCCGTCGCCCTCGCCGTCGTCGTCCTCGTCCTCGCTCGACCAGCACTTCGCCGACTTTGACGAGCTGTTCGGGGCGAGGAAGCTGTGATCGCCTTGACCATAATCAACGCCCCCAACCCCCGCCCCCTCATGCTTCGTTCCCAAACCTCTTCGCCGCCACGCTAACCCTCGCCGCTCCGCACGCCCCGCAGGTTCATCAGCACCGCGGCCGAGCTCGGTGCGCGCGGCGTGGAGCGCGTCCTCCCGATGCCGCCACTGTCCGCGGAGGAGGAAGCCGCCCTGGGCGCGGCCCTGCCCGTCCTCGCCGCCGCCGTGGACAGGGGGGAGTGCTACGCCCGCCAGAGGACCGCGTCGGCCTAGCCTGGTCGCGGCTGCCCCAATGCTCTCCGCTGCGCCGCTGCGCTCTCACCTGACTCCTCAATAGAACGGAAATTTGCCTGCAGAGAAGCACGATGCGCGTAGTTTTAATAATAGAAATTATTCTAATTTGACGACTTGACGAGTGCGAATTGCATCACATCGTCCGCGGCCGTCATGCTCTTCACGGCCCACCCCGCCCCGCCCCGCCCCGTCCCGCCGCGCCCTGTCCTACCCCACCACACCCAGACGCCCCACGGGCACACCGGCCGGCAGCCCGCAGCGCTCGTTTCGCCGCCTCGCCGGCCGGTCGGCACACTACTCCACACCGCCTCTGCCTCCGACACCGCAAGACGGGCAAGACAGTGCACACGCACGCAGTAGTAAGCACCGGACGCCGCCACTGGCCGCCACTGTGAACGCCATGGCCCCCAGGAAGCAGGTCCTGGTGCAGTCCCCGGACGTGGAGTACGGCGAGCAGGCCATCCTGGCGCGGGTCCAGTACGAGACGGCCCTCTGCCAGCGCGACGCCGACGCTGTGGTGGTGAGTACCCACAGGCAGGCTGCGTTCGAGACGCCCGGGCAATCTTTTCATTCGGAATGTTCAAAAGGCGGGGCTGTACGTTATTGTCTAGGGTCGGGGAGGTAATGGGGCGCCAGCTGCTCCGTGAGCACGGCACCACTGACCTTGAACGCTTCCTCCCCCAACCCCCACCGGGCACACGCCATGCCGCTGGGGCGTGCTGGGGGCGGGCCGGTCCCCCACCCTCCCCGCCACCCAACTTCCTCAGATGACGTAAGAGCCATATCGCATGCAGCGTACGAAAAAAGCGGACTGAAGTGTCAGCAGCCTGTGCGTCGAGGCGGGGCGGCAAATCGAACACGCCGGCTTCTCGAGGCAACGACGCATGGAAGACTACACAGAGGTCATACACAGAGGACGCTGCAGTGCTGCAGTGGCGAGCACTGCACACGTAAACAGGTGTGTAGGCGACCGCTGCACGATAGGGAGCTTGTGTAAACAACTCCAAGGCACCGCCGATGCATATCAAAGGCGGCACCCGCAGTCAGGGTTGTTAACGTTACTTTTAAAAGGTAACACGTTACCGTTACTTTAGGTTTGAGTAACGATAACGTCGTTACGTTACCGACTTTTGAAACAGTAACGTAACGCGTTACCGTTACCGACTTTTGAAACAGTAACGTAACGCGTTACCGTTACTGGTAACGCAGTAACGACGTTACCGTTACTTCAAATTAAAGAAAATTCAAAAGGTGCACACCAAATCATCTTTTTGGATGTGTGTTTGAGTACAAAAGGAATATTTTACCACCACACAACGCGGCGGGAGACAGAGGGAGACATATATGGCAGAAAAGTCAGACCACAAAAGAAGGAAAACGCAGCTAAAAAGAAGAATTGTAGCTGTTTTAGGTGTGCCGCGGTAACAGTAACGCCGTTACCGCGTTACACCTATTCGGTAACTATAACGTCGTTACGTTACTGGTTTCCAAAGATGTAACGCGTTACCGTTATCGTTACAGTAACGGTAACGATAAAGTCGTAACGCCGTTACTCGTTAAAGTAACGTTAACAACTCTGTCCGCAGTACAGCCTTAGTCTGGCCTCCGACACCATCCAAGTTACACAAAAGAAGCCCAGAGCGCCGCCCTGTTCCTCATGTTTCCTTCCGCCTTATCTGCCGAGAACCCTAAGCCTCGAGATGCCGGCTACGGGACTGTACACTACAGTGGATAGGTCAGGTCTCACCATTTGCCACTCCACCATTTAGACGGCGTTTTTGGCCGTGGCCAGCGCATTGGCCTTCTTGCCGTCCCTTGGTGATTTGCCTCCTCCTCGCGGCCTTTGGCCCACTGTGTACTTACACAGTGTACACGTCAACGACCTTTTCCGCAATGTGGGTGTGGGGTCGGAGGCCGCCACTATCACTTTCGGCGGCGATCCGCTTCCTCGCTATCGGCTGCCGCCTCTGGACATTCCCGGAGCGGCGCGCCGTGCGTGAGGGCAGAGCCGCCACGCGTCCCGGCAACGCACGCACAGTGGGCCAGAGGGCCGGCTCTAGACGCGTTATGTGCTCCAGAGTCGCTAAGCAAGACTCGAACCGAACGAGTGACCCCACCAATGGATTCCTCGTTCGGAGAGCAGTCCATTTGGTGGGGTCACACGTTCGGTTCGCGTCTCAGTTAGCAGCTCTAGAAGAGCTCAAAACACGGACGGGATTTTGACCGCCTCCACCGGCCTCTCCTGGGACTCCCACGCAACGCGTGCGGCGGACCGGCGAAAGCGACCGCCGTGGGTCAAGGTCTCCCTGTGGACTACCTCAACCCACGGATGTGAAGCCAAGCCAACGCTGCGAGTTGGAACCCCTAACTCGAACTTGAACTAGGCGCAATGCCAGCGCTGGTGGCCTTGAGCGCGCCCTTCCCTACCCCTGCTCGGCCGCGGGGCCGCGGGGTGCAGGCCCCCTCCTCCTCGTGCCCTGCATCCCATCCTCTCACCTGCACCCATCCCCCACCCACCGCACAACTTCCACAGATGACGTTGGAGACACGGTGCCCGAACAACGCATGTGGGGGCGGTTCAAGGTTCAAGGTTGGCGGGCCGCATGGGATGCTCTATCTCGAGTGCCGGGGGCGCGGCGCGGCGCGGAGCGGAGGTGCAACGCACGATTGGCATGGCCGCAGGGCATTGTCTCAGGGCGCTCAGGGGATTGCCAGGTAGTGGACAATACCCGACAGCCATCCGCTTCCGCGGAAAACCTGCGCGATTCAGACCAAAACGAACAACGAAAAGAAAAGAAAAGTGGCGGCGCCACTCGGACTCGAACCTTGACCCTGGGAGCTGTTTCGGTTTCTGTCTGGCAGGTAACGCCTAAGCGGCGGCGGCTGGAGGTGCGCACGATGCGGCGGCCGCACCGCGTTGGCGCCATGCTGGTGGGCTGGGGCGGCAACAACGGCACCACGCTCACGGCCGCCTTGATGGCGAACCGCGCGGGCCTGCGCTGGGAGAGCCGCGAGGGCGAGCGAGGCGCCGACTGGCTGGGCTCGCTCACGCAGAGCTCCACCCTCAAGCTGGGCATGGACGCGCAGGGCCGCGACGTCTGGGTGCCGCTCAACGCCATGGTGCCCATGGTGGACCCCGACGACGTGGAGGTCGACGGCTGGGACATCTCGGGGCTCAACCTGGCGGACGCGTGCCGCCGCAACCGCGTCCTCGACGTGGAGGTGCAGCGCGCCCTGGCGCCGCAGCTGCGGGAGCTCAAGCCGCGGCCCGCGGCCTTCAACGCGGCCTTCGTGGCCGCCAACCAGCAGGAGCGCGCCGACAACGTGCTGGCCGGCAGCGTGGCGCAGCAGCTGCAGCGACTGCGCGAGGACATCCGCGACTTCAAGCAGCGCAAGGCCCTGGACATGGTGGTGGTGGTGTGGACGGCCAACACGGAGCGCTTCAGCGAGCTGCGGCCGGGCCTCAACGACACGGCCGACAACCTGCTCGCCGCCATCGACCGCGGCGACGCGGAGGTGTCCTCGTCCACGCTGTACGCCGTGGCCAGCATCCTGGAGGGCGTGAGTGTCCACCACGCACCGCCCCGCCCCATTACTATTTTCGCCATCCTAAACATTGATCCTAAGATTCCTTTTTTACATTTTGGTTCCTTTTTTTTTCTTCTTAAATAATTATTGCAGTGCACGTTTATCAACGGCTCGCCGCAAAACACGTTCGTGCCGGGCTGCGTGGAGCTGGCGCAGCGGCACGGCACCCACATCGTCGGCGACGACCTCAAGACCGGCCAGACCAAGCTCAAGTCCGTCCTGGTGGACTTCCTGGTCGGCGCCGGCATCAAGCCCACCTCCATCGTGAGCTACAACCACCTGGGCAACAACGACGGCAAGAACCTGTCCGCGCCGCACACCTTCTTGTCCAAGGAGGTGAGTCAGGGCAGACAGTGGCTAAGCACCGCGCAGCCAACCAAAAAACTTCACTGTTATTCAACGAATGTGACGTCATATTCGTTCGAATGCGAATTTTGTCACGTTCGTTTGAATACGACGTCACATTCGTTTGAATGTTGACGCACGTTTTAACGAATGTGACACCCTAATTTAACGGCCGTGTCACGTTCAAACGAACGTTCAAACGAACGTTCAAACGAACGTTCAAACGAACGTTCAAACGAACGTTCAAACGAACGTTCAAACGAACGTTCAAACGAACGTTCAAACGAACGTTCAAACGAACGTTCAAACGAACGTTCAAACGAACGTTCAAACGAACGTTCAAACGAACGTTCAAACGAACGTTCAAACGAACGTTCAAACGAACGTTCAAACGAACGTTCAAACGAACGTTCAAACGAACGTTCAAACGAACGTTCAAACGAACGTTCAAACGAACGTTCAAACGAACGTTCAAACGAACGTTCAAACGAACGTTCAAACGAACGTTCAAACGAACGTTCAAACGAACGTTCAAACGAACGTTCAAACGAACGTTCAAACGAACGTTCAAACGAACGTGACATCGTAAGTATTCAAACGAACGTGACTCTTTTTTTCCAGATCTCCAAGAAAAACGTCGTCGACGACGTGGTCGAGTCCAACTCGCTACTGTACGCGCCCGGCGAGCACCCCGACCACGTGGTGGTCATCAAGTACGTGCCCTACGTGGGCGACAGCAAGCGCGCCATGGACGAGTACACGTCGGAGCTGCTGTTCGGCGGCCACCACACCCTGGCCATCCACAACACGTGCGAGGACTCGCTGCTCGCCGCGCCCCTGCTCCTGGACCTCATCGTCCTGGCCGAGTTCTGCACCCGCGTCTCCTTCCGCGCGCACCCCATCCAGGACCCCAGCCAGGACGACTTCGTGCCGTTCCACTCCGTGCTGGGCCTGCTCAGCTACCTCGTCAAGGCGCCCCTGGTGCCTCGGGGTGAGTCCGCCCCCCACAGTGGGCCAGAGGCAGGGGGCCGCTGGAGTGGAGGCGGTCAAAATACCGGACGGGTTTTGAGCTCCAGGGGTATTGTAGTATGTTCACGCGCGAGACTTGGCCCGGTCTGGTAGAAGTGGTGGGGATAGTCGGGTCTTGGAAATGGCGCGTAAACGCCTCTTAAACTTGGCCCTGGGCTTACTACAAGACCGGGGCCACAGATCGGGGTCTTGTAAGCCGAGGGCCATGTTTGCGAGGCGTTTGCGCGCCATCTACAAGACCCGACTAACCTAACCACCTCCCCACCACCTCTACAAGACCAGGGCCAAGTCTCGCGCGTGAACATAGTATTGATGAGTTTCTTCTGTGTGCAGGTACTCCCGTCGTGAACTCACTGTTCCGACAGCGCGCCTGCATCGAGAACGTGCTGCGGGCGTGCGTGGGCCTGGCCCCGGACAGCAACCTGCTGCTGGAGCACAAGCTGGCCACCGACATCTTCAGCGACTAGGCCCCAGCGTCCTCGCGCCGGAGATGTGTTGTTACCTTGTGTGAGACCCCCCCCCCCCCTCTTTTCCCCTGGCAGAAGGGCCGTCGACGTATTTCACGGGCCGCGCTGCCACCAACTCCCTGCCGCCGGCGCTACTCCGCGTGTCTGTACTCTACACGGCGGAGCGCGGGGTAGAGCCGCAGCCCGGGACCCAACGAGGACCCAACGAGGACCCAGCGGACCAAACCGGGCGAGAACAGAAATGTATCCATTTTTTTCCCATAATCAGTAGCAATAAAAGGCGTGTCAAAAAAAGAAAACAGTCTTTATTTGTTGCGAGTGGTGCGAAAGTCGTACAGTGGAGGCGGGAGAACTTCAAAGTCAGAGTAGCCAGAACCCGAGAGAGAGGGGGAAAGAGCGCCCGAGGGCAGGCGAGCCGTCGACCGCGCGTGCGTTGGTGTGGCCTACGCGGGGATCCACAGGCGCTCTACTGGGAGTCCTCGGCGCTGCGACGGAGGCGCAGCCCCCTCGCGAACGGGAACTGATCGTTGGTCTCGAGGTAGTAGGAGCCGCGGCAGCTGCGGACACAGAGAGCACACGCTTTGGGGCACCGCGGCGGGCAGTCAGGACCGCGACGGAGAGACACACCAACTCCGAAGCGAACCTCTTTGGGGCCTCCAGCCCCATGGCGGCGACGACGGTCTGGTTGGCGAGCCGGAAGTCGGCGCGCAGGGCGGCCTCCTCGCACCGGCCCGACCGGAAGTCCCTCTCGGACTCGCACCGGACGGCCACGAAGTCCGCGGGGCGCAACACCGACTCGGCGTAGTACACCCAGGCCCGAGAGTGGCTGCACGCGACTGGAGCACACAAAATTCCTGCCTGGAGTGTACCCTGGTAAAATTGGCTTTGCACCCCGAAACTGAAATATATGTTTAACCAAGAGAAGTAAAGCGAACATCATTTGGATATCATGAGGTCGGCCAAAACTGGGTCGGTCTCGTTTTTGTCGGTGTCATGCCCAACGTTCTGCTCCCGCACACGTCCTCGCGGTGAGGCTACTCACTGAATTCGTGCGGGTAGTGTCCCGTGTCGCGCAGCTCCTTGGCCGAGCAGCCCGGCTGCTGCAGCCGACCCCCGTTCGGGTAGAAGTCGGCGTGGCCGATGGCGCGCCAGACGCCCAGGCCGCCGCCGGCGGTGTGGATCACGTCCACGAACAGGGCGCAGTCCGGGCCGAGCAGGCCGGAGCCCCGGGTCCAGTGGAGCAGCGGGAAGGCCGGGTCCAGGCCCGTGATGCGGCCCAGGCGGTAGCCTCGCTGCAGGCCCCGCCCGGCCACGCCGGCGACCTCGGCGCCGAGGCTGAAGCCCACGACGTGCGTGGTGGCGGGGTCGACGCCGTCCTCGAACAGGCGCTCCAGGAAGCGGGACAGGTAGCGGCCGGCGGTGGGCACGTTGGCGACGGCGTTGGAGTACCAGGGGAACGAGCACAGCGGCGACCACTGCATGGTGATGAAGTTGACGTCGCGCCCCGTCGCGAAGTACGCTGTGAACAAGGCGGACGGGGCGGGAAGAGGTGAGCTCGGATTCGGGCGGCGTATTCCCTGTCAATCAAGACATGACTACAAGAACGGCAAACAAACGATGGGCACCGGACGCTTACCTTTCCGCACGGTGGAGGCGCCGGCCCCGCTGGCCTGCTCCGTGAAGCCGTGCACGTAGACCACGGTGGGCTTGTTGGGGTCCAGCAGCGGCGCCCCGGCCGCCACCCCGGCGCGCGCAGAGGCCCCCGTCCTGCCGAGCGAATCCACAATGCAATTTATCAACCTGCGAGTGTCCTGCTGACTCGGACCGCTGAAGGTCTGAAGAGGCCTAGCAGCGATGATGATGAGTAAGCAGCCATGGAAGGCCTGGGGGGCTGCTGGCTTTGCTTTCCGCACCGCACTCGTCACGATGTCGCTGGAGGCACGCTGCAAAAGAGAGAGAGAGAGAGAGAGGGGGGGGGGGAGCGAATCGATGTACCACGCTCTCTGGGGATGAGCACAAACCAACAAACCAACAACGTCAACAACAAATCATCCCTTTTTTTTCCGGCATCGTTAGCGTCCCGCGCCCACGCGGATCGCCGTGGAGGACGACATCCCCACGCAATTACCGGCCGGTTCCCGGTATCGCCGCGCCGGCTGCGGCGGGCCCTCGAGTGGCGTGGGCGTGCCGTCGCACAGCGGGGCAGAAGACCGTTGCGGCGGCCAAAATTCTAGACGCTTTTTGAGCTGCAGAGTCGCTAAATGGGACTCGAACCGAACGTGTGACCGACCCAATGGATTGCTCTCCGAACGAGGAATCCATTGGTGGGGTCACACGTTTGATTCGAGTCCCATTTAGCGACTCTGGAGCTCAAAACAGTGAGTCTTCTGACCCACTGTGCCGCGGCGGGCCGTGGAGCGGCGTGGGTTAGGTTAGGTTTGGTGCCGTCGGCGCGCGTCCCCAATCGGTCACCAAGCAGGGCGTGGCCGCGGCGGGGCCCCCCGGGGCGCGGCGCAGGGCGACGGGGCGTGCACAGGGCGTGCAGCGGGCCGCGTGGCGACAACAGGTGAAAGGTTAGGCACGGCCCCCCGCTGCGAGGCTCCGTCAGGCTCTCCCCCTCCCCCTTTCATTTAGTTTACCGCGCTGCGGGTCGTTTCCGGGATGGCGCGCCGCACCGTTCCCGGAAATGATGACGACAACAACGACGACAGGAACAACAACAGCAACAACAGGCGAGTAGGCGAGCATGAACAAACGGGCTGGGCAGGGGCGGCGTGGCGGGTGCCGAGGACGACGGGGACGTTGGGGACGCCGCCGCCGAGGCCGGGGTTTTGGGGGGGCAGCGGGGCAGCGGGGCAGCGGGGGCGTGGCGGGTGCCGAGGACGACGGGGACGTCCGGGACGCCGCCGCCGGGGCTGGGGCTTTGGGGGGCAGCGGGGCAGCGCAGCACAGCGCCGTGATCGATATCCCCGGGACCGCCGCCGCCACGCCGCTGCCCCCTGTCGTCGGCCTGCCCCCCTCCGCGCCGCCGCCCCGCCCCGCGGCCCCCCACCAGAGAGAGAGCGAGAGGCCCCGCGAGGGGGCGGGCGCCGTAGGCATAGGCAGGCTCCTTTGGCTGCTACCCCCTATTCGGGGTGGCGGGCAGCCCGACGAGGAGGTGGCAGGACTCGAGGCAGTCAGACAGTCGCTGAGCAGGGAAGGCTAGGGAAGGCCCAGCGCGACGCACGCCGCAGCCGTTTGTTGTCGTTGTCGTTGTTGTCGTTGTTGTTGTTGTTGTTGTTGTTGTTGTTGTTGTTGTTGTTGGTTTAAGGTGGATTAAGTGAGCTACAACGTGTAAGGTTTCCGACAGTCCGAAAAAAGATAAATAAATTAAAAATAAAATGATTCACTGTCTCCGATTTGAATTCATGGAGTGCCGACTGTTCAGGATGCCGTGGGTGAGACCCGCGTGAAGAGCGCCTTTCCCACTTTCTCTCGGAACCAGCACAAGACTGACTAGTCGCTCGTTCTATCTTTCAACAACAACACCGACGAAAATGACTACGACGAGAGAGAGAGAGAGAGAGAGAGAGAGAGAGAGAGAGAGAGAGAGAGAGAGAGAGAGAGAGAGAGAGAGAGAGAGAGAGAGAGAGAGAGAGAGAGACAGAGAGACAGACACAGAGCGACGACGGAAATGACTCTGTGGAGTTCACCTCATGCAGCTCCGACATTCGCTGACCTCTCGCCTTAGAGACAATAGTAAGCGTCTGATTGTGCTGAGTGACTGGAACGAATAATGGCAACAGTTTCAAGTCGACGGAGTCTGACTCGGACGTTGACCACAGCCGAGTGCAACACGCACAATAGGGGGGAAGAAAAAGAAGAAAAAAGCTACTGGGGCTGCGGAAAATTAAAAAAAAAGTTAAACCCTCTAGGTACTGTCAGATATTTTTAAATAAGGTGGCTCGTTTGTAGTTGTTGTTTTTTACGGAATATCTTACTACAAAAATATTCCGAATGTGAGATGCAGCCTCTCACTACAAAAATCTCTCAAACCCTTGCCCGCCCTTCTCATCCAAACACGACCTTTTCCCCACGACCAGGTTGGTAAACGTAAAACAAAAAAAAAAAAAAAAAAAAAAAAACTCTGCAGAAATGTCGTCGCCAACATGTGTGGCATTTGCCTTGCCTGAAGTGCGTCGTGAACACGATGTCGTCCTCCAGGACGGTCTGGCAGCACAGCGCGCAGTCGCCGCGCGGCAGCAGCGACAC
Source organism: Stenchaetothrips biformis (assembly GCA_030522485.1). Classification (NCBI taxonomy): domain Eukaryota; kingdom Metazoa; phylum Arthropoda; class Insecta; order Thysanoptera; family Thripidae; genus Stenchaetothrips; species Stenchaetothrips biformis. The sequence goes on along the minus strand of CM060095.1, from coordinate 8,197,133 downwards.
CACGATCGGAGAGCCGGCTGCGGCATAGCAAAGGAGAGGGGAGATTTCAAAAACTAAAAATTAAAAAAAATAATAAAAACAACAAAAATAACACTCCGCGGGTCGAAAAAACAAACAACAAAGTAAAACACACACACACACACACACACACACACACACACACACACACAACAAACCAGCGATTTGAATGCCGGTCTTGACTCGCGCGCGCTTAAAAACTTTCAAAGAATTTGTTAGGTAAGAATGTGTTAGGTAAAAACATTTACTTCGTCATACGAAGAAACAGTTCGTAAATTACGAAAAAAAAAAAATTCTTCGTCGGTTTCGTTACAACAAGTTCCTTTTGTTTTTTGTAAACGCCTAAAATAGTTGGTAAGGTTCTGAGTCCCACTCACCGATCATGATCTGGAGGGTCTGGCACACGAGGAGGCTTTGCGGCAGCACCATGTCGTCGGAGGGGGCGGTGGTCTCGGGGCAGGGCGGCGAGGGACTGGCCGAGACCGCTGCTCCGGACGCGGGGCCGACGCCGAGCCCACGGCGACACCGCGGTGCAGTACCATCAAGCGTCAGCGAGAATCGGCGGCGGCGAGTAGTAGCTGGAGCCGCGCCGATCTCGCGTGAGTCTCGAGTTTCGCCAAAGACGGAGCAGGAGATGAAGAACAACTACTATGGATCGAGTTTTATCGGCGCGCTTGTCGGAAAAGCCTGACTCTTGCATTGCACGGCAATCGGGAAAGCCGGGGCCGATAAGCTGGCGAAGTCGTTCCAACTTCAAGGCCTCAGGCCTCCGTGCTCCAGGTTCCTGGAACCACCCGTCGTCAGCACGCAATGGCGCCGCCTGGAGTTGGAGGGTCGAAAGCAGTCGGAAGCAAAAATGAAGCGGCAATCAATCAGCGTGTACTTGCGAATCTCATACCATATTTCTTCTTTGCCATGTATGTTCGAAACACACTTGGCAAAAAAGAAAAGGCAATGAGAGTGTATGAGAATCTCGAGTTGGTCGCCGTTCGTCCTTGGCCGCCAGCGTCGCCAATCCGTTGGCATTGGCTCTCCTTGGCGAGCTGAAGCCAAGCGGCGCCAGCCAGTGCCAGCCAGGCACGCTGCATCACCATCGCAGCGCTGACCTCGACAATTCACGATGGGGGTGCGCCTCCCCCCCCCCCCCGCCCCTCCCCTTCGCGCACGCGCCACGATTTCCTCATAAGACGCTTTGCAACAAGCCTTGTCCGGCGCGCTCCAGAACCCCCCCCCCCCGCCCCCTCTGTGCGGGCGACTCCAGCCCCTACCCGAAAGCCCAACCCCCAGCCACCCCCTCCCTCCCAGCACTTCCCCAGGGATGGCTGGAAGGGGGCCGCGCGCGGGGGCAGGGGGCAGGGACTGGTGGGGGTGGTGCCGGTCGGCCGGGGGGGGGGGGGACTGGTGGCGCAACCCGAAAAGGCTGGGGGCTGCGAGGGCGGCACAGCTTGGTTCTGCGCCCTGGTGGAAGGGCGACCCACGTCCGCGGCGCGCCCCGACGCTCCATCGCCGCAGCCAGCAGGGCGTCCACAGTCCGCAGGGCGTCCGGGAGCCGCACGTCGCCGCGCCCCGACGCTGCGCCCCGACGCCGCCGCCGACACCGAGGCCGAGGTGAGGGCAGAGTGCGCGACAAGCTAAGTGGAACTAACGCGTCTATGGGCTGGACGTCCGGTTCAAACGGAATTGAAACGGGTCGTGTGCACCTGTCCGCTGAATGCGGTATGGGAAATTGATCTGGCGAAAGTGGGGCGCGAGCCCCGCGCCGCGCTCACGCACAGTGGGCCAGAGGACCGGCGCAGGTGACCAAAACACTAAACGCGTTTTGGGCTCCAGAGTCGCCCAATGGGACTCGAATCGAACGTGTGACCCCACCGATGGATTGCTCACCGAGCGAGGAATCCATTGGTGGGGTCGCACGTTCGGTTCGAGTCCCATTTAGCGACTCTGGAGCTCAAAATGAGGGTTTTAGCCGCCTGCGCCGGTCCTCTGGCCCACTGTGTCACTCGGCGCGGGGCCGGGCGCAGCGCGACGCCGCGAGAGGGCCGAGCGAAAGGGGCCGAAGAGGACGGACGCTTTAATCTGACAGACATGTGGCAGGCCGAGCCGCAGTCCATGCAGCACGGCGCACCTGTTGTCATACCGCACCCCGCCCCGCCGCGCCGCGCCCCTCCGCTGCTCCTGTCCCAATGTGTACAGTTTGCTTTCGATTCCGTGCCGTCTGTTTGTTTGTTTGTTTGTTTGGGGGCGCGAATACTCCGGCAAGACGCGCACCGCCGCAGTCCTCGCGGTACCGACAGTGGTCGCGCGATGTAAACGGGCCGTGGTTCGCGTCGCGCACAGCACAGGTCGAAACACGACGCGCCAAACGAGGGGAGGTTAGGTCGTCGGGCAGGCGCCAGTCACACCCGCGCAGTCTCTCTCTCTCTCTCTCTCTCTCTCTCTCTCTCTCTCTCTCTCTCTCTCTCTCTCTCTCTCTCTCTCTCTCTCTCTCTCTCTCTCTCTCTCTCTCTCACTCTCTTTGACCCGCCGGAGGGGTCGCGCCTTGTTTGGTGTGCTAAGTGAGGGGTGAAGGGGGGGGGGGCACTTTTACGGCGCAAGCAGAGTGTTTGCCGTTCGCGGTTCGTACACTCTCGCAAGCGCCCCATGAATCTAACCTCCCTCGAGGGGATAGGGCGACCAATCAAACTCCTATCCTCGCTCGGGGGGGCAGGGTGGCAAGGCGACCAATCAAACTCCTAGCTTCGCTTTCCTCTTCTCGCCTTTTCTTTTTTTTTTCTGCTCCCTCCGTGCCCGTTGCGTGCGTGGTCGTCGGCGGGCGTCTCGATCGGACTGAAGTGGGGCGCGAGGCTCGGCGGCGATAGAATGCGTATTGATCGTGTGTTGTTATGGTCGTGTGCAGGTTGCAGTGGTCGGCCCGTCCGCCGGCACGACCAGCTCGACCATCACGACCAGCATGACGGCGGTGGAGCACCGCGTCCGGCCGCCGGCCAGGTTCACGCGGCTGGCCGCCGTGCTGGTGCTGGCCGCCCTCGTGCTCTACAAGGGGGCCGTGACGGCCGAGCCGGTGGAGCCACCGGAACCAGCGGCCACCGGTGAGTACACTGTGCAGCGGCCAGCAGCGCGGCGCGGCGCGGGGCCTCAACAACGCGCCAGGACAGCCCATAGGGCGGCCCCGACGGACGGACGGACGGACGGACGGACGGATAAATAAATAAATAAATAAATAAATAAATAAATAAATAAATAAATAAATAAATAAATAAATAAATAAATAAATAAATAAATAAATAAATAAATAAATAAATACTGGTATATTTGGTGGAGGGAATGGGCCATCCCCGAGGGGTGACCCACTGTAAAATTTTGTGTGCAATGATTGTGGGAATGTGCGAGAACGTGTAAGGTTTCTGGCGTATTTGCCACACTTGTTGCCTACTCACAGGCGTTTTCGCCACCTGAATGTGGGAATGTGTTAAAATTTTGTACAATGAATGTGGGAAGTTGTTGTTCCCCCTCGGCCATCCCTCTTCCTTTGCGTCGGTCTTGCGGTTGAGCGGCGCACAAAGTAATATGCTTCAGTATAAACTACTGTACTACACACACAAGGTGCGTGAGTGGGGCCTGGCAGCGTTTGCCATGGGGGAGGGGGCGTGTGTCACACTAACACGCCACGCGTCATCCATCCGATTAATTAGACGTCCAGGTGGAAAGGGGTGAGGGTGGTGGTGGTGGTAGGCAGGCACACTGACGCAGAAGCACCTACGGGGGAAAATTCGTGACGTCTGTGTCGATGGCAAAGTGACCTATAGTTTGCGCAACTGATCACCGGAGCCACGGAACTTTTTGGAATCGGTTTCCGAAATCTACCCAGGTTTTTCAGTTTTGAAAAATACATGCAATAACGCTATCCGCTGAAAAAGAATGCTGAAAACTAAATCAAAATATTTAGGTAGGAGACCACTTTTCAGCGAAGGGGATGGGGGTGTGAGGGAGGGCGGCAACAACCCTAGTGGAAGCGACACTGTTGCCCCTACAGCCCGGCGTGGCCCTGCCCACTAGGCGGGCCGCCCCCCGGGGCTTCGACGACGCCGAGGTTGACAGCGATGGGGATATAAATCCTGTTGCTGGCCGCGCGGCGCCTCGGGTTAAGGACCCCGTCGCACAATGGGTCAGAAGACCGTTGAGGCGGCCAAAATTCTAGACGCGTTTTGAGCTCCAGAGTCGCTAAATGGGACTCGAATCGAACGTGTGACCCCACCAATGGATTCCTAGTTTGGAGAGCAATCCATTGGTGGGGTCGCACGTTCGATTCAAGTCCCATTTAGCGACTCTAAAGCTCAAAAGGCGTCTAGAATTTTGGCCGCCTCAACGGTCTTCTGACCCACTGTGCGTCGCGGCGCGTGGGGACACGGAAAGCGCCTATTCGAGAGAGAGAGAGAGAGCGCCGGCCGATGTTGTTGGGGATGAAGCTACAGGCCGTCCGTCAGCGGCTAGTCTGTGTCGTCGACAGAGATCGACAAACAGGACCTCGGTTCGGCCTCGGCCAGGTCAAAGGCCAAAGGTCACAGGAGGGCTATTTTGGTGGCGTCCCACCCGGCCTAAATAGCCCCTCGGCCCTCGGGGCGTCACAATGACGTCACCGGCCGGCCGCAGTCATTCCCTTCGGGCCCTTCGTGTGCAGGCTATCTGATCATGCTACCCGCCGGAGTGCCCGCGAGTCCGAGGCGGCTAGAGAGCTAAGAGGGCGGCCGAATCCTTTTTTTTTTTTTTTTTTTTCAAACAGGGTGACGTTTTAATAAGGGCAAGGACAGTTAGGGCGCTGCGACGACGACACACCTGTTGAAAACTCATACAAAAAAATTAACATTCGAGGTTTTTGTTATCTCCCAAAGATCGGAGGCCATTTTTTCCCAACAAATTCTCCGGGAATTTCCAATTTATTATTTTTTTAACCAGTGCTGTTTTTGTTGTTGCTGCAGCGCGCGCGGCCGGTAACGCGGGCGGCATCTTCTTCCCGCTGCGGTCCGTGGAGCTCAAGCTGTGGGTGGACGGCAAGTCCGGCAACGTGCTGCCGCCCCCCGGCGGGGTGCTGCTCACGCCGGCGCTGCTGGAGGACACCGGCAAGGCCGTCGCCGAGGCCGTCACCTTCCGCCTCACCAGCCCCACGTCCCCGGGGCAGACGCCCAACCTGGCCTGGCTCACCGTCGACGCCAAGACCGGCACCCTCAAGGTCACCAATCACCGTGAGTAGCGTCCTTGGCCGGGACGATGGGTGTCCGTCCGTCCAGCGCGGTGCTCCTCGTTTCCACCCCTGATGATTTCGCGCCATTTTTTAGGTTTCCGAAGGAAACCCCTATTGTTTTCGAGGCCTGAGACCTAACCTACTTTCGAAAACTAAAATAGCCAAATGGTAAAATGCATGAAAAAAGGATAGCGGTAAGATTTTAAAAATTCATCGTGGGAATTTTTCATGAAAAATTAAAACATAAAAATGCAACAATGAAAGACTCTTAACCGTTCACTTTATCGAAAAAAAAAATGCTTCAAAGGCAAAATATTATTTTTTTTGGTCCACGCTAATGACGCGCTTCTTGCAGGCGTGCTGAGCGACGCGGGCGCGCAGCGGCGCCACGTGGTGTGGCTGGACGCGCGGGTGCCGTCGCTGCCCGCCGCGCCGCTGCACCGCGCCGCGCGCCCCTACATGGTGCCCGCCGACCGCGCCCGCATGAACCTCACCATCACCCTGGAGCTGGTGCAGGAGGACCGGCCGTGCGTCAACAAGCCGCAGGGCCCGGCCGCGGCGCGCGAGGACCCCTGCCACTACTGCCACGACGCCTGCTTCTGGCTGGCCGCCGAGCTGCAGGTGTGGGAGAACAAGGACGCCACCAAGCTGGCTGCCCTCGGCCACCGCCTCGCCGACGTGCCCTGCGGCGACAAGCCCACCTACACGCTCAAGAACGGTGAGTTAGTTCCTCCTGTCCCGCCGCACAGTGGGCCAGAAGACCGGCGCAGGCGGCCCAAACTCCAGACGCGAACTTTTCGGGAATAAGGCTCTCATGTCCCCATTGAATACGTCCCTGCGACAATTCGTCCCCAGTCCCCACTCATTTTGTCCCCAGGCATAATGTCCTATTTTATGACGTAACAGCAGGTGGGGACGAATTGTCGTGGGGACGTGTTAACGAGGGACGAAAGACCGTGGATCCGAACTTTTCTGGCCCACTGTGGGCCGTGGACTCATCACTGCCACCGTGTCCGCAGGGACCGAGTTCTTCGAGGTCCGCGACGGCGACCTGTGGAGCAAGGCCAACCTGGACCGGGACGCGGGGGCCTCCAGCAACGCCTCGGCGCCCGGCCCGGGGTCCCTGGTGCACCTGGACGTGGAGTGCCGCGCGCCCTGGGGCGCCTCGGAGCGGCGCGTGGTCGCGGTGCACGTCCTGGATGAGGACGACAACGCCCCCGAGCTGCAGGAGCAGGGCAAGCTCGAGTACAACTTCACGACGGAGGCGCAGCTCGCCCGCGGCGCCCACCTGCTGGTCAAGGACATGGACTCCAGGGCGGCCAACCGGTTCGGCGAGCTGCAGGTGGCGGACCCCAGCGGCGTCGTCACCCACAAGAAGCTCGAGTTCGACGTGAACCACGTCGGGGTGCAGCACACCCTCATCAGCATCCGTGCGTACGCCGCCTCGACCGCCCGCTGTGCGCGCGAGGCGTCCTGTTGAACCCCTGTCCTCCGCGTGTTGCAGGACTGCAAGTCCGGGACCCCATGGAGTCGCACTACAACGTGTCTCTCACCCTGACCGACGCCACGCTACGCGACGGGGTCGCCGGCAAGGACGTGAGTAGCCTAGGCAGCTTTGTTTCGATGCATTGAACCAAACGACAACGACGACGACGACGACGACGACAACGACGACGAAGACGACGACGACGACAAAACTCGGCCTGCTTTAATGGTTGTTTTCGTCCTGCTGCAGCTGCGCATGGACGTGACGATGTGGGGTCCGCCGCTGACGCCCCCCGTGGCCATGTCCTCCAGCAGCACGGCGCCCAAGACCGACGCCCCGCAGACCGCCGCCAAGTCCGCCGCCGCGGCGCCGGTCCGACGACGCCGCGCCGCCCTCAGCGAGGAGTACGCGGACGACGCGGTGAGCGGAGTAGAGTCCTATATAGGGACTCTAGAGCGGAGCGGCCGTCGCGACGGATGGGTTGCCTACCGCGCGGGCGCAAGCCGCCGCCGAGGTGGTGTCTGTTACTCACGGCGCCTTGCCGTTGCAGAGTCCCGCGCCCATCCAGCTGCTGTCCACCGCGACGCAGTTCGCGCGCCTCGGCCAGCTGGGCGCCTGGAACGACGGCAAGGAGTACGTCATGGCCAAGAAGAAGGACAACTGGGGCGCCGTCAACGTCACCAGGGAGATGGGCATCATGTACGTGGCGAACGCGTCACTCATCGAGCGCGGCAAGGACGACCATCTGCGTCAGTGAGTACGAGGGTTCGACTACCCGTCAGTGCCGATGGGTTTTTCTTCTTTTTCGGGGTTGTGGGCTGGTCTGGTGGCTTTCTGAAGTCGGAACGTTGTCCTTCCCCAGCGTGACGGTGGAGGTGTTCTCCGCCGGCGCCGCCCAGCCGGACCGCGTGCTGGCCTTCACCATCATGGTGCACACCGTGCCCATGCCGACGCCCCAGTGCCAGCACACCGCCAACCAGTCCTGCGCCCAGCACAAGACCCAGAAGCTGTGCGAGAAGAGCTGCGGCCTGGGCTCCGGGAGCGTCGGCGGGTGAGAGAGTCACCTAGGGCTGTGCGATATCTACTTCTCGGTATCGCGATACGATATTGGTACGATATCGAACTTAGGGTCGATATGTCGCACCACGACACATTCTTCGGTATTACTCGATCGGTATTTTCGAGTAATACCGAAGAATATCATGATATCGAGGGTACCGAGATCGATAAATATCGCGATATCTAGAAATATTGACCGATATATCGCAAGGTATCGGGTCGATAATGGATATCGTGAAGCGAGTGATATCGTGATATCGCGGTATATCGAGCCCTCGAAATATCGATGTGCTTCAGAAACGAATATCGTACCCCTAGATATGATATCGTACCGACCTCGATATATCGCACAGCCCTAGTGTCACCCCCCACTATCCGCATCAAATCTGAGAAGGGATAGCTCGGCACGTTCAGAATGAAGAGCGCACGTATTTGTCTTTCCTTTGAGACAACGCCTTTTCTCCGAACAGCAACAGCAGCACCTGCCACTGGCGCGACCTGTCTTCGACCGCCACCAACGTGGTGATGATGGCCACCAAGAAGTACGCCACGTGCTCGTCCCACGTGGTCACCTGCCCGGACACCAAGTGCGACCCCCTGGAGCGGCTGGACTCGCGCGTCTGCCCGCAAGACTGCACCGGTGCGTTGACCGCCTCCGAGAGCCCACTTTAGGATGAGTTGGCACCTCAATGCTTCCGGCGATCGCTGAGCTGTCAATGGGGTACTCCCTTGGATCCTGGACCGGAAGTCAACAGTCACCATGTTGAAGGAAGTAGACCATAAACGTGACACGGAGGAGAGACAAGTCGAATATAACGGCCGCTTTGTCATGTTAATCGTAAATATTTATCGTTGCACGTAGGAACCGCTTTGTTCCACTTTGGGATCCCAAACGCGGTCAGGTTCCGGCCAATGTGGCGTCTTTTGACTCCCGTTCCACGATCCACGAGTGCACCCTATCCTTGAGTTCGGGGGAACCTTTCTATTTCGCCACCAATGTCAGCCTCAGTCACTTTGTGGTGACGAGTTTGTTTCTTCCACTACTGGGCTGCTGCTTTGGTATCTGGCTTGCTTACGTGTATACCACGCACCGTGTAACCTGTTCAACGCGCGCGGTGATTAGGGGAGCGTCCCTCAAGCACGTCTTTGCTCAGGGGGGTCTAAGGCAGGGCGATGCGAGAATTTGGACGTGCTAGGGAGCGTTCCCGTAGAACTGAAGCAATATCGCTTTGGAAGCGATTCTTATTTATTTATTTTTGCTCACGAAAGAGTTAATAATTAGAGTTTTCGATGATGGGAGAGAGAGTTGAACTATGTTATAGTCCTCCCGACAATGTAAGACAGTGCAAAATGGTACCCACCGATTCAGTATAAAGACAATACCTTGAAAAGTTGTTGATAGTGAATTGGACGCAATAAGATTCTGATCGATATTCAATAATAGTAATACTTCTGTACCTTGAGCTGGATTTACGAAACGTGTCAATATCATGGCTCATTTGTTTCTCATGGGATCTGATCTGGCAAAAGAAGGACCGTTTGTAGCTATGCGATCTACTCAAGTGTTTTTACGTGTAGAGGTGGGTTCGAAGCGAATAAAGACATCAACTAGCCATCGTTTGTCATTGTCTTCGCACCTTTTTCTTCGGCAATCTTGTACATACACGCCACGCAATCACATTCATCAAACTCGAAACCACTTCAAGTTTCTCTGCTTTTGGTTTTCACTTTCCTTCTTCTCTGCTTCGTCTTGGTAAGTTCCACTTCGCTGTGGCCTCGCTTTGCTTTCAATCAAATCTTGCATCCTCTTTTCGTCACGATCACACTACGCTTCCGCACTGTCAGACATTTCCATGATAAAATAGAAAAGCTTCAGCGGAGATTCTCAAGAGAAACCAGACGCTACCTTGTAAAGGGAGATGCACAATTTTCCTCTTGAACCTTCTACAAAAATCAATAATGCCATTATGTCATTTCGAGGGTTTCCCTCATGCTACGTCGCTTTATCCGAGACCATTCCCAAAGTGTAGAGAAAACTTTGTCACGTCGTGTCAAGCCCGGGATGAAGTCTGAAAAATGCTTGCTTTGAGTGTGCTTCAAGTACTCTGGGCCACCCTCGGCAGCGTAGAGTGAGCCTCGTGTGTTTCTGCAGACAGGGTGATCAACGGCGTGTACTGCGAGACGGCCAAGGAGAACGGCACAAACAGGGGCATGTGCCAGTGCGCCGGGATGGGCGCCTGCGACGAGAACGGCTGCCAGTGCCACCCCCACCCGCTGAAAGCAGGTACGCACAGTGGGCGAGAAGAAAGACGCAGGCGGCCAAAACCCTCTGCGTTTCGAGCTCCAGAGTCGCTGAATGGGACTCGAACCGAACGCGTGACCCCATGCACCAATGAATTCCTCGTTCGGAGAGCCTCAACTATTTTAGGCCTTACAAACAAAAGCAGCTTGTTATAAGTATTTTGAGCATACATAAGCTTACATAAGCATACATAAGCTTACAAAAAAAAAAATTACTTCGTAATTGACGAAATACTGTATTGTATTTCTTTGTATAACAACAAAGTAAATTAGTTAGCACTATGTATGCTCAAAATACTTGGTAAGGTTTTAAGCGTGAACGTGTGTCTTGGCTCTGTCAGACCGCGGCCGGCGGCTGAAGGGGAGCAAACGCCACAACAACGCGACCGCCTCGCCCGCCTCCACCAGCCCGACGGGGGGCAACGCGACCAGCCCCCGGGTCGAGTCCCCCAAGCAGCAGACGTGCGGCTCGGCGTGCCAGGCCGCCATCATGATCGGCATCGTCAGCGCCGTCCTGGGCGTCAGCCTGTACGCGTGCTTGCTCAGGTCAGGATCACGTCGGCGGGAGGGACAGCGGTCCCCCTAGGGCTGTGCGATATCTCGATACATCGAGGTCGATACGATATCATCCCGATATCGAGGGGTACGATATTCGTTTCTGAAGCACCTCGATATATCGAGGGCTCGATACATCGCGATATCACGATATCACTCGCTTCACGATATCCATTATCGACCCGATATCTTGCGATATTTCGGTCGATATGTCTAGATATCGCGATATTTATCGATCTCGATACCCTCGATATCATCATATTCTTTGGTATTACTCGGTATGTGTCGTGGTGCGACATGTCGGACCCTAAGTTCGATATGGGGTCAATATCGTATCGCGATACCGACAAGAAGATATCGCACAGCCCTAGGTCCCCCACGGCTTCCACTTTGTTCTGTCACTAATGTGAACCGGCCTTGCGAAGCTGCCGCACTCGCAGACGTTCCAGCGCCAAGCGGGCGGCGCAGACGGAGCGGCCGGACGAGTACCAGCTCCGCAGCGCGCACACCGAGGTGTTCCGCCACGACCAGGCGGCCGCCAACGCCGCGCTGCGGCAGCCGCGGCAGCCCGCCAACGTGAGCATGCCGGCCGTGCCATGTATCCTCCCTCCAGCGGGTCAAGACTCTCAAAAAACGGGAAAAAAATATAAATATACGCAAAAGTCCGGACCCGACCGGAACCTGGTGTCCAGATTCGGATTCCCCATAAAATTTGGAGTCAGGATCGTCAAAAATCGCCCTGACTTTTTCAAAACTCGTTTTCGGCGCTTTAATAATTTTTTTTTTCCCGATTTGGACCGTTTGGACCCGCTGCGGGGCGGTGCGAGGCTCTGGCTGCAGCGGCTGCTCTCGCGTTGCAGGTGGACCCGCGCTGGGAGGTGCCGCGCCACCACCTCATCCTGCACGAGGAGATCGGCGCGGGCGAGTTCGGACGCGTGCTGCGGGGGACGCTCACCGCGGAGGAAAAGGGTGAGCCAAGAGGCGCGCCGGCGCACGGTGGGCTAGAAGACAGCCTGACTGTGCGTGCGTCGCGGACATGGTGGTGGTAGGGCTGTGCGATATCTCGATACATCGAGGTCGATACGATATCATCCCGATATCGAGGGGCACGATATTCGTTTCTGAAGCACATCGATGTATCGAGGACTCGATACATCGCGATATCACTCGCTTCACGATATCCATTATCGACCCGATATCTTGCGATATTTCGGTCGATATGTCTAGATATCGCGATATTTATCGATCTCGATACCCTCGATATCATAATATTCTTTGGTATTACTCGGTATGTGTCGTGGTGCGACATGTCGGACCCTAAGTTCGATATGGGGTCAATATCGTATCGCGATACCGAGAAGAAGATATCGCACAGCCCTAGGTAGTGGCTGTCTCGGACGCCGTCCCGCTCACCGACTGCACACACAGGGCCGGCCACGGTGGCCGTCAAGACGCTGCGGCCGTCGGCTAGCGGCGCCGAGCTGCGCGACCTGCTGTCGGAGCTGGAGCTGCTCAAGGACGTGGAGCATCCCAACGTGATCCGCCTGCTCGGCGCCTGCACCGACCCGGAGGGCCCCGTGTGCGTGCTGCTCGAGTACTGCGGCCTGGGGTCGCTGCGGGGCTACCTGCACCGCAGCCGCTGGACCGACACCGACGACGCCGTCCCGGAGGACAAGCAGGACAACAAGGACGACCGACCCTCCATGACGCCCAGGAAGATCATCAGCTTCGCCTGGCAGATCGCCAAGGGCATGGACTACCTCGGCCAGCTCAAGGTGGGCCAGAGAAGGGTCACATTGTTTTTGGAGACATGGCTGGTTCTTTTTGAGGCGTGCATTAATTTCTGTCGATTTTGTCTCAACTTGCTGCCTCCCGCAGCTCGTACACCGCGACCTCGCCTCCAGGAACATCCTGCTAAACGAGAACCTCGTCTGCAAGATCTCGGACTTCGGCCTCTCGCGCGACGTCTACGTGGACGAGGCCTACTGCAAGCTGAGCGCCGGCAAAGGTGCAGTCACATTGCTTGCTTGTTTGTTGTTGTTGTTGTTGTTGTTGTTGTTGTTGTTGTTGTGATGGGGGTGTTATCATAATTTTTTTGTTTAGTGTCTTGTAGGTGCGTTCACGCTCATGTCGCGTTGGGTGGCATAGCGTAGCGGACGCGACAAAAGCCTCCTAGATTCTTGTATTTTGCGAATGAATCTAGGAGGGTTTTGTCGCGTCCGCTACGCGACGCTAGAGTCCTATAGCCACTATAGGACTCTACGCTACGCGCCCCAACGCGACATGAGCGTGAACGCACCTCTATTTTCTTGTCGGTGTGCAGTGCCCGTCAAGTGGATGGCCCCCGAGTCGCTGCTGCTGCGCGTGTACACCAGCAAGTCGGACGTGTGGAGCTTCGCGGTGCTGCTGTGGGAGCTGTGCACGCTGGGCGGCGCGCCGTACTCGGGCGTCGCGGCCCACGACATGGTGGCCCTGCTGGCGGCCGGCCAGCGCCTGGCGCGCCCCGAGCACTGCAGCCGTGAACTGTGAGTCCCGCCCGCCTGCCCGGGACGCCAGCCACGCCAGCGACGCCGCGCCGCAGCCGGAGGAGTCGAGGTCGAAGCACTTATTGAGGCGGCCGGCTCCGTTAATTTTTGCTCTTGCCTTTGTGTGTTTCTCGAGGGGTCCACCACCACTCTGGTAATCGCGTGTACACTGTCGTCCAGTAATCATTTGGTAATCACATGTCAAAACTTGATATTTCCGCTGTGTTTACCGGCTTTTAAAGGATTTTCTTATGAAAATAGGCCAACATTGCTAGACGCAGGCCAAAATTTCGGTTTTTATAGAATTTTTGTAGGCAATCAACCTGTGCACACTTCTGACCTGAGCTGTGGGCCCCTCGGTGTTTCTTTGCGGCGCCAATCGAACGATTAGTTCGCATGTTGAAAATTGTGTGAGACCACGTACAAAATTGTACAAATAAATTTAGTGTGTGGTCGCCCTGACGCGCTGCCTTGCCCGCTGCAGGTACCGGGTGATGCAGGGCTGCTGGCAGTCAGAGCCGCAGGAGCGACCGCACTTCGCGCAGCTCGTCACCATCCTGGACGCCATGCTGGCCCGCGGCTCGGGCTACCTGGACCTGGACGCGCGCATGGTCATCAACCCCGAGTACTTCGAGGAGCACTCGCCGGTCGTGGCCGCCTGCCCGCCGTGCGGTGAGTCATCCCGGCCAACATCCCGGACGGGTTCTGAGCTCGCCAGAACGAGGAATCCATTGGCGGGGTCGCACGTTCGGTTCGAGTCCGAATTAGCGACACTGGAGCTCGAAACGCGTATAGAGTTTCGCCCGTTTTCTCCCTTGTAGCCCACCGTGCGGTGGAGACTTAATAACGCGGACCTTCCTGGCCTTTTCAGCGGCAGGGTACCTGCTGCCTCAGACCAGGGACCGGAGCGACGTGGTCCGGTACGAGAACACCGCCGTGACTTGAGGGGGCGGTGCCGTCTCCCTCGTCCTGTGCAGCATCGCGACGCAGACGGCGGTCGCTGTCAAGAACGCTGGGCCAAATCGACGGAACGCATTTACCTTTGGTCGAATTGACTCATCATTGACGCACGGTGCTTAATCAACACCACTGAACTAAATCGGCTAAGTTTGTTAGGTTCGACTTTCTCTACAGAGTGCATCCTATGCACTCCAGCCGGGCCTTCTCCTTACCAAAGACTGAGGCAAAGCTTACTGTGATATAAAAGAAGATCTTGGCGCGATTACGCTTCACAAATTTCGCCGATTAAAAAAAATAATATTTTTTATAGTGTCTATGAACTGACCGACTGAACTTAATAAATAAAAGTAACGCGCGGCGGAGTTTTGGCTGCCTGCGCCGATCTTCTGGCCCACTGTGGAACAGTCCGGTGTACAGACAGACGGGCCCACACACGCCCTGTCTCTCTCCCTCTCCATTCACGACTCACGAACACGCGCAGAAATACGCACTCACACAGACGCAGCGGAGGTCTGTCTCTCTGCTCGACTCCCTTGCGAACCAGCGCTTTTGTTTCAACCCGATCGCGAAATAGCAAACTAACTCACAACGTGAGCAATTTCACACACACCGACCGCACGCACACGAACAGACATACACACAGGCAGGCAGGCAGGCAGACAGACAGACAGACAGATACACACACACACACACACACACACACACACACACAAATCACGCAGCCCAGGGCTCGCGACGACTACGGCTCGCTTGCTTACACTTCCACTTTTGGTTTAACCACGCGGAAAGCGAACTCTGTTAATTTCGCTGGTCCCTATTGGACGTGATAGATCCACCGACTCGGGCGAGGCCTTCAGCCTTCAGAAGCCATGGAAAGTCCACTCCGGGCTGGCCCACTGTGCGGCGGAGTGTTAATTAAGAGCTGCCATCGATCAGGCTCCATCACGGAGGCCATAAAGACCCACCTTTTTGTGGTGGAGCGTTTGTCGTGGCGCCTTCAGTAAACCAACACAGGCGGAGCCATAAACTCTGCGGACACTTTTATTTTGGGCCACTGGTCAGTAAATCGAACTCGATAATCGAACTCGTGAGGAATTCCTCGTTCGGAGAGCAGGCAGTTTACCTCATGCACTCTCATCCTTCAATAGACATTTTATTAATAATCATGGACGTTTTGCACATAAATAGGATTTCGTTCAGAAGCTTAACAGATTTGTCAAGACAAAATTGATAATAATGTTAGAGGAACAAATAAAAAAGGTTAATAAGCTCATTAATGTGCGCAAACGTCAATACGTTATTAAACAAAAACTCAGTACGAGTCTGAGAGTGTGCTTTCCTCCGTCCAAAGTTTACGTTATCGTCGATACTTTTGCAAGGAGTCAGCAGCAGCCCGCCGAGACGGCGGCTCTCCTTTTGCAAGCGGTCCTCGCTCGCAACGCTTCGCTCCACGCGCCTGCCGGCGGCCCCTATGGGCGTATTCCTTAATGGATGAACGGCGGAAGTGGAAAACGCAAATGAAAAAAATAAAATAAAGAAAACGAAAACGGGCGGTAATGAAAGAACCTCGGAGATAGGCGCCGCCGCGGCGTTGCGGCGTTCCAGGGATGGGCGGGGTCCGAGGCGGGGCCGGCCGGCCAGCTGGCCAGCAGTCCGATTCGTCGCTCCGTCTCGCTCTGACGCCGTCGGGCCGGCCCGTGAGTGCGACAGAGACGGAGCGACGAATCCGTAATGACACGGCCAGGAGCCATAGCGCTCCAGTCCAGCAGCGAGAGGTCGGAGCCGATGACGGCGCCAGATTAGAACAACTCACTGTGCCCGCCGCCGACCGCGCCGACCACACCCCCGCATACACTACACGCCTAGAGAGAAAAAAAGAGGGAAAAAAAATGAAGAGTGTGGGGTCCAATAATGGGAGGCGGGAAGCGAACACAAGAGTTTGTTGCTGTTGGGAGTGGCTGTTTGAACTTCGCTGAAATGAGCAACAAGGTGCAGGCAGCGGTGTGTGTGTGGCGAGTGCCTTGCGCTCTAGATTTATAGGATGCTTTTGTTGCTGCGCTCAAGTACCGAACCAGCGGGGGACCAGAGAAGGGAGAGAGTGAGTGAGAGAGAGAGAGAGAGAGAGAGAGAGAGAGAGAGAGAGAGAGAGAGAGAGAGAGAGAGAGAGAGAGAGAGAGAGAGAGAGAGAGAGATTTGATTTGATTTGATTTGATTTATTGGTTTTTAAGGGTTTACATGAAAGCGCTAAAAAGCACCACTGGGCATGTAGACCCGCCCTCTTAAGAAAATATAATCAGGTAACAAACAAAATAACATAAATCTATGGCACTAAATACAGAACTATTGATATGAGAGAGAGAGAGAGAGAGAGAGAGAGAGAGAGAGAGAGAGAGAGAGAGAGAGAGAGAGAGAGAGAGAGAGAGAGAGAGAGAGAGAGAGAGAGAGAGAGAGAGAGACGAGGAAAGAAACAAAAAATATCAGCGGGCGAAGCGCCTGCGAAGGAGAGGGTAGGCCGCCCCGCAACACTGCCGGGTTCGACAGCCCAGCCCGCCCCCCAGGCGCTCGGCGCTCCCGGCACAGGACACAGCGCAGGACACAGCGCCTCCCCGATCCCGGAAGACCGCGAATTTTCGGCAACGATCAACTTGGAGGCTGCGGTGATGGAGTCCATTGGGGGACGTCGACGCGGAGCCCGGCCCGCGGGGCGTGGGTGGGAGTCCCCCCCCCCCACCCCGAGCTGCCCCCTCCCCTTTGGGTGGTCGCCGTATAAAAGCACAGTGGAACATGTTTCAGCTCCACGAGTTTAGTCGACGAGAGCTCAGGCATCGCACACACACACACACCCCTGCCATGGTGAGTCCGTGTCTTTAATTAGTCGCCTAAACCGCGTTTAACGGGGCGGTGCGATTTGCGGCTCGGGCCAGCCCAATGCCGCGGGACCGCGTAGCCGAGACGAGTACCGACCTTGCAAATGCACACTTATTCCTTACGCGCTTTTTTGTACCAAGGTACGTACTATTTTGCTCATTCGTCAGAAAGCTTCTGTATAATAGTATGCACAACAACGCATAATTTTTACGTCGTTACGCTTGATGTGATGCAGAAGCTTGCGCATTTGTAAAAAAAAAAAAAAAAGGGGGGGGAAACCTTCGCACAGAGACTGCATTATGGGTTAAGTGTGCGCACACTGAAGCGCCTGTGTTTTTAGGCCGCTTCCCACAACCTAATTCAATTCTCGTCTCTCCTTCCCGTCGATCTTCATCTTGACCCAGTCGCTAAATAGGTGTTTAGTTAGTTACATAGAACGGAGCTGCGCAAGTGCCCCGGCTGAAATTCCCCTCATTTTGCGAGTTGACAACGCGAATAATTGCAATAATTTGTCGCTGAAGGCCGCGGTAATGACAGAGTAGCCATGGTGATCCGATTCGTGCGTTCCATGCCCTCCGCTGGCGCAACGCGCAACCACTGGCCGGCCGCTCGCCGTTTGGACACCTCGCTGGCGGATCCACTGCTCTGCTGTCATTTGCGTAGGCTGGTCGTGTTTTCATCGAATTACAATGAAAAATGATTTATTTAAGTTAAAAAAGGGTGGGTGGGATGTGTGCCTTAGTATCGATTATGATCGAATATGATTTTTTTTCTTTCAATGCGGCGTTTTTCGGGGTGTGCGAGCGTGAGATTTATGGAGGCATTCCGTGCGGGGCGAAGTTAGGTCGGGTCACGATCAATTACAATGGTAAAACGATATAAGGAACCTAACCTTATTAAATCATTGTACTGTGACCATTGAATAGATAGTTCTCCAACGCAGCGCAGCCGGAGATAGACGAGCACGCATAGGCAATGCTCTTTCCCTCTCTGCTTTCATCTCTGCCGTGCAGCACGTAGTCTGATCCAGGCCATTGAAGTGGCAGGCAGGCGTACCTTGAGACAGGTCGTGGTTTAAGGTTTTCCCCTAGGCAGTTAGCTGTTGGCTGCCAGCTCCGCCAGCCCCGCCAGCGCTCTCATATTCGCTCGCCTCGCCTCTGCTTGGCCCCGATCCCGCGCGATCCCCGATCGACATGCGTGCATCATCTGGACTCGCTTCGCTTTCGTCCGATCGCAATTTGCGAGTGAAGTGTATTGTAATGCCGGCTACACTGTGAGCGCTGCCCTGGCTGAGCCGAGCCGAGCCGAGCCCGTCTGGAATATGCCTGCCGCTTCGCTGTGCTTCGCCGTGCTTCGCCGTGCTTCGCTATACTTCGCTATCGGTAGCATCGTGTTGTTGGGCGGCGGCGCGGCACAGCCCCGCGTGCCTGCACTGCCTGGAGCCGCACCACAGTGGGCCAGAGGACCGGCGCAGGCGGCCAAAACTCTGGACGCGTTTTCAGCTTCAGAGTCGTTAACTGGGACGCGAACCGAACGTGTGACCCCACCAATGGATTCCTCGTTCGGAGAGCAATCCATTGGCAGGGTCAAAGTTTCGGTTCGAGTCCCATTTAGCGACTCTGGAGCTCAAAACGCGTCCGGGATTCCGACCCGCCTCCGCGCCGGTCTTCTGGCCCACTGTGTGGAGCCGCACTGGAGCCTTGTTTGCTCGGCGCGGCTGGAATGAGCAGTGTCCAGCGCACGGCATAAATGGCGAATGCCGCAACAAACGCCGCGCCGCGCCAACGCACGCGTAAAAAGCAATGAGTGGTGAATAAGGAGGAAAGTTCGCGCCCCAGCCGTACCCACAACACGATCGACGATCGACCTCGTCGAGGTCTGCTAAGCTCGGTGGTCGTGGGTTCAAATACGAGGTCAAGGCGAGTTTTTTTTTTTCTTTCCCCCGTTCTCTAATTTTAATGCGAAAAGCTAAATTGAACGGGAAAATGAGAAAATGAAAAAAAAAGACTAGCGCAGTATTGGGGGCGGCATGCATAATGCGCGGGCGCGTCTCTCTCTCTCTCTCTCTCTCTCTCTCTCTCTCTCTCTCTCTCTCTCTCTCTCTCTCTCTCTCTCTCTCTCTCTCTCTCTCTCTCTCTCTCTCTCTCTCTCTCTCTCTCTCTCTCTCTCTCTCTCTCCACTCCAATGCGGGCGTCCTGGACTCCAGCTTCCACTGCAGGGATATTAGGCCGACTGAGATTCTGCGTGTCTGTCGGGAAGCTTCCGATGGCGATGCGGCCATCTTCGGCCGCACCACCGCTAGCCGGCTGGCCGACGCGGCGGCCCGCCTCACCCCGTCCACCGTTACACCAGACAGACCGCACCAGACACTGCGCACGCCCTCGAGGGACGGCCGCCGTCAAGACCGCCATGTCACAGGATACCTCGTCAATGTCACTGCGATCATCGTTTCAATAATAAGCAACACAAACACGGCGGCAGTCCAGCGGCACGCGGCGCCGACACGGGGAATCGAACCGCCGACCTTGAGGCTGGTAGCCGGCGGCGATAACCGCGACGCTAATGTTCTTTCTGCTCCGCAGATGAGGCTCGTTGCTTTCTTCGCCCTGGTGGCCGTGGCCCTCGCCCAAGACGATGACGGCAGCTACAGCGCCGACAAGTACGAGAACCCTTACGCGTACAGCGAGCAGCAGGCGGCACCCGCTGCTCCCCAGTACCAGCCCCAGCCCCAGTACCAGCCACAGCCCCAGTACCAGCCACAGCCCCAGTACCAGCCACAGGCTCAGCCTCAGTATCAGCCCCAATACCAGCCCCAGGTGCCCCAATACCAACCCCAGGCTCGCCAGTATCAGCCTCAGCCCCAGTACCAGCCCCAGGTGCCTCAGTACCAGCCCCAGGTGCCCCAATACCAACCCCAGGCTCGCCAGTACCAGCCTCAGCCCCAGTACCAGCCCCAGCAGTACCAGGCGCCCGCCGCCTCCGTCAACGGCCTGCCCCAGACGTCCACCAACTACAAGACCCAGGATCACGAGCGCGTAGAGGACGTCGACGGCCAGGTACGCCAGGACCACTGCTGGCTGAGCGCCGCTCACACCGAGAGGGCGTGGTGATGCGCTTGTTTTGACTACTTTAATCGCACTTGGCATTCCAGTGATCACGCGGCGTGTTGCCTTGTTTTCAGGGTAACGTTCGCGGCCAGTACAGTTACGTCGACCCCAACGGCAAGACCATCACTGTCAAGTACACGGCGGGCAAGGACGGCTTCCAGGTCGAAGGCGACCACCTCCCTCGCGCCCCTGTCCCCGGCGCCGCCCACGCCGCCGCCGCCCCCGCCTACCAGCCGCGGTACATCCAGCCTGCCGCCCCCGCCTACCAGCAGCCCAGGTACCAGCCCGCCGCCGCCCCCGCCGCCGCCTACCCCCAGCAGGCCGCTCCCTCCGCCGCCTCCCAGTTCCTGAGCACGCCGCTCGGCCACCGGTTCGGCGGCCCCGCCGCCCCCGGCTATAACTTCTAGACGTCGAGGACGTGCCTGGCTGGGGGCCGGCCATACAGCGCGTCCGAGATGGAGCGCCGGATGGGCGGCCCCCCGCTCAGCGGAGTGACGTGGGGGCGGCGCACACTGCAAGCGGCCAGTGCAGCGCCTCGTGGCGAGCAGGGGACGAGGGACCGCCACGCTCCCTCTCCTCTACGCCGCCGGGCCGCCCCCGGCCGCCCCCGGCCGCCCCCGGCCGCCCCCCTGTACACTGATTCCGCTGTCTGTCTCTCTCGCACCGGTACGGAGCGCCCCATGAGTGCGAGAGAGAGATTTCGCGTCCGGAATCAGTCTACTCTGCCGCCGTCCGGGAGCGCGCCGCCCCGCGGAGGCCATAGGCTGCGTCAACAGGCGGCGAGGGTCGCGACGACCAACAACAACAACAAAGACAACAACAGCAACATGCACTAGTTGGGCGTCGCGAGACTATTCGCCTATTGACGGGTAAACCATAGGACTGCTGTGTAGTTTGTACACTCACACTATCTCGTTTTGTAATTACTTCCTCTCCGTGTGTGCTCTTCACACGTTCCTGTGATAACCACCTGGTACACTTTCTTTGTATAGACTACATTTTTGTTGCCTTCACCTTGTTTTTTTTGTGTCTGTGTGTGTGTGAGCTTTTTGTATTGCTTGCTTTTTTTTAAATGTGTAGGGCTTTTGTTTGTTTTGTACAAGTTTTGTGTCGAAATGAAATGCTGGTAAAACACACCTATTGTCTACCTTTTTTTTTACCAAACGCATGTACAGTCAGCCCGCAGTCTTTCAGTCTCTGTGTCGCACCGTGCAGCCCGTTGCAGTCAGACAGAGCAAGTCCCCTCTCCCAGTCCGTCTGTCTGTCTGTCTCTCTCCACTCTCACTCTCGACCACTCGTGGGAGTCCTCCGAGTTGATCACGCGACCTTGCGCCCAGGCGCCGTGATGGCGCCGCCTAGATTCCGTGCCAAACGCCCCGCCCCGCACGGCCCCGCCCCGCCCCGCCCGGCCCCGCCCCGCCCCGCCCCGCCCCGCCCCGCTCTGCCCCGCCGCTCCAGTTAACACTCTGCCGCTCTTCGGGCGCGGCGCGGCGGTGTACACGTGTCGATGGCACTCCACTCCCCGCGCGGCGCTTTGCATCTGTTCTGGTTGGAGTGGCTGGCTGGGCGTTCCAGCCGAGGAGACCACTGCGCTATGGCCGGCCGGGAAGAAGACCAGGCATGGGCACGGTACTCCACAATCGGTACCGCAGTACTTTACCGGTACTACCGAAAAATATGGTACCGCGGTACTTTACCGGTACTACCGAAAACTATGGTACCGCGGTACTTTACCGGTACTACTATCGAAAGTTTCGGTGCCGCGGTACTTTACAGGTACCTTCGAAAGTACCGACGGTACTTGACGTACCCACGGGTACCACGGACTCCATGCGCTGCAAACCGCTGTACAGCGGCGCATCCAACAAAAGAACTTGGAGGAAAAAAAAAAAAAGAAGAAAAAATGGGGGCCCTTCTCCCACCTCCCCACACAGTAGGAAGGACCGCCTGCAACTTCGGTGGATCGAGGGAACCGGTGCATTCCAGGCGGCGACCCCAGGGGTTCTCATCTGATGTGGGCCGGGTGAAGGGCGGGGGTTGAGAGCCTTTGGTTTTCGCGGGGTGGTCAGTGGTACCCACAGTGGTACCCCCGCTGTCCGGCGCTCTCTACCGAACATGCAGTGTGAAGGGCCAGCTTCAAAGGACTTATCAACTCCAAACCGACGAATCAGAATGGACCCACTCGCGACCAATTGCGAGTGGCTGGAACGACTGGGGTTCGAACCAGTGCCGAGGCCAATCCGCCGAAGCGGACTGCTTTTTAGACACCCAAGCATAGTGGACGACAAATGATCCAGACCACTACGCTATCACGACTGCACGTCTGCCGAGTGTCGGACGACGGGTTTGAGTCGCATTGGGATGAGGGAGGCAGTCGTAAAATGTATTGAAATGTTGGGATTCGATCCCCGGACCTTACTGTTCCAGTCCGACGCCTTAGCGATCTCAGCCACCGCGGCTCATGGTAGATGCGGCGTCAGCCGGGCTCTAGACGCGGCAGGGATGGAGCCGCAGTGAGCGGGTCATTCGAAAAATGTTGAGAAAAAGTGGGACTCGATCCGTCGACCCCGGTACCGGGAACCGACGCCTATTCCACCTCGACCACCACGGCCTATGATTAGGCCAAGTGATGTAATGTCTTTTGAGCCGCACTCGGAGTGCGGCAGTGCGGACCGCACTCCCAGTGCGGTTCAAAGGCGTTGACATTACCCGTCCCCAATCATGAGTCATGGTATAGGCGTCGGTTCCCGGTACCGGGGTCGACGGATCGAGTCCCACTTTTTCTCAACATTTTTCGAATGACCCGCTCACTGCGGCTCCATCCCTGCCGCGTCTAGAGCCCGGCTGACGCCGCATCTACCATGAGCCGCGGTGGCTGAGATCGCTAAGGCGTCGGACTTGAACAGTAAGGTCCGGGGATCGAATCCCAACATTTCAATACATTTTACGACTGCCTCCCTCATCCCAATGCGACTCAAACCCGTCGTCCGACACTCGGCAGACGTGCAGTCGTGATAGCGTAGTGGTCTGGATCATTTGTCGTCCACTATGCTTGGGTGTCTAAAAAGCAGTCCGCTTCGGCGGATTGGCCTCGGCACTGGTTCGAACCCCAGTCGTTCCAGCCACTCGCAATTGGTCGCGAGTGGGTCCATTCTGATTCGTCGGTTTGGAGTTGATAAGTCCTTTGAAGCTGGCCCTTCACACTGCATGTTCGGTAGAGAGCGCCGGACAGCGGGGGTACCACTGTGGGTACCACTGACCACCCCGCGAAAACCAAAGGCTCTCAACCCCCGCCCTTCACCCGGCCCACATCAGATGAGAACCCCTGGGGTCGCCGCCTGGAATGCACCGGTTCCCCCGATCCACCGAAGTTGCAGGCGGTCCTCCTTACTGTGTGGGGAGGTGGGAGAAGGGCCCCCATTTTTTCTTCTTTTTTTTCCTCCAAGTTCTTTTGTTGGATGCGCTGCTGTACAGCGGTTTGCAGCGCATGGAGTCCGTGGTACCCGACGGGGCATGCACTTGCGTAATATAGTCGTGTCGCTCAATCCGTAATAGTGCGCGGCTGCGCGCCCGCTGACAGGACCGACGGTACTTTTCGTTACTTTACTCGCAAATCGGTACCGCGGTACTTTACCTGTCCCTTTCGCGTCATCAGCACTGCGGTGCCGGTACTTTACCCAAAAAAGTACCGCGGTGCTGGTACCGCGGTACTTTACTTTACTTTCCTGCCCATGCCTGAAGAAGACCTCCAGGGCGCACAGTGGGCCAGAAGACCGGCGCGCAGGCGGCCAAAAACTCTAGCAGACGCGACTCGAACCGAACTCGTGACCCCCCACCAATGGATTCCTCCTTCGGAAAGCAGCAATCCATCGGTGGGGTCAAGTCACACGTTCGGTTCGAGTCCCATTCAGCGACTCTGGAGCTCAAAACGCGTCCGGGACTTTGACCGGCTCCACCGGTCCTCTGGCCCACTGTGAAGTGAGCCTCCTCTCCTCCGTGGGCCTGCAGGTCTCCAACACCCTGTGCCTGCCCGGCCTGCCGCACGGGCGGCGCGTAGTGGCGCGCGCCAAGGCCGCGACACAGGTTACATTCTTTTACGACGCACAGTAAAGCGAGTCGGCGTCTCGTCGCTCTGCGTATATCCGACGGGCCGCGCCGTGCGTGCGAGAGAGACAGAGACTGGCGAACAACGACCCGCGCTGTCCACTAATTAGTGTGCCGCGCCTCGCCGCCTTGGAAGAGTTTCGTTGCCAATTTTACGGCTGCTTGTCCTTATGCCGAGTGCGTCCAGGCCCTCGCGGCCTGCTGCGTGATCGGCACCGCAGAGACCGGCCGGCGGCGCACAGTGGGCCAGAAGACCGTTGAGGCGGCCAAAACTCTAGACGCGGTTTGAGCTCCAGAGTCGCTGAATGGGACTGCGCCTCGCAGCCTCGCACTCCTACGGCACGCGGCCACGAGCGCGAGAGAGACGGCAGCGCTGTTTCGGACGGCACGTGTCTTATTCCACGTGCTTCTCGCGGCCCCCGCGGCTTCGGCGGCGGCCTCCCCACAGTGGGTCGGAAGACCGTTGAGGCGGCAAAAATTCTAGACGCGTTTTGAGCTCCAGAGTCGCTCTATGGGACTCGAATCGGACGTGTGACCCCACCAATGGATTCCTCGTGTGAAGAGCAATCCATTGGTGGGGTCACACGTTCAATTTGAGCCCCATTTAGCGACTCTGGAGCTCAAAACACGTCTAGAATTTTGGCCGCCTCAACGGTCTTCTGACCCACTGTGCTCCCCCAGCCACCCTGTCTGCCTGGCCAGGGTCGTCCTGGCAACGCGGGCTCGGCACTCGGCGGACTCGCGCCACCCCACCCCACAGTGGGCCAGAAGACCACCGGCGGAGGCGGTCGAAATCCCGGACGGCTAGTCGCTAAATGGGACTCGAACCGAAAGTGTGACCCCACCAATGGATTGCTCTCCGAACGAGGAATCCATTGGTGGGGGTCACTCGTTCGGTTCGAGTCCTGTTTAGCGACTCTGGAGATCAAAACGCGTCCAGAGTTTGGCCGCCTGCGCCAGTCCTCTGGCTCACTGTGCTGCCCCCGGCTGGAGGGAAGGGTCGGGGGCGCGGACTGCCCAGGACTGCCTCCTCTCGTGGACGAGAGGCCTGACAAACTCATCAAAGTCACAAAGCAGGCAAACGAGGTCGCGATGAACCAAGCAGGCGATACGAAAAGTTTTACCGGAGGGGTGCAGAGAGGGGGGGGGGGGTGAGGAGAAGGAGGAGAGAAGCGGGAAGCTGATTCGCTGTCGCTTATCACGGGGAGCCACGCCCGAAGGAAGTATGTCGGTGCCAGTGACCCTGAAGGTCGCCGCCACGCCTCGCCACGCCTCGCCACGCCTCGCCATGCCACGCCACGCCTCGCCATGCCACGCCACGCCCCGCCTCGCTTCACCTTCCTGCTGCCGGCTTTATGGAGCTCCACGATGAAACGCAAAAAGACGCACACCGCCACGCCTTCGTTCCAATTGAGAGCAAAACGAATCCGGCAAACAAGATGAACGCGAGCAGACCCGGGCGTGGCCGCGCCTTGTCTCACGGCGGGGCGGGGCGGGGCGGTGTGAAGGATGCTGGAGGAAGCGGGCATAGGGCGGGGTACAGTACACGGTTACACGGTACATCGTATTGATCCGGGCCCCCACTCTTCACTTTTCCGCGATGTGGTTTCTAGTGGACTTGCACAGCAGCCGTCGGCTCCGTCGGTGGCCGATGCGCCTGTCTGCCTCTGTCTCTCTCGCACTCGCGTGGGCGCCCGGCCACGCCCGGCAGGGTACGCAGGGGTGCGAGAGAGACAGAGCGAGCGGTCTGCTCCGTGTGCCTGGTTGCGTTCGCTGCCAGTGACGTCACATTGAAAGCGAATACGCTCCCTGGCCGTGGCCACACGGCCTGCGGTGCACTGCGGTGAGGCCGCGTAGCACTCTGTCTCTCTCGCGCTCGTGGGGGCGTCCCGTGCAGGCACGAGAGAGACACGGCGACGACTCTCGGAATGCTTCTGCAGCATTGGCACTGCGGCGCCCACTTGGCTCGCCGGACAAGGTATTCAGTCTGGCCGAGTCCAGGTCCAGCGGGTCTAGCGCGCGGCCCGTCGGCCTGCAGGGTGCTCTCTCTCTCTCTCTCTCTCTCTCTCTCTCTCTCTCTCTCTCTCTCTCTCTCTCTCTCTCTCTCTCTTTCTCTCTCTCTCTCTCTGCTGGTTCCTGATCTTTGATTACTTTTCTTCTTCACTCGGCGACGAGCGAAAGGGTCTCTTCACGAATACCGAGTCGCCCAAGTGTCCGTCCTTGTGTTTTATAGATATAAATAACCGCGACCGCGTGTTTGCGTATGAATGCCCGCGCGCTCTTTTGTGTGTGTGTGTGTGTGTGTGTGTGTGTGTGAGAGAGAGAGAGAGAGAGAGAGAGAGAGAGAGAGAGAGAGAGAGAGAGAGAGAGAGAGAGAGAGAGAGAGAGAGAGAAAGAGAGAGAGAGAGAGAGACAGACAGACAGAGAGAGACGGACGGACGGACGGGAGGGGTCACGCATACTTGCACGGAACAGGAACAGACTCCCGGATAATCAATCAAGCTCCGTCGGTGTCGCGCGCAGACCTAACGACCCAACCATTCTGCGACCCCTTCGACCCCCTCCCCCCTTCCCCCCTTTTTCCCGAGCTTGATTCTAACTGTCGGCAAAGCGCGTGCCAGTCCCGTAGTAGCAACGTCACCGTACAACACGCGTGAAAAGCATGCATCCCCCGCGTCGTCGCTCTGTCTCTCTCGTGCTCATGGGGCATTGCGTCGGAGTGCGAGAGAGACAGAGACGCGTTCCTCTGGCACGGCTCGGCTCGGCTGCTGCTGCTGCAACGACGCCGAGCGGCGCGCCACGCTACTCCTCCTTCGCGCTGCTTCGCGCCAGATACCACGCACCACGCGTCCTGCACTGACCTAACCCAACGCGAGGTGCCCCGCCCCGCCCCGGCGCGGCGCGGCGCGCCACTCGCTGCCGCCTCGCTCGGTCCGTTTAGCGTGGGCTGGAGGCAATGGCACCGGCCGACTGTGCGGCTCCACGACCGCCAAGGAGTGATTGTCCCACGGGACAACGATCAATCGCGAGCTGAAATATTTTCCAATCGACTACTAAAATGTTTTTTCCATCCTCCAGCGACCATCACCGCTTAAGGCCTCCGCCGGGCCCGCACGCCTCTCTCTGGGTGGGAGGTCGGTCTCTCTCTCTCTCTCTCTCTCTCTCTCTCTCTCTCTCTCTCTCTCTCTTTCTCTCTCTCCCCTCGCGGAATCGCTCGACTGGCCCCCAACCTGCATGTGGAAAGAAAGACTCCCGGCCGTGCAAAGACCTTCCGGCGTGCGGCGCTGCGGTGCTGCGCTTCCTGGACCAGGTGTTGCAGGGCGTTGTTTCCAGTGGGAGGGCCTGCCGGCCTGCCGCCTGCCTAGGCCGCCTAGGCCGCGGGTCGCGGTATGCTAAGCAGCCGGTCTTGAATTATGAAGTGCTTCCCGTTGCCTCGATATGGATCGCTCTGTGGAGACGGAGAGTCGATGTCGCGTCGCTCTGTCTCTCTCGCACCCACACGGCACGCCCCGCGAGTGCGAGAGAGACAGAGCGACGGAATCGGTCTGCTAGGGCGGCTGCACGCCAGGTCAGCTGCTGCTCGCCGGCCAGGGTCACGGCCGAGGCGAGCCACGCCGCCGCCGCCGGCCGCGCACAGTGGGAGGGAGAGAGAGGGAGAACGCGAAGGCGGAGCACCCTGCAGTGAGAGTGAGATGGACGGATCAGTGACTGCATCCGTGAAGCTGCAATGCTAAAGGGAGCACGTGGCGCTTGAATCGTTTGCCCTATTCTCTGTCGTTTGCAATACTTCCATACATTGCTTCGGTCTAACTTAAAAAAAATTATGATGTATTTTCAGCAGATGATACATTATTTTTGTGAATAGACGAAGCCTGTGTTCAAGTCGGGTACGAAAATAATTATTTTTCCGGCCCCTTCTTTGTAAGCGACATTAGAATAAGCATAATGCGGGTAAACGAGACGGGTGTAGGAATGCCTGCACCGGTTCGCCTATCTGCACCTCATTGTGGGAGGCTGGCCGTGAGGCGCACGCGCGGCCGGCGGCACGCTGCGGCACGCTGCGGCACGCTGCGGCACGCTGCGGCACGCTGCGGCACGCTGCGGCACGCTGCGGCACGCTGCGGCACGCTGCGGCACGCTGCGGCACGCTGCGGCACGCTGCGGCACGACCCATTTGAGGCGGACGAGGCCTGCCTACCCTAACCGCCACTGGCGGCCACAGGCCGGGTAAGTAGTGAACTCGGCGCGGATTATTGGTGCTTGGTCTGGTGCTTTGTCTGTTCGGGCTGACAGCACGTTGGAACGGAGGAGGCCAGTGAACATGGGCAATGATTGGGGGACGACGCAGGCAGGCGAACGGTTTTCCGGTTTTTTATTCTTTTTTTTTGCGATGTTTTGGTTTGGTAAATTAAATTAAACTTAGAGCGGTCGGGCCGCCGGCAGGCCTATCTGCTCTTGCTGAAGCTGTAGCTGAAGCCGTCGGGGGTCCGGTTGAGGTCCAGCTTGCCGGGGGGGAAGAAGCGGTGCGTGGGCGGCGTCGTGGGGTTGTACTGGGGGATGGCGTTGACGGGGGGCTGGTACTGCTGGGGCTGCGGCTGGTACTGCTGGGGCGCAGGCTGGTGGTACTGCTGGGGCTGGGGGCGGTAGCCGGTGTTGGGCTGGAACGCGGGGTCGTTGTAGCGGGGGTCGTACTCGCCGGTCTCGTCGTAGGAGCCGCCCTGGGGCGCGGGGTTGTACTGGGGCGCGGCGGGCGCGGGGTTGTACTGGGGCTGGGGCTGGTACTGCGGCGCGGCGGGCGCGGGCGTCGCGACGGGGACGGGCGGCTGGGGCAGGTGGTCGCCGGACGCCTGCGAGGAGGAGGAGCAGAGAGTGAGAAACAGACGCCGCGTTAGGTTAGGTTAGGGTGCGTCACCACAGTCACCACGCCCCGCGTACCTGGAAGCCGTTCTTGCCGGCGGTGTAGCTGACGGTGCGACGCACGCCGGACGGGTCGACGTAGCTGTAGGCGCCGCGGCGGTCGCCGTTGGCGTCCGTCTCCTCCTTGAACTGCACGCCGTCCTCCTGGGTGTAGGCGGCGCCGAACGTCCCGTCACCGGACAGGTAGCGGGCGTCCGTCAGGATGGCGGCCGTCTGCGGGTCGCGGCTGTACTGCTGCTGCGCCAGCGCGCCGCCGAGCAGGGCCGTCGCCACAAGTAACACCTACGCGGAGAGAGGGAGA
The DNA here is from genome assembly GCA_030522485.1 of Stenchaetothrips biformis. Classification (NCBI taxonomy): domain Eukaryota; kingdom Metazoa; phylum Arthropoda; class Insecta; order Thysanoptera; family Thripidae; genus Stenchaetothrips; species Stenchaetothrips biformis. The sequence continues at coordinate 8,167,693 of CM060095.1, read as the reverse complement.
AAATGGAAAAGGATAAAATAAAAATAGAGCAATAATGCACCTCGTGCCTGTCTTATTGAGCCGTGCGCCGACGGCGTAATGACCCGTAATGGCGCGGTGTGAAGGGCGTGTCCGCGAGCTCGGCGTCGAAGCACGCCGTCGAGGCCTGGAGGGGCTGGCCTGGACGGGCAGGCCGCCGGCGGCAGGGTCGCTGGAGGGTCGCGCTCCTCGCTCGGTCGCGGCGCCAACAACACCGCCTCGCCAATGTGAAGCACTTCCCCTCCCCCTGCTTGTTGGAGCGAGGCGCACTCACTCGAGCTCAAATCTAGGCCACGAGATCGCGCACGTTTCCAAAGGATGGAAAGAAAAAAAGGAGTAAAGCGCGCCCGCGTTTACTGTAACTTTTTTCCCCCCTCGTGGATTATCTATGCCCGTTGGCGTCGCACCCCGGAGTCTATCACGCGGTGCGGCCTGTGAGTGGTCGTGAGTGTGTGTATGTGTACGTGTGTGTGTGCGTGTGTGTGTGTGGCCCCCACTGCAATTTCCCCCGCAATGCACTGGCTGCACGGCGCCGCGTGCAAGAAGTGCAGCGCCTTGCGACACGCGGCACGGGGCGCCGCACGTTGCGACAGATTTTTGGCAGCATCGGGTAAAGTCCTGGCCCCCTTCCACGGGCCGCGGGGCCGCTCGCTGTAACCAGACCGGCCGAACAAAGTTTACACGGGGTGACGCAAGGGGCGCTGGGCGCGCATTCCAGACCGCGGTGCAGCACAATGCAGTGCAACACTGCAAGCACAGCGGGCCAGATGACCGGCGCGGCCGGCCAAAACCCTACAGGCGTTTTGAGCTCCAGAGTCGCTAGATGCAACTCGAACCGAACGTGCGACCCCACAGATGGACTGCTCTCCGAATGAGGAATCGATCACACGTTCGGTTCGAGTCCTGTTCAGCGACTCTCTGAAGCTCAAAACGCGCCTGAAAGTGGACCATGGCCCACACTGCAGGACTCAGGCCAGTGCCACAACGGCCAACGCATGACAGATCACTTGAAAGACTAGCGGCGCTATCCAGGTGTTGCAAGACAATTCTTTCAAAGAAGTCGGAGAAGAAGAAAAACAACAAAATAACAAATTTGTTTGGGCCACTGAACTATTAGCACGTGGGCGATTTCGGGTTTGCAGCCCGGAAGAGTCACTGCAGCTGGAGAAAGATCCCCAAAGTTTAAAGGCAGTGGCAGTTGAGCGGGATCGTGACGACCCCAAAATTGTGGACCACCCTCTCCCCTTTTGAGATCGGCTACTCACGTTTGTGTACATATTGGCGACTGAGTTGGACGCACTTCAAATCGGAGACTAAGGCGTACTCCGCCCCTGCCATGCTTTTATACACTGGCCGACCGAGCCGCCTCCCCCTCCCCTCCGCCTCGGCCGACCGCCACCCCGCCCCGCCCCGCCCCGCCACGATACGTACGAACCACGCGGAAGCTCCAGGGCGTCGCCCCAGCTGCCGGCCCGACCGGCCGGCCGGCCGCCCCGGCCCAGCGCAGCCGCGCAGCCCAGCCTGCTATCACAACCATGACGTCACGGGCCGATTTTCAAGGGCGGGCAGGATGTTGCCGAACTGGAGCTGGATGTGGCTGGAGCTGCCCACACCTTCCTGGAGCGCATCCCCTCCCAGACCCCTTACCACGGAGGTTTCGCGAGGCGGGTGTTTTATTGCGGAGTGCCCCGCCCGCGAGCAGCAGCGTTAAAAAAAAACGTTAACGCTAACGCTAACGTGAAAGCAGATGATACGAATGTTTATTATAATGTATGTTTGTTTATTACTTAATTCACAAAAATTATTTTAATGTATGGCTGCTTATCACTTAATTCACAAAAAAATGTTAATTTTAATATAACTTTTAGATATCTGAATGTGACATTGTGTTCTGTTAACATGTTCGAAATGTCGATGGTAGTACACTGATATCCCCAATACCACTTGTGTTGGGTATCATTTTCTTTGTTTCAACGCGAGGATGCACAATATGTAGGCCAATCACGTGAATACTCAAAACCCGTCAAATTGGTTTTTAGTACTAGGCCGGCCATCGGTGCGGTGCGAAGGCCCGACAGAAACCAGACGCCGCCCCAGACGCGCCCCGGGCCCTGGCGTCCACTTGACCCTGCGCCGCGGAGACCTTCCTCTTCCTCACTCTGCGCCACTTGTAAACGGACGCCGCGCATCCGTTCCGCCCTAGTACCAATGCGAACTTTTGCGGGGATCAGTCAAATAGTTGAAAGGATGCCGGATTCTGCATCCTCACGTTCCGACGAGAAAAATGATACCAAATAAGACTAGAGGGCTGCGCTGCTGGTCCTCACCGCCGCGCCGGCTGCGCTGCGCGCTGCATGTAGAGTCCTATAACGGGCGGACCCCACTTGGTGGCTGTCTGCCAGCTATAGGACTCTGGGTGCGTGGCGCGGCGCGGGCGCGGCGCGGCCGAGCGCCCTCCGCCCATATAATCTTCTAGTCTAGCCATCCAGCCGCTTGCTCCCCGCACGAGAGTACAAGCATTCTGATACATTTATAATTATAATTTCTTTTTTCAATTTTTGCGTATAGCTGTGAACATAAATGTATCATCTGCTAAAAAAAAAAAAAAGACTGATTGATTCAGAGGAATCTGAACAGAAATATTTTGTCGAAACTTTTCACCTTTTTCACTTTTAAACTTGTCACAGTGTCGCGTGGGTAGTGATCGGAAGAACCAACACAAAAGCACTCACACCGACACGTAAATAGTTTATTTGTTGCAACACACACAGACACAAAGGCGAATATATTTTGGGGATACATTAGCGGCGTCGCAGGACGCAGTGGAAAGGAAAGGAAAATCAGGAAGGAACAAGTTTTAAAGAGTGTACGTAACAGCTACGTTAGAGACTTAAAATCTACATATGCACTACACGAAACATTTCAAACGATTACTGTGTTCTACTGACTATGCTTTCGCTGAAAAATTGTCCACATACCTTTGGCATCAACTTGCCCATTTTGGTAATTGGAAAATTGTAACGCCGTTAGTTTCAAACTTTGAACCAGACTAATGGGAAAAAGGCTCGAACTTTCGAGCAGCACACATTAATTTTTTGGATTCCTGTACATATTTAGATATGTTTTCTCAAAAGAAGTGTCAAGTACGTTTTTTTCTTAAGTAGGCCTATGCATTGTAGGAAGAGAGAATGGAACCGAACTTCACAGCTGCTGACTCCATTGCAATCTCCACCTGATACGGCACCAGCAGGGTTAGAAAAATATATGATATATATATATATAACATAGATCAAGACAATTAGTTAAATATCGTTATACTACTTTTTTCATAATTTAGTGAGTTTAAAGTAGCCATCCCTAAGAGCAACATAAGAGGGGTAGTCAACTTGCATACAACTTTGTCGGATGAGAGTTGACGACCCAAACATAATTTGACACAGAACCAGAACACAGTGTCCTCGGCTCCTCCTGGCCTAACGTTGCTGCTGCCACTGACGGTCCCTTTAAAGTTACCTTTAAAGGTAGGTGAAACACAAACCGTGACGAAAGACTACGTGAATTAGTGTTTTCTAATGCGATGTGCCGACATGCGCTGGTATGACACAAATGAATGAACGAATAAATTTATTGCTGATGGGTGAATGGGCTCATGAATGAATTTATGAATGCACGAAAGGGGGAATGAACCGACAAGCAGTGTGATCACACAACTCAATAAAGCAAAATAAGGAGCAAAATAGGCGAATTTAGCGTATCCCCACACTGCCTTGTCCGGCTTGTGAAATAGAGAAAGAAAAAATCTTTTGGCACGGACACACGATCCTGCAGATGTTGTTTTGGTGGGGAAGCGCTTTGAGCGTGTGCCATGCGAAGGCAAGCCACACCCTTCGAAGCGGTGGCCATTTGACCAAACGCGCTAAATAGTTATCAATCTCGATCAAACTCACAATAATTTGTAAAACGGTTCAACTTTTGTACCGTTATTTTAAACAATTTTATCTGTTCGTGTGAATACAATATCAATTACTTAATTTGAATCCAAACCGGAATCAAACAGCTGTTGTTGTCCTGCCTGTTACGCAAGGAAAATTGGGGATATCCCACGCGATCACGAAAAAAAAAAAAGTGTTCGAAGGCAAGTTTTTTTTTTGTTTTGTTTTTTTTATCACAGACGCATTCTTTTGCTATGCTAGTGTACACATTAAAGACATTATATATATAATTCGGCCCAGAGGCAGCAAAGATTGTTGAGGGAGAGCAATACTTCAAAGGGCGTCCGGTACTAAACTCCTCAAGATTGACAATCCTCGCCCCTGGGACCCGCCTTGCGGCGTTTGAACATCCCTAAACACAGTTTGCTTGAAGCAGCTCCGCAACATCGATGCAAAACTATCCACGCCCTCGATCCACTAAAATCGGTTCGCTTAATCTTGTAGGAACACGCTATGCGTCGCCAAAACTGGTTTGCGAATGTCGCCGACAGCGCCAGCGCGGGCGACTGCGACGCCTTGGCGATGTCTGGGCGACGCCCCCATGCCCCAACCAGGACCCACTTCCAGTGGCGGCGTCACTCCAGCTGGTTTGGCCGACTCCTTTGAGGACACGGACGAGTCCCTTGGGGTGACCCGCAGCTTTAACCTAACCTAGTGGCACTCGACCCGAGGGGCTGCGCTACGCCGCCCCCCGGCCCCGCAGCTGCCCCCGGGGGTCCACCCCCCGCCGCTAGGCCGGGGGCCCCCGAGGGGGCGCGCGGGGCTACGTATGTACAGACTACTGATGTTCGTGACAAGGCGAAACACATAAGAACAGGGCAAGGGCCGACGCGGGCCGTGTGCGGCAGTAAGCTACCGGACCAATCTATACACTCGAGACTCGAGTCCGAAATAGCACCGTCTGCTTCGGTGGTTGCATCCATGGCAAATTGAAAAAAAAAATATTTAAAAAAAATTAGCGCCACCGCAGACTTTTTTTCAACAATACATCATTGGTAGGCAAGCCATCCCACCACCGCATCGTTTCCTGTCCCTGTATGACGGTTGCAAACCATGGCTACCATGGCTACCGCATGGTTCCTTATATGCCATGGGTTCAAGGGTTGTTATTTGAGGCAGAGGAACCCGGGTTGCGGCGCAACACCGCGGTTAGGGCCTCTCTACTGTATATCACACATATCGCTCGATGTGGCCAGGGCCGGAAACGAAAAGTAAAGGGGAACGTGCAAAACGTCAAAAACACACGTCTTCTCACACACACACAGTCCCTCTAGCAGGGTAAAGTCAGTCCGAGCTCGAGCCCACACCTACCTAGCTAAAGCCTACATGCGAAACCGAAAGAATGGACTTCGCATAGTCCCTGTACAGAAATCAATTCACGAAATTATGTACACATAGGCTAGAGTAAGTTATAATTTAATGAAAGAGGGGAGACAGAATTCATCCAGTCAGCTGCTATTCTAATCACAACAGACTCACACGATTAAGATGAAACCCACTCGCCAACTCAATCTCCTAAAAAAATTGAGAGAGGCACGTCGCGAATAAAGCGCTCGCTCTGTCCAATCTACTGCATCTTGACGTAGTCGCTCGTTCGAAACGTGAGAAAGGGATAAGTACTCTACTTTACGAATGCTAAACTCGGAACAATTTAAGTATTGGTCGAGGAATATTCATCAAGTCTATAACGAAACTAGTTATTATAATCCCGAATATTTATCGGTGGCTTTGCCCATGGTAGTCTGACACTTATTCACCTATAACCGAGACTATAACTTGGCGGGTCGCGGGGATCGCGCTTACAAGCACGATGAGGCTGCGTGCGAGGTGCAGGGGTGCAGCGTGGAGGCGGTGTTCTAAAAACAACTCGCATTGCTGTCAGGGAATTCCCGTCAACCCCGTGCGAAGATGCTGTGCATAAAATACACAGTCTTAGGAAACCTACAATTTGAGATGAAAGACACGGGGTCATGGCAGCAGCTTGATACTAGGCCTCGACACATTTTTCTCGTAATGAAAGTGCAATGGTTCTGTATCTGTAATGCAATTTTCAATGTGTATTTTAAATTATTTTTTTGCTTTTTTTTTCTAAAAATAAATGTTTTCTTTTGGTGGCATTGATCCCCGCCCCTTTTTTTCTGCATCCTCACTACAAAACTCCTCGGCTGCAGTGACAGGCCACCACGACTGCAGGCACGGCCAGTTGGATGACGGACGCTGCGCTGCCCAGCGCTGCCAGCATTGCCTGGACGCGGCGCCGCCTCAGTTGCCGTCCTCGGACTCACCCTTCGCGTCGTCGATCTGGACACACACCCAAAACATGTCCGCACTCGAAAGCTTAATAGCACCTCAAATGTCTGCAAGCGTCCAGGACCCACCTTGAGCCCGAAGAAGGCGCTGAAGACGGCGGGGGCCTCATCCTGGTGGCCGTGGCGGCGGTGTGGCCAGTCCTTGAAGATGTCCGCGAAGCTGCTCGGCATGTCGCACCACAGCAGGGGCGGGCCGTCCTGCACCTCGCGCTGCGCGACGCCGTGCTCACCCGCGCCCCACTCCGCGTCCTCGCACCACGCCGCGGCGCGGGGTCCGCGTCGACGCCGGTGCAGCGTAGCGACGGCGCCCCTGCCGGTGGCGTCGGCGTCCTCGACGGCGTCCTCGACAGGGTCCTCGCTGGAGCGCTGCGGGCCGACGGGCTGCGACGCCTCGGCCGTCGGCAGCGGGTACTGGGGCCGCGCGGCGCAGCTGGACGTCGCCGTCCTGGTGGCCGCGGAGCCGCGGAGTGGCTCCAGCAGGCCGGCCTCGAAGTCGTCCCCGATGGCGGGCAGGTCGCCGAAGCTGAGCCGGCCGTAGAAGGTGTTGGGCTTGTCGGCGCCGCCGCACTGCGACCGGTCTTCGCAGAGGTTGAAGTTGGCGTCCCGCTCCGGCTCTGCGTTGGCGCCGTCCCCGTCGGCTTCCTGGTCCGCGAGGTCGTCGCCCTCCTCGTCCGAGTCGCTCAGCTCCACCACGCACTGGTCTCTGCAGCTGTGGAGGTCGTCCTCGTCGTCCTCTTCCTCCTCCACGTCGTCATCCTCGTCTTCATCCTCGTCCGAGTCGTCGTCAGAGTCCTCTGCAATGCCACACACCGTGTCAAGGGAGCACTCCTCGGCCTCCGCTGCTAGAGTCCTATAGTGTATATATAGTAGTCCTATAGGACTCTAGCCGCTGCAAGTCTCGCCGCGACGAACACACACCTGAGTGTTCCTCGTCGCCGCGGAAGGCCGTGCGGGGCTCGCCCTTGTCTTCGCCCGGCAGCAGCAGGCCGTCCTCCAGCTCGGCGTCGATGGGCTGCATAGCCACGTTCTGCCGGAAAGAGAAACACACTTGTCTTACCGTGCCGTTCGTTTTGTGTGTGTTTCGTTTTTTTTTTGTTTTTTTTGTTTTTGTTTTTTTTTCTTTACTTTGTGTACCTGAATGCCTGCGAGCATGGTCATGTCCTCGAAGTTGCGGGCGGTGTTCACGGCGTACATGCGGATCAGGGAGCCCCAGGACTCCAGGTGCGGATGCACGTTCTGAGGCACAGAGTAGAAAGGATCAATAAAACCGCACCGACATGGAAATGGGCATGCCCCCCTCCCCCCCCCCACACACACACACACACGCGCGCGCATGAGGAACAACAAGGTGCATTGCCCATGCGACTCCTTAGCTCCGTGCGCCCGCGACGTTAAGCGGTAGGCAACCCACCCTACCGGCCGGCCGGCCGCGCCCGCCGCGCCCGCCGCCGCCAGGCAGGCAACCCATCCGACCCACCATGAGGATGGTCTGCGCCGCCTCCTGCTTGGCGAAGCGCGTCATGGGCACGGACACGCTGTAGGAGCCCACGGTGAGCGACAGGCGCGCCGGGCAGTAGTCGTTGGCCGGGCTGTGCGTCGTGAACTGGAGGTCGGCTTCGTGGTACCCGAAGTTGCTGCAAAGCCAAAGAGTATGCACCTTTGGTAAGCGGCGCCGGAAACAACAAGACAGGCAAGTAAAATTGAAATGTAAGACGTGAGCGAGTTCCCACCGGTCCAGGCATCGCAGCAGAATGTTGTACGGCTTGATCGACTCGTAGGGCATCGTTATTTCCGGGATTCGCTCGTCCGCCAGATCCACGTTGTCAAAAACCTGAGGGCCCCATTTCACAAGCAAAATGAGTCACAACGGACGAAAGAGCAAAATTTTCCTCCGTCTTCAAGCCAACTTATTGCTCTCCAAAAAAAACAAATAATTCAAAAACGTAGGCAAAACCGATTGAGAGGTTTATTTCCTCTCCCGCGCTCACCGCCAGCTTGTACGCGTCCGGAAGCCGCTCGTCCTCCGCGAGGTCCCGCATTTCAGGCAGGAGTACCTCCGCTGTTGACTTTGCCGCCAGAATTTTGGCCACATGTTTGTTGGGGTCCTTCCTGGTGGCGTAGGTCAGGCCGTCCAGCACGGCCGTGGCCGAGTAGTCGGGGTCTGCAACGCGGCGGACGCCCTCAGATGCTGCACTGGGATGCTCAATGTGAGTACGTTCCGCCCTTAATTGAACACGCCGCACAGTGCACTGCCATGGCGTAGCCGGCCCGAATTCTAGGCCCGTTCTGAGCTCCAGAGTCGCTTAACAGGACGCGAACCGTACCTGTGACCCGACCAATCGATTCCTCGCTCGGAGAGCAATCCATTGGTGGGGTCACACGTTCGATTCGATTCGAGCTGAAAAACGCGTCCGGTCTTCCGGCCCACTGTGCGTCCGGTCCGCCACAGCGCGACGCTGGACTCACCGCAGCGGGCGAAGACGTAGCGCACGTCCGCGCGGAAGTGCCGCTGGCAGTACTCGTTGATGGCGAGCACGTAGGACTGCCCGTTCGGCCCCGTGCCGTTGAGCATGCTGGTCGCTGGCCTGCGTGCTGCGCGACAGAGAAGCAGTTCGGCACGTTGAATATTTTCAACCCACCTGGACGCGAATCACGGGCACTCTGCGCGCCTGGAGCCGCGGAGCTCGGCCGCCATCTTGTGCTCAGACCAGGGATGCCAACCCCCTCCCCTCCCCCTTTGCCCGGAGCAGTCGTTACGTGGCAACCACGGCTGTCAACCTTTTTTTCTTTTTTTAAAAAAATTACTTTTAGAGACCATTCTCAGCACGTCACACGACGAAAGCTAAAACAGCCTAGGGTCATTTTGAACCACTTGGCGGCGCGGATCGGTGTAGCCCCTGTGACGCAACTTGTGGGCGGGTGACGTGGCAGATGCAAGGACCCGGACAGGGGTGGGGGAGGGATGGAGCTGCCGCAACACCAGCCACCGCGTCTCAGGGAAAGTGCATTCGCCCTCTCGTCGGGGTATTTTATTCTTGGTCTACGAAGACGTAGACATTGGGCGCAAGAGGGATGTTAGGATAAGACGATATTCGTCTCTTTAACCAGAATGAATAAAATGTCCCAACGCTGTCTCTATCTCTAGCGACGCGACACAACCCACCTTGAGCTGCTCTCGGCTGCTTCGGCTGCTATTCAGCCTGTCCAGGGCAGCCGGGGGGTCCGCCACAGCCTCCCTGCCGCGCCGCGCCCCGCCGCGGCTAGCCGTGCGCTTCGGACTGGCATCGGGCCTGCACTGGTTGGCCTGCCCCGGGCCGTCGGGGCCACCCCCTGGTGCAGCGCGACCGACGCCCCCCAATGGGCCCCGACGCGGTGCTGTACCCCTCGTCTACCCCCAACCCGCACCTGGCCCGGACTGCTGGCCCAAGTCGCAGTCGGGAGGCCCCCCTCCCCTACCAGCTACCCCTGCAGTACCCCAGCTACCCCCTCCAGGCGGTACTCGCCCGGGGATCTGGGTCGGCGCTGCGCGGGACGACCCGGAAGAGGACGACCACGAGGGGTGGGGGCGGCGCGGAGGCAGCATCCAGCGCCACACTGGCACCCGCACACAGTGGGCCAGAAGACCGGTCAGCAGCAGCAGCATCAGCAGCAGCAGCATCAGCTGCAGCAGCGCTTTTAGGTCTTAACAGACCCTTAGCGTTCGAGTAAACACCTACAACAAACATGCAGGCGGCCAAAACTCTAGACGCGTTTTTGGGCTCTAAAGTTTCATTTAGCGACTCAGTGGCTCAAAACGCGTCCAGAGTTTGGGCCGCCTGCGCCGATCGTCCGGCCCACTGTACGACGCGGCGGCCAGGCCCTAACCGTTACCGTGGCCCCGCTGGCACGACCCTAGGCTCAGCCAAGGCGCCGGCTGTTGAGCGAGGCACGCACCCCTCGCGCCCCGCTGCACGTTTACATGGCGGTCGTTGCCCCGGGGGTGGTGGGGCGCCGCGCCGCGTGGTGGGAGGCGGCGGCGGCGGCGGCGGCGGCGGCCCCATCGCCCAGACGCGACGACCCCAACCACCCCCGACGCTTCCGTGTTGCCGGGGACTGTGGACACTTTAAAACGTGAGGCAGCCCGGCGGACCGCGGGCGTTCCGCGACCATCACACGCCGCCTCGATGTGCGCGTCGGTTCACCCACCTGGACCGTCGGCGTGCTGGGCCATGCGGGCGGCGGGGCGCTACCAGGCAGCCCGGCGACGCAGCCAGCCAGGAACGGGCCGCGGAGCTGCCATGCCGGCCATGCCCCGCCCGGCGTCGCGTTGTGTCTTCGACGGCGCGCCCCGAGCGACAGAGGGGAGGCGGACCGGCCGCGGCCGCACCCCACCCCGCCCCGCCCCGCCCCACCCCTGGTCGCCAACGACCCCGCCACTTCACCTCCCTCTGCCCCGCCCGGGGAGCCCATCGCCCTTCCCCCCCGCGCCGTCGGCAGCCGTCGGCAGCCGTCGGCCGGGCGGGTGGCCCGGGCCTGTCAGCGCTGGTCCCGGCTCTATCAAACAACCCCCTTTCCGGGATCGATGTCCTGGAGGCGCGAAGCGGACGCAGGCAGACGTGCTGTCTGTCTACCCGCCTGCTTAGCAACTTGCTTAGCAACGCCGGGGCTTGCCTGGCCACTGACCCTCGAGAGCGGCAACACCTGCACCGATCCCGAGTCGCCACAGCCGCACCTAGACAAGCTCCCGGCGAGTATCTCGGCCGTCAGCGGAAGGCATCCGAGATAACCGAGATTGGGAAGGAGGGGAATCGAACCGAATCACGCGCTTCATTGGATTCGAGAACAAATCAAAGAAAGTAAAATTTATTATTTTATTTTTTGGGTGGACCTAGCCAGTCGGGATTCTGGATGCAGTGGGCAGCGGCCCCGGCAGATAGGCAACCCATTCGACGCGCCGCTCAGTGGGCTGGTGGAGGCGGTCAAAATCCCGGACGGGTTTTGAGCTCCAGAGTGACGGTGGACCGCTCCCCGAACCAGGAATCCATTGGTGGAGTCACTCGTTGGATTCAAGTCCCATTTTGCGACCCAGGAGCTCAAAAACGCGTCTAGAGTTTTGGCCGCCTGCGGCGGTCTTCTGGCCCACTGTGCGCCGCCCTTCCGGCCTTGACATGTTCTATCTCTCTATCGTAATTAGTCTGCCGGCAGTGGAAGGGGAGCCGTCGACCAGGCCGGCGAGGTGCAGCCTAAGGTGACCTACATATTCATATCCGAGGAAAAGGGTCTGATGAGTGCGGTTCCGCAAAGATGCGTTGAGGTCAAGCGTGTCTAGATTGTCTAGTCTAGCTTGTCTAACCCGTCTAGCCGTTGTTATGGGGGCTTCGCCGACATGAGGCCGAGTCAAGGTCGACTCCCAGCCTGCCTGCCTGCCTGTCTGTCTGTCTGACTGACTGACTGCCCAGCTGCCTGCCCGCCCGCCCGAGAGCATGTCCCGGAAAAACAACGCAACACGTTACAGTTACCCTTGATAACGACATTAAAAACCACCGTCACACTCACACACAGCGTTACAGATGCGTTGTCGGAAGTTTGTGTGCGAATGGAAGCCTTACTCTCCGTCAGATATATTTAGCGCCTCTGGAGCTCGAAACCTGCGCGGGATTTTGAACCGCCTCCCACTGTGACACGCGACGTGGGCACGCGGTCGGCCGGCCGGCCGGACAGACGGACGGACAGACAGAAAGACAGACAGACAGACAGGCCGGCTGACCACTCAAAGATACTCGCGGCGCCCGGTCTGCCAGTGGCGATTACGGTCGTGAGTCGAGCGCGGCGCCGACTCGCCGGCGCCCATTCCGTCTGCCTGCGACTGAGGAGGCCGGCATCAGTCATCGATTCGCGTCGCCGACATGTGGTGGGTCCTGCCGTACCTGGCCTGGCTCTCGCCCGTCGCCTTCCTGTACTGGTTGGTGTTCTCCGGCGACGAGCAGCAGCCGCGGCCAGCGTCGTCGCCGTACTCACAGCCAGGTAGGCGGCCCGGCGCACACAGTGGGCGCGGCAGGCCCGGCAGGCCGGGAAGCCGGCAGCTGCACTTGCTTCTAAAAGGGACTTCCCTGTCGGGGCGGCACAGTGCAAAATCACTGCTAGTATGCCATGCATGGCCTGGTTGGAAGGTTGGAAGTCCACGCGCTGTAAGCAGTGCTGAGTGCTGCCCAATAGATGAAGCGGCCGAAAGTTCAATTATATGTGCACTTTTTTTCGCTCGATTTTCTAAACACGAAATTGGGCGTGAGTCCTCAAACAAAATTAGTGCGGAAAAAAAGCGTTTGCTGTGTGCCGAGGACATGCGTGAAAAAAACCCACAGCATCATGTTGTTGTTGTTTTTGCTCGGGCGGTACACTGCAATCGCGCGGCCTGCACTTTGTCTGCTGACGGTGACGATACAACTTTTTGACTGAAATGTGCGCTGGACCCTGGACACGCTCGACCAGCGTGAGTGAGTGGGTGGGTGCGAGCGAGAGAGAGAGGGAGAGAGAGAGAGAGAAGGGAACAGACATGCACGCCAGACGCGAGCGGCAAGTTACCGTGAAAGGGAGCGACTTCGCTTATCGTCCGCGACACCGTAAATGTCTCTCAGCGCGAGCAATGTCCGCGATCTTGTTGTTGTTTTGCTGATGGTTCATGTTATTGTTGTCACGAGGGAATTCTGCTGGCTTGGTGTAATAGCACGCGTAATAATAGCGTCCTCCCAATTTTACCTCATTTTTTTGGGTTGTTTTGGACCGATATTAGCTAACTTACATCCCGATAATTTTTAGGCGTAGTATAATAGATGTAATAGTCGGGTCACAGGTTTTGAGAGCGCATACCCCTCGGATTTTTCGTTATCAGTCAAGAAGCGGGGCAAGCGAGGCTCCCGACAACGCGGTCCAAGTGTAGATCGCCGACCATGGCGACCGCGCGCTGCTACCGCGGCTGCTGCGGTGCCGCTGTGGCGCTCCATGTGAGCGGTCCGAGATTTTGGTGGCCGTCTTGAATTTGATGTGGTGTGTCCCCGCGCTGCCGCAGGATGGTACTTCCGCGCCAAGAGGCTGTGGGCCTGGCTGGCCGTGCGGAGGATGAAGGCGGCCCGGGCGCAGCGGCTGGCCAGGGCGGCCGAGGGCGCCGCGCGGCACCCCGACCACGCCGTCTTCCTGCCCACCGAGTACGAGCGCCGCCTTGAGCAGCCACGCCTGCTCCTCGCCGAGGGTGTGAGTGCACTGGCTATCATTGCGATTCCGTTATTATTATTATTATTATTATTATTATTATTATTATTATTATTATTATTATTATTATTATTATTATTATTATTATTATTATTATTATTATTATTATTATTATTATTATTATTATTATTATTATTATTATTATTATTATTATTATTATTATTATTATTATTATTATTATTATTATTATTATTATTATTATTATTATTATTATTATTATTATTATTATTATTTTTATTATTATTATTATTTTCGCAAAAGTGCTGACTGCCCACTGTTGGCGCGTCTGCCATGCCGCGGCCCGCAGGTGGTGGACTCGCTGTGCTTCCACGGCGCCGACTTCCAGTCCAACTTGCTGGTGGTGAGGATGACCCGGATGAGGCACTGCCTCGCCAGGGTGGCGCTGCAGCTCAAGGTGGGGGACAGCGTGTACCAGCTGCCGCGTGAGTCCAGGAGAGAGAGAGAGAGCGTTTAAGCGATCGCCGACGGGAACAGCGCTTGTGACGCCGCTCCGTTGCAGAGATGCCCGACTCGATGGCGAGCCGCACGGGCGGCGCTTGGACGGCGGGCGGCGAGTGGGGCGCGCTGCGCGTCGAGCTGGTGGAGCCGCTGAAGCGCTGGCGCGTCGCCTTCAACGGCGTGCTCAGGGAGGGCCGGCCGCGCACGCACCGCGACTGGGACGGCCTGGCCGGCGACCAGGACACGCTGCGCCACGTCCGCTTCAACTTCATGTACGTTCACAACATGGATGCCTTTCGGCCCTCCAGCTGGGATCGAACCGTCAACCTTGGCGTTTGTTTGTTTGTTTGCAGGTGGGGCGCGTGCAGCGGGCCGTACAACTGCCGCCACGACTGGAGCGCCTCCTTGCTAGCGGACACCCTGGCCAGGGAGCCCTGGCGCAACGCCGAGTGGATGGACATCATGTAGGGCGCGCTCGGCGAAGGCGGCCTCGCGGTGCGTAGCGGTGCGCTGGTAGACCGGGTTGACATGCTTGGCGTGCTTGCAGCAAGAGCCACGTGGGCGGCTACGACCAGTGGGGCGTCCTGCACGGCCAGATCAAGGTGGAGGGCGCCGAGCCCCAGGAGCTGTACGTGCGCGGCCTGCGGCAGCGCCGCTGGGGCCCCAACGAGGCCGGCCGCCTGCACCGCCGCCTCACCGTCAGCGGCGTGGCCAAGAACGGCACCATGTTCAGCGTGGGCGCGGACTGCCACCCGGGACTGCTCTCGCAGTGAGTAGCCGGGCTGCGGCAGACCTTCCCACTGTGGGCCGGTACAGTCTGCCCGCTCACGAGTAAGGTCATATGGTCATAGGTCTTCCATATGACCTTACTTACGAGGCGACAGTGCTTCAAGAAGGCCGTTCCCTTCCCCGCAGCGCCACCTACGGCCACGTCCGGCTGCCCGAGGGGCAGCTCCTCAGCATCGACTCGACGTCCTTGTCGCTGCCGGTGCTCGCCGAGGACAGGGACCACATCCCGAAGCACTTCGTGCTGCTGTTCACCGGTACGCGGTCCGAGCGACGGGACACGCTCGATCAGGAGGAGGCAACGACTTTTAATTTTGGTGTTCAAAAGCAATGGTTTGCTTTAAATTCTTCCTGATTTTTTTTAAAATATTTTTTCCGGTAAATTTTGGAGGATTTTTTTTATTCGTAAAGGATATATTTATTTTTAATTTTTGAAAGAATTTTTTAGACGATGATACATTTATGTACGAGATGACGGGTCTTCTTTTTTTCAAGAGCCCCCGCGGGTCGTTCGCTGGTCCTTTTTTTTTTTTCAAGAGCCCCCCGCGGGTCGTTCGCGGGTCGTTTTTAGCAGATGATACATTTATGTACACAGCTATTCGCAAAAATAGAAACAAAGATTGTATCATCTGCTTTCACGTTAGCGTTAACGTTGATATTTTGAATTTTGAATTTTGAATTTTTGGTGTACAATAAAAGGGTAGAGATGTCTGTTCCTTCCCGTGACGACGTCCGCTCGGTCTGCAGCGGGCGGCGTGCGCTACTCGTCGGCGGTGTACCTGCCCCAGCAGGACGGGCTGACGGTGCTGTGCGAGCGGCCCTGGAGCTGGCTCATGGAGCTGCAGCCGGCGCAGTGCTCGCTGCAGTTCGCGGGCCGCGGCGTGCAGCAGGGCGTCGGGCTGGTCGAGCTGTGCTACCACTACGACGGGCCCTGCCCGCTGCCCGCCGCCGCGCCGGCGCCGCTGCTGCACCTGCGCGAGTCCAAGGCAAGCTGACCGTCCACCATGCGGTGCATTACGTCGGTCAGAGGTCGTTGCTAACCGTCTGAATGTCGCAGGTGACGCCGGGCCCGCTGGTGCTGGGGCTGGGGGAGCACGCGTGCCGGAGCAGCGCGCTGGTGGGCGGCAAGGGCGCGTCGCTGGCCGCGCTCACGGCGCTCTTGGCGGCGAGGGCCGACCACCACGACGACGACGACGGCGCGTACGCCGTGCCGCCGGGCTTCTGCCTGACTGTCACGTCCCTGGAGCGCCAGTTCGCCGCGCACCCCGTCCTGCAGCAGGCCGTGGACCGTCTGGCGGAGGCGGCCGCCGCCTCCACGCCGCCGGTGGACGTGAACCTGGCCGCCAAGTGCGAGGCCGCGGTCAAGCTGTTCGCCGCCACGCCGGTCTGCGAGGAGGTGGCCGCTGAGGTGCGCGCCGCGCTGCAGCGACTCGAGGCGGAGGCCGACGCCAAGGACGCGTCCTGGGCCGTGCGTTCGTCCGCCGTGGGCGAGGACTCCGACGAGCTGTCCGCCGCCGGGCAGAACGAGACGTTCCTCGGGTGCCGTGGCGTCGACGGCGTCCTGGACGGCGTGCGGCGCTGCTGGGCGTCGCTGTTCGCGCTGCAGTCGGTGCAGTACCGCCGGCAGTACGCGCAGCCCGTCCGCGCCGCCATGGCCGTCGTGGTGCAGCGCATGGTGCACGCGCACTGCGCCGGCGTGCTCTTCACCTGCGACCCCGCCAGCGGGGACCCCCGCAGGATGCTCATCTCCGCCAACTACGGCCTCGGCGAGGTGAGCAAGCGCGGATGCGAGGGTCTGTTTTTCCACCTACGAGCCGCCCGCAGGCATCCGCCGGGTCTGTTTTTCCAACTGCTACCCGCCACCCGCAGGCATCCGTTAGGTCCTTTCCGTCTCTTCGGATCGAAAACGCGGATCTTGTAATAGGCCAGCAGAAGCGCCTGCCAAGTACAGGGTAGGCAACACTGCGCACACCCGCGTCCTGCACGGGGTGGGATTGCCTACCCCGCCCTCGGCAGGCGCTCCGGTGCGACTGACACAGAGACGCCCTCGGTGACGTGATTGCAGAGCGTGGTGTCGGCCGCCGTGGACCCGGACGTGGTGCTGGTGAAGCGGGACGTCGCGGGCCGCATGCACGTCGCCGAGAAGCGCAGCGGAGACAAGCAGCACCGCGTCGTCCTCGCAGGTACGCCGTCAACAACAACAACTACCAACCGAGGGGGGATCACCAACGTTTTACTCGTGTACAATCATTTTTTCGAGTGCCCCCCCCCCTCGGTACCACCAAAACCAAAAAAAAACAATCTCCAGCCAGTATTTGAACCCGCGTCGTCCGTCCACAGAGCACGGCGGCGTGCGCGAGGAGGCGGTGGCCGACGCCTCGGCGGTGTGCCTGTCCGACGACGAGGCGCTGCTGCTGGCACGGGCCGGCGCCAGGCTGGAGCGCGCCTTCGGCGGCGCCCGCGACGTGGAGTGGGCCTTCGCCGGCGGCCGGCTGCACCTGCTGCAGTCCAGGCCCGTCACGGCCATCTTCAACTGGACCGAGTTCGAGCTGCTGCACGAGCTGGACGCGCCCTGCACCTCGGACGACGACGTGTTCTCGGTGGCCAACACGGGGTGGGTCTCCAGCTGCCCTGGCGCAGTGGGAGGGTCAGAAGACCGTTGAGGCGGCCCAAATCCCGGACGCGTTTTGAGCTCCACAGCCGTTAAATGGGACTCGAACCGAACGTGTGACCCCAGCCGATGGATTCCTCGTTTGGAGAGCAATCCATTCGTGGGGTCGAACGTTTGATTCGAGTCCCATTTAGCGACTCTGGAGCTCAAAACGCGTCTAAAATTTTTGCCGACCCAACGGTCTTCTGACCCACTGTGCCTCGGAGGTAGAGTTTTGGGCTGAACCCTAACCTCCTGGCCCGTCTGCAGGGAAGTGTGCCCGGGCGCGTTGTCGCTGCTCACCCAGAGCACAGTGGGCCGCGCCCTGGATGCGTGCACGGGGCGCTCGGCCGCCGGCTTCCAGGGCCACCAGTACCACTTCAGCAACTTCATCCCCACCACCCACCACCACGTGACCCTCAACGTCCTGTCGGTGAGCGCGACCTGGAGGCCGCACAGTGGGCCATGAGACCGGCGCAGGCGGCCAACCTAACAGCGCTGATGATGATGATGACCGGTCCTCTGGCTCATTGGAGGGCGGCTAACCGAAACCATTCGTATAAAAACATGTGTTCGTTTGTCGGCGTGCAGCTGATGCTGCGGAACGTGGACCGCGAGCTGAACATGGGCAACGAGATGGCGGACCTCACCATCTACGGGCACAAGGCCACCACCCCCAGGATGCACCGCGCGGCCCTGCAGCGCCACGGGGTGACCATGACCGCGGTCAACAAGGTCCGCAGCCACTGCCGTCCCGAACCAAGTGGGCCATGGCGACTGCCGCACTGTGGGTCAAGACGGTCGAAATCGGGAAAAAAAAATATTTAAGAGCGGAAAACGAGTTTTGAAAAAAGTCACGGCGATTCCTGACGATTCTGACTCAAAATTTTATGGGGAATCCGAATCTAGCCACCTCAGGTTCCGGTCGGGTCCGGACTTTTGCGTGTATATTTTTCCCTGATTTTGACCGTCTTGACCCACTGTGATGCTGTCTAGCCCAGCTCGTGGTGTTGCAGGTGAAGCTGACGGTCGAGGCCACGGTGCGGGCGTTCGGCGGCAAGCAGCACGTGCGGCGCGCGCAGGCCGTGGCCGCCGCCGTGGACGTGCACCAGCAGGCCGCCGCCGAGGCCACGGCGCGCGGCGTGCTGCAGCGCGTCACCGAGGCCCTGCCCACGCTCATCGAGACCCTCACCCTCCACGCCTACACCTCCAGCACCAGCTCCTTCTCGCAGGTCATCGCCGGCATGGTGCTGGCCGAGGGCGCCAAAGGTGGGTGGTGGGTCCCTCACTCGCTGTGTCTCTCTCCTCGCACTCCCGGGGCGGACAAAATTCTAGACGCGTTTTGAGCTCCAGAGTGACCCGTGACCTGTGACCCGACCCCACCAATGGATTCCTCGTTTGGAGAGCAATCCATTGGTGGGGTCACACGTTTGATTCGAGTCCCATTGAGCGACTCTGGAGCTCAAAACGCGTCTAGAATTTTGGCCGCCTCAACGGTCTTCTGACCCACTGTGCATCGATGAGCCGGACCTGACGCGCGCTCGGCCGCAGAGCTCACCACGGAGCACGTGACGGACGTGGCCGCCATGCTGTCCTGCACGGGAGGGGACGTCACGTCGGCGGGCATCCCCACGGCCATGGCAGCCATCGCTGCCGAGGTGAAGAAGAGTCCCAAGTGGAGGGACTTCTCCGGCGTGGCCGTCGAGGACGCCATGGCCTGGCTGGAGGAGCACTGCCCCGCGGCGCACACGCTGACCCTGGCCTTCCTGGACAAGCACGGCATCCGCGTAGTGCGCGAGGTCAGTGTGGCAGCCTGACTGGCTGGTTTGTCAGTGGCGGGGAGGTTGACGCAACGCGTCGTTCACCGGTGCGTCTCTCCCAGTTCGACGTCGCGACGGTGACCTGGGAGGAGGAGCCGTCCCGCTTGATGGCCGTCCTGCAGCCGTTGGTGGACAGGGATAGCTGCGAGGCGCCCAAGGCGCCGGTCGCCGCCAGCGTGGAGGACATCATCAACAAGCTCAAGTCGCCCAAGCGGGGGAGCACTAAGTAAGGCTCGGAAATGACGTCAGCTAGTTTAAAAAAAAAAAAAAAAAAAAAAAAAAATACAGCTTATTTTATTGTACTTTTCCTTTTTTTCAGGTTCATTTTGAAGTACCTCCTGCCCTGGTTCCAAAGCTGCGTGGTTTACCGTGAATTCACAAAGGAAGCCGGAATCCGCGTCATCCACAAGGTGCTGGGCTCTCCCTTTATTCGAGTGGCGTGTATACAAGTGTTGTGTTTAGAAACACCGTGTCTTCTGCCCCCGCCCTCTAGTTCCGTCTGGCCTTCCGCCGCCTCGGCCTGCTGCTGGAGAAGGAGGGCCTCCTGCCGGACCGGACCCTGGCCAGCTTCCTCACCTACTGGGAGCTGCACCGCCTGACCCACGACCAGCCCGACCCCAGCATCGTCGACAAGTAAGCAGTGCTGGTGCATCGTGGGGTGAGCCGCCTTGCAACTCTGCCCACACTCTCAGTCTCATATGGACTTTTATGTCTCTTGCTGATGGAGCTTTCGAGCAAACGTAATTTGTGCTATTTTCTCTTTAGCCATAGAGACATATTATGGCTATGCTGAGATGAAATTGTCAATAGATCATATAGAAATCGAAAAATACATTGCAATTGATGAAAAGTTAGGTTTAATGGACATACCCTATATAGTGGACAAAAAAGTGCAAAGCTACATATCACGTTTGCACAGAAAACTTTTTGGCAAGAGATAAAAAGTCGATACGAGTCTGAGAGTGCATCTGTCCATGATCTGTCCGCAGGGCGCGGCGACGCAAGCGCCACTGGCCGGAGTGGGACGCCCTCACCTTCGACGAGGTCATCCACGGGCCGCCGCAGCCCCAGCGGGTGAGTGAGGGTAGAGTCCTAGGACTCCTCGCTGTCTCTCTCGCCCTCATGGAGTGTGTCGTGGGTTAGGTTAGGTTAGGTTAGGTTCCCCATGCTGAGTGTGTCGTGGGTGCGAGAGAGACGGAGCGAGGCCCTGCAGGCGGATTCCGCACAGTGCTCTCGTCGGGCTGTCTCTCTCGCACCCATGAGTGCGAGAGAGAGAGAGAGACCTCCCACCCAGAATCCGCCTGCTGCTGCAACTGTACTCTGTTCTCAACCGTCTCTGTCCAGTTGGACGCGGCCGGCGAGGCGGCCGGCGGCAGCGTGGTGGCGCAGGGCACGCCCGTGTCGGAGAGCAGCGTCACGGCGCGCGCGTGCGTGGTGCTGTCCCTGGAGGGCCCCGAGGTGAAGGCGCTGCAGGCCGGCGACGTGCTCATCGCGCGCAGCACCGACGTGGGCTGGAGCCCCTACTTCCCCATGCTGGGCGGCGTGGTCACCGAGCTGGGCGGCCTCATCTCCCACGGTAAGAATTTTTTTTTTTTTTTTTAAAGTATGAAGGTATTATTCGTTAAAAAAAAACCATGCTGCGCGGAATGAGTCTGCAGTCTGGGTCACGTTGAGCGGATTTGTGTTTGTTTGGTGTCAGGGGCCGTGGTGGCGCGGGAGTACGGCCTGCCCTGCCTCGTCGGGGTTCATGGAGCCACGAGGATGTTCAAGACAGGTGACTAAGCTCCACATTTAAAAAAAAAAATTTTTCTTGTGTGGTTTAACTTTTTGACTGTCAAAGCAGACTGTAACCTAATCTTGCCAATCATTCGCAGGTGACATGGTGAGGATCAACGGTAAAACGGGTGCATTGTCAAAAATTGACTGAGCTGTGAAGTAATTATTTAATTTTAAAAATGTAAGTGTTAAGTTTATTGAAAATTTGTACTTAATTTATACCAACCCATATACCCTCTACATCTTATTAAATTTATGGAACAAAAATATGCAGCTCAAATATGAGGGTTTGCAGAATTGGTTGCCTCATGTGAGTCAAAGCGCCTGTTGACATTGAATTTTGAGCCAGATTCCCTTTGACAGTATGCAACGCCTCTATGGTTTGGAGGTCTGTTGTCCGTTGATGAAATGGATAGGAAGAAAATAGAGCACCCAAAAATAATTCATGTTCGTGTAATAACTATTTTTATTCAGTTCTTCTATGATATCTCACATGGAACAAAGATTAAATTATAAATCAATGAACTGTCTTTTACAAGTATAAAAATACAACATTTGAACAAAATCATGCAAACTAGAGAAATTAAAAAAAGGTCAAAAACCACTGAAAATCATGAGTTAACAGGTATTTATAACCGATAGAAGACTCTGCTTCACACTTTACAGTACATTTGTGCATCAAGCCAACAAAAGATTCATGGACGAAACAACTGAAAGGTCAGCAAATACTCTTGTTACCATGATAACATTAATGAGATAAAATTGGAACTGCCACAGAAAAACTTATACAGGTACTTGTGGATAACAAGAAACATATAATAGGGCAGTAACATTCAAATAATATTTTTCCTATATACATGTGTTTAGACAAAACTGACCTTCTAAAGGGCATTTTCACATAACAAGATATTTTTCAGTGGATTCCAAAGAACCATCCATGTCAGTCTGCACAGAGCAACACTCCAAGTATGCAGAAGCCAGCAGACAGCAACATCATCAATTTACAACATAAACATTAAAACAATGTCAGCTCCCACTTTTGGGTCACTAAACTTAACCAATTGATGATATTGCTGTCTTCTTGTCTATCAACGTGGCAAACAATGTCCTTCAATAATGGCCTACTAGCCAAATTTTTATAATTTGTCAATGTTCATAAATAATAATAAAAATGACTAATAAATATAAAACATGTAGTATACAATTAATTTCTACTCTACAATAGCCAATGATATGCACATAGAATTGCTATTTGTTCAGATTGAATTGACGACAATTGACCAATAAGTACATCATTTTAAATTGACATAGATAGTCACATTTCCTACAAGCAATGAGTATATTTTAAATTGACATATATGTTTGTCTTGTGCAGATTTTGTACAAGAAACTACGTAATCTCTATTATTACAGGCCTTATTTAAAGGTAGAGTGATTTAACAGTGATTTTAATTTTATGAGCATGACTTATCACTATCAGTATTCATAGTTAATCAATAGTGTAATTGACGATGTCAATGTCTCATATACATCATAATCATAAGGATACTGTTACGCTTACAATCTAGCAGACTTGAGAGAATGGCCGCGATTACGTATAATAATTTTCACGCTGCTGATATAATGGCAGGGGATGTTCAGGAGACTCATCATCACTCGTACTCTTTTCATCTTCATCTTCGGTCGAGCGCTGTGATAGAGCTTTCTCTGAAAAATAGGAAGCATATTCATTAGCAATACTGTAATAGATTCTGGAGTGAACATGTCAGAAACTACAGCCAATGCAATGAGACAAAGTTGCTGCTGGCTGCAGAGGTGAAAGAGAAAAAGCTCTCGATGCCTCTCACTCACAAGGAAGAATACAACTAGGAGGACAATAAACTATAAACAGGTAACTAACCTTGATGCAGCCGCGAACTTGGCAGAAAACATGGGTACAGCTACATGCAGTCTTGACTCGAAGGATGCGAACCTAAACAAGCACATGAAGCGGGACTACAGCATACAACACAAAAAGAGACAAAACATAGGACATGCTGGGCTGCACGCAGAGAAACTACTGTCTGCATTATCAAACAACAATACAAAGTGTTCAATTATTTGAAAAGAAAAGGCGATCTTCAACATGCAATATCAAAAATTTTAAGAGTAAATAATAAAAACCTACAAAACAATTGAATTTTGAATCAGAAACAGAATCTATGAAACTTCCTGTATTTTCTTTATGCAAACACCCTCAGACATAATATAAGGATTTTGAGGTCAACTGAATATAAGCACTATCAGGCAGGATGGAATGTTAGGGTGAAATGATTGAGAAAATATGAGTCAATTGTTTAGATGTGAAAACATAGTTAGTGTCATGAGCAACTTTAGGCAACAATAGACTGGAAATTCCCTCTCTGTGCCATGTTCCAGTACAAAAAATCAAATTAACACAAGAGCAAATTCTGAAAAAACCACATAGAGTACTAAAACAAACACAAGCACCTGTGAACATGAACGCAACACAAACAGAGGACATTCACCGCCTACAAAACTTGCCCAGAATTGAGTTGTTAACTTAAATGGAAACCATGTCAAAAGGCTGATTGAATTCTACGAAAGCATCACAAAAGGGAACTACCAGTTTTATTAGGGCCCGCCATGTAGGTAAATAAATGTTTTCAACTCCTGAAAACCTAGTTGAAGCAAATCATCCTCATAATCTGTCCACTAGAATTTCTAAAAGATACGAAATGACATAACAGAAGAATGACATGAAAAAGAGATACAAGGAAAAAGGATCTTACATGCAACCACAGATCAAGGTAAGAGAGAAAATACCCTACCTGCCACAAGCTTGCTCTTCTCCATAACTTGTTTAGCAAGAATTTGGTTAAGCTGCAGCAAATGCTCATGCTGCTTTTTCTCTTCCTCTGCTTTCTTTTTAAGAGTCGAAGTTGGTGGTTCTTCTTCACCTGCACAACAAGCATTTTACGTAACACAAGCCACATCAAAACGATTTGATATTCACACAGTGATTTGACTTAGTCTGCCTACCTGATGTACTGGGTAGTGTTGTGCTTGAGCGAGTTTCAGATAACATCTTGCGGATAGCATCAGCTTTGCGTAATCGTTGTAATCTTTCCTCCTGACTCAAAGCTGGTTCATTCTCTGGCACATAGCGTTCTGGAATGTGGATCTTTCCAGGTGTGCCAAGGATGGAGTCAATAGTGTCTGCGTCAAACTTTGGTGCTCTTCGGGAAAGGGTTGAGCGAACCACATCTGGGGCAGCATTGTGCCTGGTGCGGAGGGCTCTTTCCATGTCTAGGTCATCCCTCGAACGAGTGCCCTGCAGCAAGAGAAGAGTGATTCAGACGCTGAGCCATGAACGAGAGTGAAACCACAGCAAAACACACGGACAGCAGTCATCAGTCAATTAGCATAGATGCGTGGATTGGAGTCCCCCTCCTTGCCCATCCACAGTGGCACCTTATTCCCCCCCCTTCTCTCTCTCTCTCTCTCTCTCTCTCTCTCTCTCTCTCTCTCTCTCTCTCTCTCTCTCTCTCTCTCACACACACACACACACACACACAAATAAATGAATAATAGGAAAAGAAAGAAAACAACATACCAGAACAGGCAGAGGTGAGCTGGATACTTCAGAAAGGGGGCGTCCTGACACTGTGTGATGACGTCTCTTTTCACGAGGTACAAGGCGCCGCTGTACATTCTGCTGCTTGTCCTGAAGTCTCTGTTGCTGCAGTTGCCGCTGCTGCTTCTGCTGCGCCACTTTCTGTGTGGGCAAGACAGAGGGACTGGAGGCGTTCATTTCCATCACGATTTGGCGAGCAGCCTCGCTTTGGTACGCCTACAGCACCCACGAAATTGGAATTAATCAAACAATTCTTATCAAGTGTGTTGTGTTTCTAAGCCCACAAAATATATTAAATTGTCTAAGACACATATTTAGGAGGATTAAGATGATAAAGCATAGCTTTGTAGATTAGCATGTGTATCTGGTTACCTATCAATGCAACAATACAAGGTGATTCACTAAAATTAAATAAAAATTAAGTTAGATGAAAAGGAATGGAGCGAGTTTTCTTTCCTACAACATACAGCAGCAAAGCTAAGATCATGAGCAAAAGAAGAAAAGTAAGAAATGTGATCATTCACAATGTTGGTTTGGTGCTAGATTATGTAGAAACATTCAAATAGGAATTGCAATGCCTTCAGGCCCTGCCAGATAAGCAACACACGGAAATGTCTACTCACGGTAATCTACCTGAAATAGTGGCTCTAGGATTAACTGAATCTGACTACATCCTAACAACAAGTAGTACATGGTGCAAAGACTTATTATTAGACAAGTTAAAATTGAATTGAGTAAAGAGGATCATGATCATTGACTCCACAAGTCAAAGATGGGTGGCTTGAAGACTCACCTTCCACATCTTGAACAGCTACATCCAAGACGAATTTAAGAAAAAAGAACAAACAAATCCTCACAATTTGTCAAAACTGAATTTTCGAATCTATGCTGGGCTATCAACTGTGTGACCAGTTAGCTAGTCTAAAGATCTACTTAAATTGGCTACATGCTGGAAATATAATGGAGGAAGTTGCATTGGAACACTTTCTCTTAATTCTAATCCTCTACAAAATTCCAAAAGAGACTCACAGAGGAAACTTGAAAGAATGGTTAAGTGTTCATACTATCATATTTATGTAAAAATAGTTTGCTTTCCTAATTATTATCATTATTATTACTATGTGTGTACAGTATTGATTTGGTGTCGGTGAGAGAAACCTAAGAATGAGTGCAGTGAGCTGTGAGCAAGAGAATAATCTTTGTGGGTGTGTTTTGTATCTTTGAAACTTTTCTGAAGCTGCAATAAATCGTAATTAAGAAAGCGTTGGGTCAGAGCAGTGTCATGAAAAGTCACTCACCGCATGGTTGGCAAAGACAGGACTGAGCTGCGGAGAAGTTTCCCTTGAAGCCAAGCCCAACATAGAGTAGCCCGTAGCCAAGTGCTCTGCTGAGCTTCCAAATAGCTGTTCCCTTGCGGAAAGTGGTCGGGAACCACTCGGACTACTTGTGTTACTTTCACTTCCACTTCCAGAATGAGTGTCAAACTGCATAAAAGTTAAAGAAAAAGTTAAGTGGGGATAGAAAAGGTCAAGGGAAATGAAATGAAAGCATAGCTATTACGGTGTACACACCAAGAAAGTTGTTATAATACTCACACGAACTCTTTGGCGACGCATGCCAGCCATTAATAAGTTGCTCTCGCTACCAGGTGCAGATGCGACCATGGGTTTTTTCGTGCGTAAGTTGTACTTGTCAATACTGGGTGAAGCTTCTACTTCTATGCCCTGTGCATTGGTTTTACCAAAGCCTCGGGGAAGTGACAGTGACCGCTGGAAGACTGCCTCTTCAGTCATCTCCAGCTCGTCGTCCAGTTGGGCCATCGCTTCATCAAGTGCTTGGCTACTGGTACTTTCCTGAGCCCAACTGTTGGTTGCAGTGGTAGTGGTGCTGGTGCCAGTCAAGGAGGAAGACATTGCAGCGGACGTCGTGAGTGCAGGGGATGGGCTGCCGCCGAAGGAGGCAGACACAGCGTTGCCTGTCAGGTTGCCTGTCAGGCCAGCAGAGAAGGCAGAGTGGCTTGCAGGCAGTGCGGTGGATGGGGCGGTTGCCTCCCCACCCTCCAGTAATTGCCCCAAGCCCAGTTGCGGTGACCGCTGGGCAATCAAAACAACATGAAAAAATACAAATGAAGCAGTGCAAAAAGATAGATAGAAAAATCTGGATCTGTGAAATATGGTTTGATTGTGACAATACTTACATCTAGAATGGTCACACTGTTTTCACTCTGGTCTTCAATAAGGGCCACACGTTTCCCAGTTGAGCCAAAGACAGGTATGCCGATGTTGCCACTACGGTCTCGGTCTCTCTGTCGGCGCTCTGATTCACGTTTGACAATTCGCACTGTCTTGAACTCTTGTTGCTTTTCTTTAGGTATGATTCCTAGTAAGATAAGGGATAAATTAAAGTTTGTTCAAAAAATTCATGAAACTACTACAAACATTATTGGAAAACAAACAATACCATAGTATCTTTTCATACGATCATCTGCTTCACTGAGTTCAATTTGACTGAGACTAGTTGCTCCATTTTCACTTGAAGTGAGAAGTGTCGGAGTTTCTTCTCCCGAGCCACTTCCATCAGCTGCAATCACAAATTGAAAAGAATAGGAAATGACAAGGGTGGGTAGTGCAAATAACATGCAGGCAACATAGACTTTTCCAGTCATTTCTGTTTTCCATGAGTAAACTTGCTGTCACTATACCTTGAGGTTTGTCATTTCCAGTGTTGACATACAAAGGTATAGTACTAGATGTTGATGGCGTGCTTGTGGCTGTTGAGACAGGGCTGGTAGGTTGTGATCCTGCCCCTGTGTCACGTGACACTAAAGAGTCCAAATCCGTTTCCACCCAGGAGCTTTGTTGTTTCTTCTTTCCTGGGATTGGTCCTGCACCTGCATTTAAGCAGCACATTGAACGAAATTCCTTAAGAAAGTAAAATATAAAGAAATAAAAATAAATAAACACACCTGCAACTCCTGTTGGCCCTGGACGAACAGGGTCTGATTTGTCTGTTAGTTGTTTCACAGCAACACTGATTTCTTGTCGCTGTCGATGTAGGTCACCCATTATCAGTTGAACACGCTTCAGCTCAGCCTCCAGTTGAGCAGTAGGATTGGTTGGTTCTTCAGGAGTAAAAGGATAATCAGCATCTAACATCCCAAGAGGAGGGGATGAGAAAGAATCGTGCCTTGAGGTTTGGAGCTTCTGACGGACAATTACAAGTTCCTGTTCAAGGCGGGCATTTTCTGCAACTGTTTCTTCCAATTTCTGAAAAGCAGAACAGACATTAAAACAAACAGACTTCAAACCGAAGTAATGACATAACGTTACTACATTAAACCCTTGAGTGTGAGGAATAAAGAGTAATGTAATTAGTGGAAAAAACCTACTTTTGAGTTGTGGGCCAGGAGTAGGCGGACTCGACTCAATTCACGTTCTAAAAGTCTTTGTTGTTTGCGATATGTGTCTCTTAGGCTTGGTGGAATTTGGGATGTTGCAAGTTTCAGACGCACTCCAGATAAGGCACGTTCAACAAGTTCCTACAAGGAAGAGACATAAAAATTTAGTTTGACAACAATAGAGGAAGCATGGAAAATTTATTTGTTATGTCAACTGTTGATTGGTTGGATTAGATACCTTATCAATTTGCAATGTTTGCAGAGTATGCGACTCCTCTTGCATCTCTTGATCAAGACGATACAACTGCTGGACTTTAGCCTGGCAAGAAAAACAGCGAATAATGTTAAAAAATTCTCAGAGAAAACTCCATACCAATGTAAATGAATTTTTAAAATCCTTATATACCTGTAGCTGTCCATAGTCTGGACTGAGGCGATCCCAGTCTCGTCGCTCCTCGGCGAGAAGTCGCTGCTCCTGAACTTTGTAATTAAATTCTAGCCTTTCACGAGAAGGAATACCACTCAGGGAGTGCATGGATGAGCCAAGTACACCAGAGGTAGGGGTACCATTGCGATACAGAGAACCCAACTTCACCATGTTGTCCACCAAATTTACAAGAGGCTTGCCTTTTTCATGCTGTTTCTCCAGTTCAATTAATTGTTTCTTTAGATCATCAAGCCTCTGTAGATGTTCCATTTGTTTTGGTGTGTCAAGCTCAGCCAAGCGGGCCTGGAATAAAAAAGAAAAATTTAGAAATGGTAATGAGGTAAATTATTTATAACTGAAATAAATCAACAGAGATTACTGAAATTGAAAGCAGTTGCCATTGAAATTTGTAATACATGCAGACAGCTAAGGCACATTTGTAGATCTACAAATATGTACATCTATCTAAAATTATCTAAAGAACTGAATACGTCACAGCTTACACACAATCACACAAACACCAGACCACCACCCAGATTGTTAGATTAGTTTCCTTTTTTTTTTTTTTTTTTTTTTTTTTTTCCTTAAAGACACTGTTAGTAATATTTTATTATGATGGCAGACCTGAGTTTCTATTTCCATGTGGCAAGATTCCATAGCTTTGCATACAGCTGCACTTGCTCTACGCAACTGAATGAGCAGCAATACCAGTTCTTCGTGGGTTCGGCCAAGCAACTCTCCGGCAGACACCTGAACAATAGTCTGTACGTGAGCCTTTACAAGCAATACTGCTAGTGAGAAATGCATGCTCAATACAGCTACGTGAAATAGCTCATGTAATGTATAAATTATGATTTTCCACAGTAAGAAAAAAGATCATACGGAATTACATTTAGAAACAGAACAAAAAAAACCTGCACTAACACACTAAACTAAAAAATGATTTAAAATAAAAGCTGAACACAAATTCTACAATGCAACGACTACAACATTAAAAAAGACAACAAAATTTTGCGGACCTTGCTCACCTTGTGAGCCTGGTAGGCCTCACGGAATTCCAGTGCCTCTTTGGCTCGAGCTTCCTGCACTTCAAGACTCTCCCAGGTCCTCGGGCGTATCAGCTCAAGGAAGTCCCCTGGACTTGGCGGGCTCGTTGAGCTGTCGGGACTTGCCAGACTCTCTGGAGTTGAAAGTTCCATTGTTTGACTTCGGCTGAGTGCTGTGATTTCTGGAAAACAACAACCAAAAATTTTTGTATTATAAATCGGAACTAATAGGGGGCCAAAAAAAATAATGTTCTCATGAATCTAGTTTTGCTTGGTAAGAAACATGAGGTGTCATCATACCTCTGTCCAGTGAACTGATTCTCGCGGACAAGGACGAGAGGGCCATAGAGGCGTCCCTGCCCGGGTCCGGCGCTCCGTGGCCGTCCATGGGCCTGTCCATGGGCCTGTCCATGGCCAGGGACTGGCTGAGCCCCAGCCCCGTCGGCACCAGCCCCGCCGGCACTAGGCCCTGGGCAAAGTCCCGCGCCGACATTGAACCGGCTCCGGACAGAGAGAGGGACACTACGGGACAGGAAACACGAACCGTCATCACACTGCGCTTGGATGGGCGCGGCAGGGCGCGGCGTGGGTGTCAGCTGTCGGTCGGACGGACACAAGGACAAGGTCGACGAGACTCGGTCTCGTCCACGGAAACGTACTCAATCAATAAGTTTGGTGGCATAATTTATTTTTTTTAGTTTTTTTTTTTTCAAACGTTTGTTTTGTTTTTTCAAAATGAAGATTTAAAAAAAATATTTCTGATTTCAAATTTTGAAATAATTTTATGTATCTTAGATCATTGCATCATTATATGCCCTTGATTATCTCAAAAGTATCACATCACTTGGGGGGAGGTCCTCTCACAAATGCAAAAACAAAGCGGCAAAGCTGTGCTTTGAGATTTGTACTGAACATGTACAGTGCTTCAACAAAGTGCATCTAGTGTAATTACAAAATGTCAATAGTGCTGTGCGGCACACACCATCACCTCAAAACAATACTCATCATGGTAGTACTCCACATTTAAAACAGATGGATACTTTGGAGAGAAACAGAGGACCTGTCAATTGCCATCTAATAGTCTGCCTCATGGGTAAGCATTCGGAAGCTACTGTGCACGAATATGTACCAAAATATAAGTTAATAAATAAGCCAAAAAGTAAATATAAGAAGCACATACATAAAAAGGAAAACCCAATAAATTTTACACTCTTTTTACAACAAGTTTGACATCTTTCCAAAATTTTCTCTCGTACACAGGTTGGGCTTTCCCTGAAGAGCAACCCAGGCAGGGTGCACTTCGATAAGAGCACGAGACATGATCGGTACGGCAGTCCAATTGTTTCTTTCCCTCACTGACTTGACATGACTGGCCGGCGTTTGGCCGGGCTTGTAACGTACCCGCTGGCGGAGTGCTGTTGAGGTGCTGCGGTCGAGGTCGCGGCCGGTCCGACTGCACCCCCTGAGCCTGTGACCCCGCCCCCCCACCGACCTGGGTGGACGGAGGCGGGCCAACCTCTAAAAAAGACTTGTTCTGGTCGTTGTTGCTGCTGGCGTTGTTGTTGCTCGCGGCCTGCTGGGGCTGCCGGAAGGTCTCCCTGTCCTCGTCCCACACGTAGGCGTCCAGGTAGGTCTGGCCGCGGCGGTTGCGCTCCAGACTCTCCGACGTGAACCTGGACAGGCGCTCGTAGTGGATGCCGTCGTCGCGGTCGTCCGGCGGCGCGGGCCGCGTCTCCCTGTAGTCCTCGTAGTCCTTGTGGGCCTTGGCGTGCTGGGCCTGCGGTTCGCGCGGGGGCTCGCTGCGCCGCCGCGCGCTGGCGTTGGTGTAGGCGTTGGCGCCGCGGTGCGCCCTCATGATGACGGCGTGGTGGCCAGGGGAGGTGGGCGCCCTGGCCGCGGGGGAGGCTGGACTGCTGGGCGTCGTGGAGGCAGACGCGTTGTCGTCCAGGTTGTCCAGGGACCGCGTGTGCCGCAGGCTGACGCGCCGCAGGCTCTCCCGCCACAGCGCGTCCTCCTCCCACATGTCGCCGCCCTCGCCGCCCGGCACCACCACGGGCTGCTGTTCATGTTGTTGCTGCTGTTGGCGTTGCTGCAGCAGTTGCTGTTGTTGCTGCTGGCGCTGCTGCTGCGGCGGTGGCGGCGGCGGGGACAGCCCGGCCTCGTCCAGCAGCCCCTCCACGGAGCGGCTGCGGCGCCGCTTGTCCCTCAGCCCGTTGGGGTACAGGTTGTGCTCCAGGAAGTCCGGCGTGTGCGAGCGCGCCTGCACGGCGTGGCCCTGGGCCTGGGCCTGCGCGCCGCGGTGGCGGAGGCGCGCCGACCGCTGCAGGGTGTCCGCCTCGTACAGGTTGCGCTGGTCCACGCGCCCGCACTTCTCGGCGCCGAGGAAGGTCTCCGACGTGGTGCGCACGTCCTCGGCGAGGCGGTCCCGGTCGGGCGCGGCCATGGCGGCCATGGAGCCCAGGGTGGCGGCGTGCGCGCGGTTGGGGATGGGGTTCACCTTGCGGCCCACGTCGTTGCGCTTCACGTCGGGGAGCTGCTCGCCGCGGTCGCCCCACGCGGCCCGCGGCTGGTTGTTGCTGCGCTGGTTGTTGAGCGGCTGCAGCCGCGACCGGCCCGAGTTCTGCGTCCGCGCGGCGGCCAGGCTGCGCTCGCGCTCCGCGGCCGCGGCGGCCGCCGCCCTCACGGCGTTGGCAGTCTCCGCGTCCTCCAGGTTGCCGCGAAGCAGGTCCGAGTAGTAGTACGGCGCACCCGCCTGGTCGCACTGCTGCAGGGCGTTGGCGGCGTCCTGGACCGGCTGCGGCGCGGACTGCGGTGCTTCCTGCGGGGCCACGGTCTTGGCGGTCTGCGGCGACGCCTGCACGCTGCCGCTGGTCTCCGGGGGCGGCGGCTTGGGCTGCAGCATCTCCGGGGGCGGCGGCGGCAGCAGGTTCTCGTAGAGCAGCTCCTCCTCCTGCGCCTGGCTGCCGGCCCGGCTGCTGTACGACGACTCGCGGCCTTGCAGGTTCCCCAGGTACTTGTCGAGGTCCACGTCCTCCGCGCCGAAGTCCAGCGCCACGCCGCTGCGGCGGCCGATCGAGTCCAGGGAGGTGCGCTGCGCCGCGGGCATGGCCTTGGAGATGTAGGCGGGGTCGTCGAAGCGGTCCAGCAGGTCGTCAGACGCGGCCACGGGGCCGGGCCGCCGCTTGCGCAGGCTGCCGGCGGGGTCCAGGTTGGCGGCGTGCATGGCCTCGTTGAGCGCCTCGCTGAGCGCGTCGTCGACGCTCGTGCAGCGCGAGGACTGGCTCGGGGAGCGCAGCACCGCGCCGCTGTCGGAGAACGAGCCGCCGCGGCCGTTCCAGGCCGGCGAGGGGAGATCGCCGTTGACGAGCAGCTCCTTCTGGCTGGCGATGCTGTTGGACTTGGAGTGGATGGGCGACAGGCGCGGCTTGCCGACGCCCACGTCCAGCGAGGAGTCGTGGAGGTCCACGGACGTGTCCAGCGACGTGTCCAGGTCGCCGAGGGGCGGCGGGCTGGTGGGGATGGGCGGCGGCGACACCAGCTCGCTGTCTGAGGAGTCCTGGTGATCGTTGGCGGCGTCGGCGTGGTTCAGGAAGGCGCTGCGGTCCGTCGTGGCCGCGGCCGCGGACACGCCCAGGTAGTACGACGCGGGCCGGAACGTGTCCGACAGGCTGAAGCGCGGGTGCCGCGGCGTGTCCAGCGAGTCCAGGTCCTTGCTCGCCTCGTCGTCCGCGTCCGAGCTCTCCGACTTGAGGGACGTCTTCTGCTGGAACGACGACGTGGACGAGTTGAGGATGTCCGGCAGGCTGAGGCGCGGCGGCGTGGGCGGGATGTGGTCCGAGACGCTGTCCTCGGCGGCGTGCGTCGAGTGGAGGTCGTCTGTCGCCGAGGTGGAGCAGTTGCTGAACTGGCGGGCGTGCACGGGCGTGGCGGGGGGCGCCGGGGTGGGCGTCAACGCCTCCCCGTCGCCCTGCTTGGAGTGCTCCGACTGCGAGCTCACCTCCATGTACAGAGGCTCGTGCGCCGAGCCCGCGCGGTACATGAGCTCATAGTGGGACTGCGCTGCGCCGCCCATGTCGTCGCCCAGCACGTTGGCGATGGCCAGGGCCCTGGAGTTGATGATGGAGTCGGGCGCGAGCAGCGAGCGCGACAGGCCGCCGGTCGTCATCTCCACGTACGAGCTCTCCTCCACCTCGAACATGGACGTGGACAGGGACGCGTGGCTAAAGAGCGTGTCGGACATCATCTTCTTGGACGGCGTCATCGGTAGGTAGTGCTCCTCCATGGCGGCGGCGTCGTCGTTCTTGGCGTTGTCGTTGTCGCCCAGCATGGCGGCCATGTCGGGCGTCTTGCAGTACTTGTCCGACTGCCGCGACGGCGGCGGCGGCGTGCCGCTCTCGGACGCGGAGGGCGCCGCCGACGACTTGGAGCCGCCGAAGTCCACCTTCTTCTTGCCCAGGTCGCGGCACGCGCTCACGAACTGCTCCCGGTCGCGCTTGCCGAGCGCCGCCGCCACCTCGCCGTCCTCGTCCTCGTCCTGGGGGTACTTGTTGGGGTACTTGTTGGGCTGCCACAGTCCGCTGCAGCGCCGGTTCTTGTCGAAGGGCTCGTCGAGGATCTCGGGGTCGCTCGACGTGTCGTACATGAGGGTCTCCGTGTCGCTGAACACGTGGCGCCGGCTGTCCTCCTCCGACTTGCGCTCCAGCTCGGCGGCCTTCTCCTTGGCCAGCTTGGACTTCCTCTCGAAGTCCGCGAGGAGGTCCTTCACAGACTTGGGGTACTTGGGCTCCTCCACGGCCACCTCCTTGGCAGAATCGTCGCCGAAGACGAAGTTCTTCAGAATGGATCGGGAGCGAATTTGGTGCTCTGGGATTTCATTTAAATACTCTAAGGAGCCTTGTGAGCCAGCACTGTTGCCTGCCTGGTCCTCAAACAGTTTCTTGCGGTTTGAAACAACATTTCTAGAGAGAGATTTGGTGCCTTCAAACAGATTGCAGTTGTTCTGTCCTCTATTTTTCACATATTGGAAGGAAAATTCTTTCACAACTGATGTCTCATCCAGTTTTGTTTCTGCTCTTGAAAAATCTCCTTGCCCACTTTGAGAGTCAAATCCGTGTGGCTTAAATTTCAGAGGAGATTTGTTTGGGCTATCATTGCTAGTGTTTAGAGCAGCACCATTTTGCAAAGTGTCGTAACCACTGTCCGAGCACTTGCCAGAGAAGTAACGGTCTTCA
Source organism: Stenchaetothrips biformis (assembly GCA_030522485.1). Lineage (NCBI taxonomy): Eukaryota > Metazoa > Arthropoda > Insecta > Thysanoptera > Thripidae > Stenchaetothrips > Stenchaetothrips biformis. The sequence goes on along the minus strand of CM060095.1, from coordinate 8,132,900 downwards.
TAAAGACCTCGGTAACTGTCAATACTCCTGGATGTTTCTGACAAGGATTGACGTTCCATTATCCTGTTCCATTCCATTCCCCTTTGAGCGATATCTCTGGCAACAACCAAGTTATTTGGTTGACTAGTCACACTCTGGAAATTTGTGTTTTTTTCTTCTTGCAGTGATTGAGCTTCAAATGACACTGCTTTTCGACTGCTTTTTTCTTCAGAACTGTTGCGATGGGATCTACTGGATTGAGATGGACGTCTGGACCTTTTTCTGGGCTCACGCGTGTCTCCAACTACAAGCGACAAAGACAAGGAAATGGATAGTGAACAACCTACAAATACAACAATAATCATGATCATCCTTTGTGCAAAATGCAAATACACTTAAAATAAAATTTATAAATAGAGTGTTCAGCCTTGATTTAAAAAAAAAAAAAAAAAAAAAAAAAATAATTATTGTGATAGTTGGTAAACCATTTGAATTCCAAAATTTTGTGATGCTAATTTTATAGATAAGGTCTCTTTTCTTTTCAATTAGATATAGACCTAAGCAGGCACAGAAAACTGAGAAAGACAAAGACAAAGATGATTTCATAGCACACCAGATAAAACATGAAGAGGGCACCGACAAATCATCAACCTTCAAATGTTAAATTCATTCATGCTTACAATGCTCAAAATAGTTATTTTAAAACACATAAACAAAACACCTGAATATTATTTGTTATGTTTTCCATTCAATGCCAAAGCAAGAAACAAGGTATTAACCATAACATTCAGAAATAAAGCATGATCAGACGCAATGCATACAGTTTATAATTATTTTTGTTAAAAATTTCCCAGTCAATTACAGCAGAAAAATACAAATACACCACACTATCACCAATGAACACCAACCCAATTATACAAAAATAATAACATTCAAGAAAGTTTTCTTTTCCTCTGGCTCATGGGTGGAGCATGAATTATAGATGGCACGGTTCATGCATAATCTTTTACAACCACAATTCTGAGTATTTCAACTTCACTTTCCAAATCAAATTCCTAGCCTTGTAACAATTTGTTATGTCAATACATAACAAGAACTACCAGCAATGAACATCATTCACATTGTAGCCAAAAGCACAGTCATCAGTACAGGGATACCTTAACTGATAAAATGAGTTTGACACCTTGAACCATTATACAACACATTAGAGTAAGTTTTCATGCACAAACAATACAGTTAGTGACAAAGTGGAAAGACAGGATAAACCAAGATGTAAGCCTCAATGACACTTGAACATATCTGTTGCCCTACACACCACAATTGAAAACAGTACCTAACAATTGTTCCCTTTGGCTTGGCCACATGCAGGGACGGTGAGCTAGAGCTGATGGGGGGACTCATAAGACAAACTCAAAGCACTGCATGCAAAACAAACACAAAGGGAAGAAAATAAACAACAAAAAACATCCCATCACCATGATTCAAGATACACAAATTTAGTCAGTTTGTAGCAAATGTTAAACTACATACCATCCACCACAAACATATTGAATTAAAATTTCTACCAGCCACCAAGCTTATAATAAATATGTTAAAGTCCATAAAATTTCAGAGCCTCCATGCAAGTGTCTTCCCTTCAGTTTTCAAGAATCCTTTAGTATCACAAAGTTCATAAAATAAAGGTCACTTACTGTCCTCATCAGAAGAGTAGCTAGTGTATCTGTTGGACGCTGAAGATCTGCGCCCTTCTTGGCTTCTGCTTCTTGACATTTTCCCTAAATCTTCCTGGCTTTTTAATGCAAGGAAATCTGCAGCTTGCTGAGAATCAAGCATTTCTGCACCCCATGGCACTGAACCTGCTTGATCATCTAAGTCTTGCATATCCATCAATTTTGGATTACTGAAATACCAAACAAAACAATCATAAACATTATCTTTCTTTCTCAGATTTTTAATTTATTATTTTCTGAATTTCTGAAACAAAGGGAACCTCATGAGATGACTCTCCATGATTGCCTCTTGGCTCAGATGCCTGGAAAGCCCCTGTGCCCTTCTTTCCTGATCAGCCAACTCTCGAAGCGCTTGCTGTTTGTAATAATTTGAGAGCTGGTTTTGAGCAGAGTTAACACCCCTTGTTGCAGATCCAGAGGGTTTCCTTGCCAAAGGAGATTGTAACATTCTTTGCTTCCATTCCAAAAGGCGTTTCATGGATTCTTCACGCTGAAAAAATGACAAGTATATTTAGAAAATAAGTACTAAAAAAAAATGGCCAAGAAAAGTTACAAGCTAGTTCATTTCCTCTAGAGGATAAACCAGAGATTACGAACTGGAGTTGTAGCCTCTAAGGAGGAGGGTGTTGATATGTCTGGTGTGGTGCTTAAGGCAGTGTACTGTCAACAAATAGAAATTTGCAACTCACACTCTGATCGCCCTTACAACACAGACAATGCGAACCCATATGACAAATAAAATATATTCATAAATCAGTAGGTATGAAAAACAAACCTGTTGGAACTTCTGGCTGCCATAATCTGCACCTGATCTCCTGTTGGTGTACAAGCCACTGCCACTGCCACTGTTTCGTCTGGGCTTGAAGCCCTCTTCTTCCTCATCACGCTCTGGGTCATATTTGTGGCGGGGTAACCGAGCACTTGCAGACCGCATGAAAGGCTGTTGCGACATGGGTGACTGCATTTCAGAATAATACGACAGCAACTGCCGTTCCTCTTCCTCTTCAATCTGCTGTCGTTGCATCTGTTCTTGATGGCTCTGCTGTTTCTGGTAATCCAGTTGTTGCTGTAGTATTTTCTGTTCCTCAAGCAGCTGCTGCTGTCGCCTCTGCATGTTCAAAAGATGTTGCTCTTCACTCTCCTAAAATCAATGAACAAAATGAAAAATATGAGTTTGCAGATTTACAGAGGAATGAGAAAAGTTAATACTTAGGGACAAAGCCTACCCTCATTAGCTCTGCAGAGGGAGAGAGGACTCGATTTGCACCAAGCTCTGAAACTCTGGAGGAGCTCTGCGACTGCAGAATGTTGGAAAACGATGGGAAATTACTTCTAGTTGGGATTTGGGGCTGTGGCAACGCTCCACTGGGATTTTGTTGCAACAGGTATGCAGACTGGCGCATTTTTTGAGCATAGCCCTCTTCGGACCAATACACATTGTCAGGGTCTCTCATTATATCAAGACTTGACTTGGGACGTGGGGGCTGCGAATTAAATTGAGACCGTGACCCCCTGACTTGGGGTTCAGCACTTTTGGCAATGTCCAGAGCCTCCTCGTGCCTGAAACAAGAAATCAGTTAGGTTAGGTAATAAGTGAGGCAATCCTAATCTGTTTAAAAAACTGTTGAAAATTTGCTTTCATTGTTGTCACCTGCGAGCATCATATTCCAGAAAGTCAGCACTGTGCGGCCTGGGTGGTTGCCTTCGAGGCGATTGTCCAAGGGAATTAGCTGGTTGTGGTTGTGGCTGTGGTTGAGGCTGTGGTTGCGACTTACTATCTATACGGCTATTGTAGGTTGCTTCATAGCCTTTGGTTATAATTTTGGCGCCATTTCCGGATGTCTGCAGATAAGCTTGCTTCCCAAACTTATTGGTCCAGGTCTGGCCTTCCATCTGCCGTCTTTCACTGTTGTAAATATCTTCGTAATCACTAGGCTTAAGTTTACTGCTTATGCTAATACTAGTCGGCACCGACCCCGCTGGCCGGCTGTAAGTGTCAGGAGTGCGTCGCTCTGTATTGCTTCCAGGCGACATTACAAGGCGGGATTGCACCTGAGGCATGGCAGTGGGGTTGAACTGATAGTTCGACTGCATCAGGCGTGGGGGTTGCTGGGGCTGGGCAGCGCCACCTTGCTGATGCTCAGGGGACTGATCACTTGAAGATCCCATGTCTTCGTTGGTGAGGCGGCGTGGCTTTGGTGGGGCATTGGCATACAGGTGATGATGAAAGCTGCGGTCATCGAATCCCTGTTGCTGCTGCTGCTGTTGCTGCTGTTGCAGCTGCTGCTGCAGGAGGGGGCTCTGCCAGCCGTTCATTGAGCCGGAAACTGCAAGCCTTGGGCGATAAGTACCAAAACCAGCATCGCTCTCGTCTCCAGGGCTGTGTTGAGAGCTAATAGGCTGCTGATTTATCACACGAGGCTCCTCGTAGCTGAAAGAAGGAAAATGAACGTTAGACCATCTTCATTTGAATTAGATAGAACAGTGATAAAGATGACTAATGGAACAATCAATAATGAGGGAGATGAATGACAGGCAGCAAAGCGAGAAGTACATACCAGTGGATAGTATCATAGTCAATTTGATAACTTTCCTCTCTGAGAGCAGCGAGAACACAGCATAAAAGACTTTGTTTTACAAGCCTGGTAACCCCTCAAAAACCAGGCATGTAAAATAAAATAGATTTAAAATGTGAGTCTTACCTTGTGGGCCGGTCCTGCAAGACTGAAGCGAGACTCATGCAATGCATCCATTGCACCATAATTTCTTGGGTGTCTGCCGCAAAATAGTACGTGCGCATGTTAGCATGCTCTGCCTTGAAGCTGAACTTTCGGTAAACTCGATCAACTTGAGGCGTGCAGGGCGAGATGGTGTAGGAGGGCAGCAGAATAGACCCAAGCAATTTCTCCTCTTCAGGTCCTGAAAAATGAAAAAATACATTTTAACAGGTAAAAGGCAGGAGGTTTTTTCCCTTTTATCCAGGAGGGTTCATAGGGGGACAGATAGTACACATTCCAGACCCTTGAATTTTAAAGAGGGTTGAAATGCAAGGTGGAAAAATCAATTTCATGAATAAAATTCGCTATGCTAACCTCCATTTCTGCTGTTAAATACATAAACCTAAGATAACCTAAAATACCTAACAAGACCACTACACACTTTTCATTCTGAAAACGAATTTAAATTAAGAAAAACGGCAGAAAAATGGAAATGTCAACAAAAAGACTTCTGCTAGAGTCGGCGGAGTCGGCTTTCGGCTGAAAATAAGCCAACGTCAACGCTACAAAACATATGCTAGAAAATCGCAAAAAAACGTTGCAAAGGCCTCCGTTGAAACTGTGAATGATGGTGAACAACTACACTGTCCCAGCTACGCGGATCCCGAGGCGTCTTTCAAATATCGATTCATCTTTCGCAAGAAGCCGAACGCAAACGTGAGTGGCAGCACTGTCGTGACGTAACCAGCCCTTCCAGTTGTCCAGTAGGGCCAACGTGGAAAACGCCCAGGGCTGGCGATGGGGATCCCAAAATTGGACCGATCGCGCGAAATCGACGCCAGAATACCCGAGATGGTGACATTCGGCTCCGCGTCACCGCGCGTCACCATGCAGACGCACGGGGGAGCCGAGCGCACCGCCCCCCGCCGCCGCCGCGGGGCATGAGCGACAGTTGGGTGCAGGGGGCGGCTGGGGGCGGTGACCTCTCACCCCCTCTCTCTGAGCGGCAGCGCGCCAAGTTTGAAACGGGTCGCGCCGCCGGCCACTGCACAGAGGGTCAGCAAACCGTTGAGGCGGCAAAATTCCTAGACGCGTTTTGAGCTCCAGAGTCGCTCAATGGGACTCGAATCGAACGGTGGACCCCACCAATGGCTTCCTCGTTTGGAGAGCAATCCATTGGTGGGGGTCACACGTTCGATTCGAGTCCCCCTTAGAGACTCTGGCGCTCAAAACGCGTCCGGAATTTCGTCCGCCTCAACGGTCTTCTGACCCTTCCACTGTGCACTGGCGCTCACCTTTGTAGTAGAAGAGGCAGTAGTCGCAGAGCACGAACCAGCGCTTCTTCCAGAGCATGAGGCCCTCGCTGCCCTGCTTGTGCAGCCAGCCCTGCTGCGCGACGGGCGCGCCCACGGGCCGCTTGACGACGGGCGAGCGCAGCTGGGCCGCGCGCTGCGCCACCTTGCCCAGGCGGCGCGGCGTGCACACCTGGCCGGCCTGGCGTGCGCACGCCTGCAGCTGCGACAGCTGCTGGCTGCATTGCGACCCGGGCGGCGACTGCAGCGAGTGCTGCGAGGCGACGCTGCTCAGGCCCAGGTACTGCTGCTGCTGCTGCTGCTGCTGCTGGAACTGTTGTTGTTGTTGTTGTTGTTGCTGTTGTTGCTGCTGCTGGTAGTGTTGTTGTTGTTGTTGTTGTTGCTGCTGCTGCTGGTAGAGCTGCTGCTGGTACTGCTGCTGCAGGTGGACGTTGGCGGAGTGCGGGCCGATGGCGAGCTGTGAACATAGAGGCAAGTCAGTTTACGCCGATGACGGAGGCCCCAGGGGCGGAGGGCCGGGGGTGGGGGTGGGGGGGGGGCGCTGGCCTTCCGGCGCTGCCCGGCAGGGGTTGCACTTTTCCAATAACGCGCTGCCAGGAGCGCCCTCCTCTCCACTTTCCTCGCTCCGCTCCACTCTCGGCTCTCCGCTCAACTCTCCCTGAACGGACATGAGATCGCGTAAACCGCGTAAAACCACACCCAAAAATTTGATGTGATACTGGGGAACTGAGGTATCCTAATAGGAAATCAGGGTGCCTGAGCGTGGCGTCAGCGTTTTCTTCAGTGCGCGCGGAACTGTTGAGAGCGGGATGCGACCAAAGGGGGTGGGTAAGGGCAGAGAGGGAGAGAAAAAGGAGGGGGGGGGGTTGCTGACGAGCCATTGTGTTTGCCATATTTCAATTATCGGCTGCCTGGGGGGAGAGGGGGGGGGGAGGGTTCTCTCAGAGATCCGGGAGGAAATAACTTCGAGCAATAAACCATGAAGCAGAGAATGAGGGAAGCGCCGTTGCTGAACCGATACTCACGCCACCCGAAAAAAAGGGGTGGGGGGTTCAAGAGGTGGGGGGTCGAGGGGGTGGAGGGTCAAGGAGGTCGGGGGGGTCAGGGGCAGTGGGGGGGTTCAAGGGGGCAGGAAAAGAGAGGAGGGTGACGGGATCAAAAGAGCCCGCGTCATGTACTCGACCTGCTGCCGCCCCGGGTCGGAAACGATTCGAGTGTCAGGGAGGGGTTGAACAGAATGGGGAAAGGGGGCAGCGGCCTCCGTGGCAAAAGTTTACTTTCCTGCAAACTTTTGCTTGCCCTCCCTGCCGGCCCTTGAGCCGGACTCGAACCGAACGAGCGAACCCACCAATGGAATCCTCGTTCAGAGAGCAATCCATTGGTGGGCTCGCACGTTCGGTTATACGAAAGAACATGATATGTTCCTGCGTTCCACTGACACGATGCAACAGCACAGGGGAGATTCCTGGGTGGTCGCTGTAGCGCGCTCCACGGACAGGGTGGGAGAAATGGAGTCCGAGGGGCGGCGGAAGGGCGTTCCTTTTTTGTGTATCTGCTCTCGATGAGGCGCGAGGGGGGGGGGGGGGGGTACTCGGAACCGAGTGGGCGGCGGGGCTGCCTCTAGGGCTGCCTCTAGGGCTGCCTGTAGGGCTGCCTCTAGGGCTGCCTCTAGGGCTGCCTCTAGGGCTGCCTCTAGGGCTGCCTGTAGCAGACCATCTTGACCCATATTCCACCGCTTCCTCCACGAACGCCGCACCACGCCACGTTCGTGAGCGTCCGCCGAAGGAAGAGAATGAGCACTGCAAATTGTAGTCAGGGGTGGGGTTGGCGGTTGGGTTAGGTTTGAGGGGTGGGTGTGTGTGAGGGGGGGGGGGGTGAACGCCTAGCGCGAGGCCGGCTGCGCGGCGACCGCCACGAGCAGCTCCGCAACCCCACCGTCCCGGCCCGAAGCGCAACCAGAACCACTTCCCACTCGCTGACCCACTGCCACTCATTTCCTGGGCAGCCACCCCGTCACTGCGGCACTGCCGCCAGGAACACGGCACACCTATCGCCTTCTCGAGGCTCCTCAAGGCCCTCCGTTCCGTCGCGCGCACACACGCACACACGCACACACACACACACACACAGAGTCCATAGTTTCGAGTCAATAGTCCCGCCAGCCCAGCGACCCCCTCCCTCGCGTGCGCCGCTCTGGAGAAGCAAAGGGGTGGAGGTCAACAGCGGCAGGCAGGTCGAGTCGCGAAGAGTGGGTCTGGTTAGGGACTTCGACTACCAAACGGAGCAGGCAGGCACGCCTGTGTGTTCGAATGTGTGTCTGGTCTGTGTGTGTGTGTGTGTGTGTGTGTGTGTGTGTGTGTGTGTGTGTGTGTGTGTGTGTGTGTGTGTGTGTGTGTGTGTGTGCGTGAGTGTGCGGGCGCCCTGGCTTCCTGGAATGGAGGGCACAGGGCAGGTGAGCTCAGGGAAGAGGGCGACGCGCAGAAACCGGAGGCAGGGATGCGTTCGAGGAAGAACGTCATAAGCATAATGTACAGGTAATACCGCGTACGAAGTACAAGACAGAGATTATTATCGACCACTCGTTTTTGCCTCATGTTTCACCCCTTCGTACTTTACCCCCTCATTTTCCCCATCTTGTTTCGGGGTGATATTTTCCTTTGCGGTCCTTATCCTCACATCCCTAGCCTATCAGGCAGGACCCCGCCCCGCCCCGTGGCTCCCCGTCCGCAGGGCTTTGAGCTCTGAGCTGCTGAGCCCCGCGCTGGGGTGGCTGCGGTGCGGTGTGCTCCACGCAGCTCAAGAGTCGCGGGGGCACACAGCGTCTCGGCATGGGGCGCCGTCGCCGCCCAGGCAGGCAGGCAGGCAGGCATGCAGGCAGGCAGGCAGGCAGGGCGCGCTGGACGAGGACGGTCCTTGTGCCGCCGTGTTGAGCCTAATCCTGTTGCTCGTAAAGCTACCCCGCCAAACACCAGGACCGCTCCACACTCCACGCTCCTTCCCTGCTTATCACTGCCACTACATGGCCACCGCGGTGCTCCATAACGAGAGAGAGGGACGGAGAGAGAGAGAGAGAGAGAGAGAGAGAGAGAGAGAGAGAGAGAGAGAGAGAGAGAGAGAGAGAGAGAGAGAGAGAGAGAGAGAGAGAGAGAGAGGGAGAGGGAGAGGGAGAGGGAGGGAGAGAGAGAGAGAGAGAGAGAGAGAGAGAGAGAGAGAGAGAGAGGGAGAGGGAGAGAGAGAGAGAGAGAGAGAGAGAGAGAGAGAGGGAGAGAGAGAGAGAGAGAGAGAGAGAGAGAGAGAGAGAGAGAGAGAGAGAGAGAGAGAGAGAGAGAGAGAGAGAGAGAGAGCGAGCACGCAGAGCCCCTGCAGCGTAGGCTTCCAGCGCACAGCCGTGTGCGACGCACTGCCTACCCGCCAGGCGCTCTCTCCGTCTCTCTCGCACTCCCACGCGGTCGCCCTAGGATAGCGCCGACTATGCCCAATGCCCCGCCGCACGCCACAGTGCCATATCGCTATGGATTTCTCGTAACCCACGCCGAGGTTCATCCCCCCCCCTCCCCACTCCAGGCCCCATCTTCCCGGAATGTCCTACCGGCCGGCCTCTTCCTCGGTCCGGCCGTCCTGCCATGCCTTATGCATCGCGGCCTGGTTCTGCTGGCTCGCCACTGCTGTTCTCGTCGCCTCCGGCCCGTACGGGCCAGGACGCATCGACTGGCCGGCGCACCCCGCCCCGCCCCGCCCCGCCCCGCCCCGCCCCGCCCCGCCCCGCCCCGCCTCGCCCCGGCCAGTCCGACTTGGCATATTGCCAATATGCCGGACTTGCCGGGCGTGCGGCACGCACCGTTGTCACAGCCGGCTAGCCGTACGCGATGCGTCCCGAGAACCCTCGGAATCCCAACGCACAGTGGAACAGCCAGAAGACCGGCCAAAACTCTAGAGGCGTTTTGAGCTCGAGAGTCGCGAGACAGGACTGGAACCGAACGTGTGGCCCCACCAATGGATTCCCAGGTCGGAGAACCTGACAGTGTATAGAAAGAATCACTCCCCTGAGCGAACTTGACTGATTTCACGGTTTTAACCCAGACGGAGGGACGAACAAACAGACGGCGGGACTGACAGACAGACAGACAGACGGACGGACCGACCGTATTTCCCCCTGGACCGCGCCACACCGCACGTCCGCCCCACTGGTATCGGATGGAATAACGGAGCTGATCCGGAAGTGGACGAGGAAGCGTCCATTCTGCATCCCTGCGGGGTCTCGCTGTCTGTCTGTCCGTCCGTCCGTCCGCCTGTCCGTCGGATGATCTACGATCTGCAGTGGGGGGCTGCGTGGCTGGTGCGGCCGTTCATTAGACTTCGCTTGGAGTGCGAATAATGACCCTAGCATTATACGCAGAGCAAACATCCGGGGCAAAAAGGGGGAGGGGGAGCAAGATGAGGAGGAGGAGGACGAGGAGGAGGAGGAGGAGGCGGAGGAGGACGAGGAGGAGGAGGACGAGGAGGAGGACGAGGAGGACGAGGAGGAGGAGGAGGACGAGGAGGACGAGGAGGAGGAGGAGGAGGAGGAGGAGGAGGAGGAGGAGGAGGAGGACGAGGAGGAGGAGGAGGAGGAGGAGGAGGAGGAGGAGGAGGAGGAGGAGGAGGAGGAGGAGGAGGAGGAGGAGGTGAAGGAGGGGGAGGGGAGTTCCTCACAGTGGGCCTGCCAGGCTGCAGGGTGCTTCCCTCCGGCAGCCTTCCGGCCATCGGCAGCGGCTGCAAGGCCCGGAGTTCGACAGCACGCCTTTCATCAATGCGAGGGCGAGGAGGCCGGCCGACGCGTCCAAATCGGGTCGTTTGGAGCGCGCCCCAAAAAGGGGGAAGGCCCATGTCCAATCTGTCGGGGCGCGGCAGTAAGGGGATCCACCCGCCCCGCCCCGCCCCGCCTCGCCCCGCCCCGCCCCGCCTTGCCAGACGTGCAGCGGCAACTTTTTTGGACCACGCAGGAATTGGCCGGGGGGCCACCACGGAAGATAGGGGCGGGGCCCCGGACGCCCAGTCAACCGCGGGTGGTATAAGGTGGTAAAGATCGGGGCAGGGCCGCCCAGCCGCCCTACAAAGGCGGAAAGGGGGGGGGGAGGGGGGCCGGGGGTCACTGGCTGGCCTGAACACGTGGTGGGGTGTAGGGAAGGGCACTGTGCTGGAGCGGCAAGCGTGAACGGCCTGCAGCAGAAACTGTGCCCGCCCCCCCCACCGCCACCCCCTCAAGCTCGCCCCCCGGCCCACAGCCACCCACCGAGGCGGCGGCGGCGGGCCCTGCGCCCTGCGCGCCTCCGCCGTACTACAACACCACATCGATTTTTGGAGGGTAGACGACACGACACGACGGCAAGGAAGAGGAAGGCAGCGGGGAATGCGTGTGAGGCAGGCCGCCGATGCCGCCGCCGACGGCAGGCAGGACGACGACGGGCACGACGCGCACGACGGGCACGGCCAGAGGGCGGACCGGGATCCGGGACCGGGACCAGGAAATGGGGCGGGGCCACAGCGCGCCCTTTCGCCCCGAAATCCTCGCCGCGGGGCTTGGTGGGACGCACCCACGCACCCACACAAACACTCAGGCGCGCGCATACATACATACACTCCTACACGCACACAGCAGCCTTCCACGACAGTAGCCGCGGGTGATTATGCCATTCGAGCGAATGAAACCGCCCAGGGCTGCTGGAGATAAGCGCAAAGCGCCCCCTTGCGTGTGTGTGTGTGTGTGTGTGTTTACTCTTTTTGCGCACATGTCTGCGCTGGATGGAGTGCATGTCACATGAAGGGATCGTCCTGGCCCAGCAGCGTGAAACGGGAGGGGAAAGGGGGGGGGGGATGGTCGCGAGGATGAGGACGTGGAGGGCGTGTAGACTGTTAAAGCAGTAGAGCCCACAGGTACACGACAGCCCCACCGCGGCACTGCCCCAGTGATGAATGCACTCCCTCAGAGCAAATCACGAACCGTGCGTGTGGACCCCCACCAATGGATTGCTCTCCGAACGAGGAATCCATCGGAGGGGTCACACGTTATTCGGTTCGACTCTGGAGCTCAAAACGCGTGCACTGTAAGATGTCTACGAAGCATCGCTTTGTAATACGAAGAAAACGAAGGCATTATAAAATCGACGAAGAAATGCTTTATATTATGAAGCAAAATCCTTCGCAATACGAAGCATTTCTTCGTAATACGAAGCAATTCTACGATGCCTCCGTTTTCTTCGTAGTTACGAAGCGGCTTCTTCGTGGGCTTTTTTGAGTGTGGGTTTTGGCCGCCCGTGCCGGTCTTCTGGCCCACTGTCGGGTGGCGTCCGCGGCCGGGGAGCCGGGATAGGGGACAGGCAGAGGGTTGGTGTTTACGGAAGTGGCCAGGCGAGGCGGGGCAAAAGCCAGCACGTCCGCGGCGCAGGCGGTAAGCTCGGCGGAGTGTGCTAAGTGGCGGCCGCTGCCAGGCCGCTGCCCCCCCCCCCTCCCCGCGCTATGCCGGGCTCACCTTGCGGACTTCGTGAACAGCGACAGCGGGGTTGCCGATAGGGGACGTCTGCGGGGCCTCGAGCCTGGAACCAAAAAGACAACAACGGTCACAACAAAATCCACACACGCGCGCGCGCAACAAAAAAAAAAAAAAAAAAAAAAAAAAAAAAAAAAGAAGGGGGCTACGGGTGACTGCATCGTAAAACACTCGGTGGAACAGCTCAGCGCTGTGCCAAAGCCCCCGCTCTCCTAGAACATTAGCGACCGGAAAGATTACCTGAATTTTTTTCAGACTGGATTTCCCGGGCGCTGTGCAGTGCAATGTAAAGGGCAGTATAATTTCGCCGGCGGTGACTCCGCCCCAGGGACGACCAGATATAGCCGAGTCCGCGGGGACCCTAATCAGAAAACATGAGAAACTGCATGCTTTCGAAAAAACGATCAGGGCAGCAGGGCTTGGGGATGGGGTAGCAGTTTCACCCCTCCCCTCCCCGCCGCCCCCCTTCGCCCCAGCGCGCTGAGACGTTGACAACCCTCCCGCCATCTTGCGACGAGGCGAGATGGGCCCGCCGTCAAACGACCAATCAGAGCCCCGAGACTACGACGACGACTACGAGGCTACGACGCAGCCCAACGAACAGTGGGCCAGAAGACCGGAGCACGGTTCCAAAACTCTAGACGCGTTTTGAGCTCCAGAGTCGCTGAACAGGACTCGAATCGAACGTCCGACCCCACCACCCCACCAATGAATTCCTCGTTTCGGAGAGCAATCCATTGGTGGGGGTCACACGTTTGGCTTGAGTCCCATTAAGCGACACTAGATCCGAAAACCCGTCCTGGATTTTGACCGCCTAGGCCCACTGTACAAACGGCACTCACCATGTCCAGATGTGGGCGAGGCAGGACGAGAACATGGCGGAGCCTCCTGCAAAGGGAAGAACCAAACCCGGATGCTCAACCACCCGGCCGACGACGCGGTGCCATGCACCCAGAAAAATGATTTCTTGAATCAAGTAAAATATTTTTCTTGTATAAAAATACTTGATTCAAGCTAAACAGAGTGTCAGTTCAAATACTAAAAGGCTTTGCATTCATTCAACTCTAACCATATCAAGAACATTTCTACTTTACTCAAAGCAGAGCTTTACTTCGGCACATTAATGCAAAAAAATTACTTGCATCAAGTAAATTTTACTTGATTCAAGAAAACATTTTTCTGGTTGTGGCGAGCCCGACCAAGAAAACCCTACAGTACAGTCCTCAAAGCCCGAGCGGCGCAGCAGCGTGCATGTCCCGGAGGAACCTCCCGGAGGAACCTCCCGGAGGAACCTCCCGGAGGAACCTCCCGGAGGAACCTCCAGGAAGCTCCAAGTAACTTACTCGCGGGGTGGAGCGGAAGGGGAGGGGGTGGGGGAGGGTGGATGATTCTCGGGAGACCCGGCCCGCCTGCAGAGAGGCAGCTATTCGGCTCCCCAGGCCTCCACTTCCCTCAAGGTGCTTCCCTGAAAGAGCAGCAAGATTCTTGACTTTAGCGGGGTGCGGGGCGGGGTGGGGGGTGAGGGTCGCCAACAGCGTGAGCTAAGCCCCCTGTTGTCGACTTGATACCGTGGGGGGCACGGGGCGCCGCGAGCGAGAGCGACCGGCTCAGCCGAATGCATCAGGTTCCCGCGTTCGGATAATCCAAATAATCTGAATAATCCCTTCTTCCTTCGGGCTTTCGTCTTTCCGGGTCTTGCTGCCCTTCCGCCCCCATCCATCTATTCATCTCTCCATCTATCCATTTAGCCATCTCTCTATTCGACCGTTTGCCTTCTGGTGGACAAGGCGTGGCAGGGTGTTTGCCGCCATCGACCCGCGCGCCGCGTGACTCGGGGAAGGAAAGCCCTCGAGGAAAAGCGACGGGAAGGAAAGCGCGAAGGAAAGCGAGAAGGAAAGCGAAAGGCGGGCTGCCACGACCACGACACGCAAGTTGGCCGGTAGGGGAGGGATTAAGGGGGCAAGTTTGGTGAGCCAACCGAGAAAATTCGGCAGCACGCACCTGGAGCCACCAGCACGGCCACGGGCTTGGTGCACAGTGGGCCAGAAGACCGGCGATGACGGCCGAAACTCTAAACACGTTTTGAGCTCCTGAGTCGCTAAACAGGACGTGTGACCCCACCGATGGATTCCCCGTTCGGAGAGCAATCCATTGGTGTCACACGTTCGGTTCGAGTCCCATTCAGCGACTCTGGCACTCAAAACGCGTCTTCTATAGCCCCCTGTGTGGTGGGAGCAGCGGGTTGGGAAATCGGGAAACCCGCCACAGAAGCCAACCGGGTGAAAATCCCCGCAAAATCGCGTCATTATGGCAAAGGTAGGGGAGGGGCTGTGTAACTCTCATGCATTCGGCACGAAATGATTAATATGTGATGTATCCCGCGGGCACGCTTAGTGTGTGTGCGCGCGCGAAGGGTACAGAATGCGCTCATTTGCGAGGAAACGCACGACCAAAAAAAGAAAAAAAATGAAACACGAGTTGGTGCACGTGGGCGCCACGTGGACGGCCTCGCCGCGACCCCGAAAGGCTACCGGCCCCGCCAAATCTACATCACAAATTTTCCATAAAAAAAAGGAGGGGGCGGAGCGCGAGGGGGCTGGCCAGGCGCTGGCTGGGCCGGGGCGGTGGAGTCAGGTACGAGGCCGAGCACGCCGCGGGCCCTTAAGGCCCTTAAGGTCCTTAAGGCCCTTCAGGGCAATAATAGCGGGAAGGGCCTCAATCATCGTGCATTAATCCGGTGGCCTTGGCCCTTGGCACACACTGTAACGTCGTGCCATTCAATTCGCCGTGCACGCCACCTTCCCCCCCAGTGCCCCACCCCACAGTGGGTCGGAGGACCGTTGAGGCGGCCAAAATCCCGGACACGTTTTGAGCTCCAGAGTCGCTAAACAGGACTCGAATCGAACGTGTGACCCCACCAATGGATTCCTCGTTCGGAGAGCAATCCATTGGTGGGGTCACACGTTCGATTCGAGTCCCATCTAGCGACTCTGCAGCTCAAAACGCGTGTAGAATTTTGGCCAGCGCAACGGTCTTCTGGCCCATTGCGCACCCGACCCCAGTGGCCCGGCCGTCGAGATAAGGTTAAGGTACTACTCCTTGAGCGGACGGCCTGTCATGGTGTGCGCTGCAAGCGTGGCAGTTACCGAGCCCCAAACGGCATACGATCAATCGTGGCTTAGCAAGTCAAGTCAGCCTGACCGCCTGGCGCGTAGGCAGCCTGCACACAGCCTGCACACAGGCCTGCGAGCCGCGCTGCCGACCCCGCCAGGCGCTCTCTCTCCGTCTCTTTCGCACTCGCAGCAGTACGGCGCCCCACACGCTGACTTTATCCTGGCCAAAAAAAATAAATAAAAAAAGGGCTCGCATTACCGCCCTTGTGCATCTGTTTACTCGAAACTGCGCTCTGCCCTCGACGCGGCTGCTCGAGGCGGAGCAAGGCAAGGAGCTAGCAGCACAGTGGGCCAAGAGACCGGTGGAGGCGGTCGAAATCCAGGACGCGTTTTGAGCTCCATAGTCGCTAAATGGGACTCGAACAGAAAGTGTGACCCCCTCCCCCCCACCAATGAATTTTGCTCTCTGAACGAGAAATCCATTGGTGGGGTCACACGTCCGGTTCGAGTCACATTCACATTTAGCGACTCTGGAGCTCAAAACGCGTCTAAATTCTTGGCCGCCTGGGCGGTCTTCAGACCCACTGTTCTGCGCCGGTCTTCTGGCCCACTGCGGAGGAGGCTGCCGAGGAGGGTGTCGAGGAGGACGGGGCGGGGTCAGCGCCATTAGCGACACCGAGGAGCCCCGCCGCCAATCAGGAGGCTCATTCCGAACGGTCGCGCCGTCTCTCTCGCGCGCCTGCTGCCGGCCGGCGC
Organism: Stenchaetothrips biformis; assembly: GCA_030522485.1. NCBI lineage: Eukaryota > Metazoa > Arthropoda > Insecta > Thysanoptera > Thripidae > Stenchaetothrips > Stenchaetothrips biformis. The sequence continues at coordinate 8,116,766 of CM060095.1, read as the reverse complement.
CATGAGTGCGAGAGAGACAGAGCGACGCCGTTTAATACCGCCGGCCGCGGGGCGCGCGGGCCTCAAAAAGGGCCGCGGGTCGGTAAGTGGCTGCTAACTCGATCAGGATGGGGTCTGCCTGCCTGGCTGGCTGGCTGGCTGGCTGGCTGGCTGCCTGCCTGCCAGCCTCGCGGCAAGTCAGGGTGGTGATGACAACGGCCACTCTGAGGTCGTTTGGAGCGATTCCGACCGACGCCGGAGTGGGAAGGACGGAAGGACAGGGTCACTGAGCTGCGGACGGAGCCTCCGCTGCCGAGGTTTCGCCACGCAAATTATTTTGATTAAAGCCAACTAACTCCTGTCCCCGTTTTTTTTTGCATTTTAAAAGGCTCTTTCGAACGCCAACCCGCCGTGTCTCGGCAATACGAGTGGTCGTCGACGTCAGAAAAAAAACGTCGGACAAAAACAGCAGGAAACTGAATGTGGAAGCATTTAGCGTTCCGCGTTATTGGCGAGTCGGAGTCGGGTAATAGTCGGATTCTCGGAACGGAGCGGCGCGCGTGCGGTGCACCCAGGCGGGCAGCACAACAAGCAAACGGAGGGCGCACTGGTCGGCGCCGACCTCGCCGTGTCCCTGGGCTCTCCGTCGATGACGTCACCCCGGACACCGACCAGGACACCGGCCAGGACACCGGCCAGGACACCGACCAGGACACCGACCAGGACACCGACCAGGACACCGACCAGGACACCGACCAGGACACCGGCCAGGACACCGGCCAGGACACCGACCAGGACACCGACCAGGACACCGACCAGGACACCGGCCAGGACACCGGCCAGGACACCGGCCAGGACACCGGCCAGGACACCGACCAGCGCGCCCCCTTCGAACCTATCCCACGTGCTCGGCGGTTGGGCCGCGGACGCCGTCATGCCGCGGGTCCGGTTGCGGCACGGGGGGTCGCGTCGCACCGCGCCGCCGTTCGATGCGGGGCGCACGTTGCTGGAGTATCACCGGAGAGAGAGAGAGAGAGAGAGAGAGAGAGAGAGAGAGAGAGAGAGAGAGAGAGAGAGGGATAGAGGGGGGGGGAGATTCCCTTTCGCGTCGTCACGTTACGATTGGTCCCTGCATTGCATACGCGCTGCTGGCGCCGCGGGGCAGAGGACTGTTGTTTGTCTTCGCAACACACACACACACACACGTCACGGGATGATGGAGGGTGAAGAATGATGCCGATGGTGGTGATGTTGATGGCGGCCGGTGGTGATGTTGGTGGTGAGGGTGGGGTGGTGCCCTCGTCGGCCCACCGCTGTGGCCGCTGGCCCGCTGTGCCCCTGGCCGCCACTGGCCCGCTGTGCCACTGGCCCACGCTAGCCGGCCTGCGTGCCCCTCAGCGTGCCCCGCGGGGGGCGGGGGGCGGAGGCCGGAGGGCGTGCGGAGGGGCCCACTGCGGGCCGCCGCGCTGCCTGTGGCTCCCTGCCCGGCCGAGGCCGACCGACCAGCCCGTCGTCCCAGTTGAAACTGCGGCAGCGTGCCCCCGCCGTACAACGCCCCCCAGCGCGCCCCCGCCGCCCCCGCCGCCCCCGCCGCCCCCGCCGCCCCCACCCCCCCGGCCAACCGCCACCCCCTGCGACTGCTGGCAGCGAACAGACTGCGCGTCCAACGCCCCCCCCCCACCCCACCTGGAGGCCCGGAGGAGACACCCCCACACCCCCTCTGCTCCCTCAGCAGCCACTCCAGCCCCGCTCAGCCACTCCCCGCCCCTCGCGTGGCGTGCGGCGCGGTGCTTAGGGCCTTGAGACGGCCTTGCGCTGCTCGGCAATGCGCACACGCACACACACACACACACACACACACGTCCTGAACTGAATGAATAACCCGAATCGGGGTCAGCGTGGCGCCTGCTGCCGGGGTCTGTCTGTCTGTCTATCTGTCTGTCTGTCCGTACGTCCGTCCGCCAGTCCGCAACTCGTAACCAACTCGGACGCGTCCACATCGGGGGTTCCAATCCGCGCGGAGCGACGCACGGAGCGGCGCGCCTGCAGCGTGGGCCGACCCGCGGCACCGGCGTGCGGGCGGGCCGCCTGCTCGCCCGGCTGCTTTGCCGCCCCGCCGGGGCTGGCAGCCGCTGGCAGCCGGGTCCGCGTCTCGCCGGGGCGGGACGGCGACTCACTCAAGCGCCCAGGGGCAACAGACAGCCCTCAGCTTGATTAGCATTCTGTTTCAGCGTTTCGGGACGGCACCACTCTAAAGCGGGCAGCCAAGCAGCCAGCCAGCCGGTGGCTTGCGCAAACTAGCTACCCCAAATAGCAAGTTACCGGGAGTGTTTACCCGCTGGGTGACTCGCCGGGTCGCGGGCCGCCAGAGCACTCCCAAGTGAGCCCGGCCCGGCCAGCCCCGCTGCAGCAAAGGCATCCCGCCGGCCCTCGGGCACACACCTCGCCCCGTCTCTCTCTCTCTCTCTCTCTCTCTCTCTCTCTCTCTCTCTCTCTCTCTCTCTCTCTCTCTCTCTCTCCCTCTCTCTCTCTCTCTCTCTCTCTCTCTCTCTCTCTCTCTCTCTCTCTCTCTCTCTCTCTCCCCCCCCTCTCTCTCTCTCTCCCCCTCAACCCCTTCCTCTTTCATCTTTCCTCGTCGTTCTCCAGGAGCGGCAGCCACAACGGATGGACGGACGTACAAGGGCTGAGACCGGCCAAGTTTCTCCCAGCGGCGTGAGTGGAGTCTCTCTCTATCTCTCCCCCATGGGGTGCGAGTGAGGTAGTCCGCCGAACGCGCTCGACGTCCAATTCCTTCACTTCCGGTCCTTCCGGTGGCGGTCGAGGGAGAGAAAGGGAGAGACAGAGAGAGACAGAGAGAGACAGAGACAGAGAGACAGAGAGAGACAGGGAGAGACAGAGAGAGAGACAGAGAGAGGCAGTGAGACAGAGAGAGAGAGACAGAGAGAGACAGAGAGAGGCAGTGAGACAGAGAGAGAGAGACAGAGAGAGACAGAGAGAGAGAGGCAGTGAGACAGAGAGAGAGACAGAGAGAGACAGAGAGAGACAGAGAGAGAGAGACTCCCTCGACAAAAGAGACGCAATCACAGCGCTCTGTCGCACCGCATCGCGCCGTCCGGCCCCGATTCCACCGGCACGGCGGCAGTGGCGCGGCGGCGTGGCATTGCACCGGCCGGGCAGGCGTTCCCACCCTTTGCATAAGCCGCCGCGCCACGCCACTCCGGCTGACTGCAAATAACGCAATCCATCCCCCCGTATTCGCAGAAACGCGCGCGGTCTGCCTCTTCATCGGTCTCAAAAAACAAATGCCTTCGATAAAATATCGAGCAGTCGCCATCATTTTTGGTCTGACAATGCAGGGGCGTAACTGGAGCCGCCCGCATGATGCACCATCAGCCGCGATGCACAATGCACGGCACGCCGGCCCAACCGCAATGGGCCACAAAAAACAAAGGGCGAGCGAAAGGGGGGGGGAGAGACGAAGAAAGAGGAAGAAAAAAAAAACGTAAAAGAAGGGGAGCAATAGGGCTTCCGTCGGAGTCGTCCAATCTTTACAGAAAGACCGGCAGCGATTTGGAGCGATTTGAGCACTGGCATCGCTGGACGCGCACGACGCGCGGCACGGCTACAGGCACGCCGCCCGTTGTCATGGCGACGGAAAGCTGCTGCTGGAGCCTCGACAACGGCAGCGCTCCCTCGCCGGATCAGCGGGAATCAGCACCGATCAGGACATCAGATCAGACATCAGAAGAAGAAGAAGAAGAAGAAGAAGAAGAAGAAGAAGAAGAAGAGAAGAAACGGCAGCCCGGTCGGCGATTTTTGTTTGAGACTTGCGGGCCGCATTGACGTTTCGGGCAACTTTGCGGCGGCACGGTCTTTTCTGAAAACCTGCAGGGTGGCAGTTTATCGTAAGCCTGGCGCATTCTGGGCACAGTCGTGCAAACCGCGCGCACACACGCGCTCATTCCAAAAATAACCCCCATTGTTTGACGTTCAAAATTAGAACATTTCGCTCCGCTCCGCGCGCGCTTCCGTATTGCCGCTTCCCTGTGTTCCTTTCGCTCCCCGCCGCCGCCTCTTGAATCATTTTTCAACCCCCGCACCGCGCATTCTCCGCATCCTCGCTGCGAATGAATATTGGACAATGATTCAAGCCCCCGCTCTCTCTCCTCTCTCTCTCTCTCTCTCTCCTCTCTCTCTCTCTCTCTGAGGCAGGTAACGATGAGCCTCGCGCGCGACACATCGTACAGTTACATGGAGGCGGGTGAACCGCGATTCCAAACGATGGCAAAAGTACACGCAATTATTATTATTATTATTATTATTATTATTATTATTATTATTATTATTATTATTATTATTATTATTATTATTATTATTTATTATTATTATTATTATTATCTTTTTTTAAAAAAAAAGGTATCATCTGCTAAAAAGATTTTGTCTACTTTGATGGCAGGGATGGGACCTGTGCGGCATCCACGCGCAGCCCGGCAGACAGGCACGCGGAGAGGTATGCAGGGGAAAAGAAGCCGCTCCGCTTCGGGACCGCGAGACCGAAGCAAAGCGCAAAGTGGGGTGACGCGCGCGTGGGGTTGGCGAGCCTGCCATAGCCTGGCCGACAAAACGCGATACGCCAAACAAAAAACAAAAGCAGGTCAAAGTTTTCGTTTCAACTCGGTGAAGTTTCCGCCGTGGAGGCAGGCAACCCGAGGCCATGTCGTGACGCGGACACGTGGAACGAACCTGCCCACTGTGCGCCGCGGCGGCAAAGCCCGGCAAACCCAGTGCAGCGGACACAGGGGGCATAAAAATAATAATTTAAAAAAAAAAAAACGCGCAGCGCTGAAACGCTAAAAAGAAATTAATGGTCGGTGACAAAACCGAGGCTGCCTTCCCACGGGGACGGGAGGGGGGACGTCACGGAGAGCGACAAGTGCGTCCCCCAGAAAATAAGATTCAGAAAAAGCGGTGGAGAACATTGGGAACACCTCTGTGTAGGAGTATCTGGAAGCACGGGCGGCACGCTGGCGAGCACCGTGATTTCAAAGCAATAACTTTGGAATTGACTTCCTGAACGTTTCCACACCGAAGCCCTTTGCACGCTGGTTGAGGGGGAGAGGGCAGGGACCACACTACAATGCGCCCGCCGCGCTTAGACAATGGTTCTCCGTACCTCAAAGTGGCGTAATCCTTGACGGGCATCTTGTTGATGTTGTTGATGTTGTTGATGTTGTTATTGCTGTTCTTATTGTTGCCGGGCGAGGGGCCCCGGAGGCCGGGGGGCGGGGCGGCGGCGCGGGGGCCCGAGGGTCCGACCAGGGGTCCGAGGGGCGCGCGCAGCCCCCGCGGCCCGGCCCCCGCGCCCCCGGGAACCCTTGCGGGCCCCCGGGAGCCCTCGGCCCCCCAGCAGGCCCCCAGCAGGCCCCGCGCGGACGGCGCCGGGCCGTCGGTACTGCACGGGCCGGCTGCAACAGAGAGAGAGAGAGCACACAGTCAGATGAAGGAGAGGCATTCCATGAAGATATAAAGCATAATCGGCCAGGCCACGGGCAGGCCGGGCAGGCCGGGCACGCTCGGTGCAGCGCTGCAATGAAGTGCAACAAGGACGGAGAGAGGCGGGCGGGCCGGGCATTCCGTGCGGCTTGCCATGCAAAAGCACGCCAAAGCGCCCGGGGTGGATGAGGGGGAGAGAGGAGAGAGAGAGGAGAGAGAGAGAGAGAGAGAGAGGAGAGAGAGAGAGAGAGAGAGAGAGAGAGAGAGAGAGAGAGAGAGGAGAGAGAGAGAGAGAGAGAGAGAGAGAGAGAGAGAGAGAGAGAGAGAGAGAGAGAGAGAAAGAAGAAGAAGAAGAAGAAGAAGAAGAAGAAGAAGAAGAAGAAGAAGAAGAAGAAGAAGAAGAAGAAGAAGAAGAAGAAGAAAAAGAAGAAGAAAAAGAAGAAGAAGAAGCCACAAGGAATAAGGCCGGCATCCCTCTTCATCACGGCCCAGTCTGACGCTGCCTTCAGCTTGCGGGCTTTCAGCGTACGGGCCTCGCCAGCTTTCAGCTTCCCTTTCAGCTTCATAGCAGGCCGAGACCAGAAAGAACCTATCGCGATATAAAAACGGAGGTGCCCTCGGACGGCAAATGGACGGGTGCATGTTCTCCCTCCGATTTTATTTTGCTCTATTTTCGTTTGCTGCTTTCGTTTTTTACTTCGGTCGTGCCGTGAGACGGGGGTCGTATTCCTCGAGCCCTGGACCTCCTTCACCCCACCCCCCCCTCCCACAATTTTTCCCCCTATCGGGTTACCTATGAATTCTGTAATGAAGAGTAGGTTCCAACGCACAGTGGGCCGGGTTCAGCTCCAGCACTGCTCAAAGCCCCGTTCAGAAAACGCGCAGCACGCCGACGTGTTCTGCACTATTCTATCTGTAAGTACGCGCAACTCAACCGCTGAGATCGCCTGCCGCGCCACGCCGCGCCACGCCAAGGCTGTCGGGTACGTGGTCTGGCCTGCCGTCTGCCCAGCAGGGATAGGCAGGACTGGTTCTTGCGGTCACACCAGGCACTCCAGGCACCAGCGCATTGCCCCTTCCAGCCTTCCAGCGGCTCCAGGCCGGCTCCAGGCCGGCTCCAGGCCTCGCTCCAGCCTGTGCGCGTACGAGCAGAATGTCAACAGCCCCCCACCTTCACACACAAATATACTCACACGCTCGCACACACGCGTCCACCGCAATTATTTGGCTCTGAAGCGCCGCATGCATCATTTTTCGTTTTGGGGCTCATTTTATTTTTGCTGTTCGGTGATTTTGGAAACACGTGTTGGTAGGACCACACCAGTGCCTCTCCACTCTAGTACTGTCTTATGAGTGTACGGGGCTTTGACCGGGAGTACCACATACTTCAGATGCTTATCGTCGGTTCTCTCCTAATACACTTTAAAATTCAAAGCAACCAAAAAATAAAATAAAAATAAATCCTTCAATTTTAATTTCCTTATTCTTTCTCTCTCTTTTTTTTAGGCTAACGGATCGCCCCCGATTTCAATAATACACTGGCCCAAACAGATGTCTGTAGGTGAGTGCACCCGTTATGGAAAAGGATCGCAGAGATCCGATTCGCGAGTAGTCAGGTGCAACGGATGCACGCGGTCCGTTTCGTTCCGGTGCCCGGCCATGGCCCGGCCGGCTCCCTGCTCGCCGTCCGCGAGCTGTTTGGCTTGGGCCGCATTGTTCTGCATCAAAATGAGTCCACTAGGCGAGCGTATGCCGCCAAGCCGCGAACACGGAAAAAAAAATGCTGTTGTCAATCGACTTTGTTTGATAGACTAAAGTCGATGGCTGCAATCGAAAATCCGATACCCACAACCAAAAGCTGGGTAGCCACGACCAAGCATAGGACAACTCTGCTGGGGGTTCTCTTGCAAGCGTCCGGTCGTAACAACCAGACTGCAGCAATCGAATTTAGCCTCTCAAACAACGCCAATTACAACAAGAAAGTACTTTTTTTTTCGTGAATGCAGTGCCCATAGGTGGGCCAATTCCCGTTAGGCTCACAGCAGCGCGCCTCCGCGGCCGCCGGACTTGTCCGTGCTGTGCAGGCACTGCAAGGCGTCGCGCCGGATCGGCCGCTGGACTAGACGGGCCATCCCACGGTGGGCCAGAAGACCGGTGAAGGCGGTCAAAATCCCGGACGTGTTTTGAGCTCCGCAGAGTCGCTAGATGGGACGCTAACCGCACGTGTGACCCCACCGATGATTTGCTCTCCGAACGAGGAATGCATTAGTGGGGTCACACGTTCGATTCGTATAGTCCTCACGACCTCAAAACGCGTCTCGAGTTTTGGCCGCCTGCGCCGATCTTCTGGCCCACTGTGCTTCCGGCAAGGCGTAGGCAAGGCGTAGGCAAGGCGGCACCCAGCTGTCTCCGGTTGCCTGGTCCCTCCGCTTCGACGAGCCTCACAGTGGGCCCGGCTCTAGGCGGCCCGGCTGCCACAGTCTGCGATGGACCACGACGCTCGGCGGTGCTGGCCGGCCTGGGCGGCTCCAGCGGCGCGGCTCCAGGGACCGGGTACTTAGGCCCTGCGAGAGCGGCCAGCGTTGCCACGGTTGCCACGTCGGTGCTGCAGGCTCTGAGGTTGGCTCGCCGCGTAGTGGGGCGTGGCCGGGCCGGGGCGGGGCGGGGCGGGGCGGGGCGGGGCGGGGCGGGGGGCGGCGGGCGCCACGACGTCGACCCTGGTGAGTAAGAGGTAGCAAAAGGACCAGTACGGCGCTACCCGGCGCGAGCACGGCGGCGAGAGAACCCACGGCACGCACGCACGCGGTTGTACGCGAGTGGACACACACACACACACACACACACACACACACACACACAGAGCGCACGGCGTGATGCTATAACATGTAAACAGTCACTAACACGCACTAATTGAAACACACAGTGACTGACACAGACAGACAGACAGACCGACAGACAGACAGACTACGACACTTTCGCCTTCAGCCCAACGCTTTTGTAATTGAGTGGCGTCGACGTTACAGATTGGCGCGCATTCCTGCTGCGATCGCTGACACGAGGCGGCACGGCTCGGCTCGGCGCGGGTGTGATGATTGCCCGTGTGAACACAAACGGAAACACACACCCACACACACACACACACACACACACGCACACACACGCACACTCACGCACGCGCCGCGCACGATACGCCGAAGAGTTTCTCACAATTAACTCATCAGAGTGGTGGGTGATCTTCATATCTGGGGCGGAATTCGCACGCACCGCTGGGCGCGGCACCCCCAAACAACAACAACGACGACGACGACGACAACAACAACATCAGCAGCAGCAAGGGCAGCGCACAAACAACAACAACAAGAACAACACACGTGTCGACGGGGGAACATGACGGGAATATCAAAGCGCCGCCACAATGCTTCCAAGCCGGCACACTGTGGCTGGCCGCAGGGCCGCAGGGGGCGTCGCTGGGAACCTCCACTTGTAGTGCATCATCCACAGTAATAACACGTGCCCGCCTTTTTAGCGACCCAACCGCTAGACAGTGGACCAGAAGACCGGTGGAGGCGGTTAAAAGTCTAGACGCGCTTCGAGTTCCAGAGTCGCTAAATGGGACTCGAACCGGACGTGTGACCCCACCAATAATGGATTCCTCGATCGGAGAGGAGAGCAATCCATTGGGGGGTCACACACGTTCGGTTCGAGTCTCATTATGCGACTCTGGAGCTCGAAACGCGTCTAGGGTTTTGGCCGCCTGCGCCGGTCTTCTGGCCCACTCCGCGCCACACTGGAAGGACTTCCCGCCGAGCCAAACCGGAAACAAAATGAATGGTTGGGGAACGCAGGAGCGGCAGAGAGAGAGGAGTAAGTAAGTCTGGTAATGAACTGCTCAGTGCTCTGGAGTGGAGGGGCTCGGGAGCGGAGGGCGGAGAGTGCGGGGGAATGTGGACGGGGCGGTCCGGCGGGCCACTCACTCTCTTTCTCTCTCTCTCTCTCTCTCTCTCTCTCTCTCTCTCTCTCTCTCTCTCTCTCTCTCTCTCTCTCTCTCTCTCTCTCACATGCATACACTCACACATGCACATTAGACAGGGCGCCGCAGTGAGTCATGCGGGGGCGTGGCAGCTTGTGTGCGTGTGTGTGTGTGTGTGTGTGTGTGTGTGTAGGTGAGTGTGTGTGAGTGCCCGCTACTCGTCGAATTGCGGGAAATGAAGCAAAACGTCAGCAATTATTCAAAGGAAACACGAGAATTTCGAGGGAGCGTCGTTTGTCGATGGACTTATTCGCCAGCTTTCTCATCAATCACGACAGTTTGTTTGTTGGCCGTTAGTTCCTTACATTTCGCTGTAACATTGCTCAGGAAATCATCCCCTACGTTTCATGGTCTATTTGATTCAACTTGACAGCGGATGAGACATGGATCGAGTATTATTATTAGCAGCCACAGGCAAGGCTCTCTGACCTCTGGAATGGTTCTGACAGGAGTCGGCGAGCTGGACTGGACAGCGGATAGATACAGAAATAATTTAGTGACGGCAAAAGCACTCCCGGGATGGTATTTCTGGCACACGACTGTCAGCGAAGGTAAAGTCCTGCACATTTAAAGGGGCCACGCCTCGGGCCACGCGAACGGAGTGGCCTGCGGAGCCTGCGGAGGGGCGCGAGAAAGGAAGAGCGACAGAGAAAGAAAACGACGAATGACGTCACATTCAATTAAATGGGGAAAAGGCACTACACACTCGAACAAAAACAAAACCGAGACTCGACCGCTCCCCGATTCACTTGAAAATTAAAGGGAAGCAGTTGACACAAAAATATGGAGATGCCGCATACAATCTCCATTATTCGTATGAGGTGTCACATTCGTTTCATTCCGGAGAGATGGGCTTGGCGTGTGGGGCGGAGGGGAGAGGGAGACGGTGGGCAGGGCTTTCACCTGTCGCGCGCTGTTATGTTGGCAGCACTGCTGGCAAAACTTTTGGCAGCACTGTTGGCAGCAATGTTGGGAGCAGTGTAGGCAGCAATGTTGGCAGCACTGTTGGCAGCAATGTTAGCAGCACTATTGACAGCACTGTTGGCAGCACTGTTGGCAGCACTGCTGACAGCGCGGTGGCGCGGGCCGGACCGCGCGGTGCTGATGGCGGCACAATGGCGCTCACTTACAAGGCAAGTCGATGGCGTGTTTATCAGACAACTAAGAGACCCGGCACCGCCAGCGCCGCGGACACTCACAGGAATAATAGTAGTGGAGCTTTCGATTAATCTGCGGTCGCCAAACCGTCCACTCAACTCATTGGCAACGGCCCGTGAGTGCGAGAGAGACAACACGACTTTCAGAATCAGTCTGCTGCATGCGCCCTGCGTCGCCCTGCTACGTGTTTCTCGGGGAAACGCGCGGACTTGCACGCCCCGCCCCGCCCTGCCTCGCCCCGCCCCGCACAGAAACCGAACGCACGAGGCATTCACGTCGGCCCGTCGACCTAGCTGTCCCTGTCCCGGGCTGCCGGCGTGGGCGTGGGCGGCGGAGGGGGAGGTTCGGGGCGGCAACAGGGGGAGGAGGGGAAGGGGTAGGCCGGCTGGAGCACAACACGGCCTGCCTTCGCCTGCCTTCGGCTGCCCTCGGGTGGGTCCGGTAATGGGCAGCAGGGCCGAGGTACAGTCCGGCAAGGAAACATCTCGCCCCCGCCACACTGCGTCAGGCTAGTGTGGGCACAGGCACCCTTCAATTTTCACGGAGTCTGATTTTTGGTGTGAGTGTGCGTTCGCACTGAGGGATTTGTGTCACATCAGGAACGAAAACTTTAATGCCTGTGTTAATGTTGGACACCTGAAACAGATTTTGATCTCAGACACCAAAGTTTGGGTTCGAGGCATAAACATTTTCCGTTTCAGCGTTAAAAAGGAATTTTGGAACCCAAAATCTGGTGACTGTGTCAAGGGTGGACGGATGAAACACATTTTGATCCCGGAGACCGAAGTTATCGTTCCTGATGTGAAACAAGATTTCTCAGTGCGCGAAAATGGCCGTTAATTGAGTCCCTCCCCTCCCCTCCCCCAACGGGAGACAGGTAGGACACGACACGGCACTCGCTAGCCACTGGCCCGCGCTAAGTTTCGTGTCATTCCTCTCATTGTTTTCACTTGTTCTTCACCGTTCTTTTTTTTTTTTCGGTGTACCGATCGCAGCGTGTGAACCCCCTCCGGGTCCTTTATCGCCTGTTTGTTCTACCTGCTGAACAAATGCACAGCTCCCCTTCTTATCGACGAAGGATGGACGGACGGGCGGACGGACGGACGGACGGCGGACGGACGGACGGACGCACTCCCTGCGATTTGCATTCCCAATGCGAGGAAAAGGTAGAACATCACGCAGACACGCCTCGGACAGACAGACCAGACCAGACAGACAGACGGACGGACGGACGGACGGACGGACGGACGAAAGCTGTCGCTGGAAGTGGTGGCGTCAGTCGAATTTGAACCAATAGCGCCCTCGGCGTGTGTCGGGTTGGTTTCTACTGGAAAAGGGTTCAGTCGTCCGGTCGCGGCGTGGCGACAGCGGCAAAGGCAAACCCGACGCCGCCGCAGAGGGGCCGTCCCGAACGGCCTGCCTCCCCTCGCACAGTGGGCCAGAAGACCGGCGCAGGTGGCCAAAACTCTGGACGCGTTTCGAGCTCCAGAGTCGCTAAATGGGACTCGACCCGCACGTGTGACCCCACCAATGGATTGCTATTGCTCTCCACGACGAATCCATTGGTAGGGTCACGCGTTCGATTCGAGTCCTGTTTACCGACTCTGGAGCTCATAACGCGTCTAGGGTATTGGCCACCTGCGCCGGTCTTCTGGCCCACTGTACCCCGGTGACACTCTGGGTCGCCGGCCGGCCGTTCTGGGGTGTTCGCCGCGGCAGGGACCGGGGGAAAATAAGGACGACGAAAAGGAGGAAAAAGATCGTCACCGACGGAAACAAAAAAGAGAAAAAAAGAAACACGTAAAAAGAATTCTCCCCCCCCCCGGACAGAGGGTCTCTAGAAACGACGCACAGCGCGCTGCTTGGCGCGCCGAGAGCGGCGGAGAGAACCCCGACAAGTACAGTCTGCGCTGCTTAAACCCGACTTAGAACTCACCCCTGCCCCGCCCCTGAGGGGCCCCTCAAGGGTTGCGCGCTAAAGCACGGCACGCTAACGCGCGGGAAGGAAGGGGAAGAGATGTGCGAAGGGGGTCATCCCAGCCGTACGGCAGCCGCCACTGCACGGGGCCTTCCCAGCGCGTCTCGATCAAACTCAGGGACACACGCACACAGAACGAGTGCGCTCGTGGTGTGTGTGTGTGTGTGTGTGTGTGTGTGTGTGTGTGTGTGTGTGAGGGGGGGTAATTGGTACGAAACGATGCAAAGGCACGCCGCCCGCCCTACAGGTGACGAGGCCGCGGCCGAGCGCAGAAGACCGGCGGAGGCGGTCAGAATCCCGGCCGCCTTTTGACCGCCAGAGTCGCTGAATGGGACTCGAATCGAACGCGTGACCCCACCAATGGATTGCTCTCTGAACGAGGAAGCCACACTGGTCCGCGTTCGGTTCGAGTCTTGTTTACCGACACTGGAGCTCAAAACGCGTCTAGGGTTTTGGCCCACTGTGCGTCGCTGTGGACCTCAGGACCGCCTTGGACCACAGGACCAGACAGGCAAGCACATCACAACAGACAAGTAGGCAAACAGGCAGGCAGACAGACAGACGGACGGGCGGGACACAGTCAGCCGGACAGACTTCCAATAATCCGAAACGGCTGTGTGATGGAGACGCCAGCAGAGACTGGAGGGGGCAACAGGGGGGCATCATTCCCGGAGGTGAGGGAGGGGGACGGGAAGCTGCCTGGACCGCTTCGGCTTGGCCGGTGAGAGAGAGAGAGAGAGAGAGAGAGAGAGAGAGAGAGAGAGAGAGAGAGAGAGAGAGAGAGAGAGAGAGAGAGAGAGAGAGAGAGAGAGAGAGAGAGAGAGAGAGAGAGAGAGAGAGAGAAGCAGGGAGGCTGGAGCGGCTGGAGCGTCAGCGAGAATGAGAAGGAAGGCAGGGCAATCACCTGTTGCTCGACGGCCTCACGTTGGACAGCACGGCGGCCTGGCTGGCCTGGCCCGGTGCTCGGCGGGGACCAAGCACGCTGTCATCGGGGTCCTGGGAGGTAATCCTGGTGGGTAATCCTTACAGTATCCTCAGGTAATCCAGCGAGAGGTAATCCACACGTTCACTGACACACGCACACACCCACACACACACACACACACACACACGCGCGCACTTTGATTGGGGCGTTGCACTTTGCGTTGCACTTCACACTGCACTTTTCACACTGCCGACGCTGCACTGGGGTTGCACTTGTCGCGGGGCTGCTGGCCGTGCGGATGGCTGTGGGCTCGGAGACCGCCTCGACGCCAAGGTATGCAGCTTGGCGGGGCCCCGGCTCGGCTCGGCGCGGCGCGGCTCAAGACTGCCGGCTCCGTGCTGCTCTGTGGCTGTGCTCTCCGCTTCTTGGTGGTTGTAGGGTGCCATGCCGGCCTGCCAGCCCCGTCTGTGGTGCCCGGCCCGGCCGCCAGCCCGCCTGGCCGCCTGCCCGAGCGGCACAAGGTGTGTTGCCCCGCCCGCCCCGCCGCACCCCGCTCCGCCCCGCCCCTACCGCGCCACGCCGCGCCACGCCGCGCCACGCCGCCAGCCTCGGCTCGGAGCGGCTTCCTTCGGGTCCTTCGGGGACCTTCGGCTTCGAGCCGGTCCTCGGCTTCGGCAGGACCGGTGAACTCGGCTCGGCTCAAGATCCTTCGGGTACTCGTCGGGCGCAGCGGGTACCGAGTCCAGCGCCGCGCGGCTGTACGGAGTGGAGTACGGAGCAAGGCGAGAGAACGGGTGGAGAACAAAGGAATAGGGATCGGTGCCGGCAGCCAGGCAGCCAGGCAGGCAGGCAGGCAGCAGGGGCTGTTGGCTGTGGCCGTGTAAAGCACCGCCTTCCCACTGCACTGGGAGGCTGTGGCCGTGTAAAGCACCGCCTTCCCACTGCACTGGGAGGCTGTGGCCGTGTAAAGCACCGCCTTCCCACTGCACTGGGAGGCTGTGGCCGTGTAAAGCACCGCCTTCCCACTGCACTGGGAGGCTGTGGCCGTGTAAAGCACCGCCTTCCCACTGCACTGGGAGGCTGTGGCCGTGTAAAGCACCGCCTTCCCACTGCACTGGGAGGCTGTGGCCGTGTAAAGCACCGCCTTCCCACTGCACTGGGAGGCTGTGGCCGTGTAAAGCACCGCCTTCCCACTGCACTGGGAGGCTGTGGCCGTGTAAAGCACCGCCTTCCCACTGCACTGGGAGGCTGTGGCCGTGTAAAGCACCGCCTTCCCACTGCACTGGGAGGCTGTGGCCGTGTAAAGCACCGCCTTCCCACTGCACTGGGAGGCTGTGGCCGTGTAAAGCACCGCCTTCCCACTGCACTGGGAGGCTGTGGCCGTGTAAAGCACCGCCTTCCCACTGCACTGGGAGGCTGTGGCCGTGTAAAGCACCGCCTTCCCACTGCACTGGGAGGCTGTGGCCGTGTAAAGCACCGCCTTCCCACTGCACTGGGAGGCTTTTCTTCCCAGTGCAGGTGCAACCAGTGCAACTCGAGACACATTGCGCTCCACGCCCAAGCCCCTCTGGATCAAAACGCAGATCGCTGGGTGTCGTATCGTCACAGCACAAAGGGGAAACAGCTTGAATTTCGGTGTACGCTGAAATAACGTTAAAATCACGTGAAATAACGTCACAGTAACGTGAAATAACGTTGAAATCACATCGAAATTGTAACGGCAAATGATTTAAAATTTTCGAAGTCGTAAGGCACTTTAAGTGGACACGGTGGTTTGCCCGCGGTTCGAATCCCGCCTTTTTATCTCATTACGAGTTGGCGACGGACTTGAAAGCCGCCGCCACCCAGGCGCAGCCCGCAGCCCGCAGCCGCGGTACAAGGTACCCACCCAGTGAGAACGGGAGAGATTCCCAGAAGCCACGACGCCGCGGCGGCCGCAGGGAGAGAGAGGGAGGCTGTGACACGATGACACGATGAACTCGGTGTCAATCCGAGCCGCTAGCCGCCCAGAACTTCCGGTCGCGGCCAGCCTGGAAACTACTGGGTCACTCCTCGGAGAGAAAATGGGCTGGTTTAGGGACCCGCTCTTCTAGTTCCCAGCTGGCGTAGAGTCGGGTGAAGCGCTCTCCAGCTCTGGTCGGCAGCACATGGAACGGAATTTTCAAAAGACATTTTTTTTTTTTTTTTTTTTTTTTTTTTTTTTGCTGTGTTAAGTTTACTCCGGCGGCAGTGGACCTTCGCCGAGGTCCACTCCCTTCCCCAGCCCAGCAGGCCGGGCCGATACGGCCGTGGTGCCGCGGTCAGCCCCTCTCCATAAACGAAACTGCGTTATGTAGGACGCATTTATTTCCACAAAATAAAACGCCTTCGCAAGTACTTCCGTCCCGGCGCGCCGCGGCGCGCACATTCCAGTGCGGCCGCCGAGCCGGCTTGCGCGTCGGTTGGGCTGCCTACGCGCCGGGCGCTGCTACACATGCTCGACTTGGCGCAGTGGCGCAGTCACCTGCCGATTCACATTCACATTCGCGTTCGTATCGCCATGCCTGCCGCAACCTCGCGGCGCCTGGAGTCCTACAGTGAACTCTAACGGCGACGTATGGCGCGGCAAAGCAGGGGAGGTCTTCGAGGTCCCCCGGGCCCTGTAGGCCCCCCAGGCCCCCATAGTTAGCGGCGCGGGAAGGCGAGAAAGCGTTCGCGCGCTTTCCACGGTTCCGCAGTCGTTAGTACATTAACGTTCCGCGTGGGCAGCGGGTGGGGGCGCCACCCGCGCGGCCCGGTGGGAATAATGAGAATTTCGGGCGATCATCTGGTCGACCCGCCGCGCTTGGGACAGGGATTGCGGCGGCCCGCCGCCGTCACCGCCACTACTTTCGCTGTGGGAACCAACAAGTCTTGCCTCGCTGCGCCGCGGCCGCGATGGATGGGATGACATTTGCCTGCCGGCATAGAGCGCGCATGTCGTCTGCTCGGATCATAACAAAAAACAAACAGCTGCAACCACAACACAAGATTAAACAACAACACGGAAACAAAAGAAAACGACGGGCGCGGACGAGGTTTGAACACGGGCCCGGCGAGTGCTGGGTTACACGTTGCCGGGTTGTTGGCCCGTTGCGGCCCGCTGCTGTTGGCCCGCGTGTGTTATTGACCATTAGCGCGGCCCTTCACTCGGCGCCCTGTGGCCCTTGTCTCTGGTCACCAACCTTATCTGGGCTGAAGGCGGCTGCAGGGGCCTTCGGAAGGGTGGAAGGGGAGTGGGCGGCGACAAACCACGTCGAACGGGCCAGCGCCAGCCGAATGAAGTGAGTGGTCGGTCACCGGGTGCAGGCCGGGTGCCGGACTCGTCGTCGCAGTCACTCTCTCCATCTCTCTCACGAGCGCAGTGCAGCGCCTCCAGACCCTCCAGACCACCGCCGTCCGTCCTCGCCGAAGACATGTGTGCTCGTGAGTCAAGTATTTATTGACGCACCATCGGATGCTGTTTCCATTGGCATCGATTGCAGATTTCGACGCCGGTCCCTCCGGTCTTCTGGCCCACTGTGCGCCGCCCCCTAACCCCGTGTTGTGCTGTGTGTGCAGTCCGCGTGCAGCGCGTGGCCGCCGACGACGCGGAGGCCCACGAGGCCGTCGCCGAGGTGATCCGCCGCGGCTTCCTGCCGCACGAGGCCGCCTGCTACACGGCGCGCGTCTCGCAGGACCCGGGCGCCGAGCGGGAGCTGCTAGACCTGGTCCACGCCGCCCTCGCGGACGGCGTCTCCGTGGCCGTGCGCCTGGGCGACGACATGGTGGGCGCGGCCGTCAACAAGATCCAGGTATGTGTGTGCGTGTGCTGACCGATTCTCTCGCGCCCCATTTAGCGACTCTGGAGCTAAACGCGTGTGGAATTTTGGCCGCCTGCGCCGGTCTTGTGGCCCACTGCGTGACGCCCCTTTCCTCTGCCCAGGTCCGGCCGCCGCCGGGAGGGAAGTCCTTCTTCGAGCGCTTCTACGAGGAGCGCGCCTCGCGTCCAGCCACCCGCTTCATGCTGGACTTCATGGCGGAGATCGATGCCCAGGCCGACCTGTTCGCCGAGGCCGGCGGCGAGCCCGTCCTGGAGCTCATGTTCCTGGGCGTGGTGCCGGAGGCTGGGCGGCGCGGCGTCGGCCAGCGGCTCGCCGCGGAGACGGTGCAACTGGCCAGGTCCATCGGCGCCAAGGCGGTGTCCGCCATCTGGACCTCAGACTACAGCCGCGCCATCGGCGCCAAGCTCGGCTTCAAGGTGAGGCCGCAGCACACGGGTTCAAATCTCCATCTTCCCATTTTCTCATTTCTCCCAAAATCTTTCGCCCTCTTCTACATTAATTTTTTTTTTGTCTGTTGTCTTTGTGACAAGTGTTTTAGGTGGTCGCAAAATTAATTTAATTTTTTTTAAAACTTTTTAGGAGTTGACCGTCACCGATCACAGCACGGTCTCGTTCGAGGGGAGGACCATCGCGGAGGCCGCGCACCCGCACCAGCAGCGCTCCGTCCTCGCGCTCTTCAAACTCCCGGCCGAAAGCCGAAACTAACCTGGTCACACTCGTGAGTGTGGGTCATGAGCAAAGAGGCCGGAAGACAGCCGTGTGGCCTGAAAAACAGAGAGAGAGAGAGAGAGAGAGAGAGAGAGAGAGAGAGAGAGAGAGAGAGAGAGAGAGAGAGAGAGAGAGAGAGAGAGAGAGAGAGAGAGAAGGAGAGAGAGAGAGAGAGAGAGAGGAGAGGAGAGAGAGAGAGAGAGAGAGAGAGAGAGACTGATAAACAAGATACTGTGTGGTATAATCAGCAGCAGTGCCACAACAGCAACAGTCAAACAACAACAATCCACGCAAAAAACATTAATAAATGCAGTATGTTGTGAGATGGAAACTTTGTAATACCCGATATAAGAGAGTGACTTCATTTGTCATGTGTTCATTGTCAGTTCAGTTCGTATTTTACGTCATTAGTTTAGTGCTATATGTGCGTGCAATAAATTTTACATGAAGTTTTTCACTTATCTTATTTTTTTTAAAGTACAAACCCTAAAGACAAAGCTCATCCAAAAAGCAATACTTAAAAAAAGCTTACAGAAGCTACAAAAAAATAACTTGAAAAAAAAGGATGAAAAGGCCGGTATTTGAACCCACGACAAGTGCCAACGAAGGTTCCGGACGTGGTCGTGCTCGGCAAATTCCATGGAGCGATTATGTATAACTCCCAGAGCAGAAAAAGGTATGTCAGAAGTGGGATTTGAACCCACGCCCTCATACGAGGACCAGAACACTCGCCCCGGTAGTACGGGTAAGGTTGCCCTTGAGTCTGGCGCCTTAGACCGCTCGGCCATCCTGACAGTTGAGAAGCGGCGGGGAATAGCCGAGTCCGTATCCCCCCTCTCTCCGCCGACGTGCACGCGTAGTGGGGTGGTGCGCTCTATCGGTGACCGCTCTAACCACCGCGCGCGGAGGGGACCTGTCACGCGGGGTAGAGACGATCGGCGAGCGACGCGGGTAGAGGCAGCAGCAGCAGTGATCGCCGCGGGGTATCGCCGCCAGTCACTGCCTTCCACTGACGCAGTGGTTGCAGGGAAAAGGTGGGACGTCCCTTGGAAATGTGCTGGCCAGTCTGATGATCAAATCTCATCATATTGTCTTCAGAACTGGGACATGCGATGATTGTTTTCGCAATCCGCTTCTGGCATTTCGACCCGACCGACCGAGTGCCTCAATAGAGTCAATTTCATCATGATTTTTATTTATAAGGACAAACGTGCCGTTTTTGAAAACTTTTATTCTTTTGTTCTGCCCGTCGGTTCGGTTCGAGTCCCCACTTTTTTTTAAATATATTATTTTTTTTATTTTACTAAGCGACTCAGGAGCTCAAAACCCGTCCGGGATTTCGACCACCCCCACCGGTGTTCCGGCCCACTGTGCGCAGCGCTGCAGGGCTTCATAACGGCGTCAACAGGCCGTCAGGCGGGCCGACGCGACGTCGGCGCCGCGGAGCCTCCAGCCGCTCCAGCGACACGGCACAGTGGGCCGGCGCGATCACGGTCATTAATTACCAACTTTCCGGCGCTAATCGGGCCAACAATTACGCGCCGGGCCGCGCGTCGGAGACCGTTGGCAACACTGGGGCGTCGTCTGGATAGTTGGCGGAGCAAATTGAGAGAGACGAAAATGCCAAGCCCCTCTCTGCCTTGGCCGGCGTCCTATGGCTGCAGCACCGTCGCCGCCGCCCTCTTGGCGGCCGGCCGGCTTGTGCGGTACGCGACGTCGCGACGCTCCCAGAAACCCCGTGTAACCCCCCCGAAACCTCGCGAAACCCTAGGAAACCCTCTAAACCCCGAAACCAGCCGAACCTCCCGGCATCCTCGAGTCGCTCTTGACCCTCTCCCCCGGAAACGCCGCAAACCGGAAGCCGCTGCTGGAGTCCCTGGCCGCCCTGGTACACAATGCCACAGTGGGCCCCCCGAATCCTCCTTGCCGGGGTCTTTCCTCAGTCTTACGAACCAAGGTCCGCGGGCCTCGGCCGAATCTCGCATTTCAGGTCGGAGTGGTAGAGGGAGAAAGGGTGGAAGGGAGCCAATGTGAAGACCGGCGCAAGCGGTCGAAATTCTACACGCGTTTTGAGCTCCAGAGTCGCTGGACATGACTCGTACACCCACCGAACGTGTGAACCCATCCAAGGATTGCTCTCCGAACGAGGAATCCGTTGGTGGGGTCACACGTTCGGTTCGAGTCCTGTATAGCGACCCTAGAGCTCAAAACGCGTCTGAGAGTTTTGGCCGCGTCCCGCCGGTCTTCTGGCCCACTGTGCGACGTCCGGAGCGGCGCCGACGACAACCCCGTCCATGGTGGCGGCAGTCGCGGCTCTCTTGGTGGCCTTTCTTTCACGCCAGCGACTTCCGGGGAGTCTGGGCCGGCTAGCAGCACGGGGCACAGTGGGCCAGCACGGGGAACAGTGGGCCAGCACGGGACACAGTGGGCCAGCAGCAGCGGTGCCGCGGCCTCGCCTACACTGCAACACAAGGCGCGACCAGACGCCGTGGATGCGGAAGTGGCGCTGAATTACTAGGCTGCCCAAAGGACCGAATGCCAGGGGCAGGTGGAGCAGACATGGAAAGGGACGTCTCAGGCTGGCCTGCAGTCGCGGACACGAGTTGCGGACGAGACTTGGACTGAAGGTACGTAGGTCGAGGAGGATGCGTGGGACGCGTGGGTCCGGCAGCAGAGAGGCGAGGAGACCAAGCCTCTCGCTCAGAGGCGCTTAAATTTAATTGAAGGGTCGTGAGGCTAGTTTAGGGGTGGCCGACCCACTTTGGGGGCCACACAGAAGGGGCTGTCTTGCGTGAAGAGTCGGTTGAGCAGGTCAGGAGAGAAAATGGGTGAAGGGTGTGGTAGTTGACAAGGGAGGACGTCGTCAGGGAAATAAAACAAAAACGTCCCATCGACCGGTCAAAGCGATGCCTTGTTGCCGTGCCGAGCCGCGCGGTGAAGGGCGGTGTGGGGTTCCATGCGACCGGAGAGTCCCTGGGACCCGGCATGAGAGATTGGTCGGTCGGAAGGCGCGGCTGACGCGCTCCAGGGGCCCTGCGCGTGCGGAGGGGACGCCCCCCATCCCCGGCACACAGTGGGCCACAAGACCGGAGGAGGCGGCCGAAATTCCGGACGGGTTTTGAGCTCCAGAGTCGCTAAATGGGACTCGAACCGAACGTGTGACCCCACCAACTGATGGCTCTCCGAACGAGGAATTCATTGGTGGGACACACGTTCCGTTAGAGTCCCTTTTAGCGACTCTCTGGCTCAAAACGCGTCTGGAGTTTTTGACGCCTGCGCCGTTCTTCTGGCCCACTGTGCCGCACGGCGCGTGCGGGCCCCCGGGACGGCGGTGTTCTTTGCGTTATTTGGCGCTCACATCAAAGCGGAGGCATTCTCCGCGCGTGTGCGTACAGCGCGACATTCTAGACGTGTGTTCACGTTGCCGCTCTTCGCGGCTCGGCCCGGATGAGTCGGGACCCACAAACCACACAGCAGTGTGCCACAAACCATTTACCAGACACACAGTGGGCCAGGAGACCGGCGCAGGTGGCCAAAATTCTGGATGGGTTTTGAGCTCCAGAGTCGCTAAATGGGACACAAACCACATGCCACTTGTTAGAAAACCATTTCACAAGTCCCGCGCCGCCTCGGCGCGCCCACCCCCCCCTCGTTGTTCGCTCGTATTGCTGTCTCGCAGACTCGACGAGAAGACTTTGTTGAGACCGGTTGAGACCCGCCCCCATTTTCCGTTATTTAATCCCATTCCAGATCGAACACGCCGTCGAGCAGCCAGCAGCCCGTGCTGGCCCGTGCACAGTGGGCCAGAAGACCCATACTTCTGGCCCGTGCCGCGCCGCGCTGCTGCTCCGGGGAGTGGAACAAACCGTCCGATCGGCGAAACATTTTGCTGGATTCCCGGTCCCTTTTGGCTTAGTTAGTGACATGTGAACACGAAGGCTGACGCACGCATACTTTTCAAGCCATTCGGCCAACTAAAACACTTTCCTATTTCCGACCGAAAAAGAGTCTGTTTCCGAGCGCATAGAGTGCATGAACTCAACCCAATCGAGTGCGGATAACGCGGTCTCCATAAGGTTCCATCTCGCGCACGAGTATCGCCGTTTGTTTCTCGGGATCGAAAATAATGGAATTCCGTTCGATGTGTGTCCTCGCCGCCGTTTTTCCGGTGCGTCTGGCCTCCGCACAGACAGACTAACGCGATGTGTGCCTGCTCTTCCGCTTCGGTCTCTTCACCTGCACGACTCGGCCTGCTGCTGCTGCTGCGGTTGTTGTTATTATTGTTGTTGCTGCTGCTGCTCTTGTTGTTGCTGCTGCAGCACGGCTCGCCGTCGCCTGGCTCAACGGCGCGTCACCCCCGTCTCTGCCGCGCTGTCTCCAGAACGACGACGGCTCGGCAGGGGCTGTGGGCGGGGGCTGTGGGGAGGGGGTGGTCCCAGCAGCCCTAGCAGGCGCGCGCGCCCCCGCCTGCCCGGTGCGGACGCCCTGGGGGACCCACCAGACCTGGCCCCCGCCAGCCCCGCCAGCCCGGCCAGCCCCGCCGCCAGCCCCGCCAGCCCCGCCGCCAGTCCAGACTTGCCGCGCCGGCAATTCGTTCTGAATTGAGAACACGGAGCAGAATGCAGAACGGCGGCGGCAATGCGCCCCATTTTACCTCAACGCGAGCTGGAGTGTCGCGCGCAAAACACACGCGCGATTTGGCGACGACAGTGAGACCCTCCACCCCGCCCCACCCCGCCCACACGCTCGGCTTGGCAGACGAGTCCCGTGCCAAGGAAGGCGCGGCAGACAAGGGTCCGCGTAACTTTACGATTTTCACCCCATTTTCGGCGTGCGCCTCCATGAGAGCAGGGTGCCGTGCCGTGCCGTGCCGTGCCGCCGTGCAGTGACTCATAAGGACTCAACGGCCGAAGGATCGAAGGGAAGGAAAGGGGACGACCAAAGTGACATCAGTGTCCAGAGAACGGCGGATCGACTGATGATTGATGTGTTTTTTTTTGGCATTAAGTGTCGGCGAGTCCTGCTGAACTGCGTCCACTGGAAAACATTTCCTTTAGGCACGGTATTTAGGAGGGAACTGTCAGCAAACGTTGGAAAGTTTGCTCCGCTTGTGTGGGCCCTTTTTTTGTTCTTTTTGTTAACCGCAGAGTCCTTTCGACGTCCCAACTGTCAGTGCAGATCCAAGACAATACTAACTGTTAGGCAAGATCCACACCGTTAGGATTGTCTTGGATGCGCACTGACAGTTAGGATTGTTCTATTAGGACGCGTCGCTTTATGGTGTCACAGTCGACAACCAAGAAAAGTGGCGCTTCGTCAATGCTGTAGGACTCGGGACCTCGCCGGGCCGAAGAATAACGAAGATCACGGAGCAAGCGGAGGACCGAGGGACAAGGCCGCCTGACTGCTGCCCTGCCGCCCTGCCGCTCTGCGGCGCCCTTTGTGAGCTAAGGAGGTTAGAGGGATTACGGATCGTGATTAGCCGTTCCTCTACCTCGGCCCTCGACGCCCTGGCCTTCGCGCCCTAGACAGACGCCGCCAGCAGCGCCTCGGCACCTCAACGAGGAGACAGACAGGGCGGATCCAGGCCTGAAGCAGGGGCCGCACACAGTGGAACAGCCAGAAGACCAGGGCAGGTGGCCAAAACTCTTAGACGCGTTTTGGGCTCCAGAGTCGCTGAATAGGACTCGAACCGAACGTGTGACCCCACCGATGGATTGCTCTCCGAACGAGGAGTCCATTGGTGGGGTCACACGTTCGTTTCGAGTCCTGGCGCTGGAAACGCGTCTAGAGTGCTGGCCGCCTGCAGCGGTCTTCTGGTCCACTGTGCCGCAGCCGCAAGTGCTGTCGCTGCGAGTCGGGCGCGTGGGTGGGCGCCTGGAGTCGGGCGCGTAGGCGGCCCGGTGGGCGCCGGTGCGGCCGGGTTGCGTGGCTGTTGGTCGCAGGCGGCAGCTCCGCCACTTCGTAGCCTTGCCGAGCCGGGCCGGGCCGGGTGCGTACACGGCAGGACGGAGTCCTGGTTTTCCCATGAAACGTCTCGGTTTGGGTCAGCAGACCCGGTTCCAGGACCGTCCTAGGACTTTGGCGATTTTCTCCCTCGACGGTCCTGGAACTGGGTCCATTTTCGCGCCCGAGCGCCCGTTTCCAGGACCGACCTGGGAGATCGGTGTGGTTGCGCCCTCGGCACAACAACACATGGTACAAACAACGGAATCATATTATACACCACTCTCAGTCTCTTTAAACATTGGTAAAAGAATAAATAAAAAATACGATTTCAAGAAATCCTGGTTGTCACGAAGTTAATTTATGTCCTGGTTTAACAAATAAATATGTGGCTAGGACTGCGTTGAGTGGAGTTGTTTGGTGGATTTGGTGCAGATGCTTCTGCGATGTTGGCCTCGCACAATAATCAGCCATTTCCGAGAGTTTGGAGGTCTCGCCGAGGTCATCCCCGTGTCCAGGTCCGCTGCCGAGCCGACAGGTCCGACAAGTCCGAGAAGGTCCGGCGCTGCATAGTGCATTTTCAAGTCCACACTTTCGGGGTAGTCTTCTTGGCATGACACGGTGACGCGGTGGCTGGTGCGATGCAGCTTTCCGACAGCCCCGCAGGGACCGAACACGGTTTTGATACGTTTTTTAAGGTCACAGCCCCAAAAGGAGGACTAAACTGCCCTAAAAAGAAGACTAAACAGCCGAAACAGCCCTGACTGAACAGATCCAAAAAGAAGACTAAACATCCCTGACTTAACAGACCCAAAAATAGGACTACACTGCCCTAAAAAGAAGACTAAACAGATCCAAACAGGACTAAACAGCCCCTTGACTGGAAGTGGACGCTGTGGCTGCATGTCCTTCACACACGCGGCCCAGGCAGCATCCTGATGACGCGCTCTCGGGGATCTTGGAGGAGCCCAACGACCGCCATTCAATCGCAGAGCACGTCGTGTAGGCCTCCGTGCTTGCCTCCGGGCGCCGCGGGGGGCTGATTTCGCCTTGTCCGGGGCCGACGCTCTTGGAGACGCTCTGGGAGGCGGCCGCTGACAACACGACGTCCTCGAGGACCTGCTGAGGGTGCGGCGGTGCGGCCACACGCGGTGCACTCACCCACTTGCTCCAATCGGACTGATGCGGTAGAAATGAGGCCAGGCATCGCCAAACTTGTCATGGCCGAACCGCAGCATGGGGAATCACTGCCGCGATCTCACAAAGTTCTTGTTTCCTTTTTTCTCTGTTGCATTGTAAGGCGAATACGGGCCGGGAAGACCCGACTAAATTATTGAGTGGCTGTAATGTCCTGTCCGGGACTGTGTTGTTGACGCAGCCGAGGGAGGCTCAGACAGGGGGTCGTCTTGTACGCGGAAGATTTCGCTCTGCAAAAAGAGCGCCTGACAATGGCGACGCTTTGTTTTCAATAGCTTCCAAATCGGTCAAAAAAAATATGGTAGAATCATGGCAGAATGGTGCTGCTAGTAGGTTTGAGGTGGCTAAGGTGATGGCTTCCCCCGGCCAATCGGAAATCAGCTTATTTTTTCCGCCGCCTTTGTGAATACGTAAATAAATGAATAACCAATTTATTCTCATTGTTTAGTTCGCTGTTGGCGCGCGCAGCTGTGCCGCGCGGCCCAAGTGGAATATCGATGCCACCGCGACGACCCGCCGCCGGTTCCATCTTTAAGTCGGTCGGCTTTTCCGTTTTAATGATGTCTCCGGCCGAACGCCGCGCCGTGCCGGGTACTCGCTGGCGTCTCGCAGTCCCCGTGCCGTGAGCACGATTCATGTTAGTTTTATTTATGCGGTACTTTGGCACCTTTTCTCGTAATAGACGGCACCTCCTCATCCCTTCGGTGGCGGAGAGGGTTGATGTTCTCTCTCTCTCTCTCTCTCTCTCTCTCTCTCTCTCTCTCTCTCTCTCTCTCTCTCTCTCTCTCTCTCTCTCTCTCTCCCTCTCTCTCTCTCTCCCCGAAGCCGATGAACGGAACGCCCCCACCTCGCATTCATTTCGAGTGAAGCTCGGCGGAATTGTCTTGTTATTCACCCAGCTAGGGTCTGGAGTCCGCAACAGCGCGCGCGAGAAGAATGTTCCTGGTTTCGCGAGTTACTCTGGGGGTTTCATCCTCCTGTTCCTGGAGCCGCCGCGACGGTACGAGCCATTCCTGGAACGCTCTGCTCTAGTCCTGCGGCCGTTCCCGTAAGATGGGGCCGGGATTATCATCATGTGAAAGAAATGAAAACGTCATATACTATATTTTCATATAAAGCCAACAATTTATTACAGTGTGCCTGTGAGTGTGCTTGTGCGTGCCACGCCACGGGTGCATCTTTTCCCCTTTGCCATGGAGCGGAAGATAACGAGAAAGACAAATTTGCTCAAAGTTTGCCTTGCCGCGGGGGGCCGGCCGGGCTCTCTCACTAATGCACTCCGTTGATTGAATCGCGAATCGAAGTTAGAGAGAGAGAGAGAGAGAAAGAATTAGACACGCTCAAAGAGGTTCGAACAAAAACCGCCGACTGTTTTTAATCCATCCGGTTGCCACGGCGATGAGTGGTGGTGCACCGCTTTGTCGAGGGTCAGTCCGCTGCCGCCTAGCACGGGCCGTCGCGAGCCACTCGCAGCTCTGAAGAGGAGGAAAAAGGCTTTGGTGAGCATGAATACAGGGAAACAAAAAAAAAGGACACAAAGAAACTGCATGAGATGAACCGGCGTTTCCGCATGGAGAAACCAAAGAGAGAGGTGAGGAGAATTATCTCTCGTTTAGGTGTCGGCAGAGCATCTCTGGTCTTGAGTTTTGGTTGACTCACAGTGGGCCAGAGGACCGGTGGAGGCTGTCAAAATACTAGACGGGTTTGCTCCGGAGTCCCATAAAGCGACTATGGAGCTCAAAACACGTCTAGAGTTTTGGCCGCCGCCTGCACCGGTATTCTGGCCCACTGTGCGTCGTGCGTCCTCACCGAAGCCGCGCGTTTTGGAGGCGGCGGCCTGCGCGGCGCACTTGAGCGTGCAGGGGTTGGCGTAGGTGAAGCCGTCCGAGCCGCAGGTGGGCCGGAGCTCCCTGGTGCAGGCGCACACCCGGGGCAGAGGGTGGGGCTCGGCGACGGACTCCAGGGCCTGCACCAGCAGCAGCCCCGCCAGCGCGGCCAGCAGCACGCACTTCATGGCGGCAGAGGGAACTCGGTCTGGTCGTAGCAGTCGGCGCCGGACAGCAGCTCTAGCAGGACAGAGAGCCAAAGCATCACACGAGGGGGTTAACACAATGCCCTGTACAAAAAAAGCCCTGTATTACGCGTAATACACGTATTTGTAATACCATTTTAGGGTCAAATGTGGCAAAATTTAGCATTTTAATGCCGTAAGACACGTGTAATACCACCGTAATACAGCGTAATACCGAGCAGTCGGTACACGATTTCTTGAAGTGTTTACCCCCTCGGCATCACATACGTCCGTTTGAATTCCATTTTTGCACACTTGATGGTAGGATAAGAGTACAATCGACGTCAACACGTGTTCAGAGTTTGACTTTCCGTTTGCTTAAGACAAACAACTTCACCGGAAGGATTTTAACGATTTTAACCTGATGACCAAAAGAGAAACCTCAATAGCCTCTTGTGCGCCATGACAGGACGACAAAGACAAGAAACCTAACCTAACCAAGTTTTTTTTTTTTTTCAAAGCTCCCGTATTAAAATCTCATCAAACATGAATCATCAAACTTGCACATTTAAAATAAAATAATGACGGGGTGAAAATGGCGAAATTAAATGAATGGGGCAAAAGTGATGTAATGGTCGCGGAGATTCGCGAGGGACAGTGGACCGGCCTGTGGGAAGGACTCACGCGTCGAACACGTCGTCGTCCTGTGGGCGTGATGCGGACACTGATAAGGCGGGGCGCAGTGACACGCCGCGGCCATCAACAACAACAAAAACAAAGGAGCGTTATCAGCATCCTTATCAACCGACTCGTATCGTCGAGCGTCCATTGTTATTGTTTTACCCCATTCAGTTAGCTTCGTTATTCGCATCACCTGACAGCGCTGCTTGCGGACTCTTTAATTCAGCAAGGCCTAGGAAGGCGCGTGGCCGTATATGATGGAATGTAAATAAACGTAAGCCGAACGTAAATAAATACAATGACTGTGCGGTCGCTGCTGCGGCGCGGGGAGGAGGAGAGGCTCTGGCATGCAGTCCAGGTCGACACCGGACTCTTCTCCGGGCCCTACTTTTGGTCGTCCGTCACAAATCGACGGCCGGAGTCAAGGACGGAGCCACCGGAGCCACTGACACTAAAGCACTTTGCCCTGTCAGCGGACGCAGCAAAATGCCGCGCACTGCATGCCCAGCACGTCAGGAGTAAAAGTGTGTGTGATTGTGAGCGAGAGAGAGAGTTTGGTTTTTTGTTGGGTGTTTGGGGGGTGGGGGGGTGGGGGTGAATGTGTATGTGTTAAACGCCCAATGGCGGCCAGCAGCCTTCGTAATCACAAACTAACGAGAGCGACCTAGCTCGCACCCTGAGACATGAGTTGTGAAAAGCAGGAGTATGCAGATCGATAGTGAACACGTGGCCCATCGATAGCCTCGCTTGTTCGTTCGGGTTCGCTTGGTTGGTTAGATTAGGTTAGGCGAGGTTAGGTTGGTTAGGTGCACGAGGGTGAAGCCGGTTTGATGGGGTCACTTTGGATGGCGTGTCCATTGAACGTCGCGCCAGCGTTGCACCCCTCTGCTGCTGCACGGCCGCGCTGCCGTGCTGCAGCCTGCGGCCAGCAGCTCAACCGCCATCAATGAATGAGGCCTTTCATGGTCACTGCGAGGAAGCAGCCCGCTGCATGGCATCAATGACAGAGCAGGCATTAGCAACAGCCTGAAGCGCTGCTCTTATTTTAAGAATGATTTCATGCCGACTTCCACTGAACTGGCCTGCTTGCATCAAAGTGACCATCCACCGATTGGTGTGGATTGCCGTGCAAACGTGTGTTCTTCAGCCCCACATCGGAGCCGCTCAGGGATGGAGTCAGAATGTGGGTCGCTGGACAGGCTATCAACAGGGCCGCACTAAAAGCCCGTGTACGACTGTCACAGGCTTTTAGTTATACAGAGACTCGCCGGGAGAGCGGTGACAGCTCGGTGACGTCATCAGAGCGCGCCTGTCATTGAGTGCGGTTCAGCTCAGTGACGTCATCAGATCGCGCCGTCATTGGGTGGTTCAGCTCACGAATGTAGTATTTCAAGGTCCAGCCCGAGCGGAGTAGTCGCCACTCTCCCTGCGAGGCTATCTCGCTTTTAACGAGTTGGAGACTGCACTGCTGTGAGGATGCATGGGGGCAGGCATGGATACAGGGGGGGGAGGGGGCAAAGGAGTCCCCCCCAGCCTAGCACCTAGATAGCCGCCTAAAAGGTAGGCAAAAAGTGCTACTTTGCCCTTATAAGTAGGCAAAAAGTGCTGCTTCCCCCCCCCCCACAAAAGGCCGCCTCTGGATCCGCCACTGCATGGGGGATGGGGGGCCCTGGGTGTGACACCGCCTGCGGTACGAGGCAGCTGTCGGGGCGGGCGCAGTGGCCCCGGGGTCCACGGACTGCCGGCCCACGGCCTGCCTGTCGTGCAGCTTTTCATCCTGCATCGCTGCGTCTCCCCCGCTCCCCTTCGGCCGAGCCCTCGGGCCTCAGGGACACCCCATGAGTGCGAAAAAGAGAGACTCTGGAGCTCAAAACCCGCCCGGGATTTTGACCGCCTCCACCGCTCTTCTGGCCCACTCACTGCCCCCAAAGGACTGCCCACTCAATTCTGGAACCATCCAGGCGGACCATGATTGGCGCGCGGCACGCTTCGAACCTGGGCCTCGCCTGGGCCTCGCCTGGGCCGCTCCCTTATCCCGCCAGGAACTAAGAGTGCGCTCCGAGGAGCACAAGAGCACAATTGGGCCAGCGGGGTGTGGCGTGGCGGGGCGGGGCGGGGCGCTGCCTCGGCGCAAATTAAATTACGTACCGAGCAATGCAATGCTGCGCTATCGCCAACGACGTGGCGGCGGCGCAGCGGGCGTGGCGGGCGCGCGGGGACTTAAGTTGTTGTTGTTGTCAGTCCCTTCGGCCCCCCAATTTTGCAGTGTGCGTAACGCAGTGCTCCTTGCGAGCTGCATGCGGCGCGGCCCGCCCCCCAACGCCCTTCCTTCCCTGGAGTGGCCCTTCATGAGAGGGCTGTAGAGGGTCGGGATTTCGGTCGTCCACCTGGTAAAACAAGACTCGGTCCTACCGTGCGCTAAGCAGGACTCGAAACGAACGTGCGACCCTACCGATGGATTCCTTGTTCAAAGAGCAATCCATTAGTGGTGCCACCGTTTCGGTTCGAGTCCCATTTAGCGACCCCAGAGCTCAAAACATGTCCGGGATTTTGATAGCCTCCGGCCCACTGTAAGGCTGTGGTTCGCGGAACGCCTCTTCGGTGCTCCAAACCACCCCACCCCACCCCACCCCACCCCACCCCACCCCACCCCCATCCCCACACTCTAAAAAAAGTTACAGAATTTTGTATCATTTTTGATGCAGGATTTTGTATCACCTGCATTCGTTACAAAAATTTGTATAAGTGGTACAGAATTTTGTAACAGATGGGCTGGTTACAGAAAAATGTATCATTTGCAGCTCGTTACAGTTATTTGTTACATGAAGGTTACAAAATTCTGTTCGTATCATAACTGTTACAGATTATTGTAACTTGTTACAAAATTTTGTATCAGAGATCAAAAAAGAATGTTTTAACGGCATAAATTGAACGGCAGTGCCCATAGACAAATAAATCGTTGAGTTTTCATCTGCTTGGACTCTCGGCGACTCTAAATCAAAGATTCAATCTCATGTATGCTTGGCAGACGAGGCCTCAGTCCTTCACCGCGCGCGCTTCAGGTGACCGGCTACCTGAGCCACTCTCTCCACAGCGTCCGAACAGCGCAGTTGGTAGCGCGGCGGGTCGCCGAGCCAGAATCTGAGGTTCGACTCCCGAAACCTCAGAGTGTCTGAGAGAGAAGTACCCGAAAGGATTCATAGGGACCTTGACTCTGAACTCAAGAGATGAGGTTCGATCGAAATAATCATTTTGATGCTTAGTTTGGCAAGAATAACATGTATTAAGAAATTTTGTTACCGTTACGAAATTCTGTAACCAAGTTACAAAAAACAAAATTGTATCCATCATGATACAAATTTTTGTAACATATGTTATTGAAAATGCTGCGTAACCATGTTACAAAATTCTGTACTGATTTTTTTTAGAGTGCACACCTGCACACAACACATCACACCGCTACGACGAAATGCAATAACCGAATGCATTCCAACGCCAAGGCCCGACTACACTTCATGGCAATCACTACTTCATTTCCCAACAGTGTGAAATGACACGCAGTATTGGCCGTCATGTCCTGTCCCCCCCACACCGCAAGAAGCGGCAGCAGAAAACAAACATGGTACGGGGCGTGGCATTAGCAGTCACAAATCGGGGCACTTCTGGCATGCACTGCCTGACGCATGTCGGAATTCTCTCTCTGTCACACACACACACACACACACACACACACACACACACACACACACACACACACACACACACACACACACACACACGCACAGTGGGCCTGTCTGCATCAGGCCGCGCGGGCTGCGTTTTACCACGTTTGACCCGCACGTCCCGCTTTCCCGCTGGCTGCTTTTTACTGCCGCCGATGGCGGCGATGGCGGCGACGAGTCAGTGGGTCGAGAAGTCGAGAGAGAATCATCGGCCTGCGCTGTGCGAATGAATTAGACCGACAGCAGCGGGTGGATCGGACGCGTCGCAGAGGCGCGCCCTCCGAACCTGCCGGCTGGATGGCTGGATGGGTGGATGGGTGGATGAATGTGATTAAGACAGGTCGAAGCGGAGCTGGAGACAACTTCAAAATAATGTTTCTTTAAAAAATAAAATAATTTATGACATGTTTTTCAGGTCGTGGGAGGAAGCAAAGAGGATGGATCCCGTTTCCTCGCCGATAAGACAGTTGTTGATTTCCTGACTCTCTCTCTCTCTCTCTCTCTCTCTCTCTCTCTCTCTCTCTCTCTCTCTCTCTCCCTCCCTCCCTCCCTCCCTCCCTCTCGGGGTAGCCCGCCGCCCCCGCCGGGCCGACAAAGAAGCAGGAGCGGCTAATAATCCGTTTGGCGCGTCGGATTGGTCGGCCCTTGTTCGCTCGGCCCGCGAAATGCGTGAGTCGTCGTTGTTTGCTGGTTGTGTTTCTCTTTCTTTAGGTTTGGCTTTCGGCCGGTCGATATACGACAACAAGGCAGCATAGCAGCGTGTTGCCTGCTTGTCCGTGCGGCGCGCCGCCGCCCCGCCACGCGCCACGCGCCAGCCACGTGGCGGGGCTCATCCCGACAAGATGAAACGAAACGAAACAACGTTTGGAGTAAAAATAACGCGAGATTGAAGAGCGGGGCGCCACCAACAATCGCATCCAATCACTGATATGAGATGAGCTGAACGCTCGTGTGTGTGTGTGTGTGTGTGTGTGTGTGTGTGTGTGTATGTGTGGGTGTGCGAGAGAGAGAGAGAGAGAGAGAGCGAGAGAGAGAGAGAGAGAGAGAGAGAGAGAGAGAGAGAGAGAGAGAGAGAGAGAGAGAGAGAGAGAGAGAGAGAGAGAGAGAGAGAGGAGAAGAGAGAGAGAGAGAGAGAGAGAGAGAGAGAGAGAGAGAGAGAGAGAGAGAGAGAGGTGGGGGCGGGCGCGGACTTGGGCCAGAACGCAAACTACTTGCGAAATGAAACATTGTGGCCGTCACCACTCTGAGCGAGCCAGACGGATGCGTAACAACCCCATCTCCCCGAAGCAACCCCATCACCGACACGGCCGCCGAGAACACACACGCGCCACCCCACGCAGACAGTCGCCGCCCACCCCAGAGAGCCCGCACCCACGCAACACGCCGCGCCGGCAACCTTTAATGTCCTCTCCCAAGTCACACAGCAGCCCTCTTATAGCGCGCCGCTTCCGGAGGCCGTTTGCTGCACAGGCACGCCCGGAGGCACGCCCGGAGGCACGCCCCTGGAGCCCGGAGCTGGAGGGAGAGCCCGGAGCAGGGAGGACATGTGTCAAACTACACGCCCTGCAGGACCCTCAGGCTCCATCCTCCAGCGCCTTGTGTTGGCGTAACTCTTTCTGCCGCGTGTTTTTCTCAGCGTGTCCAGTTTCGTGGAAGGTATGCCCACTTTTTCAACTCACCATCATCCACCCTTCTCACGAGGTGAAGTCGTTGCACGGGACCGATGAAGCCCCAGGCAACTATTTCACCGTAAGTCGAGCGCTTGTTTTTGTTTATGTTTTTTTTTCGCTATTTTTTTTTTTTAATAACTCCCCCTCTGATCTGCGATTAACCGACGCGCCGGCACCGCCCTCACTGCCGAGGCCGAGAGGCGGGCTGCTCCAGCGCCGTTCGCTCCAGCGCGCTGAGTGGCTGGAGCACGTGCCCGATGGTGGCGATCAAGATGACGACGATGATGATTGATGCCGAGTGCAGCAGCAGCGCCTTTCGGCATTTCCCACGACGAGTTCCACAGCAGCATCAAGCGTAGCCTACACTGACAAATTCCCGGGCATATCGCCTTATTCTTTGTCATGTATTACCCACGCACAGTGGGCCAGAAGACCGATGGAGGCGGTCAAAATCCCGGACGCGTTTTGAGCGCCTGAGTCGCTTATCAGGACTCGAACCCAACGTGTGACCCCGCCAATGGATTCCTCGTTCGGAGAGCAAATGCATTGGTTGGGTTACACGTTCGGTTCGAGTCCTGATAAGCGACTCCAGAGCTCAAAACGCGTCCAGGGTTTAGACCGCTTGCGCCTGTCTTCTGGTCCACTGTGCCACGATCGCTCGATATTTATTTGGCGTACGTGTGCGCCGGGCGGGCCGGGCGGTGTAGCTGCGTACTACGGGACAATTAGCGTGTAACGAGGCGGCGCACCGTCGCCGCGTCGCTGCACAACCCGGGCAGTTAGTCTGACAGTGCTCGTCCTCGCAGGCGCGGATCCAGGATCCTGAGGAGGGGGTACGTCTCGAACGACTACTCTCAATTATTCCTCCTCCCCGCCGCGCCGCTGCCTCACCCCCTCTCGCTCCTCCCTCCCCTGGGAGGACGGGCGGTTCGAACAGGTCAACACATATTGCGGGGAGGGGAGCGGAGGCACCCCTTTTTAAACCGCACGTTTACGGAGCATCTAAATCCAGCAGCAACAACAACAACAACGAAAACACGTACGCGGCCACGCCAATCATTATTAACATCATCTTTATTATGACGGGTCGGTATTTGATTTCGCTGGCGAGCGGACAATGGCGGGGGACGCGGCTCGGCCGACGGGCAGGGCAGGGTAGCAGGGGTGCCGCGGACGCCGCGCTCTGGACGCGCTTGGGGCGGGGCGGGGAGGGGCGAGGCGGGGCGGGGAGGGGGTGGCGGGGGGGGGGGAGGGGTCCTCGAGCGGCTAGTGCGCTCGTCAGACGAATATTAAAGTGCCGTTGTCGGCTTGGATTAAGGGCGGCTTAATTTGGATGACGAGCGTTGAAAAGTGTGCGTCTCGATTTGCATGAGGGTTCAAGACATCGCCGTCATGGTGTCCGAGTGAGACACCTCGCAACCCCGCCCGCCGTCGCTGCTTTTCAAATATTAAAAAATCGCTCCCATCTTTTTTTATTTTTTTGTTGGCCCCCACTCTTGCAATCCTAGAAAGATGCCCATAAAAAGATATGAAAAATTTTGCGAGCTTCTTCGTAAGAATAATTTATAGGGGACCGCTCCGAGAACCGATAAATGTATTCTATGATGATTCATGATAAATTCATCGAACTATAATGGTATGAAAGTCATGCCGGAGAGGGGGATTGGGATGGGGGGGGGGGGTGCATTGCGACCGCTTACTGCCGTTGACGCGACATCCCCGATTCAGATTCTCAACGGGCACACCGAATTTCTGATCCCGAAAGTCGATTTACGATGATGACAGGGTTTAGGGAAGGGGTGCACCCGCACCGGTCCTCTAGATACCAATAAAACTCGCGCAAACAAGCGCGCGCACGCTCACACACACACACTCACACACACACACACACACACACAAACGCACTTACTCATCACTGCATAACGAGGAGAACCAATCGTGGGGGCGCGTTGAATGTTAACGTTGTTTGGAAGTGAAACTGTGATTAATTAACAGACGAGCCCCTATTGTCTGCATTGAGAAGCGGGAGGGAAAATATGGAAAAAGCGTCAAAAATAATCATCGGCGGTGTGGCATGGCATGGCATGGCATGGCACGGCGTGCTGCGGGAGGGGGAGGGCTTTTCTGAGCGGAGACAGCTTTTCGTGCGTAAGGCCCCATTAGTCGGCACGTGTGTGTGTGTGTGTGTGTGTGTGAGAGAGAGAGAGAGAGAGAGAGAGAGAGAGAGAGAGAGAGAGAGAGAGGGAGAGAGAGAGAGAGAGAGAGAGAGAGAGAGAGAGAGAGCGAGTGAGAGAGAGGGGGGGAGGGGGGAGGGAGGGGGGGCTTGTTTGCGATTGTGTGTGAGGGAGTACGTCGTTGCGTGCCTCAGGTGGCAGAGCGAGGCAAACGAGGGGACGTATATTTCTCCTCCTCCCCCTTACCTTTTCCGAGAAGGGCTGCGGCATCTCGGATGGTTGAATGGTGTCGGTAAAGCCCGAGACGCGGCTCTCCTTTGCCGAGACGAGGCAGCACAGCGGGCAGGAGCAACAAGACTGAGCAAGACGCCCGGCCGCGGCCCGAGCGTGCCCCTCCCCGCACTCTCAAGCGATGGTTAATGTCCTCAAACTTTGTTTTCGTCCCCAGACGCTGCGGGGGAGCAACGCCAGTTTTTTGACACTTTCCCCCCGAGTCGCAAAATCTAACGACGTCGTAAAAACGGGAAACAACGTGATTAGCTTATTGTACGACGACGCATTAAAGACGGTTTCTGCATGAAAGGGGGACGGGGAAGCGACAATAAAACAGGTGGAGTCCGCGCGGCGGCGCCAACCCGGCAGTTCCGGCGGCAACCGCATCTTCCTCGTCGCCGCGAGAGGTGAGGAGGCACCCTCCGAGAACACCCCGCCCCGGGGAGCACCGTCAGCACGGCGCACAGTGGGCCAGGAGACCGGCATCACGCAGGCGGTCAAAACTCTAGACACGTTTTGAGCTCCAGAGTCGCTAAACGGGACTAGAACTGAACGTGTGACCCCACCGATGGATTGCTCTCTGAACGAGGAAGCCATTGTCGGGGTCACAGGTCCGGTTCGAGTCCTGTTCAGCGACTCTGGAGCTCAACACGCGTCAGCAGGTTTGTCCGCCTGCGCCGGTCTTCTGGCCCACTGTGCTCCGGCCGCCGCCGCCGCCGCCCTCGCGCGCAGACGCCTTCGCATCCCCGGCCGGCAACACCACCAGCTCGCCGCCCCGCCGCGCACCCCCCGCCGCCGCCACCCCCTCCCCTCCCCTGCCGGGCTGGCTGCCGTGGGCCAGCGTCTCGCCTCGCGCCGCTCGCTTCGCTGTCGCTTTCTCGCCGCGTGGTGGTGCAGTCCGCTCAAGGCCGTCCGCGTGCGAGGACGCCGCCCCGCCGCCGCCCCGCCGCGCGCCCCCGCCGCCCGCGTGCTGCCGGACGCCGAGCACGCCGTCAGCGACGCTGTCAGGGACGCCGCCCGCCGCGCGCCGCCCGCTGCCCGCGTGCTGCCGGACGCCGAGCACGCCGTCAGCGACGCTGTCAGGGACGCCGCCGGCCGCCACCCTGGCTCCGCGCCGCCGCGCCGCGCTCGCGTGTGTCGCCGTGCCCACTGTGCCCACTGTGCCCCAGCAACACGTGGATTACGATGCACCGCGTCGTCGGCCTGCTGCTGCTGCTGCTGCTGGCCACGCTGGCGCCCGCCGCCGCCTCCAACTGGTGCTACGGCGAGGAGTGGTGCCGGCCGCTGCGCACGGCCGTCACGGCCGACAGGGCCACCTGGCCGCCCGCGCTGGTCTCGGCCAAGGAGGTCCTGGACGAGTCGGGGGAAGGTGAGCCTCGGACACCGCAGGACACCGCAGGACCCACAGAGCACAGTGGGCCAGAAGACGGTTGTGGGCGTTCCAAATCCCAAACGCGTTTTGAGCTCCATAGAGTCGCTAAATGGGACTCGGACCGTGTGACGCCACCAATGAGTTGCGCTCTCCAAATGAGGAATGTGACACCCTAATTAAACGGTCGTGTCACGTTCCAACTGATGTGGCATCGTGCAGATTAAAACGAACGTGACAATCACATTCTAACGATTATGACCCGTCACTTGCGTTGAACAACAGTGTGTTCAGTGTTCGCTCGCTCTTTTTAGGAACAACATTTCTCGGTCAAGCAACCCCTTTTCCATGGCATAAATCATTTCATTGTGGTCCTAAAACAAGAGGAAGAATTTTTTTTTAAAGGAACACCTTTTTATTTTCTGGTGGAGCGACGCGGAATTCGAAATGGAATGCGTTGATTCAATATACTATGGCGCCCCACCCGGCGCGGGGGTTTATTGCTGTGCTGTTGATTTTAGCTTTCCTCTTTTTGGCGCAACAAGACGGACAACCGGTGGATGTTCTGCTATTTTCCTTCCGTTTTTTTTGGGGAGGGTATCGAAACGGGAGCAGCGGCGCGCAGTCGAGCCGTGGACCACTCAGGGATGCGAGCGAGCGCTAATTGCTAATTCTTTATAATCGCTGCAGTCCAAAGGAAGCGCCAGACCGTCAGAAAACCGAATGGGCGTGGGCGGACTCGGAACGAAACAGTCGGAGTTGATTGTAGTTTACGCTGTAGTTTATCACCTGGGCAGCATATCGTCAACTAATGAGCTCTCAAAAAAAAATAAAAAAAAATGACGCGAAACTTGCTCTTCAAATCGAGGTGTGTGTACGTAGTGGAAATCTTTTGACGACGCTTACTGTAGAAAATTATAAAAGTATAGCCAACGTAATCTTTTTTTTTTCGATTTGTGTATGTGCGTGCGTACGTGTGTGTGAGTGGTGTGTGTGTGTGCGTGCGCGCGTGTGTGTGTGTGTGCGCGTGTGTGTGTGTGTGTGTGTGCGCGCGCGCGCGTGTGTGTGTGTGTGTGTGTGTGTGTGAGTGTGCGTGTGTGTGTGTGTGCGTGTGTGGCGTGCGCCCCAGAGGGAGGGTGTCGACTAGCCCCGCCATGGCGCGGCCTCGCGCGGCCTAGCGGTGTAGTGGCGCCGGGGGCCGCGGTTGTCGTGGCGTTGCGCCTATCAGTTCCAGGCCATCACGATCCACATCGCGACACGTCAATGGCGGCGATGAGCGCGATGACGGAATGAGCCGAAAAAGTTTAAAAGCCCCGAACCGGGAGGCGTAGCCGTCCGACCATAGCGCTCACCGATATTCCGAGAGACCGTTTTCGTCGCGCCGTCTCTCTCGCACCCACACGCGGAACGCCCCACAGTGGGCGTAGGCCGCAGGCGGCCAAAACTCCCGACTACGTTTTCAGCTCCGGCGTCGCTTAACAGGACTCGAACCGAACGCGTGACTCCATCAATGGATTGCTCGTTTGTAGAGCGATCCAGTGGTTGGTTTCACACGTTCGGTTCGAGTCCTGTTAAGCGACTCTGGAGCTCAAAACCTGTCCGGGATTTCGACCGCCTCCTCCGGTCTTCCTGGTCCACTGTGTCGGAGGGATGGAGGGACAGAAGGGCGGCATAATGCGGGCCGCTGAAACACGGCACAACGCCGCGGGCGTCGCGCTGATGTGATCTAGAGCAGATGTGAAGAAGCCTCGCGCACTTTCGCTTTTTCTTTTTTTTTTTCTCTTTCTTTTCGGTGGTTCTTTTTTTCAATGGCCAAAGTTAATGTCCTGAAGGCGAGTCCCATCCGGTCGTGTGATGGTGCGCTTCGCATAGCAGTGCCCCGCGGTAGACTGATTCCGAGAGTCCTTTTCGTCGCTCTCTCTCTCTCTCTCTCTCTCTCTCTCTCTCTCTCTCTCTCTCTCTCTCTCTCTCTCTCTCTGGCACCCCGTGAGTGCGAGAGACAGAGCGTCGAAAGCCGTCTGCCTTGCAGTGCCCCGCCACCGAGCCGCCCCTTGCGAAGGGAGGGCGAGAATGCACGATGCCCATTGAACTCGGGTTTGCCCCCGGGCAGCGCGGGGCAGCCAGCTTTCGTATCGGAGGGCCCTGCCCCGCCTCACCCCGCCCCGCCCCGACACGCCCCGCCCCGCCTTACCCCGCCCCGCCCCGACACGCGTGCAGCCCGGCAAGCAGCGAAAGCTTACGCGATGCAGAAACGAAGGTTGTTACCGAAGACGAATTGGCGGGCCGGGTGGGCGGTGCGGTGAGCCTCGCACAGTGGGCCAGAAGACTGGAGGCGGCGGCCTAAACTCTCGACCGCGTTTTGGACACCAGAGGCGCTTCGTTCGGAGAGCAATCTATTGGTGGGGTGCACACGTTCGGTTCGAGTCCCATTTAGTGACTCTGGAGCTCGAAACGCGTCCAGACGTTTGGCCGCCCGCGCTGGCCCACTGTGCCTCGGGCCGGGCATTGGCATCGTCATCCCCTGCTGCCGGACGCTACACTGCATAAAGTATACAGCAGCAAAGTGTTTGCCCTCCCCGCCGCATCGCTGCACAATGTGAGAACGTATGACGAATCCGTTCGAGGGTGTGTGTGGAGGCACACCAACACCACGACGACGCCGAGGAGGAGGAGGAGGACTCTACTACCACGTGTGCCATGTTTTATCGGAAATGAGCCGAAAACCGTAATTTGTTAGGTTGTCCGCGCGCGGATCGGGACAAATGCGCGGGTTCCGGGGGAAATGATGCTTTTGGGATTCCGATTCCTTGAAGTCACTGCACAGTGGGTCAGAAGACCGTTGAGGCGGCCAAAATTATAGACGCGTTTTGAGCTCCAGAGTCGCTAAATGGGACTCAAATCGAACGTGTGACCCCACCAATGGATTCCTCGTTCGGAGAGCAATCCATTGGTGGGGTCACTCGTTCGATTCGAGTCCCATTTAGCGACTCTGTAGCTCAAAACAAGTCCCTCAACGGTCACTGTGCACTGCTTGCTCGTCATCGACAGAAGGCGTTGCATGATGGGCTGCTGTCCGCTGCAGCGGCGGCCAGGCCTCCGCTATGCGGCCTCCTGACGGGCCTTGGCGCTGGCAGGCCTGCCTGCATACTGCTGCATAGCAGCGGAATAGCGGCTCAGGCATGCCCACATCCCCACAATAACATTCAGTATAATTTCTCAAAAAAAAATCAAAAAAAAATCTCTGTGTTCTGTTTTAGGGTTGGTAAAGTATCTACTGACAAAATTTTAAGATAAAGCGTGTTCAGGGGCGTGTCTTGATGCAGACCGACTCTTTTATTCCGAGATGCATTTCCTGTACCTAAACTGACTTGTGGCTGATGTGTGCTACAGAGTCACTCAAAGTTGAGGCGTGGGGAACGTGGGTATCACATTCCTTCATTCGAAGTGCCAGTGCGTTCTTCCCGAAACGAACCGTCTCTGTCTGTCTGTCTGTCTGTCTGTCTCTCTCTCTCTCTCTCTCTCTCTCTCTCTCTCTCTCTCTCTCTCTCTCTCTCTCTCTCTCTCTCTCTCTCTCTCTCTTTCTTTCTCTTTGTAGAGGCTGAAAGACGGAGGAAGACAGCGCATCAAGACTGTGTCTCCGAGTCCACCGGTCGTCTTGCCCACCGTGCTTCGGCGGGTCCCGACTGGTCCCGACCGCGTCCCCTTTATTGGTCTTGGCTTCCCCGGCGCCATTATTAGCAGGGTATAAGTTAGAGGCAGACCAGGAGGAGCTGGGACCGACCGCTGCCGCCTGGCCTGACCGCGCCACCAGAAAGGCCCAATCGTCGTACGCATGCCGCGGCCGCCTCGCCCCGCCCCGCCCCGCCCCGCCCCGCCCCGTACCGCCGCCGACGGCCAACTTTCCTTTCTTCTCCATGGTTTATTGGTCCTGCAAGCAGTTTCGGGGAATGTAAAAGCATTCTAAGCGGGGTTCGAACAGTGCGAGAGCTTGCGAGCGAGAGGTCGGCCGAGTCTTTGATTTGATTTACCGCCGAGTGCGCTGTGAGTCGGAGGGGAGGAGGGGCAGGGGGCGTGGCAGGGGACGGCGGCGGCGGCGGCGACCCCCGGCGGCCGGCCGCGGGGCCGCACCCTGCAGACTGCAGGCCGGACCAGACCGGCCGCCATGTATTATAAAAGTCCCGGACACGGCGTAGCGTTTCCCTCGGACGGCGACCTCGAAGGGGTGGGCGGCGGCGCGGCGCGGCGCGGCACCCCGCGGACCCCGACGACGCTCCAACATGAATCTCTTAGCTACCCGCGCGCGCGCGCCGCCCCCGCCGCCCCCGCGCCCCCCGCCGGCCCGCCACCCCCGAAGCAACACCGGAAGTCATCCAGCGAGGCACACGCTGCGCATCAACTACCCCCTGGCCCTGCTGGCCCTGGTTCGGGCCCGCCGCCCGCCGCCGGCGTGGGGGCGGGCATGGTCGGGCGCCACCCTTGCCCTCACCCGACGCGCGGGGTCGCGGCTCCGGGCG
Source organism: Stenchaetothrips biformis (assembly GCA_030522485.1). Lineage (NCBI taxonomy): Eukaryota > Metazoa > Arthropoda > Insecta > Thysanoptera > Thripidae > Stenchaetothrips > Stenchaetothrips biformis. The sequence goes on along the minus strand of CM060095.1, from coordinate 8,075,096 downwards.
TTAATTCTTCCAAACAGAGTCGGTCTCGCTCCCACTCGTGAGGTGGCCCGCAGCGGTGCGAGAGAGACAGAGCAACGCGCCGCGGACCCGAGACCGCGACGGCCGCGACCTGTCACGCCTCGACCAACTTTGTCGTCGGGCTGCTGCAGGTTTAGCGGCGCTTCGTCTCTCTCTCTCTCTCTCTCTCTCTCTCTCTCTCTCTCTCTCTCTCTCTCTCTCTCTCTCTCTCTCTCTCTCTCTCTCTCTCTCTCTCTCTCTCCCTCTCTCTCACTCACACACGTGGGCCGCCCCCTGAGTGCGAGGGAGACAGAGTGAAAGCACCCTTCAGTCCCCCGGCACACCGGCTGGGCCGCGCGTTATACGGACGCAGGCGGCCGGACTCTGTCGCGAGCAGCCGGCCGTCTGGCGGCATGCGCGTCGAGAATTTCGGCCGCCTCAACGGTCTTATGACCCACCGTGCGGCCCACCGTGCAGCCTCCCCGGGCGCCTTGCTCTGCGGACTGCAAAGTGACGCGGCTTGCAGCGTTCTGGAGGCGAGATTTCCCGACTCAGGACACGCGCGTTGCGTTGGTGGTAAAAACATGGAAAGCTCGGTGGAGGGCCCCTACGCCCCGCCCCGCCCCGCAAGCAACACCTGGTCATAAATTGTAGCGGCAAAGCTTGAGGGGCTCAGGCCACGCGGGGGTGGGGTTGGTGGTGGGGTTGGGGCAGGGAATGCCCCCGCAATGCTAGCGAAGAATGCGAGCGGGCATTGCCGTTGAGTCTGACCCCTCCCACCCGACCTCTTTTGCCGTGGCTAGCCACCCCGCCTGGTCTGTCTGAGCGAGCGTCTTCATATCAACAGCCCCGCCATAGAACCCCCTTGTCATGTCTCGCCTCTTTATAGGCTTTTATCAGACGCTCGGCACCGTCGGCACCAGCGTGCTGCTTCCTTTAGCGTGTCCTGTTTGCAGGATCGGCCCGCCAGCTTGTGTCACTGGAGCTCTCAGAGATCCGTCTCGTCACTGTAAATCAAATAGACAGAACTGTCTCACCGAAAAAGGGTGATACTAAAATGTATCACCGTAAAAAGGTCGTACACGAATGTATCACCGAAAAAAAAAAATACGATTTCAAGAAATCCTGGTAGTCACGAAGTTAATTTTATATTTATGTTGTGGTTTAACAAAGATAGCTAAGGCTAGGACTGCGTTGTGTGTAGTTCTGTTTACGTTTGTCAGACCATTATAAATAATACTAAAACTTACGTAAAGACCAGCTGCGGATCAATTTGTGTCAAAAACAGACATTTAAGACAGTCTCATAATACCTGAAGGTCAAGTTATTCACAGAAACGTGCAGTAAAATAGTCCAGTTCACCCAGCTTTAAGGTTAGAAAAAAAGCACAGCCCCGTGTCCAGATCGTTTCGTCTTAGATTCAGAAGTACCATCAAACCTCGCTACAAGGTGCAGCTACACGCCCACTGTTTTCAAAAGGGACTTATAGTCACACTCAAACTACGTTAGGGATAGATTTTTCACAAATGCATTTGCACAGGCACGCAGTTTAATGTCCTATTTCACTCCGATTCGAAGAGTTTAGAACATTTAGTGTTGGTATTTCTGAAAACAACAGGGCCTGCGCGCAGCGGCGCGGGACACTCTGGCTAACAATCACCGACCGACCGGCCGATCCAAATGGCCACGTTCGAAAACAACGTCTATACCATTGTTGGAGCTCTTCTAGCTGCAGTAAAAGACAATTTTGATTCGAACGCGCTTTTTTAAGGGAGCGAGCGTTTTTGGTGTAAGCTGTACAGAGGCGAAAAGGAGCGCTGCTATTGGTCGGATTCCATTTCCGGTGGCTCGGCTCCCCCCTCTCCCTGTGTTTTTCACTGACGAGTCGAGTTTTGCCATGGAAACGGCGATTTCAACTCAAAATTTCTCAAAATTGGCCCTGCACTTTTCAACTAGATTTCACCACTGAAATCAGGGTACAAAGTTCTACCACTCTGCCAAGTCTCATCAGAATCGTATAGAGAATTTCGAAACTGCATAAGGGGCCAGACTGGAAATAAAAATTAAAAAAAAAAAAAAAACCCAACCCCGGTGAGGCTATAAGGCTACTTCGTGCCTAAAAAGGTCGTTCACAAATGTATCACCGAAAAAGGGTGATACTGCCCCAGGAAAAGAAGGGCCCATCTCGCTGATGTCTGACCTTTTTCCGGTGATACATTTGTGTACGACATTTTTTTCGGTGATACATTCGTGTACGACCTTTTTTCGGTGATACTTTTTGTATCGCCGCAATTTGGTGAGACGTCTCACTGAGGGGTCCACCACTCTTGTAATCCTGTGTACACTTCGTCCAGTAAACATTGGTAATCCCATCCCAAAACTGAATATTTTCGCTGTTTTTATCGGCTTTTGCGTGTTTTCTTATGAAAATTGGCTAAAAATGCTCTCATCTGGCTAAAATTAGGGAGTTTTTTTTTGAGATTTTAAGTAGGTAATCACTGGTAATCGGTAATCCTGTGTACACTCCTGAGCTGAGAGGTGGACCCCTCGCGTCTCACCCTTTAAATTTCAGTGGTGTGAGCACCTGCAGGGGCAGGACACCAAGACAAACGGCAAGTCAAGTACATAGGAGAGTAGTAACTGAATGACGCAGAGTAAAAACGTCAAAGGACCATTAGTCGAGGTTAATGCGAACACCCATAGTACAGACCTATGGCGCCTGAAATCATGCGGAGAAAAAAATAAACAGAAATGACTCTCTTTGAAAGTGCGACCTGCCATTCACGTTCGAGGACGCAAGCGAACATGCATCCCATTCGTCCATACCCGCACTCAAAGGAGGGGGAGAGAGAGAGAGAGAGAGAGAGAGAGAGAGAGAGAGAGAGAGAGAGAGAGAGAGAGAGAGAGAGAGAGAGAGGCGTCTCTGTGGCAGAGGCTGGCTTCGCATTCGGGCCGGTTGGAGGATGCATGATGATGCAGGCAGGCAGAGCGCTTCGTGCACGTCTGCCGGGTGAATGGACATGCCCTTTGTGTTCTCCCGGAGCGTCTCTTCCAGTCGCGCGCCGAACATGATGCAGCGACGACCGAAACCCATGGCGGCGGCTGCTGGGTCACTCCTGACAAGTCCCTCTCTCGAAACGAGGCGGCCCACTTCTGCAGCCGAGGGGTCCACCACTCTGGTAATCGTGTGTACACTTCGTCCAGTATTCATTGGTAATCACATGGCAAAATTGGACATTTTTGCTGTTTTTATCGGCTTTTGGGGGTTATTCTTATGAAAATAGGCAAAAAATGCTCCTGGCTGGCCAAAATTATAGAGTTTTTTTTTAGACTTTTCGTGGGTAATCACTGGTAATCAGTAATCCTGTGTACACTCCTGAGCCGAGTGGTGGACCCCTCGTCTGCAGCGCACAGTGAGCCAGCACTGCAAAAAATTCCGTGTTTTGGTACGGAAAATGTACGGAAAATAGGGTACAGAAAAGGTACGGACCTTCCGTACTGGTTCTCTGTGGTCCCCATAAGGACCTCATGTAAAGTGGTACGGAAAACATGTACAGAAGCTCCGTGGTAGGCAAGGTACGGACGGTCCAGGTAAAAAATTACCAGACATACTCCGTGTAATTTCTGTACTTTTTTCCATCAGTGAGTGTTTGTTGCGCATATGGAAGCCTACCGACCAAGCCGTCGCCCCTTACGGCCCGTTGGTAGGCAGTGCCGCCACACAGCGGTGCGTCCGTCTTGCCTACCCACCAGGCGCGCCCCTTACGATGAGTGGGTAGGCAGTCCCGTCACACAGCGGAGCATCCGGATTGCCTACTAGGCAGGCGCCATGTAAGCGCATCCCCTCTTGTTCATCCCGTTATCTAGAAGCTTCCTCCGAGGGGGCCATACCACCCCGGGAATCCTGTGTACAAATTGGCTGGTAATCTCCGGTAATCCATGCCGTAATCACGTAATCCTTGATAAAATTCTATCCTTTTTTTAGCGTTTTTGAACCAATTTTCCAAAGTTTTACGCGTAATCTCTCGTAATCTTGTGTACACGTGAGAGTGGTGGCCCCCTCGGCAAGCCCCCTCGGCTTCCTCCCCGCGTCTTCCCTGCGTCGGTCTTCTGGCCCACTGCGCGCGCCTGTCAGGGTCTGCTCGTCTCTGTCACGGCCCTCTTGTTGCAGACGAGCTGCGCCGCTGGTACCTGACGGACGACGCCGCCGCCAACGCCGACCTGGAGGAGACGGTGCGGGACGTGCTGCTGGACCTGCAGCCGTACCCCGTCAGCACGCGGAAACGACGTGAGTGGTTACCTCCTTCGCTACACACTAAATGTTTATGTAGAATTTTGTACGTGGTGATGCATGATTTTAAACCTGCGTGACGTTTTGCATAAAATTGTGCACAAATTTGCATAAATTTATGCATTTTTACGCATAATATTATGCAAATTCCCCGCATGCTCAAAATCGTGCAAGTGACACGTACAAAATTCTACTTAAACATTGAGTGTGTATGCGAGACACGGCCAGAAGATCGGCGGGTGGACGGTCAAAATCCCGCGGACGCGTTTTGAGCTCCAGAGTCGCTGCACACACAGAAATCGAACCGGACGTGTGACCCCCACCAATGGATTCGTCGTTCGGAGAGCAATCCATTGGTGGGGCCACGCGTTCGGTTCGAGTCCCATTTGGCGACTGTGGAGCTCAAAACCCGTCCGGGATTTTGACCGTCTTGCCCACTGAACCGCGTCTCCGAAGTTCTTGCTGATGCCGGATCGCACTTTACCGCTGGGCTCGTTGTTGTGTTGCTGCCCCGGACCGCATGGTCGGGATGCAAACCTGAGGCCTGTCTGTCTCTCTCGCGCTCATGGGCAGTTCCGTTGGGGTGCGAGGGGGACAGAGCTACGGTCTGCAAGTCCCTCACCGGCCGGCTAGAGGCTGTGGTGTGGTACACTGTGAACCGGGGCAGAAGTGGGTCAGTCGGTAACAAAGCCACTACTCTACTCGGCTTTGAGGGGGCGCTTACAAATCCAACGGACCTGACTGGCGTTTCGGGTTGTTGTGGTCGCCCGCCCTTTTGTCCGCTGCACCGCGCGCTCACTGAAAAGTTATAAAGACCGTCCGGCAAATATCGCGAAAAACTGTAACGCGAATATGAATGTGTATGAATGAGTTGTGACATTGTGTGGTTCAAGTTTCCAAAAGCGTCAAATCCGTTTTATTGATCCCAGATTTTTGCAATCCTCATTACCAACAGAAGCGGAAATTCGTCACTAATTTCAGATGCAAACGGCATCGGCCAGCTGGACAGTGTCCCTCCTATCAGCTGAGCGCAAAAACGAGCGCCGGGCTAAGGGCGAGATCGTGGCTCTCAGGGCGACCCCGACCGGGGCCTCCGAGCGCCCCCAGGGGCCGGCGCGGGCCCACTGGAGTAGAGTCAAACCGGACCTGGAGGAAGCAGGGTGCAGTTAAAACGAAAATTGGCAGAGGGGACTGCGCTCTGCTGGCATCTCAATGCGCTGACAAAGGGAGGGTCCGCCGCTAGACGCTGCAGCAGCGGCCCGGCCCGGCCCGGGGCAGGGAGGGGGTGGCTGTGTCCGAGGCCCCGGTCCCGGGGGCCCTCCCTGGGGACGCTTCAGTGTGACGTCCTTTCCATCCACATTTTAGAGGCAGTTCTGCGGTCTCTGCGCCGCCTCGTTCGGACGGCGCGCAGTCCGTTGTTTCTCAAACTCCGCCGGCGCCGTGTCCGCGCTGCTCAACAAGGCCAACGAAAATACGCGGCGCGCGGGGAGTTGGAAAAGTTTGCTGGTCGGTTTTCCGGTCCCGCAGAAACGAACGCGCCTCGTGGAGGAAGTCGAACGTCGCTGTATACCTGCAACGCATACTTTCGTCGCTTCTCGCAAAAAAAAAAAAAACTGAGGGTGGGTTTATATTTTCTTTGAGGCGTGGAGGTGCGCAAAAAAATCACATGTCCCTTTCCTTCCCCCCCCCCCCAAAAAAAAGGCAAATGAAAACTATCCTTCTGTTACGGGCTGGCCCCTCTGAAAAGAAGGTTGGGGTTTATTTTGCCGCCGGCATAACATGGTCGACAGCGCTTCCAGACACAGAATCCCAGCAGGAAGAAAGGGTATTTATACACTGGTGACGGTCTTCTGTACCACTGTGTGGCGGTGGCTGCCTTTTGGTGCTGTGGGTTGCGCGGCGTTGCGTGTACGTGCTGCCAGCTCGGGCGGGGTGGCCGGTCATTCATTGTGTCCTGCAGGATGCTTTGATCGCGTCCCGGGATAGGAGGATGACATCGCGGCAGCCAATTAAACAGCACCAGGGGCAGTCCGAGGCACCGACCGAGCTGGCAGCCACCAGCGAAAAAGGGATGGACTCGTATTTATTTCAAAGCGCCGCCGCCGCCAAGCGACTGCCCCACAGCGGCCGTCGCATCACAAAAAAAAAAAAGGGTCCAAAAAGAGAGAAACAAAATTCCGTTGTCTAAACGGGCGGGGGCTTTCGTTTATCCTAATAAATCCTGATTTAATTTTTGCCGTTCTTTTGTTTTCTGATTGTTGTTTTTGTTGTTCTCCCTTTTTTGCGTGGTCCCATCTAAAATGAAATTTTGATGTAACGGAAATGAATTTGTTGTTGGGTGAAACAAAGTTGAATTCGCCCCTGCTCGAGGATGCAAGGTTGCTGCACAGGCCACCGCCCCTTTCTCTTTCCCCCGTCGCCTGTCCACACGCAGCCATTACCCCGATTGTCCGAGACGATGCCTCTCTCTCTCTCTCTCTCTCTCTGACACACGCACACACAGTCACACGGCAACAACGTGGGTCAATTAATTAAATGCAGAGCACCAATTATTATCACGCTCCATTGTTTCCGCCAGGCCTTATTGAAACGCATCCAAAAACACACGTTTCGTCCAAGGACTATAAACATTTTTTAAAAAAGAACTTTGAGACATGACATGGTGCATCACATTAAACTGGCAGGACAAGCAGGGTGTCAAGTTTTAGGACACTTGGTCCGGAGTTTTCGAACACCTGACCGCACTAATCCCTTTGTTTTTCTTTTTTCGTTCGATTTTGAAGTGTAGCACCACGGGCACCACCACCGTCAACCGTATCGTTTTAAAAGAATTGCCCCTTCAGTGTGATAACACACACGGCACCACTTCACGCGTGCAAGGGTTGTTTTTTTTTGTGTGTGTGTCTGTGTGTGTTTTAAAACAATAAGAACAAAGCGGGGTTTGCCACGCGCGGGCGCGTGCTATAATGTGAATACTTGGGCTGTTAGCACCCCTCCATCATTTTTGCCTCGAATCCAATCCAACTTATGTCGTCTTGGTGCCGCTCTGCGGGTGGCGGTGGCAACGCTCCCCCTCCCCTCCCCTCCCTGCCCGCTCCCGCCGCCCTTCGCGCCGTATCATGCACCGCGCTGCGTGCGCTGCGTGCGCCCAGCGCGCCCCACGTCACACTCGCGCAACGTTTTCACCCAAATTGATTCGGGCGGGGAGATGCAAGTGACGATAAAGCGCTGTGAACACCCTCCAACTCAGTCCCCTCACCTAGGGGCGGGGCAGAAAGAAGGTGGGGGGGGGGCCTCCCTCCGGCATAATTGGTACCCGGTGTATGCCCACTGCGCGCACCACCCCGGCGGCCGCTCGCGCGAAGGCCCCGGTTCATTCGTGGCGTTGTTGTCTTTGCTAGTTTGTTGCGGTGCTGTTTCTTGCATGACCAACACTGCGGTGTGTTTTTCTGTTGCAGCGCCGAGTACGTATGTCCATCGCGGTGCCTGGGCCTGAACCTGGAGACTGGTTCCTGGAGTCTTGCCGTTACCACTCGGATCTGAGAAGAGCTCTGAATTAGCCGGCCAACACCTTTGGTCAGGGCATTGTAGCGTAGTGGGTTCGTTTGGAAAGCGAGATTGCAATGGTGCTCCACTCGCTTCATTTCGGCCTTGGTTCAGGCCTGTGATCGCTAATCGGCTTGTCGGCCGCAATTCATTCCCACTAGGTGTAATTCATGCACTTGTCAAAAATTATCTCGAATTTTTTAATTTTATTTATTTTGTGCGCACCCGCGTGGTGCAGGCCGGTTCCATGCCGGCCACAACGAGGACCTGGTCATCTCCACGGACGGCGACGTGGCGCTGCAGGGCCCGAAGCCGGCCTTCACGCGGCCCGGCTACGACATCGACGTGCTGCTGGGCGAGCGCTTCCAGCTCGAGTGCAGAGTCAAGAACGCAGGTCGGTTTGAGCGGCGGATGCATGCATTTGCTCATGCCGGGCAGAATCAGTAGTATTGTTACAAGAGGGGCGCAGAGCGCGCGACTGGTTTCCCTCCACAGAGGCACCCCTGCGCGAGGCTAGTCTTTACTTCGGGTTACCCATTTCACCGCTTATAGAGTGAAAATCGCAAACCGGGATTTCGTTTAATTGAAATGACGCTTTCCTTTGTACTTGTGAAAAAGTTGCGCTCTCCGTCACTGGGCACGTTTTATCCTCGCAGAGAAGCACGTGATCGTGTGGCGACGCGGGCCCACCCTGGTGAGCTTCGCTCAGACCATGGCCAGCCCCAGCACGCGCATGGCCGTCAACGCCGACCACACCCTGACCGTGTCCAACGCCAGCTGGAGCGACAGCGGCGTCTTCGAGTGCGGCGTCGGCTCCCTGCGCAACTTCACACAGACCAGCACCGTCAACGTCATGAGTACGCAGGGCGAAACATAGGAAGAAGAGCAGGAATGTTGCCAATAACAAACCCTAACTTGTTTTTACCCCCCTCCGCCCCGATTCGGCCGCCGTCGGCTGCTTTGGGGCAGAGCGGGTGGTGGGGGTTTGTTATGGGCTCGGTTATGGGCCCTGCCGGTGCGGCATCCGATACTCTTCTTCAGACTGAACTTGCTGCTCCGCAGGCTTCACGACGCCCGTCAAGCTGCCGGCCAATGAGACGGACCGGGAGGTGGCGTGGAACTCGACCGTGGTGCTGCGCTGCCCCGCCACCGGCCGCCCGCAGCCGCGCGTCAAATGGCTCAAGCGGGTGAGTCGGCAGAGAGAGAGAGAGAGAGAGAGAGAGAGAGAGAGAGAGAGAGAGAGAGAGAGAGAGAGAGAGAGAGAGAGAGAGAGAGAGATTCTTCTTTGGCGGAGCGCAGCGCTGTCCGCCGGGAGGTGAGGTTAGGTTCCGGTTCACACAGTTCACACTGGCAGTGCGGGACTCTGACAAACACCGTGAGCAGAAGATCTTTGTCGACAAAGCCTTAACCTTTCCATCCCCCGGAAGGTCTGCTCCGGCAACTCCAGGGTGCTCAGGTACCTCCGGCGTGTTACAGGGGGTGCGCGGCGTGCTCAACACCGGGCCGAACCTGACCATCAGGGAGGCGCGGCGGCGCCACTCAGGGACATACGTCTGCGTGCTCTTCAACGGCATCGGCTCACGGATAGTTCAGCGGATAAAGGTCAAAGTGCAATGTGAGTTCACGACGCGTCTGGCCGACAGGTGGACTGCACCCTGCGTATTGGCAATTTTCTCGGTGTTTTCCCAATTCGACCATACGTCGTGCGATCTACGCAATTACAGTTTATTTGAATTGCGGAAATTGAGCTGAGAATATGGTCCAATCGGACACTTCGAGAGAAAATGGTCAATATTTGGGACGGTAAACTTGAGCTGAAGATGTACCATCGCATCACCTCACATAAAAATATTATCAGCAGCGCGTCGAGAGACTAGTCCAAGCGCTTAGGTCCAACTTTTTGAATGTTCGCGACAGATCCGCCTGAGATTCAATGCGCAGACGAGTCCACGCCTGACTGGAAGAGAGGCACCATCCAGCTTTCCATCGTGTGCACGGTGGACGCGCTGCCAGCAGCCCACGTAAGCCAGCAAGTCTAAAACAAAAGAGAGAAACATAATTGAAAAGTTATCTATCTAGCGCAACGCCGCGCGGGAACTCACCAAACTCGACTTCTGCTAAAGCCAGAGTATCGTCAGTGGGAGTCGGGCATGAAAGTCGAATTGAAATGTCATTTGTTGACTGGAAATAAAAATCCCCGCTAGTGGTCTGGACTATATGTAAAAGATTTTTGGAAGCGATCTGGCAACCCGCAGGCTTCCTGCAATAAACCTGCCCAATTATGTTACGCACAGCTGGTGTCGTGGGCGGTGCCCGGGAACTCGCTGGGGCCGATACGCCTGGACTCGCGGTCCGAGTCCACCACAGTGGGCCGGTACAAGGGCAGGGCCTCTAGCGACTTCGCCAGGATCGAATTCGTCATCGCCAACTTCACGCACCACGACCTCGGCACCTACACCATCTGGGTCAACAACAGCGTGGCTGGCGTCGCCATCAGGCACAACGTGACCAGTGAGTACACGGACGCCCAATCATTATGTCGTATCAGTCGATTTGGTTTCTTGGACACCAACCCGACGTACTCTCACCTGAACTCTTCACTGCGCGAAAGAAAACTTTCTTGCGACAGCGACTGGCTGGAGCGAGCGGGGGTGGGTGGCGGAAGAGAGCAGAAAAGTATTCATCGATACTAGTCGGGAAAAGTCTCGTCGCCAAAGCAAAACATTGCACTCGCATCGTTATCCCTTTCCCCCAGCTCCTTGATTGTTGGTTGCAGGCAACGCGCGCCCCGTGGTCTTCACCAGCCCGGACGAGAGCCCCTCCGAGACGGCCTTCAACGTGTCCTTCCGCTACGAGTCTCACCTGCCGCCCCTCGAGATCCGCGTCATCTACCGCAACTACCACGTGAGTCACGCCGGAGACTGCTGGACAACTCGAATGAAACACAAGATCGAACCAAAGACTTTCCTATTTTGCGTCCCCGAGCTGCCCTTCGCCCTTCACGGACGGCCCCGCGGACGACACGACACGCGGATAATCACGCTGACTGACAGACACGTCGGTCGCCCACCGCCGTTTTCGGTTCCAAGTTTTTATTTTTTCGTGCGACTGACCGGCGACCCGGAAAACGACGGAATGAGGCCACCTTTCTGAGTCGCGGCTCAGGCGACTTCAATCAATCCAGTGTGGGTTGTTCCCTGCTCGAGCAGATCCCCTCACTGGAAAAAAGTCTAGTTGCAGCAACTAGGACTTTAGTGCCAAATACCACACAGCAATTCGATTGGTAAGTTTGCTTGCCACTCCAGTGGCGCTCCGTTTTGAATGCCAAAATTTGGCCTTCTGGGCCCGGATTGGCCTCTTTGAATGCCAAAATTTGGCATTCCGGTGAACTTGGACGCCAAATTTTGGCATTTTAAAAGGCCAATCCGGCCCAGAATGCCAAATTTTGGCATTCAACACGGAGCGCCACTGGAGTGGCAAGCAAACTTACCAATGGAATTGCAGTGCAGACAGTCTAATTGAATAGGAACCAACCAGGTATCTAGTTACAAATACCAGACTGCCTTGTTAATCTCTGTCTTGTAAAAATAACCAGATCCTTAATAGATCTTACCATGCCGTCAGACTGTTGACATGTTAACTTTTCAACCACTATCCCGCCTGTTTTTTTTATTGTTATTATCCAGAGCGATGGCCCGTTGAACCTCGTGTACGACAGCCAAGGTCTGCTGGTGTCGCCGGGCTTCGGGGAGAAGAGCGTCAACACTTTCAAGAAGTGGCAGGTACGCCTTCCTTTTGCGTCGTCGTCGTCTTCGTTGTTGTTGTTGTTGTTGTTGTTGTTGTTGTTGTTGCGCCATGCCACGCCTCGATGTCGCCAGGGGGCGGAGGCCGGTCTCAACGGGTGGATCGAGAAGGCGGTGAAGCGGCCCGGGCTGCAGGAGACGTACACCGTGCCCCTGCTGGGGCTAGAGCCGGCCAGCGCCTACGAGGTGTTCGTGCAGCTGCGCAACAAGGTGGGCTGGAACGCCGTGGAGGAGCCGTTCCAGTTCTCCACCAAGGGCATGGTGATCGTCAAGCGGCAGCACCAGCAGCAGCTCCTGGCCCACGACGCCGGTAACTCTCAGACTCGTACTTATTTATTTTTTTTCTCCAATACCGTGTTGACGTTTGTGCACATTAATGAGCTTATTAACGCTTGTATTTGTTTTAGTAACTTTATTATCAATACTGTCTTGACAAATCTGTTAAGCTTCTTAACGAAATCCTATTAATGTGCACAAACGTCAATGTACTATCACTCGCAAAAGAATTGAGCCGTAGATACCCCATGCGCAAGAGACTTTCAATGCTGGATGTATGGGAGATCTCTTGGGCATGGAGTATCTAAGGCTCAATTTTTTTGCGAGTGATAGTATATTAATAAAATGACCATTGAAGGATGAGAGTGCAGCATGTTGTCGGTGAGTCAGCAACAAAAGGATTGACAAAACCGGAAGTAATATTTTTTCCCCCGTTTCATTTCAGTGGAGGCCGCGACCGTGTCGTCGTCGGCAGTCGGCAGCCGCTCGGGCGCCGCCCTGGCGCGGCTGGCGCTGGGCGTCCTCCTCGTGGCGCTGTGAGCCGCGAGCGAGGTGAGGGCGGCCGCGGGGCCACAGTGGGCACCCCGAAGAAAGAGAGCGGAATTATTGAGTCGCCTGACTCTTTCATACGGCAGTCGGCAGGAAGGTGATGGCCGTCTCGTTGTCCGAGGCAGTCTCATTCCTGCCCGTGCTTGCAGTGGGGTTGACGTGGCAACGCGGTGACGCGGCCTGGGGGTCCGGACCCACCCACAGTGGGCCAGAGGAGGCGGTCAAAGTTCCGGACACGTTTTTAGCTCATGCGTCGCTCAACAGGACGCGAACCGAACGTGTGACCCCACCAATGGATTCCTCGTTTGGAGGGCTATCCATTGGTGGGTCACACGTTCGGTTCGAGTCCATTCAGCGACACTGGAGCTAAGAACCCGTCCGGGATTTGGACCGCCTCCACCGGTCTTCCGGCCCACTGTGCCGCCCTGCCGGAGCCTCGGTGACTCCCTGCAGAACGTGCTCTGGGACTTTGTCCGTCTCCGCTTTACTTATTTAACTGGTGGCGTGCCGTTCGACAGCAGCGCGGCTCGGCGGCGGAACTTGCAACTTCCGTGTTACACATTACGCCGGTGCGGTCCCCTGGCGGCGTGTGGCACTGCGAGACCGCAAGACGGAGGCCTGGCCGCCCAGCAGACTGCACGGCGAGGGGAGGAGACCCCTCAAAACGAGAGTGAGCGCAGCCTCCACTTGAAATGTGGAGGTGTGGAATTTTCTCCACCGTGCTGTTTCCAAATTTTTCGTGTACCGTGCGCCGCCATCGTTATTTGTGAGGCAAAGCAGTGTTGTTGTTGTTGTTGAACCCTTCTGGGCCGTCGAAGACCTTGGGGGGTTATCCAAGAAAGGAGAAACGCACCCGATTTTTATTTTACGTGCATAGAAAAAAAATTTGGTGAGAGAAACGCCTAACAACCTCTCCAGCCTGGCCGGGCCGCTACGCCGGTTCCGCCAAGGAGTTGATACAATGAATCCTTGACGGCCGACCCCACGGTCCAGCAGCTCTTGTTGGAGGAAAGGTATGTTACACAATTGTCACGGCCCGCACAAGTAAACTCAGTGCGACGACGGGGGTTTTCTGTTCCATCTGGGAATCGTGGATGGCGATCCATTCTGCAGTGCGCCACTCAAAAATTACGTCTTTACTGTTTTTTTTTTGTTTTTTTTTTCAAAAAAATAATGTGCAAATTCAGACTGATTAGTCTGAAGCAGATTTTCTTCATGGTGGTTGGAATTTTCCGACTGAAAATTGCTCTGTAAAACCTATGACCTATGAGACCTATGAAATCTGAATTTCATTTTCAAACCGCCCATGAATCCAGGCCCATTCCTGTCGGAATGTGAGAGAGGGTCCAGCATCGTATTGGCGTAACATTGTCGAGGAATCGATGTGGTCTCGACCCTCAATTGTGTCTCCCGTCCCCGTGCAGTACTTGCTGCTAAAACTTTTCCAAGACTTCGGCGTCCTTCTCCTGAAGCACCGGATGGCCGGCCGCACACGCACCGGCCGATGAGACGAGCGGGCCCTCCAGAAATTACGTAACGCCCTCTGTCGCTCTCGCACTCGCGGACAGTCCATTCTACCCGGCATGGCGAGATAATGGAGGTTTGGTGGGGGAGGGGGAAGTTACAAACGCATTATCATTGTGAAAGATTTTTTTTTTTTTTTCAGAAATCGACTTGCTGTTAGGTTGTTGTGCCATGTTCTGTTTTTGTTTATGAAGCGAGCGATATGTTCGTAAAATCTTCTTTATGTTTTAATCATAGCTACATCCTATTTTTATTTATATCCAGAATGTAAGACACTCTTTTCTGAGTATACGCGTGTGATATTCTCGTAAAGCTTATGGTTGTGGCTGCATGTGTATCGAATGTGTGCTCTTGTGTGTGTGAGTGCTCGTGGATGGATGTCAATCGAGCCCCTTTGATGTAAGATTTTTTTTTAAATACTTCAAAAAACAAAAAAAAATTCAAGTCTTTAATTTTTCTACTTAAAGAACGAAGTGCAAGAATGCCTCCTTCTTTTGAAACAAAACAACAGGGGCCATACGTAAAACGAAAATAAATAGAGTAGAAGTCGATGGCGGATATGTAGAAACGTAGAAACTCGCTTAGTAAAGAAAAAAAAAGGAAGCATAAAGAGTCATTTTTATACGAGCAAAATCTGATACAAGGTTGATTATTGTTTAAGTGCGATGTATAGCTCAGTAATTTTTTATTCACTGTCACTTTCTATTCGTTTTGTTGTTTTAAAACATTTCCTATGAAACATCGCCCTTTAAGTGTTTGAGTCATTGTAAAAAAATAAAGTGCTTCTCTCATAATGTCCTTTCCCGTCCTCACGGCTAGCAAGCGCTCGGATTGTGTCTAGTCGAAAGCTATTGTTATTCTTGTGATCGAGACTAATGTGTTATTAATGTTATGAACTTATGATGCAATATATCGTAATGTAGTTAAATTGTATCGTATAAATTTATAAATATGCTATGTCTCAAAATTTGTCGGTGTTTCGTTCTTGTGGACCGTATTTTCACAGAGCCCCGCACTTCTTTTTCTTGTGCCGCTTCCGCAGTGGTTTTTTTTTCCCCGCCGTGCGACCAGGGCGCGCTGGTGTAGGCAAAGCCCTGGAACACGCAGCCCGCAGGAGCAGCCTGCCCCACCGCCGGCCCGCGCAAGAAGTTGTTACTCGCCAAAATCCCCATCTGACCGGCGTGCGGTTCCGCCGCCTCTCCCACCGACCCGCACTCGAACGGGAATAACGAACGGGTGAGGACATTTTACAGTCGCTTCGCAGCGCCGCCGATTAGCATAATCATCGGTATAATTAGACGTCGACGGCCACATGCAGCCGGCCGGCCGGACCCTGCCCCGACCGCGGCCACCCGACTCAGCCCGCCCACGCCGAGTCAAAGTGCACCAAAAGTGCAGCCGGCGTGTCCGGCCTGGCTGCCTGGCTGGCTGCCTGCCTGGCTGCCCGGCCAGTCCCACTGCGTCACATTCGTATGCAAATTTTCAATTTGCCGCTTCGCCCCTCGACCGTGGCGGGGCGGGCGCGGCCGCCGTCCGGCCGGCCACCCCTGCTGCGCGCCCCGCCCCGCCCCGCCCCGCCCCGCCCCGCCCCCAGCCCTGTCACACGCTGATGGTAATCGCGCTAATTTCTTCCGCGTGACGAAAATGATCGGCATCTTAACAAAATAAGTGAAGGGGCCGGCGGGCCGGGCGGTGCCTTGTTCTTGCGTGGACATGGACACACGCCCTCGCCCAGTTTGCTTTTGGACTCCACGGAAAATAATAAACCGCGTGCCGTGCCCGGGATACGACACGCCCGATAAGGGAGGGTGCCCCTTTTCGGATGGGGTCGTTGAGGGTGGAAAAAAAAGCGCGCCGTCGCACGATAGGGGTAAAAACCGCTAACCTGCCGCCACGGCGCCCGGCGCCGGTATTTCAATATCGCGGTGATTACGGTCCGAGCTCCGCTCAAATACCGCCACCGTTTTATTATGTATTTTCTTCCTACCCTCCAATTTTATGTTGAAAGAAAAAGGGATTTTTTAAAAAAAAAAATCATAAAAAAGGCAACCCCGCCGTTGCAAGAGAGGGGCTCTTCTAGAACCCTTTCGTTGTCCCTGGCTTAATTAACGCGTCTGGATTTGGAGTAATTCATAAGACTCGCCACTTTGCCTGCTTATTGGATTTTAAACGCCAAGGGCGATGTCTGCCCGAGGCGAGGGTCCCACAGTGGGCCAGAAGACCGGCGCCGGTCGCCAAAATTCTAGACGCGGTTTGAACTCCGGAGTCGCTCAATGAGACTCGAATCGAACATGTGACCCCACCAATGGATTGCTCTCCGGACGAGGAATCCATTGGTGGGGTCACACGTTTGCTTCGAGTCCCATTTAGCAACTCCGGAGCTCAAAGCCCGTCCGGGATTTTGACCGCCTCCACCGGTCTTCTGGCCCACTGCCGGTCCCGACGTCCTGGTGTAGGGGTGGGGAGGCGCAGTCCGCATCCTGCTGAAAGCGTTGTCGTTACTTTCGGCGCGTCTGGCGGGGTTAATCATGCCGCCGTGCCGCGCCTCGCCGCGCCGTGCCGTCTGGTTTACCTCCTGGCGCCGCATGGCGTGGACGGGGCGACGCCCGCCCCGCCTTGTTCCGCCCCGGCCCGCCTCGCCTCGCCCCGCCTCGCCCCGCCCCGGCCCGCCCCGTTTCCTCGCCGTTTCTCGTTTCCGTCGCGAGGTGGTCCCCTTCGGGCCTTCGGTCCCCACCGCCTCAGAAAACAGGAGGTAACAGGACGTGCGCGATAAGCGGGCCGCCGGGGTGGTCTCGGCCTCCTCGGCCTCGTCGGGGTGGCGCGGCACGACACGCCACACAGTGGGACAGAGGACCGTTGAGGCGGCCAAAATTCTCGACGCGTTTTGAGCTCCAGAGTCGCTACATGGGACTTGAATCGAACGTGTGACCCCACCAATGTATTGCTCTCTAAACGAGGAATCCATCATTAGTTGGGTCCCATGTTCGATTTGAGTCCCATTTAGCGATTCTGGAGCTCAAAACGCGTCTAGAATGTTGGCCGCCTCAACGGTTTGCTGGCCCACTGTGCGCCAGTGGCCGCCTCGCCGCCACCGCGCGGCGCCCAATCGAAAGCAAAGCAACACCGCGCGGACCGCACGCAAAAAAGGCTAATTTTCACTCCACCGCTGAAGCCCTTTAGCAGAGAAAGAAAGAAACTTGCATCTGCTTCTTAAAACGTTGGCTGATGTAGGGATTTCTTTAGCAATGCGCCTGACAAGTCTGCACCTGCAAGAAGTCTTTAGACTGCAACAACAACGTTCATTTTTTAGCAGATGATACCTTTACACTTTTTTTGGCACCACTCCGAAAAATGAACTGACCTCGGATTTAATTTTTGCGCGCGGAGTGCGGTCTCGCTGGCTGCCCTTTGCACCCCTCACGCGCAAACAAAGGGGCCTAAAAGAGGGAGTTGAGTATTCGGCCGAGCGGCACGCTGCCATTCCAAACGTCCCTCCTCACACCGCCGAACCATTTCGTCTCACACTCTTCCGACAACGGGCTGACCGCGATTTTCCGCGTCATCGGTCCCTCAAAGGTTGCCAACGCCGACAGGACACCCCCACCGTTCCCCTCTCACCCGTTGCATCTTCCGGTCAGTCAGCAGACCCTATTCTGGCGCAAGGGGCGCCTGCCGCGCACCCAGGAAGTTGGTCCACGGGGCGACCACTCCCCGCAACGAGCGAAGGCCGTCCAGCCATCGGTAGCAACGGTCGATTATGTACTGAGAAACCAAACGTGGTCTAGACCACACCATCTGATGCGAGGGGTCCACCACTCTGGTAATCCTGTGTACACTTCGTCCAGTAATCATTGGTAATCACATGCCAAAACTGGATATTTTTTCTGTTTTTTATAGACTTTTGGGAGTTCATCTTAAGAAAATAAGCAATAAATGTACCTTGCTGGCCAAAATTATAGAGTTTTTTGAGATTTTTTGTAGGTAATCACTGGTAATTGGTAATCCTGTATACACTCTTGATCTGAGTGGTGGACCCCTCGATCTGATGTGGTCAAATCGGTACCGTTTTGACCGCATCAGTTGGTGTGGTCGAGACCACGTTTGGTGTGGCTATTCGATGCAATGCCGTGCAATGACCACACCAAACGTGATCCAGACCACACCAACTGATGCGGTCTGACCACATCAGTTGGTGTGGTCTAGACCACGTTTGGTTTTTCAGTGCGGAAGGCACACGATCAATGGTGGTGCAGCCGTCAACAGCAAGGTGGGCAACATTGCCACCTCGCTGCAGCGCTGCCTGCCGGCCTGCGTACCCTCGCGGCCACAGGCTGAGTCGGCCGAGGCGGCGAACACAGCACCGCTGCGTCCACTCCATCTGCCGCGTAGGCTGCAACACCACACCGAAAAGGAAGGGATGTTTTGCCAACAAACAAAAACAAAACAGAGAGAGAGGAAGAAATGACTAACGTTTGGAAGACTTCGCGAAAAAAATAAAATATGTGAACTATTTCCGGAACAAAGGACGTATGTGGATAGAGGAGTTTTTAGTGCAAGTCGGGAGCCGTCACCGCCTCGACGGTCTCAACTCTGAACCCCGCGCAGTGGCGTCAGCTTGCCAGCGGGGCGCTGCTGGCTGACGACAGCCCGGTTACCCCGAAGTAAAGCACAGGAATAGGGAAAGTGCACGCTGTTGCTACCACAAAACCGGTGAAGCCAAAACAATTCCTCGGTTCGATTTGTCCATTTTTGTGACAGTGTGGGGCCCCGCGCCCCGCTGGCTGCGCGATAGCCTGTCGTCTCGGAGCCGCCCTCCGACCCAGTCGGCTCGGGGCGCCCAGCCGAGCAACAAGCGTGGGCGACCGATGCACAGTGGGCCAGAAGACCGGCGCAGGCGGAGGCGCGTTTTGAGCTCCAGAGTCCCTAAATGGGACTCGACTCGAATGTGTGACCCCACCAATGGATTTCTCTCCGAACGAGGAATCCATTGGTGGGGTTACACGTTCGGTTTGAGTCCTGTTTAGCTCAAGACGCGTCTACAGTTTAGGCCGCCTGCGCTGGTCTTCTGGCCCACTATGCGACGGTGATCCCGATCCACTGCTCAATCATATTCAATCAAACCGGGAAGAGAGAAACCGTCGTCATCATCATCATCATCATCATCATCATCGCAGCACCAAAGTAAAGCTAGCGAGGCATCAGTTTATGGGGCCCCCTCCCTCAGATTCCGCGACACGTTCTGCCGCTCGTAAATGGGACTTTTACGACAAAAAATAATATGAACATAACGGTTTTATAACAAAACATAAAATTCATTAACATAACGATTTCGGAACGGTAACAACAATGCGGTCGTGTCAGTCTTAATTGTGCTTCTTGATTGATCTGTGGTTGATCTTGGGGGGTGGACCTGTCAACAAAAACGAATGGATAATTATTTTATTTTTTTGTTTGACCAGTTTGTTTCCATTGAAATGCCTCGCGGTGCACCCACCCCAGTGCGCCTTGATGAAGGACCTGACGACCAGCGACAGGCCGATGAACATGGCCGAGGTGAAGCCGGCCAGCCCCACGCGGCCCGGCCAGGACAGGATCGAGAACACGGGGTAGATCCAGCGGCGCGAAAGCCAGTACTCGTGGAAGAGCCTGCCGAAAGAGAAGGCAACATCAATAGAGAAGCAGCCCCACACGGCCCGGCCAGGACAGGATCGAGAACACGGGGTAGATCCAGCGGCGCCAAAGCCAGTACTCGTGGAAGAGCCTGCCGAAGGAGAAGGCAACATCCATAGAGTCAGCGAAGCAGCGCACGCGTTTTTGTTCCGTCAGGTTGGCACCACTGCTCGCAAAGATGAAAGGACGCTGGCTTTATCTTGCCGTGCGGAGAGCGCTTCTATTCCGATCCGGCCGAGGCAAGGCGGGCAAGGCCAAGGTCGGTGCACACACATAATGTTTTTGTCGAACGGGATCGTTTGTCTATCAGCCTTTTTTTTCGGCCCCCCAGCACCAGCAGAGCAGGGTGGCGGAGGGGGCGAAAAAGGAAGTTGCCGCTCGCTCGCTCGCTGTGCGGCCGGTCACGCACCCGTCTCGCGTGGTTTGTGTGGCCGCGGTCGGATTGTGAATGACGGGTGTGTCCCGCGCAGCGTGCCGTAAGATACGTACACGAAGTTGTAGGCCAGGCTGAAGAGGATGCCGACGGTGAGGGTGGCGGTCTTGGACGGCGCGTGGTGCGGCTCGGACAGCATCTGCACCAGGACCAGCGCCACCACGAAGGTGTGCATGGTGTGGTTGAGCCACGTCGGGATGAGGGCGTCCAGCTCGGCGGGCATCACCATATCGCGGTCCAGCTTGAACAGGCTCCAGAACATGGCCGAGACCGTCTGCAAGGTACCCATTTCGTTATTCGTTGTAATCCAAGCAAGGCTTTTTTTCTCTTTTTTTTTAAATGCGAGAGGACACTGTTTCACGCCTGTGACTCCGAGGAACCCCTGCACTGGTAAAACTGAAGCGTAGTATTACCCTCTGTTTTCAAGCGTAATCAGTTTACGCTTGAAATCAAGAGTAACAGGCTCATCCGCCAAGATTTCCCCTATCTTAATGCATGGGGGGATTTCCTGAGTATACTTCATTTCAAGCGTAACGTCTTCAAGCGTAACTCTATGCTTGACTCAAGCATAGAGTTACGCTTTAGTTTTACAAGTGTGGCCCTCCGGTTTGTTCCGGGTCGTTGGTCGGGCTGGAGGTACTGACCAGGGCCCCCGGGGCGGCCACCGCCACCAGGACGAGGTCGCGCAGGCTCCGCGCGCCGCGCCGCACGGCGTGGTCGGCCGGGAACACGCGGCTGACGTCGTGCAGCACGCACAGCGCGAACAGCACCATCTGGGCGGCCTGTCAAAACGGGCAGAACGGTCAAACTCACGCACGCTGGACGCACGCCAGCGGGGGCTCCAGCACTCGACACGCACTCGCTGCTCTGCGTTCGGCGGCTGATTTGACTGTAAGATGTAGTCAAATCTACGAAACGCCATGTGGGTAATGAGTACAGTGAAGGCTGCGCGGCAGTACAGTCAAATCTGCCAAATACAAGATACAGACTCCGCGCGCGCGGACGTCTCGTACAGTCTCTAAAGTTTTGTCTGGGCGATACCCCATGCACGAGAGACTGCTCATAAGGAGACCGTTGAGAATCTCTCGTGCATGGGGTATCGCCCAGACAAAACTTTAGAGACTGATAGTACACCACTCGCCTGCAGACGGATGGGTTGCCGACTCGGCGCCAGGTGGCGCTCCTGCAGCCTGCGCGCTCGGCGCTCGCCCCGCCAGCGCGCCGGTAGGCAACCCATCCGGCGCCCGAGTGCAGTACTCACCACGCCCCACATGGTGAAGAACTTGGCCTTGAAGTCCAAGAAGTCGCGCACGATGGTCGTGGTGGGCTCGGCATCGATCGCAGCGATGGCGCGGAGGATGTGCATGTAGTAGTACAGCGTGGTGGCGTGCGCGATGGCGTTGAACATGATGGCGGCCTTCATGGTGCCGTGTGCGCCGTGCGTGCGTGCGTGTTGGTCACGGAGTCGCGGTGACGCGCTGCCGCTCGCGCTGCGTAGTGCTGGCCGGGTCCGTTCGGTGCCGGGCGGGCGGCCTGCGGGCGGCAGACACCAAAGACAGCTGATAGCCAACTGCTGCTCGCTCGCGCCATGCTCGCGCTTGCCGGCTTGCCGGCTTGCTGGCTTGGCAGTGCCCACTTGATGAAGCGAGAAATAAACGAAAAGCGAAGCCAGTGGGAATGTATGTTCGTGTGGGAACACACTATCTCGGAGTCGCATTCTTCGCATTTTTTTTACGTTGTTAGTAGTTGTTGCCGAACATGGAAGGAGGAGGAAGCAAGAGTAACTCCCACGCAGGCGGTCGCAGAGCATCCTTCTTTTCGCGGGATTCTCAGCACGGCTTGGCTGTCACATTCAGATTAACATTGGATCACTCCGTGTTTCCACGGTTATTCAGATCGGCTGATTCCCATAACTCCTTACCGTGAGATAATGCACATTCACTATCACTTTCTTGAGAACTTTTTCAAGGTCTATATTCAGATGCATGGCAGTAGTCTGCCTTATGCCTGGGCCGTCCTCGGATTACGCTTCGCCAAATAAGTAGTCTCGCGTCCAACTGCAGACTACTGATTCCGAGAGTCGTTTTTGTCGCTCTGTCTCTCTCGCACTCATGGGGCGACCCGCATGAGTGCGAGAGACGAAAACGACTCTCGGAATCAGTCTGCTTGGTGCCGCTCTTACCTGACAGCGAGTCGTGCTATACTCCGCAGTCGCGGCTGTCTCATCAACACTGCGCCGCACTCGACACTACACCGTCTGCCTGCCAGGCGCGGTGTGGCGGGGAGGACCACATCGCACGCTAGGTCTGTGCAGGTAATGACAAAAATATGACTTCGGTTGAAAAAAGAGCCGGGAAAAGTTATCCCAACGCCGCAACTTTTTCGGGGTATGAGGTGTCCTACGAGGTTTACGTTGCCGGATAAGATATGTGGCATTCCAAGAGCCTCAATCTAATGACGTCTGCCTATAATTTAAACCCCTTTCCTTTCGCGCGCATGAAAAGTCTAAATTGTTTGCGCAGCTGACCGCACAGTGGGCCGGAAGACCGGTGGAGGTGGTCAAAATCCCAGACGGGTTTTTAACTCTAGAGTCGCTAAATGGGATTCGCACCGAACGTGTGACCCCACCAATGGATTGCTCTCCGAACGAGGGTTACTCGTTCGGTTCGAGTCCTGTTTGGGGACTCTGGAGCTCAAAACGCTTCGAGAGTTTTGGCCGCCTGCGCCGGTCCTCTAGCCCACTGTGGACCGGCTGGTAAGTGAAACGGTTATTGCAGGGCCGATGCCGATAGCCGGTTATGAAATGCCACCCCGCCCCGCACACGGCCCGGCCTATGCCATGCGATTGTGTTGATAATGTACAGCGGTCCTGGCCGTCCAGCCCGCTCTGATGATGCACTGCCGGTCAGTGCTGTCTCGCCGTATCTCTGCCAGGCCAGGGTCACTGGCGCTGCTGGCTCTGTGGTCTCCCGTAGAGTCCTAGAGTAGCTGTAGCGAAGCTGTAGGACTCTAGTCTCCCGGGGAAGGGGGCACATGCGCGGAAGGGACTAGAGGGACTCTTGCCCCCTTTTTTTATCTTTTTTAATTTTACTTCTTGAGGAGACACGCTTTAGATAATAATAATAATAATAATAATAATAATAATAATAATAATAATAATAATAATAATAATAATAATAATAATAATAATAATAATAATAATAATAACAACTCCCCGTTCGTTGGTCTTCCCCCTGCAGTGCCGCCAACATGCGCCGTTTGAAAGGCAACCCGCGCAAACGGCGCGTCAAATGGGGTGCCGCCTGCTGTCTTCCCAGCCAACAGACTTCACCGTGCTGCCATCTGCTGACGGAGATCGGAACCACCGACCGGACCGACCCCCGCCGCCGTCGCCGTCTGCTACAAGAATGGAGTCATTTTACTAGACGTCGTTGCGTCAATGGAGTTGTATTTCTCCTTGACAATCTGTGTGTTGTGGTTGATTAAGACGCGTCTGGTTCATCCTTTGGCTGAACAGAAAGTCCTGTCGATTTGACGGTTTGGAGACATGAGGGCCGTCCTAAAAGTGATTGGACCGACAGAAAACATAACCTCGATCGGGCTCCTTAGCTGTAAACATAGACAAATCCATTCTTCACATCCAAGGTACGGGTACGGGTCGTTTCCAATTTTATCTCGTTTTCTTATTACTAACTCATATCAATTTTTTTCGCGGTTAGGTCCAAGGCTTCAATCATAGATGGGGTTGAACGAGCCAATTTTATTCAAGATGAACTCAAGAAAGAAGTATCGTTACTCAAAAAGAATCCACCCCAGCTAACTACTGTCTTAGTTGGCGATGACTATGTTAGCCATGTTTATGTCAAAAGAAAAATGATGGCTGCTAAAGCTGTTGGTGTGTTGTTGTACGAATTTCGCTGATAAATTAGAGTAGTTGCTCTTTTTTGTGGTATGGAACTGTTTCCTGTTCTCCAGGTATTTCTGCAAACACCATCTATTTGAAGAACTCATGTTCAGAAAAAGATCTTGTGAGTTTATTGAATTCACTAAATAGTGATATAAATGTCAACGCAATTTTGGTTCAGGTAAATATTTCTTTGCGGAATAATGTGTGCTTTCATTATTTTCAAAATATTTTTGAATTTGGGGCACTGTTTGTTTTTAACGTTTTCTAGTTGCCGCTCCCAAAACACATCTGTGAGCGAACTATATGCAATACAATTGCTCCTCACAAAGATGTCGATGGGTTCAATTTCATGAATATGGGTCGGTTTGCCCTTGGTATGAATGCTCTTTGGCCGTGCACTGCAATGGCCGTTCATGATCTCATCACTAGCACCGGCAAGACTTTATTTCTCTAGATTCTTTGTTCCATAAAAATCCTAGTACCTATATAACCTAATTTTAATTTTTTTCTGAAGGGGTTGAAACAAAGGGAAAGCATGCTGTCATATGTGGAAGGTCAAAAAATGTAGGTTTCCCTATAGCTATGACACTTCATTCCAGTGGATTCGGTATGACATCATTTCCTTGTATCAAATCTTTTGGAAGTAACTATGTTTTGTCCCAGTATTTTTTTAAATGTTTTGATTTTTCAAGGTGGGTCTCCTGGCATGGATGCAACTACAACAATTTGCCATCGAAATACACCATTAAGTCTTTTATCATCATTAACTAAATCAGCGGACATTTTGATCTCAGCCACTGGTAAGACTTTGTCTTGGACTAATTATTTCTTTTGATTGTAGCATCACATTTATTTTTAAACCGGGAGTTTTTCGCCTTGTACACAACCTGAGATTCTTTTGTTCTATTTGGCAGGTGTTCCTGGCCTTATCACTTCTAGTATAGTGAAGCCTGGAGCTTGTGTTATTGACGTTGGAATAACTAGGATACATAACGAGCAAATGAAAAAAACTTGTCTGATTGGAGATGTTGACTTTGATGGTGAGTGAAGCCTGTTCTTAGTTATGTTGTGTTTTTTTTCTCCCAATTTATTTTAAATTAGAATTTTATTTTTGTTTTCTTTGTTCTGTACTGTTATTAGTGTGAATCAGGTTGCATTGTTAAATGGGCACTGTTTGCTTTCAGGTGTTTCCCAAGTTGCAGGATTTCTTACTCCAGTTCCGGGTGGAGTAGGGCCCATGACAGTAGCTATGCTTTTAAAAAACACAGTGCTAGCGTACAAACTGCAGATGAGAAAGGACAGATAAGAAACCAAACCATCTTGTTTAAAAAATAGCAGCATTTATTTACACAACAACATTTGTATTAATAAAATAAAACTATGTGACTTATCAAAGGAAGTAGAACAAAATTACACAAAATTCATTTTTTCTTCAATGCACGGTGAACTCTGCTCTAATTATTATGGACATGAAAATTAATTCAGTCAGTTTATAGTTTTGACTTAATAACATCACATTAGTTCTGCAGGTTTGGTGCCATTTTCTAGGCCTTAGTAACAAGTTTGAAGTCGTCTCTTTCTCGGGGAATTCCTACCAACAAGTTGTTTTTTGGACTGCAGGTGGGTGGATCCATTTTAGATAGATGAACAGAGTAGCCTCCCTCATGTGAATGCAAGAGTCGATCAGTATCAATAGCAGCCATGCACAAGTTCCCTTGAGCTGTCTTGCAACCTTCTTCGCCATGTGTTTGATCAGCACAATGACCGAGAACCAAATAGTCTTTTGGCCCCAATGAGGAATTTTGAAAGAGCTAAAAGAAACAAGGAAATTTTGAGAGCCCCCTGTTGATAGAAAAAATTAATTGAGCATAGTTGAACACTAAAATGGTACTAACTTGGCTCCTTGGGTAAGACACTGTATGTCCACTTTGGATTGAGCCATAGCAGCACGGGCACACCACAAAAGCTGCCCGCTTTGATTCACACAGTTGAAGCACTATGTCTGAGGCAACACCACAGGCATGCAATGCAATGCCAATATCAAATTCACCCTGAAACAAAATCCAAGCCATTAACCACAGTGAATTCAAACACTGAACTTCCTCTCTGTAACTTATCAGATAATTACCTGGAAGTAATCAATATTGCCTTGGACGAGCTCCACATTCTTAAGACCCAACTTGTGGATGCGATCTACAGCCCGCTGCAATGATTTGTCTTTGTTCTCCAGAAGGAGCACAGTGCAGGAGGGCAGAACCCATGCCAACAGTAGACCAAGATGGCCACTCCCTGAGCAGAAGTCCACCAGAATATGACCTGGCTGAGCCAACTACTCAGATTTATTTTAAGAAATAAAAGTGAATTAGGTATTTTTTTCAGGTCTAAGTTCAAGCTGTAAAGGAGAGTTGCATTACCTTCATAATGGCTTTTGCCATATTTTGCAATTGCTCTGCTTTGCGACTCTGGCGTTTCTCTGGGACATGTCCTCCCTCTGGTTGAATTTCAAGAGGTAAATTTTGCCACAGCAACTCAATTTCATCCCCGAAAGGTTTTGTTGTTTGAATAATCTCATGCTCAGACTACATTTATGACAAACATGTAAATGGTTCCAGTACATACTCAATATAGATGAGAAGTTTAGTTCGTAATAATACTCACCATTAAATTGTTGACAATGGCTAGTGATGCCTCTACATCTTCCTGCTGTGTATACATTTTATTACTGCGAGGTTTGTACCGAGATGGGTCACATTTGTAAAGGCTTTCCTTAGGTACTAAGGGCAGGTTGTATGAACTTTTGTCAAGATCTGAAGGAACCGGTAGAATTGAGGCCAACTGTAACACCATAGTTACTGATAAAGAAAAAGTTGGGCATATTACGATTTCACTATATCAAAATGAGAGAACTTACCTTTGAGAGCAGTTCAGCTCCATTCAGAAGCTGCTCAGAGGCCAAAACCCTGGTATACCAGGAGAACACTAGAGGAACTGTTTCAACCAACACATGCTCAGGAAAACTGCTTAGGAGTATAAAAAAGCATGGAAATAATATGACATCTGCCAATGTCATGGATGGCCCCTCAGCAAACAAATGGGGCACCTCAGCTTCTGACTCTGTGCTCCCAATAGCTTTAGCATAAGCCTGGAAGAAAAAACAAAAAACATGCAATGTCTAACCACTTCCATCAATTCCATCGAAATAAGCAAATTGAATCACCTGACGATGTTTCCGAACATTGTGGAGACGTGGGGCATGTGACAAATGCTCCTCCAAGCGGGCGACATCAATGGGAATGTATTCCAAGTACGACTGAGAGTTTCTAAGGAGCATGTCTTTTACAGAATTAATGATGTCAACCTGATGAACAAATTGATGCTGTCAGCCAAGGATACTTGCAATCATAAGAAAAGTTAAACTGGGAGAAAAAAATAGATAAAATTCGCACCTCACAAAATCGAGTCCACACAGAAACTTCAGCACAGGCAATGAGGCATGACTGGCGAAATCCTAATAATGGATGGTCTTGAGAGTTCACAAATAACAATTTACGTAGAACAGAACTGAGCCCAGCCACTGTTTGAAGAAGGCCTTTATCCGTTGCCACAAAAGCAGGCAATTTACAGACTTTAGCTTGATAAGGAAGAGCTGATTGAGAAACTTCTGATAAAAGGAGAAACTTTATTTAGGAATAACCAAGGCCAGTTTGTAATTTCACAACATAGTAAAAATCTTTCCTTACCTATGCTGATGTGAGAAAAGATATCAACATCTACAGGTACACTTGGACTTTGCAAGTCTCCAATTGTTTCTACGAGGACGATATGGATGGGAGAGGCACCACTTTGTAAATCTAGGCTTTTGATGGCATGGAGGACAACAAAGGTCTCAACAGGGACAGCTCTCAAACAATCCTCCAGTTTGCCAAAAGCACTAAGATACAAAGTACCCATGATAGCAAAATAATTAGTCTGAATCAAGCACAACTGGAAAGTTGAGCTTGTAACCGTTTCATCATTCGCCTGTCTAGCTGCCTCTGACGAATGAACACAGCCAAGGAAGATATTAGAGCTCCACACAGGGTAAGAACCTCAAAGAGCCAGAATTTTCGCTCCTCAAGCCAAACTACTTTTTGACAGCTGTAAACAAACAGTATCACCATTAATTCTGGTCAATTGAATTGTTTGACACGATTTTCAAATCTACAGCACTACCTTCTGACAGCACGTCCTGATAGCCTGCACCGTATCACTTCCTTGAACTTGGTTGGAATGCACTCCTTAATGCTTTTACTTGCAACTTCAAAATCTAAAAATCAAACCAAAAACACAATGATGTAAGTTGAGCATTGAACTTGTATAAAGGAATGTGTGCAGTTCAAAATTTTTTGAAAATTTACCTGTACATGGATGACATTCTTCCAAAACTTCATACTCTTCATGCAACCAACAGGAAGAGTTGGTCACTAAAGGCGACGAGGCTGATGAGGGAGAGGGGGCAACGGTAACTCTGGCTGCAGTGGCAGACCAGGTCCACCGTCCTTCCAATATCAGAACTAATAACGTCACTCTGTAAAATTCCAGGCTGTATTAACAATAATAATGAAAAATATTTTTTTTCAGAAAATCACGGACATGTTACATCAGCATCCCCAGTAAATGACAGGAAAATGTGATGGGTATGATGTCCACAGCAGGGAGGTCCCGAATCTTTCAGGAGAATGTCGCAAAAAGTGAAAGCTAATGAGAAAAGGTACTAAATTGCAAACACTTACCCTCCCAATAAGCCAATGGCTATGAACATACGTCTCTCGGAGCAGAACTCTATCATGTTAGCGGGACTGGAGAAAGGAAGCCGAAAGAGTAGCAACCTGCATGACGTAGGACCGTCAGCCGTCCAAATCAACAACTAAACACAATTCATTACCGTCAAATCAATAAAAAGTCTGTTGATTTCAGTGACTAAGGGCAGCATTAACCTATAAAATGCTTGTGAGATGATTTACAGGACAACCAACACCTTGCAAATATGCTACAGTGCAAATATATTTTGTTTTGAAGAACAGAACAAAAAATATATAGAAAACAAAAATGAAAATTACGTCATAAATTCCAGCATTGGCAGTCACATGATTTTATCATAGAAGAGCAAACGTGTTTTTTGAGTTAATAGTATCTTAGGTTGGTGGTAGTTGACACGTGTTGAGATTTCCCGAAATTTTTGTTGGAAGGCCGTCGTATGAGAAGTTCACATGTCAATTTCTTTGTTTTGTTTCAGTCCATGAGACATGGATGTTTTTCTGCGAGTTTTGAGCAACAAGTTGTTAAATTCATTTCTTCTTCGCGATTACATGTCCTAAAACTCTGCCAATGTTTGGCCTCCGAGTATTTTGTTGTCGCATCCAAGTGGACGTAAGTTATCATGTGAGGACATTGTCCGAATTTGAAACAGATGCGGTAACCTCATGAGCACGGAAGCGCGGGCGCGACGAACAACAGTGCCAATGAAACAGCAAATCAGCGAAAACAAGCTGTCTTGCGCAGTTGTTGGTCTGGTTTCCTTGTGTATGCAAACCTTGTCGCAAAGAGCGGCGAAACGTTGCTCCCCTGCCCACTGAGCTTTAAGTTGTGGGAGCTTGGAAATAGGGTGGGCGGATGCAGGTGTGCATGTTATGTAATCTTCACATTTTTGTTTCCCTCCTCCTTTAGAGCTTCAAGGTTTCAAACTTAGTTCTCAATCTCTGTTTCATCAAGATGACCATAGAAGAAACTTTGTCTTCTTTGTTGTAGTGAACATCAATCTTCATCACAAAGCTAAAAATGCAGGAAGTTGTGAAAATGATGTATGTGCTTGTTGAGACTGATGACACATCTAGTATCTCTTCTCCTTTGAAAACTACCAACCGCATCAAGGTACTTTCCTCCTTTAGGCAGGATTATCTTGAGCTATGATTCAATATGTAGAAGTGTTTGCTAGTTGTATTTATGCCTCTTTTTTGTCCTCTAGTTTTTGTCTTTTGCGGTATCGGAAAATTTCATTGTATTCGGTGCTACCAGTGGCGGTCTTTATGTTTATAACAGACAAACATTCACATTTAAGTCGTTAGTACCTAACAAGGTTTGTATATCTTTTGTTTCACTGTAATTCTAAACATGATTTTCTTTTAGTGTTCATGATATATCTTCTTTGGTTTAGGAGGGCCCTGTAACTTGTGTCACAATTTCTCCCAATGAGAAGTGGTTCGGTTTTTCTACTGCAAGAGGCACCAGTTGTGTCCTTGAGCACAATGGTTCATCAGTTAATCGACGGATCTTGTCCTCTGTCCATGAAGGGAGAGAAGTGACTGCTCTTCAGTGGAATAACAGCAGCAGTCAGTTGTATGTAGGTGATAACAGTGGACAAATATCTGTCATCAGCGTAGCTTCATATTTGGTAAACACCATGCTCTTTTAATTTTGACCAAAAATGTTCCTCCATTTGTAGTATGTTCTGCCTGCATGTATTTGAAAGAGGTTTCATGTGTGTGTTTCTTTATCAGACTCCTGCTGTGGCTTTGATGCAGCTTGACTCCTCAGTTGTTCAGTTGGACACATGCAGTTACTTGTTACTTGCCTCAACCACCACCCGCTCTTACCTCTGTGACACACTAAGAGAGCAATACCGTCAGATAGGAACTCGCCAACGTGATGGTGAATTTGGAGCCTGCTTTTATCAGGTTGATTCTCATGAAACTTCTATAGACATTCTAGACAATAGTGCTGACCTCAAAGATTCCTACAATCCATTCAGGTATTTTTTTTCTTCTCTTCTCTGAATTTGTTCTTTTTGAAATTGTTTTAATCTGATGTTTTGTGTTTTTAGCTCTCTAAATGATGGAGAGTGGTTGTTAACGGACAAACACTTCCAAAATGTGAAACTTTTTTGTGCTCGGCCAGGGCTGCGACTCTGGGAGGTGCGAGTTGATGGGGCAGTAGTGAGCACTCATCAATTCAAGCAGTTGCGATCAACTCGTCCAGCAACTGTAATAAAACCACCTGGTCTGGGTGTTACTCAAGAAACACCTGAGGCACCACATCCAAAGCATGTGGCTCAGTTCAAGAAACTCAACAAGGTTGCTGACAATTTTATCGTAACCTATGATTCCAATGGACTGTGTGTTCTTGATCCAATGACGAGTGATGTTATTTTGTGGACCGATCAATTCAGAGATGTGATAGATATGTGTGTAGTGGGAGAAATTTTGTACCTTTGGATGGGTGACAGTAGACTTCATGCTATCTCTGTCATTCCAATTGATAAATTTCTTGTAAGGTCATACCTTCAGAGGAAGTATCTGTATTGTGCTCAACTTTGTGCTGCTCACTCTAACACCCTAAAAAAGTTGGCCAGTGTTTCTCTGAAGATGCATGTCTTAGGCGATCTGTTTGACAAAATTAAGGATGAAGAGGCGGAAGGCTCATTAGATCAAGACATTTCAGAGAAACTTCAAGATCTCTTAAGTGAAGTATCTAAAAACACTCAGAATCAAGAACAAGCCCAGATGTTAAAATCTGGTATTTTCATTGTTGGAAATGCACACCTGCTCTCTAGGAAAGAGGAAATCAGAACAAAGAATCCTCGAGTCCATATATCTGATAAGCTGGATGTTAATGATTTAACAGTGGATTTTTACCCCACCTTGCAGGGGAAGCAACATTGTTCTTCTCAAGACATTAGTGAAAGTGAAACTTTGAATGGCATTTTTAAGAAGAGTATTTTGCCATCTATTTCTTCTTTGCCACCGCAATCAGAACACTCAAATGTAAACAGTGATGAGGACTATGACCCCTTTCCTGACTTACCTTTGTCTTCCCTCACATCTGCAGAGACAATTATGGCACTAAAAAACCTCACCACCTCAGTGTCCGGCACCATTACTAATGGTACAAAGTCACTAAAAGAAAAGTGGCAAAATCTGGAGGAAAAGTTAAGAGGTCAAGATGAAAGTTGTCTCAGTGTTGATAAAAGTATTAACAGGCTTGATTTTGCATTGCCAAGTGTGAATGAATCTAATGATGATGAAGACCAAGACATATTTGCTGTCTCCAAGGAGAAATCTTCCATGCTTCCTGTATTACCTTTGATTGAAAAATGTCAACAAATTGCTTCCCTTGAAGAGGACAATGGGAATGATTTGCAGAAGTTGGAGCATGAAATGTTAGACTGTTTTGCTTCTCTTTATGAAAGGTTTAGACAGTCAGCAAGAAGTGACCAAGGGAAAGATGTCAGTGATTCAACAGAGCCAGCCCACAGTTTTGGAAAGTGGCTCAACTCTTATGAAGCAGTTTCTTTCCCTTTCCATGACCATTTTGAAAAAGAATTTCTAGTTGTTTTGAGTCAGCAGTTTCAACTTTGCCTGAAATCGGGCTCCCTCTTAAAATGGGTCTCGCAATTTATTCCTTGTATTGAGTTCAACGAGGAGCTATTTCCGTCGCATATTCGCCTCACACATAGTAAAGGAACCCTATTAGTTGACCAAGCATTAGGGTTCACTTTGGAGATATTCAAATTACTGCTGGATCCTCATACTGCTTTTCAGTTTCTCAGTGAGTCAGGATCTGAGTGCCATTATTTCTCATGGAATATTATTATGAATTTCTTCCAGTGCAGCCCTATTGTGATATCAGATTCAGCGAATGACTCACAAGATTGGCCACTCCCTCGCATTCTCAATGCCATGCTAGTACTGTTCCAGCTGGGGCAAGTTGAGTCATCTCGCAGCATTGGAGAAAATGTTCCCGTGACACATGTTTTGAGAACAATTCTCAGAGTGAATGAAGACGCTGTGCAAATGTACAATTTGTTCCTCTTGTACCTTGAGAAGGTGCCACTTGAAAATTTACTGACATTTTTGAAAGATCAAGAAGTTTATAATTTTGCTAGATTGGCTTATGAGAGCTTGCACAGGCCTGACGCAGTTTGTCAGTGTACTTGTGGTTACCCTTTAGGTATGATGAGACATGAAATGACCTTTGGCAGGGTGGGTCAGGCCTTGCTTTCCCATGTCTATAAGGCCAGTGGACTACTTGAGGCCCTTTCAATGTGTCAAAAAACTGGGGTGCTCTGGTACCACCTCCTTATTCTGAGGTATGTGTGATGTTGGTCCTTGCCAAATTTGGAGGTTTCCAATGTCTTCCATGCTGTATTCTTTTTGCTTTGTAAGTGCAGTATTTTAACTTTATATTATTTCTTGGTGTTGTAGGCGAAGTGACTCCATTGAAGAAGTTTTACCTCTCATCCTTCAGACAACTTGTGAGGAGGAACTTGAGTACCGAAGTAGAGAGCTTTCTTCCTCAGCGTGGGACTTGGTATTTCAGTTTATGGCTCGATTGCAAGAAGGATACTGTCTTCAATGCAATACCATATGTGAAAAAACTCTTTCCAAAACAATATCATGGATGTCCATAGCTTCCTTAATGTTGCTTGAAAATGATGTGGACTCTACTCTTGAGCTTATCTCCAAATACTCTCATTTAATCCCTGCTGGAAGCCTGAGCCTGGATTTCTACCAGAACTTGCTTCTTGTTTCTACTTTGGGAACTGAGAATAATGAAACCAAGAGGCAGTTGCTGAGAGGGCTTTCTGACAACAAGACACTCCCTGTTATGTCCCCTGGTGTGAGTTTCTGTTTGAGAGTCTGTTTTCTGCATTTATGTGTAATATTCCTACATTTATTTATGCTGTTCTTTTAGTTGGCAGGAAAGCTGGGCATTCCTCATGGTCATGGTGAACATCATTGGGGACTTCAACTGCAGCTATTAGAAAGCCACTGTGTCTACTGCTCTCTCCCTCTAGCATCTTTCTCTGGAGGCTCGGTGCTCAGTTTCTACTGTCAACACTCATTCCACTCAGTCTGTCTTCAGAAACATCTTTTTAAGCAGTGCCCCATCTGCACTAAGTGATACAGCATCGTGCCTTAAATAACTAGTCATACTCCTGTGATAACTGGCAATTTATGGTGTTCTGTAAATTGTTCAAGCCAATATGTATTGCCATGTTCATACAACGAATTGAAACGTTATGGGATCAAATAAATTTAATCAAGATATAATCCATATGTGAACTGAGGTTTTGTTAATTAAAATTTTGAATGCTGAAGAATTTTAACCTGATTTGTTCATTTTCTATGGTAGATTCCTGAACATTAATATATGACTCTCAACTACCGCTGAACTACAGAAAATCAAAAGTAACCAACTATAACTGGAACAGTCCAACAAATTATAACATTAACAACAGGTTGATAAAATCACAAGTCAAATAAATTTTGGTGGGCAAGAAAGACAATCTAGCAGAAGCCCAAAGACTCTGGTTTAGTGACAAACCGGTGGAATATTTTACAAAGTATAATAAAATACCCAACACTAAAAGTTTGCTAAATAGTTCAGCAAGTCCCCAAAAATTAAAAATATCATATCATCATGCTTTAACTTGAACAATCATAAATAGAGTCAATGCAAGAAACAGCAACAGAGGAAACTTATCTGATAAAAGTCAATTCAAACAGTACAAATGTACATATAAATAGATACATAGATGGTAATTTTCTAATAAATCAAAGCATTAAGTTAACAATTTTAGGGTAAATTTTTATAAATACACAGTAAACAACCAACAATTATTAGAGCAACAAGAGAACTAATAAACTTCGAACAACATTTCATTACCTAAAACCCAAAGGGAGACATTTGGAATGCTTCGCACATTCAATACAAAAGTGAAAACTTAAAGAACTTTTAACATAAAATTCAAATTAATGATTGAAACTTAGGTATGTGTCATAAAAAAGACACCCTACTGGTATCACAATAAAGAACAAAGAGCTTCAAAGTAAAATGACCCAAAATGTCACAAACCCTGTCGCACATTGGAATAGCACTATAGAGATGATGAACCCATCAGGACGCGCACAGTGCTTCATGGAAGATGTAGTCGGCCCACTACGAATTATCACCATCAACATTATCACCCCTAATCTAATACAGTGTTGTCTCACACAATACATAATTTGCACAGAAACAAAACAGCAATTATAATAAACCAAATAATCCCTCTCTAGTATGACGTTGAATTCTGACTTAAACCTGTACTTAAATAAGGAAGTCACTTTTCATTGAGATCTCACACAGCCTGAATGCATTAAAAGAGGTCTGGAAGCCACTTTTAGTCATTCTTTTTGCTCTCGGTAGATTTGGATCTGTCATTGGCTGTTTTCTTAGTTTGCACATTAGAAGGACCCCCTGGCTTATCCCCATTTGGTTCTTGTTTCCCCACAGCATTGCGCTCCTGCCCAGTTTCATTAACAGCCGATTGACTCTGCTGATTGCTTTCTCCCACATTACCTTCTTCAATGCGAGATGAGTCAACAGGGTACAACCTTGAAAAATTGATTATAGAGCCAGTTAATAAAAATACAAACAGATGATACATAAACATTTCATCTTTTAATAAAAGTACTCACCAGCGTTGATATAGGTAAATAATAAATACAACATCATCTCTGAAGCACGCAACACGATGGGACATAGGCATTGTAATTATGAAAGCAAAGATGTCATCAATGAAAGTGTTGATTGCCTGAAAATATGAACATGGTTTAGACAAAAAGTCATGCCCATTTATTTAATTAGTCAAATTAAAAATCTCACTTGCTCATACTTTGTACATGAAGGAACGCCATGGAATATGAGCCACTGATTTCAAATGATAGTTTATAAACAGTTGTGGTAGCATAAAAAGGAATCCAAATGCGTAAACACCATTCACCATACTATGAATAGTCCAGGAATACCACCTAGATAAAAAGAGTATTTTTTTATTATTTTTTAATGAATCTGCTGCCAAATTTAACATATGCCAATCTCCATAGACACTCACCCTCTGTGAGGCTCATAGATGAGTGAATAAATGGCCCCAACAACACATAAGGGATAGAGCAAGTACATGAGGTACTTCATGGCTTGAGCGTCAAGTTTCTGAGTAAGTTGCTCTCCTTGTGAAGACCGCTTCAACTGCACAGAGTACAGTGGAAAGCCCCACCTTGTTGGGCGTTGCACAATGTCAATTACCTTCTTCACCTTCCACATCTAAATTTAACAGTAAACACAATTTTAATCACAGAAGACTACAATGTTAAAGCAAGGGAAATAAAGACCATTTGAATATACTGTGCCTCAAGTAATGTGTTTAAGCCAGATGGTACAAGAACGAGCAAGGATGTTTTCTCATCCAGCAAATACAGAAAGACAACACTTTGGCTGAATGCTCGCCATAGCACGGAGCGTCCTGACACACCACTCAAGTCAGTTCTTGTTTTCCAATAGTTAATATCATGTCTCAATGCCAAAAAGTCCAGAACAAGCTGCAAGTAATTGATCAAAAATAATTCACACACCTAAAGATGACAACTAAAAAAAGTTAAAAATGATAGAAGTACAAACATGAGCTGAGGCTACAACTACAGTGACCAGCAAAAGATACATGTTGGTGTCCTCAAAAATACCCTTGATATCGTCTAGGTCTTTGTCTGAGAACCCCATGGTCTTCAGTGACATCATAGAAGTCTCCATGTGAAGCAAAAACCTGCAGAATTTCATTCTATCAATTAAACTGATTTCCTTATGGTGATGGTTATTTCACTGCAAGTAAAGGAAAGTCAAAAATATCCTTGCCTCATTTTTCCAAATGAAGTAGGTGAATATGCCAGTGTTACATCAACATTATCTAAATCAGGCTTGATTTCTTGTAAATCCTTAAGGCGGGTGGCCATGAAATTATGCTGGAGAGGTGGCAAGTACTGGAGTCGAGAATTTATCCTAATTCAAACCAACAGTAAAGGGTAAAAAACTCTTTAATGTTTCCAAATAGTTAATATTTAAGATCACTGCTG
The DNA here is from genome assembly GCA_030522485.1 of Stenchaetothrips biformis. Taxonomy (NCBI): domain Eukaryota; kingdom Metazoa; phylum Arthropoda; class Insecta; order Thysanoptera; family Thripidae; genus Stenchaetothrips; species Stenchaetothrips biformis. The sequence continues at coordinate 8,038,174 of CM060095.1, read as the reverse complement.
GAGAAATACTCACGAAAACATGTGCCGCATTTCAGGAGGCAGACTGAACTTAGGCAGGTTCACATGAGTGGCCATCATATTGACAGCAATTTTACGCTTGATGTGGTTAACTTTAGATTTCTGCTGGGTAGTTTCAGAGCCTTTTTTTCCTTTGGAAATCTGTCCAACAGGCATCAAATAATAAAATTTGGCACAAACAATTCAGAATATTTTGATAATGATTGCACATAGCTTACATTATCTTTTGCTTCTGAGTCAAGAAGGTTGTAGGTTTCAGGGGCTGGCACGTGAAATTGAGTCAGCTTGATTCGAGTTAAGCTTTTCTCATCTTCATTCATTATAACTCCTCCAGTGATGTGGTTTGACTTTTGGGGAAGCACAAACACAGCCAGGTATAAGGTTCCATTCTTTTTAACATGGCTAGGAATTTTTAAGGATCTGGTCCTGTTAAATACAGATAAATTCCTCATTATTTTTCTTTAAAGCTGCAAAATAAACAAAAAGACAACAGAAACTAAAAGATTACCACTCAGCAGGCTTGTCAAATTGGAGGTCTTCTTTCCAAATTGGCTCCTGTTGTGGATAAATACGCAAATTTTTGTCTGTCAGAAAGCCAACAATCTGAAACAAAAAAGATGTTATGTCTCCTAGTTCAAAGCAAATCTTTCAACTTCAAAAATGGCTGAACCAGGAAATGCGCACCATTAATTTGTTCCTACTCAGAAGAGATGATCGTAGGCATGGTTCTGTGTCATTGCATTCTGGTGGCACAAACAGAGTCGACAAGACCCACACACAATGGAGAATGTAAACCACAAATACAGAAATAACCAAAGTGGTTGCTGATGGGTAGGTCAACATATTTTCTGAAAATAAGAAGGAAACCTATTCAAAACAGTTGACGAGAACACAAAATGATTTACCATTTGTTTACAGAATGATGAATGGATCTACCACATATAAATACTTGATGCAGTCTAGTCGGACAAAAGCAAATGCTTCGACCAAAAAACACAAATCAACAGAGATTTTCTCTAGTTGAACATGGTCCATTTTTACAATCACACTAAAACATAACCCCGAAGTTTGAGTTCCAACTGCCACAGCCTGAGGAAATCGATAAACGTACCTTATGTTTGATATTAAACGAATGTGTAGAATCCAAGACTGCGAATCGAGTGAGTCTATTTTTTTCCTTCTTTAATTCTTTGCGAAGAACACAAGTTTCTTCCCCAAACGCAGCATTTCCCAGTGCCAAATCTAGCAGCCGCTGCACCCAGCAGCCGACACTAAACAATGGCACGGGTAGGCAACCCGCAACGGCCCGCATTTGAACGAGCAGTCATTTCTCTTCTCCGAGGAAAACGGGTGCATCAAGTTCAGGCGATGGACAAGTTCTTGTTTGAGGTGAATTTATTGAAATCGCGTCTTTCTTTTCCAGTGTAACGACAATTGATGTTTGAGACGTGAGAACTGAGTGATCTGTGAACTACTGTGAACTACTGTGAACGCCTGTGAACGCGTGGCAGAACTTCCGGTTCTAGGGTTGTCAAGGGAAAACAGGAGGGAAGTACAAATTGTAAAAATTCACAAGTAATGTTTTAATTTGATGACGGAATGAAGTATTTTAAGATTTTCTTGCAACATTACAATTTTATAGTACAAGCAGAGGGAACAACAAGAAGCTTAATAAGCATTATAGACAGATGCCATTAATTAATTAAGAAGTTAAAAGTAAGATTGACTGATTAAACATGGTAAAATATGTAAACATTAAGGAAAAAATGCAATAAACCTTATCTCCACTGATCCCCACTCCATGATCCACTGATCCACAATAATGGAAAGATCCATTTAAAATTTAATCAAACCTTACAGAATAAAATAGAATATATCACAGACACTAAATACTAGAGAAGAGAAGAAACACATTTGCTTCTGTGCCTTTGTAATGTGCACATAATATGTAAGGAATACTGCACTCTGAAATGAAATAAATAACACGCCCCTTAATTCTGTAGGTTCATATCACATTAACAGTTGGCTTGTGATTGGACACAGCAGAATTAGGGGTCTTTCCAAGAATACACAAATGATTATGCTAAGACAAATGGATTCTGACACACATAGAGGATGTAAAGACAAGAACAGTTGTACGCACTATTCCCAAGTTTTGACATTGTCACCTAAGGGGTAGATGAACAGACAAATGGTGGAGATCGGCCTTCCTTAGCAATTCTCAAAGCTTGCAAAACAGCAACTGTGTCATGCTCCTTTTGAGATGATATCTCATTATCCAAACATATCAACGTTGCTCTGGGGCCAAACTGCTCCAGAACCTTCACCCTATAATCAACGACAATGGCCAAAGGATTGCCTGTCAGCACAACATTCTCCAGGCATGGCAGGTTGCATATGTGCTTCACTTGATCCAGATCAGAAATCTTATTGGAAGCTAGATTTAGAGTTTCTAGTGAGTAAAGTTTGGAGAAGCCTTCCAAACTCTTTATTCGGTTTTCAGAGAGGTCTAAGTGAACAACATTACCAATTTTACAATGAAGTTCCTGTAGACTTGAAAAACAATTTCCAGAAAGATGCAGCTGGGCAAGGTGTGGAAGAAGTGTTAAATTGTCAAGAGAGGAGAGCCGATTATTATGTAAGAAAAGCTGCTCTACTCTGGGCATCAGTTTGACTGACGCATCTATTTCACTAATTTCATTGTCGCTCAGATTTACACAGGTCATTTTTTTCCAAACCTGTTGAGGTTCACTGGCTGAAGAGGCTTCCTTGTGCACATCATCGCAAAGAAGCACATGTGATATGCGCTCTAGGCGACAGTTGTGAGCACTCAGCGAAATGAGATTTTCTCTTAGTAAACCAACACCATAAATATTAGCCACAGGAAGACTATTTATATGAAGTGTATCCACTGCTTTAAATGAAGACAGCTCAAATGATAAATTATTGTAGACAATGTTGCTGTTGCCAAAAACATTACTGCAGCCCAAAATTGAAAGGCTGTTGAGTTGATAGCAGAAATCCAGCACGTGGCTGAAATCATATTTCTTGTCAACCATCTCACGAGGAGGGCAGGGCTGCTTGAGGCGTTCGCTGATGGCATGAAGCTACAAGAAGAGAAAAGAATTATTTGATGAAAATTTACAATAATTGATTGTAGAGAAAACTTAAAATGCAAGCTTACCTGCAAAGGAGTGAACACATAATGCTTTGATGAACGGAGATACTCGTCACCGTTTTCAAAAAAGCTGACAGCCATTTCTTCCAAGATGAAGAGAGTGTCATACTTGTGAAAATCAAGAAATATAGCAAGCTCTCTGGGCATAGTGTGCAGCAAGAAAGTGAGTACGCTTGATAGGTACATCTCCAATGCAGATCGCCTTTTCTCCACAAACACTGGATCTCGGTTGCCGATCACTTTCTTTGGTGGCAGCAAATCCTTGGTCACGCCATGGTCTGCGACAAGTTTCTCGTGCAGCTCCACAAAGTCCTTGTACCGGTGAGGCACTCTCCAGGACACAGGGCCTATTTCCACAGCAATCTGGTACACCATGTAGTTCTCTGGCTGCTGCAACTCCACCTCAGGGATGTACACCTTGGTGCCCTGCTTGTTGTTCACAAACGTCGACATGGTTTCGACTGTGCCTGGTCCACAGGCAGGCGACGGTAGATGCTATTGGATTCTGTGACAGTCCGGACACAGGTTACCTGTCACTGTCAGTGGAGCTGTGACCTGCTGCCGCTGCCACCTGCCGCCTTCTGCAGACGCTACAAGCAGACGACACACACACAGAGTGCTCCGGGCCGTTCGATTCACACTCGTGGTGAACTAGGTGGCATCATCGTTGGAGGAACTCATTCGTTGATGAAACCGAACGAAAGGCAACAATCAGAGGGACAACATTGAAAGTGAGTAATGATCGGCCATTTGCCACTTGTTTGGACGGCGGGCGGATGAATGACTGCTGCTGCCGCCTGCCTCCCCAGCCTCCCCCTCTGGGGTGCGTTCGAGAACTACACCCGGGTGCACTCTGTCCCCACCACGTCCCCCGATGCCCGTTCGAAAACTCTTCGGGTGCCCTCGGGTGCCGACCGAGTGATGACGACGTCGTGTGCAGAAGATGCTGAAGATGAATGAATGTTGTTGTTGCCCTCAGTGATTGGTGTCCCGACTTGTGATTCGCCTTGATTGCGCTCGGTGCGTTGATCGTTCCCGCGTGAAATCCATCTACACCATCTGTGACAGGCTGTGCTCTAACTGTGAGCGTTCGATTTGTGACTGAGGTCGGTTTTGTCCGTTTACAGGCGTTGAGGAGTATTCTGCTGGGGGCTAACCTGAACGCGGAGCCGGCGAGGACCGCGAGGACGAGATGGGGCGACTGCTGAGGACTCTGTGCGTCCTGGCGCTGCTTACGGCCTGCTGCCACGCCCACAACAAGTACTCGGCCAAGGCGAACGAGGCCGACAAGAACAAGCCGGCGAAGGAGGCCAAGCCGTCCAAGAAGGACCTCACTCCCCCTAAGGAGTCAATCTTTGGCGAAGTGTCAGACTTCAGGAAGCTCGAGAAACCATTCAGGATGGCTAAATTGAACATGCTTTGGAGCAAAGCTCAGTTGGTCAGGACTTTTCTGTTTCTCGTTTTCTTTCTATCACTCCGACTAGCTACCGCTCATCACTGTGTTGTGCGTGCCTTTTACTTTGCAGAGGCTGACTGAACCAAAACTGAAATCACTCTTCAGCGAACTTAAGATTCATGATAAGGAGGAGCTCACGTTCAAGAAGGTGAAGTCTGAGGGGAAGGATAAAGATGGCATGATGGAAGCAGACATGAGGAAAAGGCTAACTGGTAGGTCGGAGTGTCTTTTGAATGGTTCACTTTCACAGATGTACCGCCTTATAATCTGTGTGTTTTATCGTAGGTATTATGAGTTCTTATGATCTTCTTGAGCATTTTGAGGATGTCAATGATCCCTCGAAGTACAGACTCCACAAGCCCTTCAACCAAGCCTCTGACGATAATTTGACCAAAAAACTATTCAAGGATAAGAAATTGAACAAATTGTGGGACAAAGCAGAACATGCTGGATTCTCTGGTAGGTTGGCTCTCAATGCCCAATAAAACTTGAATTGTACTGTTGAAACTTTGTCTAAAAAACTCCCCCTTGCAGCTGAAGAGCTCCAAGCCTTGAAAGAGGAGTTCCAACACCATCAGGATAAACTGGACCAATTTTACTCGCTCCTTGGTGAGGTTGAGAAGCGTAACCCAGAGGATGATGCTGCAAGTGAGTTAGAATTTAATTAAGACTAAACTATTTCCTTTAAGAGTTATTTTTGAAGTGTCATTTTATTGATTGTTATCCTCTTGTTTTTAGATACTGTTGATGAAACTCATGATAAGTTCAATGAAATTGGGTCTGCGGAGGAAATCAATAAAGACCCTGCAGCAAAAGCAAATGAGTTGAGGTAACAATTGTTTACTAACTACCAGTATAAATTTAGATCCTCAATGAAGCATGTTAATCTCCCCTATTTCTGTTCCATTTGTTTCCTCACAGAACTCATCACAGAGATCTAAAAGATAGTTATGATCGCCTCAACAGAATTGCCTCCAAAGGACCTAAAAGTCAAGATTTTGTTGAACCAAAGGTGCAGGGACTTTGGCGTATTGCTGTAGAATCTAATTTCTCAGCAGATGAATTGGCATCATTGAAGGTAAGTTATGATTACGATGGATTGCTAATAAACACTAAACCAAAGACAAATGCTGATAAAAATATTTATTTTTTCAGACTGAGCTACTCCATTATGAAAACCGGTTACTGAAATTGAGGCATCTTCAGGCTGAACATGCGCTGGGACAACAGCATCATGGCGACAAGAAAATTATAGGCCACAAAAGTGATGGAGAAGAGTTGATGGAAGAAACTATCAAGAAGCATGCAAGGAAAGTTGAGAAATTACATGACTACTTGTCTAAGCGAATCACCAACAAACATTCTGAACTCTAAAGACATTGTGCACTTTCAAATGTGTTATGCCACCAAAGGATATCTAAAATGAAATGTAATTCTATTATTCTATCTTTTGTTTGTTTGTATAGACTTTAAAAAAAGTTCCTTAGAATCTCCTTATATTTTTTTGCCATTATTTGAAACAGTTTTTTGTTGCTTTCTCTTCTTTTCTATGTTAGTTACTTTTATTGTTTTCTATTTTACCTGTCGAAAACTCAATGTGACTGTGCCACAATTTGTATTGTATGCAAGTATTAACTTCTTCCAAAGCCTCTGTGATTGTGATTTTCTCTATTTTTCTTACTGTAATTCTTTTCTGTTTCCATTTACATTCTATGTAAACTAATTTTAATTATGTTTAATTACTTTACATATACATTGTGATAAGGGCATCTCTCTACATGTAGGCATTTGTGATATTAGCTGGATATTCCTCGTTGCACATGCCACTCCTGCACCACTTTTATTTTCCATCTCTACTCATGTCTAGAGAATGATGTCCCTCCCTGATATGCCAGTTTACTTACTGTAGTATTTCCCTATTGTCTGATCAAAACAATGTACTAGTTTGTGAGTGCTTTGAACTGTCTGAATAAAAATATTTTTGATGTTATTCAATTGTAAAACGTGGATGTCGTTTTATTTACCTGAGGGGTGTTTCAGAACGGCTCCCTCTCCGTGGTCCAGCCTCTCTAAGTTCAAGGGTTCACGGGTTGGGTCACCGCCTTGCAGGTAGGCAACTCAACGTTCACGGCCGGACCCTCCAGATCCCAGATCCGGGCGAGCGCCTGCGGAGTGGGCAACCATTCCGTCGTGTAACGGATCAACACACACACACACACGAGCGGGCGGCCCGGTGCAACAGCCGGCCGGCGCGGCAGGGGGGCGAGTGCTGCAGCACAGTGCGGCACAGTGCGGCCGGGAACCAAGGGAACCACCACCTGACGCGGGGGGAGTGGCGATGGGTACCCTTCCCTGCCCTTCCCCGCCAACTCGGCCCGCATTGTGGCAACGCCGACCGCGAGAGGAGGGGGGCGGCATGGCCGGAGTTCCTTTCCTCCGAGTACTGCATGGCCTGGCCGGCCGGCCGGCGGGGTCCTGGCGCTTGACTGCCTCCAGCCGGCCAGGTGAGGGGCAGGGGGGCGGCCGGCGTGCAGGGGGAGGGGCGCGAGGAAGGAAGCGGCGTGCAGCGGTCCTGGAGTCCCGGACGGCTCTGCGGCCGCGGCCAGCCAGCCAGTCAGGCCGCCGAGGGTCCTGGAGGTACCCGCGTGCCGCGTTGCGTCCGCCGCGTCGAGTGGCGCTGTGGCTGTGCGTGCCGCGCCGCGCCGCGTCGCCGCGTCCTGGTGTCGCCATGTTGTCCAGCACCGGGCTGACGGGGCTCTCCGGGCGCAGCGGCGGGCTGCTGTACCGCGGGCCGCCGCCCCCCGCGCACGCCGCGCGCCTCGGCCTGTACGAGGACGACGAGGACGAGGACGACGACGACTCCACCGACGAGTACGGCTCGTGCACGGAGGCGCCGCTCTACGAGAACGTCCACGACGATGACGAGGAGGAGGACGAGGGCGGTGGCGTGTACGAGAACGTGGTCTTTGAGCCGCCGGCGTACTCCAACTTGCTGCTGCACCGCCAGGACGAGGCGGACGACGGCCAGGTGTACGCCAACGTGCCCGCCGTGGAGGAGGCCCCCACGTACGACGTGCCCCAGCGCCTCGTGCTCAAGGACAGCCTCCACCAGCCGCAGGAGTACGCCAACCTGCCCACGTCGGCGCCCAGCACCCCGCCGACATCAGGAGGTGCGTTCGCCGTCAGCGTGGCCACCGAGGCAAAAAAAATAATTAAATCGTGTGTGCTGGTACTAGAACCCAGGACCGTTACGCGGCGGCCTCTGTGTCCGTGACTGAGCAGGTCTCGGAGTAAACACAACACACGTGAGTGTGGCGTGTTGCCCTGCAGCGCCTTGGGCCTGCAGGCAGGCCGCTGTGGCGGCACTGGCTACTGCAGCCGTCTGATTCCCAACGATCATTGCATCGCTCTGTCTCTCTCGCACTCATGGGGCGTCCCTAAGGGGTGCGAGAGAGACAGTGCGACGATGCGATCCTCCGGAATGAGACGGCAGGCAGGCAGCGCGGCAATGGCACCCCGCGCGACAAGCCTTGTAAACACCACGTCAACTGGAGCGGACACGCTCGCCGTGCCAAGTTCCACGCGTCCTCGGCACCGGGCCCACTGCGGCGGAGTGGCTGCATCGGGGCCAGCGTGGGCCGCACGCTACAAAACGATTATGAAAATTTACTTATAAAAGAAAACGCGACGCCGCGGCCGGGGCTCGAACCCACGCCCCCAGCAAACATAGTCCCCGTTGGGGCTCTGCCGTCCTGTCTGATTGACTGCTGCTGTCGGCGGGTAGCCGGGCGAGTCAGACCACGGCCGCGGTCCGCTGATATGCAGATGAGGCGTCCTGTGAACGCTCCGGCCGGGGTCGCGCGGCACAGTGGGTCAGAAGACCGGTGGAGGCGGTCTTAATCCCGGACGCGTTTTGAGCTCTCGAGTCCCTAAATGGGACTCGAATCAAACGAGTGACCCCGCCAATAGATTGCTCTCCAAACGAGGAATCTATCGGTGGGGTCACACGTTTGATTCGAGTCCCAGTTAGCGGTTGACTCTGGAGCTCAAAACGCTTCTAGAGTTTTGTCCGCCTGCACCTGTCTTCTGGCCCACTGTGCGGGGCCGCTGTTCGACTCGCCTTGTCCCTCCGCCGCGCCACAGAGCCGCGCCCCCGCGGACGCACGGCGCACGGCGAGAGCGACAGTCGGCCCACTGAGGTGGTCGCAAACTCCCGACTCGCGGGTGCCCGCGATGAAAAGAATGTGGTCGTTGTGGTGGCTGGCGCGGGCTGGCGCGGGCTGGCGCGGGCTGGCGCGGGCTGGCGCCGCGGCGAGGCTGGCTGAGCCTGGAGAGCCTTCGAGCGCCCGATCGCGCACCGCCCGACGCAACCGCCAACCGCGCAGCCGAACTGCACATTGTCCGGCCGACTGCTCGCGGTTCCGCGCGGCATCGACAAAGGCCGGCGGCGCTGGGGCTGAGACTCGGCGGTCGGACGTTGCGCAAGTGAAATCGGAACAGAAATCGACTGAAGGGGGCAGACGGGGTCGCCCGCCCTGTGTCGTTCCCCAGACGAGCCTGCAGCACACACGGCAGGCCGCGCACGCATGGGGTGCACGAGGACGGCGACGAGGGGTCCACCACTCAGCTCAGGAGTGTACACAGGATTACCGATTACCAGTGATTACCTACTGAATATCTCAAAAAACTCCTTAATTTTGGCCAGCTGAGAGCATTTTTAGTCTATTTTCTTAAGAAAACCCGCAAAAGCCGATAAAACAGCGAAAATATCCAGTTTTGGCATGAGATTACCGATGATGACTGGACGAAGTGCACACAGGATTACTAGAGTGGTGGACCCCTCACGGAGCGACGAAAGCGACGTCCGGAATGGCACTGCAAGACCGCTGCGGGCATTTAAACGCGGAATGGGTCCAGTGTCCGTGCGCCGTCCGCTGCTGTGGAGCCGGCCGAGCATCGGAGCAGCACGCCGGCCGGCCTCCGTTCGTCGTTTACGAACGGCTTGACTCTGCACAGTGGGTCAGAAGACCGTTCAGGCGGCCAAAATTCTAGACGTGTTTTGAGCTCCAGAGTCGCTAAATGGGGCTCAAATTGAACGTGTGACCCCACCAATGGATTGCTCTTCACACGAGGAATCCATTGGTGGGGTCACACGTCCGATTCGAGTCCCATAGAGCGACTCCGGAGCTCAAAACGCGTCTAGAATTTTTGCCGCCTCAACGGTCTTCCGACCCACTGTGCTCTGCCTGCCCCAACAGGAATTCCCTCTAAGCGGCCGTCTCCGTCTCCGCGTGCGGACGGAGGCGGTGGCCTGTTAGCACAGGAAGTTACGCGTCCAGCATTGCGCCCGCCTTGGCGTGGCGCTCGAGCGGAGCGCGCGGTGGGTCCGGTAGCCGCGGCGTCCAGCTGGTATGCGGGCACGCGAGGCGCCGGGCCCGGGGGCAAACGCCAGCGCCGCGGGGCCGGCGCGCCGATGGAGTGCGTGCGCCCGGCGCCACGGCAGCCAGCCCCGCGCACAGTGGGCCAGAGGACCCCCCGGTGGAGGTAGAGACCCTCCCGTCAGAGATGCGCAGGCGAGCGCTTGGTAGTCCGGTGGAGGCAAAGGCACCCTGCGTCAGGCTGGCGGGCGACCGCTGCGCCGCTCGAGACGCTGGCCTGTGTAGGGTTAGGTTAGGCCGTGGTCAACAGTGTGAGTCAAAGAGGGGAGCGTCCCTGCGACCGCCCTGGCCGCCCATTTGCACGAGGCAGAGCGAGCGATTCCGCACAGCGCGCCGTCGCTCTGTCTCTCTCGCTCGCCCACGGGCCGCCGCACGAGAGCGAGAGAGTCGGACGGAGGGACGGCACCGTCATTAGGCGGGGCTGGAGCGCGCCGCTCGCGAGGCAGGCAGAGCGCCGCGCGCCGTGCAATCAGGCCGGTAAACAGAGACGACGGTGGGAAAGAAAAAGAAAAATGTAAACCTCATTCGTCGACCTTGTGCGCGCGACAGGTACGCTGAGCGGGCGGTGGGTGCCCTGTGCCCTCGTCCGGCCGGCCGGCCGGCCTGGGCGTCACTCGGTGTCACTGTGATCACTGCGTGCGCGGACGCGGGGCGGACGCGGGCCGCGGACGCGGGCCGCGGAGGCTGGCCGACCAACCGCGACGCGGCCGACCGGGGAAATCCAAGGATTCCGCGCGCAGAACCATAGACTGGGCGCTGCCGCAGTCCTCACGCAGTCCGCAGGCGGGCAGGCGTTGCACAGTGGGCCAGAAGACCGGCGCAGGCGGCCTTAACTCTAGACGCGTTTTCGAGGGGGAAACAACTGGCCAAATACATGTACACCAACAATTTAAATGTCAAAAAATTAAAAGAATTTTATTGAAAAATTTGAAAATTTTTATTAAAAACTTTGAAAAATTTTATAGAACAATTGCTTCAAACCCACAGCAATGCGCATTCACCATCATGTGCCGTGGTGGCTGGAGGTGTAGACGCGTCAGATTCCCGGTATGGGGATCGGCGGTTCATATCTTACTTACTTCACAACATTTTTCTCTGACCGCTGCTCATTGTCGCGTCAAGAACCCGCTTCAATCGGCGTCAGACATGAGCCGTGGTGGCTGAGGCCGTTAAGGCGTCCGACCCTGACCGAAAGGACCGGGGAACGAATCCCCAAATTTCCTTTCATTTTTCGACTGGCTTCCTCCTACTGCGACTCAAACCCGTCGTCCAACACTCGGCAGACGTGCAAGTCAGGGTGGTGTAGTGGTCTAGGCTCAATCCAGGCCATTACACCCGGGTGTCTAAAAAGCAGTCCGCTTCGGCGGATTGGCCTCGGCACTGGTTCGATCCCCGATCGAGCCAGCCACTCGAGATTGGTCGCGAGTGGGTCCATTCCGATTCGTCGGATGGAGTTGATAAGTCCTTTGAAGCTGGCCCACTGACTGCATGTTCGGGTCTGGGAGCGCCGGACAGCGGGTGTACCATTTGGGTACCGACCAGCCTGCGCAAACAAAAGCTCCCAAAACTACTCTCTCTCTCTTTCTTTCTTTCTCTGTCTCTCTATCGTCTCTGCCTTACTCTACTCTGCCCATGTTGGGCCGTGTCGGCGGCTCGGGTCCTACTGGGTCCCCCGGCGTACGATATCGAAGTCGCTGGATCGGATTAACCCCAGTTACCTGATAGCACCGGTTCCCATCCCGAACACCGAAGTAAAGCAGGAGGCCTCCCCATTAAGACTGGGGAGGGGGGGTAGAGTTCCATTTTTTAAAAATTAGAAAAATTTAAAAAAAAATAAAAAAATTTAAGAAATTTTGTTAAACGTACACAAAAATTTTGAGTTTCTTCCCCCTCGCGCGTTTTAAACTCCAAAGTCGTTACGTTAACCGAGACTCGAACCGAACGTGGTGACCCCACCAATGAATTCCTCGTTCGGGTGAGCAATCCATTGGTGGGGTCACACGTTCGGTTCGAGTCCCATTTAGCGAGTCTGGGGCTCAAAACGCTTCCGGGATTTTGACCGCCCCCACCGGTCGTCTGGACCACTCTGCGTTGTTGGCTTCCACTTTACCATTTCGCCGCCAAAAGGGGAGCCGCTGCTGCTCCGGCGGGGGCGGCGGCGGGGGCGGCGGGGGCGGCGGGGGCGGCGGGGGCGGCGGGGGGGCGGCGGGGGCGGCGGGGGCGGCGGGGGCGGCGGGGGCGGCGGCTACGGGAAGCGGTGAGACGAGGGCCTCGCTCTGGCGCCGCCACCGCTGCAGCCCCGGTCTCACCTTTCTCCAGCGCCGCTTGCCGGTTTGCAGAACGAAAGGTCACCCGATGCCTCTGGAGTCCGCGGACCGGGCCGCGGGGCCGCGGGCGGTGCAGGGAGGAGCTCCGGCACGACGGCCTGCTCGGGGGCGGGAGGGAAGGCCCAGTTCAACGAGCTCTCCTGCCTAGAAGCTATGGCACAGGCAGTCCCGCGGGCATCCCAAGGCATCCGCAGAGCATCCCAGTCGTTCGTCAATATTCACGCCGACCATTCCTCAATTCACACCGGACGTCTAGAGAACAAAACAATCTCAACATGAACATGAGAGAAGGGCTCTCTCTCTCTCTCTCTCTCTCTCTCTCTCTCTCTCTCTCTCTCTCTCTCTCTCTCTCTCTCTCTCTCTCTCTCTCTCTCTCTCTCTCTCTCTCTCTCTCTCTCGCTCTCTCTCTCTCTCTCTCTCCCTCTCTCTCTCGTTTATTAATTTTGTTGCCCGGGTGGGTGGGTTGGTTACCCTGGTTGCGTGTGGTCAGTGAGTCGCGACCGGCGATGCGCTGCACTTGTTGCGCTGCCGCCGGCCTGCTCCGTCTGCTCCGTCGCTCTGTCTCTGTCGCACTCACGGGGCGGCCCACGCTAGGCCCGCGGGGTGCGAGCGAGACAGAGCGACGAAACTATCCGCCTCCGGCATCGCTCGGCTGCACCGCCGCTGCATCGCCTGCATGACGTTTTGTATGAAAAGATGAGGTTTCCCTCCAGCCAGCGCCGTGTTGTTTTCGTTGTTTCCGTATCGTCATCGTTGTTGTTGTTGCTGGTACTGCGCTCTTGGCCGCCTGCGCCGGTCTTCTGGCCCACTGTGGGACGACCCGCTCCGAGGAGTCTGCAGACTTGGCGCGCTTTTTTTTTCCCTTCAGGTTATCACGCGAACAACGCCTAATTCGAGTCGTACGCAACAAATGAATGGAGGGCGGGTGCCGGGCCGCCGGGCCGCCGGGCCATCAGACGGCGTGCGAAGTGGACGAGCACAGCCACCCACGCCCCGCGGCGCGCCCACTGTGTGCCCACTCTGTGCCCACTCTGTGCCGCGGGGAGGCGGGGAAGGCCCACTTCGTGCACTCTCACTCGCCGCAGCTCGCCGGTGAGGTCGGAGTAATGGCGCCGTGGCGGAGGCAATGGGACACCCGGTAGAACAATGAAGTCTTGTGCCGGCCACCAACAAGGGGCGGGGCGGGTGTGAGGCGGGGCAGGGCGGGGCGGGGCGGGGCGGGGCGGGGCGGGGCGGGGCGGGGCGGGTGTGAGGCGGGGCTTGCTGGCTGCCCCTCAGGCAGTATGGTGTGGTGATGTCCGCCTCCCGCGGGCCGCTCGCTTGCTCGGTCGGTCGGTCGGTCGGTCGGTCGGTCGGTCGACGACCGGTGCAGTTAGCGGAATAGGTTGCCCGTCGGGCCGCGAACCGCGTGGCTGATTCCCCCTCCCCGCCCTTCCCCTTTTCTTTCCCCGCGATAAACAAAGTAACGTCCGTGCGCGAGGATCGCCCGCACGCTTCAAACCTTACGAAGTATTTTGAGCATATGTAAGGTGCAAACTATTTAGTTTGTTATACGAAGAAATAGTTTGAAAATTACGAGGTATTTTCTTTGTAATCTTATGTGTGCCCCGTAAGTCGTGGGTGTGACAGAGACAGACCGACGAAGCGACTCAGTGAATCGCTCGGCTGTGTGGACCGCGCTGACACGGCGATTCCTCATCGGGCGGCCGGGCGACGGGCCCACTGGCCGGGCCGGCATCCTGAAGGGTCCACGGTGGTGGTGGCGGCGTGGTGCGGCGGGCCGGGCCCAGCCGGGCGCACCACCGGAGGACAGACAGCATCGCAGGTACTGGAGTGTGTAGTAGTGCTCAGAATGCTTCCTCGCTCCCTGAGTGGCTTTCTCCACGCCACTCACTCCAAAAGCTAAAAGCGCGCGCCCCGCCCTACTTCTCCGGCATTATGCACCCGGCCGGCTTCTGGCTTCGGGCGTCATTTTTCGGTTTGTGGGTCAGCAGCTGCAGCAGTGCCGGGTAGCGCCCCCGACGGGTCACGGCCCCGAGCCTCAAGGCCCGACGGCCCTCGGTCCGACGCGGCCGCGACCCTGTCCCCGAGCCGGCACGCCCGCCGCCGTAGTGGCTCAATTCGGGCGACGGGAACGCCTCGCCAGAACGCCTCGCCAGAACGCCCTAACTGCCGCGCCCCGGCGCCGAGTTACGCCCTTGTCCGCGGCGCGCCCGCGGCCGGCAGCGGACCCGCAGCGACCGGAACCAGCGGCAACCAGTCCCACTCGGCCGTGCCATTCGGCCGGCGGCGGACGCGGCGGACGCCCCGACACGGCCTCCAAACGCGGCGGCGGATGATACCGCGCGGATGGCTACACTGCCAACGCACAGTGGGTCAGAGGACCGTTGAGGCGGCCAAAATGCCGGACGCGTTTTGAGCTCCAGAGTCGCTAAATGGGACTCGATGCCAGAGGGGTGCACCAGTTCAACACACTCTCGGTAGAGCTGCGATGCATAGTGGGTCAGAACACCGTTGAGGCGGCCAAAACTCTAGACGTGTTTTGAGCTTCAGAGTCAATAAACAGGAGTCGAACTGAACGTGTGACCCCACCAATAGATTCCTCGTTTGGAGAGCAATCCATTAATGGGGTCGCACGTTCGATTCGAGTCCCATTTAGCGCCTCTGGAGCTCAAAACGCGTCTAGAATTTTGGCCGCCTCAACGGTCCTCTGACCCACTGTGCATCGCAGCTCTACCGAGAGTGTGTTGATGTGGTGCACCCTCTGGCGGAGTGTGTCCGACGGTGCGTGCCTGGTGGGCTGGGACTGGCGGCCGCCAGAGTCCACACCACGTCCCCGCTCGGCGCTACGCGTCGTGGGGCACAGCGAGCTTCGCCTGGTCGCCGCCAGGGCGCGTGCCGGGAGCCGTGCGCCACTCCTTGCCGCTCCGCGCTCGGCCAGACCGTTAGCCCGTGGTACTGTGTTCTTGAAACCTGGCGCTCCCCCTCCCCCCATTTTCCGCTTCCTCGTTCCCCTGCCCCCCTTCCCCCCGCGGCCTGGACCAACAACAATGACAGCGACCGCCCTTCTTCCTTCCTTTTCCCACTCATGGAAGGGGGTTACGTGCGTGCCGCGTGCCGCGTGCCCCGGCTGGGCGTCGGCCAGCCTTCCTGCCTCCGGCCTCGCCCCCGCCACCACAGCCAGGACAGCCAGGACAGCCAGGACAGCCAGGACAGCCAGGACAGCCAGGACAGCCAGGACAGCCAGGACAGCCAGGACAGCCAGGACAGCCAGGACAGCCAGGACAGCCAGGACAGCCAGGACAGCCAGGACAGCCAGGACAGCCAGGACAGCCAGGACAGCCAGGACAGCCAGGACAGCCAGGACAGCCAGGACAGCCAGGACAGCCAGGACAGCCAGGACAGCCAGGACAGCCAGGACAGCCAGGACAGCCAGGACAGCCAGGACAGCCAGGACAGCCAGGACAGCCAGGACAAACAGAGACTGGGACTTAAACGCCGGTCCGTGACAGTTGGGTCGCCACCCTTCGGTGGCGTCTGCAAGCGCTTCTACCCCCTAATCTACCCCTCCACACACACACACACACACACACACACACAAACATATATACATATATATGCATAAATACATACACACACACGCACTCGGTGAAAAGCGACGCGGCAGCCGCGGCGAGACGCTTTCCGCGCCAGTGTGCGTGCTTCTGTCCCTTTCCACCGCCTCGAGAGATTCCTGTGTCGCCTCGCGCAGGCTGGCGCAGGCTGGCGCAGGCTGGCGCAGGCTGGCGCAGGCTGGCGCAGCGTCGCGACTTCGGCCCGCTACGCACATTTTACGGGCCGCTGCTGCGAGGGCACAGGCCGATCCGCGGCCCGAGAGCGCTCTAGAGTCTGGCGCACATGATCCGGTCGAGCGTTGATGAGGTTGTTCAACCAACACAACACTGTAGCCAAGGGGAAACTACTGTGAATTTCGGTGTACATGTGAAATGAATTTCAGTAGAACTTCGATGAATTTTGGGCAAAAGCTAGTAAATTTTATGAAGAATTTCAATGATTTTTTTTTACGAATTTTAGTTAATTTTAAATTTAAGTTGAGTTGTGGTGTACAAATTTGGCTCGTGATTACCTTATCAAAGTTTTCCCTATGGCAGGCCTTGGCGTGATCCTGGAGGAGACCGAGTCCTCGTCGGCGCGGTCCTCGTCGGGGTCCTCCGGCAGGGGCTCCTCGTGCACGTCGGCGGCCAGCTCCCTGGCGCGGTCCATCACCACCGGCCTCGGCCAGCAGCGGCCCGCCAGCGGCCTGAGCGGCATGCTCGCCCGCATCAGAGGTAAGGGACACGACACCGCGACCCACACGACGCATAATATTCGACGTCGGGCTGCGGCAAGCTGCGGCTTGTGGTGACGCCGGCCGCACGGCGGGGGCGTCCCGGAGCAGCGAGGACACTCCAGGAGGGGCACAGTGGGCCAGAAGATCGGCGCAGGCGGCCAAAACATTCAGAGTCGCTGAATGGGACTCGAACCGAACGTGTGGCCCCGCCGATGGATTCCTCGTTCGAAGAGCTATCCATTGGGACACACGTTCGGTTCGTGTCCCATTTAGCGACTCTGGAGCTGATAACGCGTCCGGGACTTTGACCGTCTCCACCGGTCTTCTGGCCCACGACGCACCGGGACGGAGAGGCCCTCGTCAAACACGCACGGGCCCTGTTCCCTAAAACATCCACTCTGCGGCTTCCCACCCAACGGGCCCCGCGCTGCCGCAACGCCCGCGTCTCGCAACAATAATGCAAAGAAAGGAGAGAGACCGAGAACCGGAGGTCAAGTAACCCGCGCGCCCATTTTTGTGACATTCCTCGCGTTCCCCGCCTCCCCGGCCTGCCTTACCTTATCGCGGCGGGCTGCTGCACCGCGTCGACGCGCACGTGACGGCGCGGTGCGCGCGCATCCTCGGTCCTCAGCGTGACCCAGCATCACTCGCCGCGCCGCCGTCGCGCCGCCGTCGCGCCGCCGTCGCGCCGCCGTCGCGGAGCCCAGCAGTGCCTCAGTGCATCCCAATTAGTGTCCTGGCGTCGCGGCGGCTACCCGACGACGCCTCCTCCACGCCTCTCCGCTCCCGTTCAGGCCGTAATTTCTATTATTTCTGCCCGAGCTGCTACTTCCGGCGGCATGAGTGCTCACGCAGCCGTGGCCGCCGTGGCCGTGCCCCCCGGCAGGCTGTTAGGCTGCCGTCGGCGAGGTTAGCGGGCCCGCCGGCCTGCAGGTACAGTCCGCGCAGCCGTACAGGCTCCGCGGCCACCGCGCGCCGCCAGGGTGAGTTGCTTATCTGGACCCCGGCCGGGCGGGCGCCGTGGCGGTAGTCAGGCCCGCGGCGCAGCCGTGCGCGCCGCCCAGCCGGTTGCCGCCCGCGCCGTCGCAGGCGGCAAAAACTCGAGACGCGTTTTGAGCTCTGGAGTCGCTTAACAGGAGTCGAACTCAACGTGTAACCCCTACCAATGGATTCCTCGTTCGGAGATCAATCCATTGGTAGGGGTGACACGCTCGGTTCGAGTCCCATTTAGCGACTCCGAAGCTCAAAACCCGTCCGGGATTTTGACCGCCTACACCGGTCTTCTGCTCCACTGTGCGGCGTACCTGCGTAGTCGCTGCATGACTCCGCCGTTTTCTCGATCTGCCACTTTTTCTCTCCCCTGCATCCTTCTTGCGCGCGTGCGTGCGTGTGGGTGCAGCTCACCTCCACGTCAGTTATAACCACCAGCATGCTGCACGCCATCTACGCCCTGGGCCTGTCGCAGCAGGCGGCCTGTGAGTACGACCCTCTTCTCGTGTCCTTCTCTGGATTCCTCAAAATGCGCGCGCCTCCTGTCCCTGTGTCCCTGAAGAATGCTAATGCTCCCCTCCGATCCCGATCCAGCGTCCCCCCGCCGCTTTTTCGGTTAGTTCCGCGGCCTCGCCTCGCGCCGTGAACGGTACCGCGTGCCTCGTAGTGTCCGTAGTCTGCCGCTGTCCTGTCAGATTCCGAATCGCCTGCCAGGCCCTCCAGACGCTTTCAGGCCGACCGATGCCGTGTTTTGATTGGGCTTCGGCCCCGACCCGCCCCACCCCACCCCGGCCCGCCTCGCCTCGCCCCGCCCTTCTCTGTGCCCCCAAGCCGGCTTGTCAGAGATTAGTGTGTTTTCCTCACGTTTACAGATTGGGCGAGACGTCAACCCGAGAGCCTGTGTTTGCCGGTGGGGCGTTGTGACAGTGTTCCTGCGACACTGGAAACACTCAAAACATTTTCAGCGGCTCTTTGCCCGCCACGCCCCGCCACGCCCCGCCGCCGCGCCCCGCCACGCCCCGCCGCGCCCCGCCACGCCCCGCCGCGCCCCGCCATGGCGTGTGCCGCCGGAAGCAGTCGCGCCGCTTGTCCTTTTGTGTCGTCCGCTGGTGGAGCCGCTGTCGCTGTGGTGCTAATGTCGCCGGCGTGCTGTCTCGGTGTCGCAGGCGGCGTCGCCGGCGCGGTCACGACGTCGCCGTCCGTGGTGGCCGTCGCGGCCAAGACGGACGCCCGGGACGCCCGGGACGCCAGGGACGCCAGGGACGCCAGGGACGCCAGGGACTACGGCAAGGGCTCCAGGGACTCGGGCCTCCATGACGTCGGCACCGAGGGCACCGCGGCCAGGTCACCGGCCGCCGCCACCAGGACGTCGTACAGCCCCGATCTCCAGCAGGTGGGTTCAAATCGACAACTTTGCTTCTTTTTCGCCAGGCTAGGTTTTTTTCCGGGGACCTGTTCCGCCGCTATCAGCAGCGCCAGCAGCGCCGTCTGTCGGAGAGAAAGGCGCGAGTGAGACGCAACGCGAAGCTGCCACGGGCGCGAGAGAGACGGGGAGACGGACGGGAGAGACAGAGAGGTGCCTGGTATTTATCAGAGGCCTGTGACACACATGGGGACTTGCAGGCTGATCCCAGACAGTGCTTCGTCGTTCTCTCTCTCTCTCTCTCTCTCTCTCTCTCTCTCTCTCTCTCTCTCTCTCTCTCTCTCTCTCTCTCTCTCTCTCTCTCTCTCTCTCTCTCTCTCTCTCTCTCTCTCTCTCTCTCTCTCTCTCTCGCACCTCCACGCGGAGCGCCCCACGAGTGCGAGAGAGACAGGGCGACAAAAGCACTGTACCCGCGCGGGCATTATGTGTCACTGGCGGCAACGCCCTGCCTGCGCCGTGTGACCGGCGGGAATACCCCCTGCTGGGCAAATAGCGCTGCAGGTGAGCAGGTGTTCGTGAAGCGCCCCGGGAGCTGATAGTGCCCCTCTCCTTCCCACAGTGGGCAAGAAGACAGGCGTAGGCGGCCGAAACTCTAGACGCGTTTCGAACTCCAGACTCGCTGAATGGGACTCGAACCGAACGTGTGACCCACCCATTGATTTCTCCCCGAACGAGGGATCCATCGGTGCATGGGGTCACACGTTCGGTTCGAGTCCTGATTAGCGACTCTGGAGCTTAAAACGCGTCTAGCGTTTTGGCCCCCGGCGCCGCCGGTCTTCTGGCCAACTGTGCCCCCCTCCCCTCCACGACCGCCACCGTGACAGAGGCCCAGGCGCCATTGATTGAGGCGCGGCCGGGCGTTGTCCGCCGCGACAACGCCGCGACGCCGCGACGCCGTCCCAGCGCCGGTCGCGACTTTGGCGGCACGGTGGACACGGCGGGCACGGTGGGCGCGGCGCGACAACTTCTGCCAGTGTCAGCGTGTCAGCACGCCGAGGGGCGTGGCCGGCGTGGCGCGGGGTGCTAAGGTAAGCTGCTTGGCGCGTGCAGACAGCGCCATCGCCGCGCGTTTTCGGCGGCGCGCCGCCCTGCCGGGCCAGGTGGCTGGCGACCGCGCACCAGGCAGGCGGCCGTCATGGAGGAGATCGAGGTATAGTCTCTGGGGACGGCCTAGGCCCGCCTAGACCCGCCTAGGGTGGGCGCGCGGGTCGATAAGCGGAAGATAAGGCCAGCGCTGTTTAATCCGGCGGCCAGGGGCCCAGGGCCCAGCCCAGGCTCGCCGGCTCGGCCGCGCGGCGTTGGCTGAGGTTAGTTAGCTCGCGCTGTAGCCGGCCGGTAAACAAACACTGCGAGCTCCTTTGCGACGGCCGACTGGCGATGGTATGAGTGTGCATTCTTCTGGTCGGCGTGTGTGCAAAGCAAAGGGGGATATGTCTTATGGGTGCGCGTGGCCCGTCAGCGCAGCGCACCGACAGCAGAGGTCCCAACATCTGAACCAAAAAAAATGGGAGCCGACCCTGCGTGGTCCGCCAAGATGCTGCGCTGGACCGCTCTCTGTTCATGCGCTAGATAGCGCAATGGTTACCGTAGCTGTCAATTGCACCGGAGTGGCGGCTTCAACACCCGTGCCAGGAGACCTCTTCGACAGTTGGTTCGGTTCTGTAAGCTGGTACCACTGACTTTGGTGCGATGGCGTCACGATTAGGTGGCCGTGTTTCATAGCATGGAGTCATATCCCTTTGGTGCAAAGCCTTAAGAGCGCCCGTCTCTGTTTTGTCGGCAGGCCACGCCGGAGCGACTGGCGCGGGTGCAGCAGCAGGTGCGGCAGCACATGCAGCAGGACGAGGAGCACTACCAGCAGCCCAAGCACCAGCACAAGTCCGTCCGCGACCTACTGGGGCACTTCGAGGCGCAGCGCCGGCCGGCCGCTGAGGGGGCGGCACTGCCGCTGGGAGGGGCGGCGCGCACCGCCAGGCCCGCGTCCACCGCCAGCAGCGCCAGCAGCGCCAGCAGCGCCAGCCAGAGCAGGTCGTACGGCTTCGGAAGCACCACCGCCGTGAAGAACGCCCTGCGCAAGACTGTGTCACAGCCCGACAACAACAACGCAAGCGCCAACAAGGCGCACACCGTCAGTACCGCCGCCAATTACAACAGCAACATCAGCAAGGCCTACAGCTCCAGCACCGACAACAAAGCTAAGGCCTACGGCTCGAGCGTCACCGCCTACAACAACTACACCGCCAGCCCCGTCAACAACAACAACCCCGCGCCAGCCGCCGCCAAGAGCAATACCATCAACAACAACAACAACGTCGTCAACAACAAGGTAGCCAGCGGCAGCAACGCGAGCAGGCGCAGCTTCCTGGACAGCATCATCGCGGGCGCGGCGTCGGCCGATGGCAGCGGCAAGCGGTCGTCGCGGCGGTCCAGCGCCACCATGGAGGAGGTCAACAACATCATCAACGCGGTGCCGGTCACGCTCGCCGACGAGATCCGCGCCAACGTCAACGGCGGCGTGCACCATCCCGTCCTGAGGAAGGCGGCAAGCGCCGGCGGCCTCCGCGCCGGACGCAGCGTGGACAAGGTCGGCACGCCCGCCTCCAGCAACGGCGGCTCCGTCGCGGACCTCCGGGCGTCGTCAGGGGACGACCTGCGGGATTCGTCGACCACCAGCAGCATGCAGGACATCCCCTCCATCGTGGACCAGCTCCCCGACGATGACAGACCTCAGGAGTCGCGGAGGACCACCAGTCAGTGGGACCCGGTAAGTTTCCCTGCCATGTGCCCCGAGTCCGCGCAGTCGTTGACGTGATCCTAGAGACCCTCCCGTCAGAGATGCGCAGGCGAGCGCTTGGTAGTCCCGTGAAGGCAAAGGCACCCTGCGTCAGGCTAGCGGGCGACCGCTGCGCCGCTCGAGACGCTGGCCTGTGTAGCCTCGTGCGGGGCGAATTCGGGCCGATTCGGGCCGCCCGCTCCGCATGGGACTACCAGTCGACTGTGACTGGCCGAGAGGGCTCATCT
Organism: Stenchaetothrips biformis; assembly: GCA_030522485.1. Classification (NCBI taxonomy): domain Eukaryota; kingdom Metazoa; phylum Arthropoda; class Insecta; order Thysanoptera; family Thripidae; genus Stenchaetothrips; species Stenchaetothrips biformis. The sequence goes on along the minus strand of CM060095.1, from coordinate 8,015,993 downwards.
CTGACGGGATGGTCTCTGAGTGATCCTGGTTGCAGTCGGCGCTGGTGGCGGCGCTGTACTCCGTGCCGGAGCCCCTCCGCGACAAGCCGCGGCCCGTCGACAGGGTCAACGTGGAGGGCTTCCTGGAGCGGCTGCCCAGCGGCCGCACCAAGGCGACGTTCTGGAACGCGTGGAAGCGGTGCTACTTCCGCGCCAAGGATGGCTTCCTGTACTGCTACGCGGTGAGTGCGCGGCTGCGCGGTGAGTGCGGCGGCCAGGCGGACGGACAGGACTGACTCTAAGTTTCCGTCGGCAGGGCAAGCACAGCGAGAAGCCCATGGACGTGACCCAGCTGATGGGAGGCCTCGTGGAGCCGTTCGAGTCCATGGTCATCACCGCGCAGGATAGGGTGAGTTTAGGGGAGCGGCCTTCTCAGATCAGCAACCAATAGGGTACTCCAGAGGAGCTCTGGCCCGGAAGAAGAAGAAGTCAGAAGAGATGAGTCAGATGAGAAATTTACGCGGCGGATGAGCTCCAGACCTCGTCCGCAGCATATATTTCTCATGGAAACTGTCATTTCTGACTCCCATTATTGTTCTTCTTCTTCGGGGCCAGAGCTCCTTATTGGAGTAACCTTTCTGACGTGTCATCATTATGTATTTTTAATTTTTCGTGTGTGCTGCTTGCAGAACCCGGCCACAGTGCCCGTCATAGGAATTGACGACAGGGTGAGTCGCCAGTTTTGAATTTAATATCATTTTCAGGCATTAATTCGCAGCTGTAGTGCGTGCTTTGTTCTGAACGTCATTATAACTCTCTCTCTCTCCGCCTGCAGATGGGCCACTACTTGGTGGTGCGCGCCAACACGCCCCAGGAGACGGACCGCTGGGTGCGGGCGCTGCGGACGCACACCGTGGAGGACTTCTCCTCCACCTACGTGCAGCCCTGGCCGATGCCGCGCGCGCCCGCCCTGCTGCGCGACAGCATCGTCGTGGACCTGGGCAGCCGCTCCGTCCGCGCGGGCATCCTCTGCACGCAACGTCAGTGTCCCCCTCAAGGTTCTGGGCTTGTGAGGTGAACCGCTGGTGCTTGAACCCCGTCTCGTTGCAGCGTCCCTGCCCCAGGTGTTCTTCCCCGCCATCAGCGCCAGCCGCCGCGGCTTGGCGGCCAGCCTGGGCGTGGCCGCGGCCGGCGACAAGGTGTACGGCAACGCGGCGCTGCAGCCGGCCGTCCGCGCCCACAGCAACCTGGGCTACCCCATCCGCCCCACCGAGCGCATCAACAAGGTACTCACTTCCTGCATCCAGCGTCCCGCGTTCGTGGGAGCTCGGCGGCGGCGGCGCGGCGTGAAGACACGGAACAGTCCCACGGCACGCTGCGGCAGCGCGGGCGGCCGGTGCCGTGGGACGCCGCCAGAAGGGGGAGACTCGCGACACATGCACGCTCTGCTCCCCAAAGGCCGCGTCAGCCTTCTCCCCTCCCTCCACCTCGCCTCGTCAGGGATGACCCACTTGCACATCGACGCACAGTGGGCCACAGTGGATCTGCCTAGTGTGCGCAAATTCCCGGGAACAATCAATTGGGGGAATGTTCCCGAGACTTCTCGGGAATATTCCCATTTGACCGGGAATAGTTCTTCATGTTTAACTCATGACATTTGATAACTGTTGCAATTTTAGTGCCGTTTTCGAGACCGTTTTTCACACCTAACGTTTTGTTTTGTTCTCTTCGCTATGAAAAATGAAAAAAAAACATGGAAGTATTTCATAATTGCAGCTTTGTATCTTGCACTTTAGAAGTTTTTCCTGCAAAAAAACAGTGAATTTCAGACATTTTTTTTAAATTCCCGGGAATAGTTCCGTTTTGGGGTCTGATTGTGCCCGGGAACGTTCCCGGGAATTCCCTTTATTCCCTGGAATATTCCTACCAACACGAGGATCTGCTTTTTCTACCCTTGCAGCACACGATGGACCTGGCCGCGGTGTCCGGCATCCTGCGCGTCGTCTTCCAGTCCCTGTCCGTGGACCCCCGCGACTACGGCGTGGTGCTGAGCGTCCCCAGGACCCTGGACGCCGCCACCCAGTCCCGCCTCGTGGCCGACCTGTTCGACCGCTTCGGCGTGCGCTCCGTGCTGCTGTCCCACCAGACCGTCCTCGCGCTGTACGCCTACAACGCGGCCAGCGGCGTGGTCGTGGACGTCGGCGAGCGCACCGACGTCGTGCCCATCATGGACGGTAGGTTGTGCCCGCGATGCCCACGGCGCCCGGCGTTCCGACATAGTGCTGTGGACCTAACCTAACCTAACCTAACCTCGCCCGTGCCGACAGGCTACATCGTGGAGGGCGGCGTGTCCCGGGTGCCCTACGGCGGCGAGGAGATGTCGGGCCACGTCCGCCGCTTCCTGCTGCAGCGCGCGCCGCCGGTGTCGCTGAGCACGGTGGCCGAGGCCCTGCTGCCGCGCTACGCGCTGGAGAAGCTGTGCTACGTGTCGGCCAGCTACCGCGCCGACCTCAAGCGCGCCCAGCGCGACCCCACCGAGCTGGCCGCCTCCGTCAGCGTCAGCGAGTTCTTCTCCGGCGACAAGGAGCCCACCATGGAGTGCGTAGACTCGGAATGGGGACGTGTTTCTAGGTGCTGCGCTGGTCTAACCTAACCTAACCTCTTCCCGGCGTGCTCCAGGACGCTGACGTTGGACGCGGGCCGCTTCCAGGCGCCCGAGGGGCTGTTCCACCCGCAGGCCTGGGGGCTGGACCACCCCGGCGTGCATCGCATGGTGTACAAGGCCATCCAAGAGTGCAGCATGGACGCGCGCAAGACCATGGCTAGGAGCGTGTTCCTGGCCGGGGGGCTCACCATGCTGCCGGGCTTCGCGGAGCGACTCCGGGAGGAGCTGGCCGCCCTCCTGCCCCCCGCGGCGCAGCCTAAGGTAGAGGCGCCGAGTCCTGGGTTCAAATACCCACCGGTATCCTGCTGCTTTTTTTGTTTTCCTCCCATCACAGGCCGCTGTTTGTGGGTTACAGGTCCACGCGTCGCCGTACCGGTACCACGCCGCCTACCTGGGCGCCTGCGTCCTGGCCAACTCGAGCGGCGTGCAGGAGATGTGCCTCACCAAGGAGGAGTACGTCCGCGACGGCGGCAAGCTGCTCAGGCCGTGGATCCTGTAGCCGTGCCTGTCCTGCAGCGTTCTATCTCAGGATGTTTACTGAGCTCCTGTGAAATGTGTGCGCGTGTGTGCGTGTGTTTGAGAGTGCGTGCGTGCGTGAGTGAGTGAGAGTGCTGTCGTGTTAACATGTAAGAACAAAACTATGAGAGAGTGAAATTAAATGTAAATTATGATCTCTAGCTTCTGACGTGTTTCTTAAGGCGTACCAACACTATTTTTATTTTCCTTGTTCCTTGGGTCGATCACAAAATGGTGAATCGGGTGCGAAATCAAGACGCGGCGTTGCTGTTTAAATTAATCCTTTTTATTTACAGAATATTTTTCCCCTTCGTGAAGGAAGCATAATCATAACACACCAGGTGAGAACACGCCGGCCCATCCGACCAAAGTCACACAAAAGTGAAAATTGGTTCAAACTGATCCTCTCATTACGACGAGAGGCTGACGTGTTCTGTCTGGAAATCACACGAAAGTGCGCTACGTACAACAGTTAAGTTCGTAATGTAAAGGCAACAGAATGCGGACCGTTTACAGGTTTTTCGATGCAAGAATTGCAAGTCTCTGACAAGGGAAAGAAAAAAAATGACAAAATCAGTTTTTGAAATTTTTCCAAGTGCTGCCATTAGTAAGCTGGCGATGTTTCCCAAAAAAAAGCATAAAATAACGATAGGGCTTGTCTGAGCACAGCTCAATTAGGAAGCAGTGAGAGGAAAAAAGACTGGACTTGCTGCATGAAAAATACCCGGGCGTCCTCAAGCAAAGTTGGAGCACTGGAAGGGAGTATGTTGGGTTGCCTACCTGCGAAGGCGCCGGATCCACACGTAGACCCAGACCAACACGTTGTGGCAAGCCAAGCCTACACCCTTAATTCAGTCCCGAACTGTGTCCTGAGATAACGCCACCCTACAGAACAACAATTAAAAACTCTAATGTGAAAAACTTAAATATTTATACTTATTGCATCACATTTATCACACAATAATACAGAGGTGTGATGGTGTGGGCTATCTTCACCTACACTGGGAATGAAATCACAGCCTGGTTAATACGTTCATGACTGGTTAATATGCTCCCGGAGAGAAGAGGCACTGTCTCCCTATTGTTCAAGCCGTATAACAGAAAGCTAACAGAACAGTCTATGAAAAATGAAATAATTTTTTGAAGTTCAATTATTACGAGGGCAGACAGGTAGTGATAAGTACGACTTTTGCCAACCATTGTAAAATTGGTTTTTCTCCGGAATGAGGGTGACTGCCGCGAGGTTAGTTATTTTTGTTGGGACAAGAAGAACAAATTACAATGCGATTGTTCGTCATAGAATCACTAGTCACTTCAACCTTCCTTACACTTAACACGTCTTTTTCTCAGTACCTGTACAAGATGTATAACATTGTTAATGACCAGAAAACGTTTAACTTAATCTAACTAAACTCTGAAGTCCTCCCTTTCAAACTAGCAGATGCACACAGGCACACGAACACATTCATAAAAAAAAATGCAAGCACACGACATACTCTCACGCAAACACGCATTTCCACAAACACACGACGCCCTAAGACGACAAGGGACAAACTATTTTTTCACAGTTTCCTTGGCAAAGACCGCACCGCAGTCCTCTCAAGGAGGAGCCAGTGTCACCTTGTCATGGTTCCTTTTCCGGGAGGATCATGTCTATGAAACAGAAGTAATTTCTACTCCTGGTATTTTATCCTCGCTATTTTTTTTTTCTGACCATTCGAGATCGTTTAGTTTATGTCCCCTGGCTGGCCGCTGCTGCTGCGGGGCGCTCAGGCCGCGAGGGCCCGGCCGACGACGCCGGCCGCCACGCACGCCAACAAGGTCCCCAGGAAGGAGGGCGCGGCCACGGCGGACGCCCCGGGCTCGGCGCCGCCGTCGTCCGTCAGTCGCTCCCCGGTGCGGGGGTCTCTTCTCGAGGAGCACGACGACCCGCAGTCCTCGCCCTCGCAGATGTCGCACAGGGTGGCCACCCTAGGCTCGTAGAACGCCCGCGCGCGCCGCGCTGCCGAAAGGAAGAGAAAGCGGCAGTCGAAACAGCGGCAGCGTTTGGAACTAGTTCTCACAGTGGGCCAGAGGAGCGATGGAGGCGGTCAAAATGCCGGACGGGGTTTGAACTAGAACGCTCCGGAGTCGCCAAATGGGACTCGAATCGAACGTGCGACCCCTCTGATGGATTGCTCTCCGAACGAGGAGTCCTATCTGGAGCTCAAAACGCGCAGAAAGTTTTGGCCACCTTTACCGGTCTTCTGGCCCACTGTGGTTCGGCGGCTGGCAAGTGCTTACACTGGTCGTAGTAGTCGAAGACGGTGACGGGCACGGGCCGCTGCCGGGCGACTTTGTGGGTGCGGAACGCGGACACAGTCGGGCAGTACTCCTTGCGCACCATCTGGGAGCAAACACATTTCCCGTCAGTGGCTTGGCCCTGGTTCAAATCCCATACACTTCCACTTTTTTCCCCTTGTTTTTTTTTTTTCTACCTTGTCGAAGTAGAGCACCACGACGGTGTCCTGCTCCTTGGTCTCGACGCGCCGGACGTGCTGCGACTGCTCCAGGCTGGGCAGGGCGTCCCGGTCCACGGTGAAGCCCGACGGCAGTGACACCTCCATCACCGCCATGTTGCTCTCGTTAGCCGCGGGCGTAGGCACGAAGCTACCGGCACCACAGGTTCCAGGTTCAAGTACTGCTATTTTTTTTTTATTTTTTTTTTAAATAGATAGTTGTCTTTGGACTTACCCTGCGCAAATGGACAGCTGAAGGTGGTTGCTGTCAGAGTTCTTGTCCACCTGCGGGTCCAGCGTGAAGAGCGGCCAGGCGGCGGTGACGTTGACGTTGTAGGCGTAGGACACCTGCACCAGGGCCACGCCGCTGCCCGTCGCGCTGATCTCCACCTCGCGCACCCCGCGCGGCACCTCCTGCTTCTGCAGGATCATGGAGTTGACGCGGTTGATGCTGATGCTGGAGGTCTGGCCGGCGGCGGCGCGGTACGAGAAGGTGACGACCACGTTGCCCGGCGGCGCGGAGATGCGCTCCAGGAGGCTGGCCAGCGCCTGCATGCCCAGCACCGTGTCCTGCGGGACGAACAAGCGCGTTACGCCGGCCTTGGTCACCAGCAATGGGAAACAACTCTACAAAAATTTGTTCACCGAAATTCGTTGTCAATTGTGAATTTTAGTCAATTTCTTCAAAATTCATGAAATTTAGTCGATATTCAAAGAAGCTCTTCTAAAATTAGTGAAGTTTATACCGAAATTCTTGGAAATTTTGCCGCAATTCATTGAAATTCATGCAAAATTCATGTAGAATTCAAAAATGTGTACACTGAAATTCAGAGTTGTTTCCCCTGGTCACCAGCCCCGGACAGAGGACGCACCTGGGTGCTGACGAAGCCGCCGTTGGCGTTGCGCTGCGCCACCAGCCAGTGCATGATGGGGATGGCCTCGTTGACCAGCCCGCGCTGCAGGTACGTCAGCATGGCGTACGACGTCATCTCCACGGCAAGCGAGTTGGGCCGCGTGTACCACGGGTTGCGCTCCTGCCCGGCGGGCACCGTCTTGTTCCACCACTTGTACTCGCCTGGGGCGCACACACCAAGAAAACAATAAAACACACACACACCAGAGGCTCGCCGTCACGTGGCCGTGTCGCCTCGTCGACTGTGAGGCTCTTTAGGCACAGTGGGACGTACTGTTGGAGTGGGCCTTGGACTCGAGCAGGTTGAAGGCGGCCTCCTTGGTGGGGTGCAGCGCCAGGTGCAGCGCGTAGGTCGTGACGGCGATGGCGTACGGGTCCTCCACGCCGCCAATGTTCCTCACCAAGTAGTCCACGGCCTTGTTGATGGTGTTGCGGTACTTGGACGTGAATTGCTGCCAAGGAGGATAGTCAGTAAGAACGAGTCGGGACGGCGCACAGAGGTCCACGCGGTCCAAGTCCCGGACGTGTTTTGAGCGCCAGAGCCGCTAAATGGGACTCTGGAACTCAAAACGCGGCTTGAGTTTTGGCCGGCTGTGCCGGTCTTCTGGCCCACCGTGCGGCGCCGGCCTCTTTCTAAACTAAGTTACTACCTGGTTGTATAGGAAGGTGGTGAGCACGTAGGCGGTGAGGGCGAGCCCTCGGCCGGCGCCGCCCTGCATGTCGGAGTGGATGACCTTGCCCTCCTCGGGGAAGCTGCCGTTGGTGGCCTGGTGCTCGGCCAGCCACTGCAGGGCATCGTCGATGACGCGCTCCTCCAGCGGGATGTAGGCCTGGCCCTGGCGGAAGGCCCGCGCCACGAAGGCCGTCAGCCAGGTGCTGCCGCTGGGGTCGGTCTCGCCGAACGCGCTGAAGGAGCCGTCCTTGTGCCGGTAGGTGAGCTGCTGCTGGTAGCCCTTCTCCATGTAGGCGCGCGCCTTGCTCTCCACGGCCTGGCTCAGTTGGCGAGAGTTCTACCAATTTAAAAATTAAAAAAAAAAGTGTTTTTTTATGAGCAAAATGAACAAGATAAGCAGATTGTTATGTTCTTTGAAAAAATAAAATCTTTATAGCAAACTTTTACCTTGAGGTAGTCCAGGATGACAACGTTGGGCACGAAGTTGAGCATGTTCTGCTCGCCACAGCCGTGGGGCATCCTGATGAGGGAGTCCAGGTTGGGGATGCTGGGGCCCAGGATGTCGCCTGCGGCACGCATCGACCAATAACGATCCAGTCCCACGCACAGTGGGCCAGAAGAGCAAGAGGCACTCACCGACGGCGGACACCTCGATGCGCTCCGAGCCGGGCACGATGTACTTGGGCACGTGCAGGGTGACGTTGGTCTTGAACGAGTTACTGCCGCGCAGGTCCACGAGGATGGCCTTGTTGTGGAACACGGTCTGGCCTTCGGGCTGCACATGGACAACATGGACATCACGGACTTGCAGCCAAGCCAAACCCTTTCCGCGCTGAAAGAGGCCCCCCACCCCCCCGCATGGCGTCCGGGCGCCGCCCCCAGCGCCACCCCTGGCTGCACCCCCTACCCCCACCCCTACCCCCACCCGGCGGCCACGCTTGGCAACACGGCGCCAGCCCCTTTCGCCAGTCAGGGAGGGCCAGGGAAGGGCCGTCGCCACCTCCGCGGCCGCGTGTGCCCCTGGTGGCGGCGCGCGCGGAAAAACGCCCCCGCACACCAAGCTCGAACCAAGGAGGTAACTCTAGGCGGGTTGCGCGCGTCAGGGCTGAGGGCGGCCGGCCGCGGTGACGCCCTGCGCGACGTCCTCCGCGACGTCCTGCGCGACGTCCTGCAAGGTGTCCGACGGCGCGCCGCGCGGCGGGCGGGGGGCAGTGGGCCGGGCCGCCGCCTTGGAGGCTGTGCCTCCGCTGCTGGGGGCGGCACGGCACGCGCCAAAGTCGCGCCAAGCGAACGCACCGCGGTTCGACACCCCCTCGCAGTTTTTGTCATTTCTCATTAAAAATTTCGCGCTAATCGCAAAATTGCAAGAAAATCGCACACAAACAATCAACTAAACGACGTACCTTGACGAGGAGTCTGCGCTCGATGACGTCGCTGGCGCGCTCCGATGTGGCCTGCACCTTGATGGTGACGTAGCCCAGCTCCCTGGGGATCACCATGAAGGACACCATGGCCGCGTCCTGCGCGCGCACCGTCACCTTCTTGCGGCGGTACAGCTCCAGCTCTGCGGACCACAAGGGCGACCAGTGAGTCAGTGAGACAATTAAGGCGCGTTTGGGCGGGAATTGCACGTGTCGGTTTTGAATTCCTGGCGGGAAGTCGGTGGCGGCGGCGGCGGCGGCGGCGGCAACCGCGCGGCCGGCGTGGCGCGGCTGGGCGTGGCGTGGCGCGGCCCGCGAAGGGCGGATGGCGGGGATCGATACTGCAGCGAGGCGCGGCGGCGCGGCGCCACCTCCTCGCCGACGTACGGGCCGGGTGGGCTAAACGCGCTGCGGACGCCCACACGGCAGCACTGTCCCGGCCTTCTTGTGGTGGGGGAGCTGCAGGCAGCATCTCTGGCGCCCCGAGGCCGCGCCAGCCGCGCCAGCCGCGCCAGCCGCGCCAGCCGCGCCCCGAGGGAAGCACCACGCCGCCCGCCGACAGGGAGGATGTCAAACTTACTCGGCGCGGGTTCGGCGTTGATCTCGTTGGACACCTCGGCGAACTCCAAGTCGCCGGCGTGCTCCAGGGTCACGTCCGCGCGCACGTCCTGGCCCATGTAGTTGAACACGACGATGGGGATGGACACCACCTCGCCACGGATCACGGAGTAGGGCAGGTCGATGGACACGAAGAAGGGCCGGAAGACGGTCAGCTGAGTGGAGGGAGGGTGGGGTGAGTCAGGGCCGGCATGGACGCGAGGCGGATCGCAGTGGAACAGCCAGAAGACCGGCGCAGGCGGCCAAAACTATACACGCGTTTTGAGCTCCAGAGTTCCATCGAGCGACTCTGGAGCTCAAAACCCGCACGGGATTTCGACCGCCTCCACCGGTCTTCTGGCCCACAGAGCGGATCGTGCGTCGACGCCGTGCTCACCTTGCTAGGCTGCGGGGTGAGCCCCAGGCCGTACAGCGGGTCCACGGAGAAGGCGGTGACGACCCAGGACGTGATGGAGTCGGGCACGGCCCTCTTGATGGTGGCGCGGCCGTCAGACCTGCACGACAACGAAGCTCAGTCAGCCGCAGCGGCCAGTGCACTGGTGCAGGCGCGGCGACAAGTGGACAGGGCCGGAGGGGGAAGCAGGGGACTGCTACAGTGAAGGGCAAGTGTTTTTTTCGCAAGCATAACCAAGTCATTCATTCCCCAGTTCATGCCTTGGACAGTTTTCATCTGTTCATTCACTCCGTTAAAAATGCTTTCGCCATAAGCTCATGCCTTCCATGATTCAGTAAATTCACTCCCGTGCATTTGCACTGCTTTTTCCTCGTTCATTCCGACGGGGCCGTCCACAAATGACAGTCAAAAGCTTAAACGGAAAACCAAAAAAAAAAGTCTAATTTGTGTACGCCCCCTCAAACCATTCACTCCGTGCGTACCCGGACGAGACATTGGTGAAGAGCCAGGTGGGTGCCGGGGGCTTGGTGAGGAAGACCTTGGGGTGGTTCCAGACGGGAGGCGGGATTCGCGAGAACGCGTAGGGCCCGGCGAGGGGCGGCCGGGTGGCGGGCAGGTAGGCCACGGCGGGGCCCAGGTCGGGCTTGACGACGGGCAGCCCTGGCACCGGGAAGGAGCGGTGCAGGGCGCGGTTCTGCGCGCGGAGGGGGTCGTCCTCGTGAACTGCGCAGCACAAGCACGTCCTCGTTGATGGTGACGCCGGCGTTGTTGTTGTTGTTTTGCACGTGCTTCCGGTCATACCCGCACGCCAAAGGCTTGGTCGAATGATGGCCAACCTTCGCCAGAATTGCCACAGAATGGCGCAAATAGCGTAATAGTGGCGTGTGTCGGGGACACGGGCACGGCGGCGGGCCACGCGCAGCGGTGACGCGGTCACCCAGTGCCCGGCTGGCCCAGCCGTTCAGAGTGGTGGTCCATGTTAATGCATCCTCATTCGCAAACATGATTCGCGCTCTCGTCCGAAGCAGTGCTCAGTGTTACAAAAGAGAAGACAAGCAAAAATTCCCGAAAATTCCAGACTTTGTCCCTTTCCAGCCACCATTGCATGCAGTCGATGCGGTCTTAAGGCGAGAAGTAGGGCGATGCAAAAAGCCAGGCACGGGGAGAGGACAACTTTGAATTGTAGTCCACATCTTTCCGGCCAAATGAAGAAAAAAATCTGATAAATTCTATACAGTTTGTCCATCCTCTACCCCGGTTCAGCAGTCAGAGGCATGCAGCAGGCAAGCGCAAACAATGCAGGGCCGCGCGGGACGTGCAGGGAGGGGGTATCCAGGGGTGGAATCGAATGTCGTCTCGCTTGCGGCACAAGTCAATCTACGCTGCATTTGTTCAGGGGTTCCCACGAAACCCACATATCTAAAACGTCAATGTCAACTCTTTTTTTTTTTTTTTTTTGGCACCTGGTCGTTGCCTACCCTGAGTCCTTCACGTGCTCCCATAGCCACGTCTCCGGGAAGTGTCTCCTGGTCCTCGTGCCGTCCGTGGCGGCGTCCGGAGCAGCGCGAATGGACGCGAAGGGGCTGCCCGAGTCAGAGTCCAGCACCGGGGACGGCAGGCCGCGGCTGTAGTACTCTGGGCACAAACCCGAACAACCAAACCTTCACACAACCGTCTTTTTTTTTCTTTCTTTCTTCTGCAAGTTTTTGACCGCCAACCGCCCCCAGCGGAGTGCCCGCGCGGCGCATCGAAGCCCAGCAGAGGTATGAGAAATCTAGCGGCCTCCAGCGCAGCGTGTACCGCTTACCTGAGCCGACACCTGGAAGGTGACTATGCGAATGTACAAGACATTACAGAGATTAGTAACTCAGATTATCGGCTGCCTTTTAAAGATTATTATTATTATTATTATTATTATTATTATTATTATTATTATTATTATTATTATTATTATTATTATTATTATTATTATTATTATTATTATTATTATTATTATTATTAATTTTGTTAACGTGTGCATGTTGACGGTTTCTGCCTCGGCTGCAGGAGTAAAAGGTGGTGCGTAGGGTTAACCAAGCGGATTAATCACAGTTTCTGCCGCGTTACATCCGTATGGCTTGAGAAAAAAGATTAGTTACAAATAGAAATTCTTGCTCATTTTTGCTTTTTCCTGAGAGCTTGACTAGAAGTGCCACTTTACTATGCAGGTTTGACTTACCGACTCTCATCGACTCCTTGACAAGACCGTTCGTCAGGATGACCGTGCCTGCGTTCTGGAAACAAGGCGTTAAAAATTGATAATACAGGAATAGAGTGCAACCAGAGGCTGGTATTCGAACTCGTTGCAACATGCACTCACATCGAACACCTCCTGAGCGGTGGCGGAGCCAGGGCGCCATCCCGGAGCCCGGCGGCGGCGGCGGAGAGCGCGGCCCCGCGGCAGTGCGAGCTCGACGCCCTGCAGCGCCTCGTGAGTGGCGGGGTCCGGACTGTAGGACCGCAGCTCCTCCTTGACGTCCGCCTCGGTGATGTCGTTGCCGTCGCGCAGCACCAGCACGCTCTGGTCCACCGCCAGGATGCCGATGTACGAGTTGGGGCGGGTCTGCATCCGCAGCTCCACGTCGCGCCCGGGCTCCGTCGTCGTGGGGTTGAGCGACAGGTCCACGAAGTTCTGCAGCAGCCCCTCCAGCTCCACGTCCAGCACGTCGGCGACCACCTCGCCCGACTCCAGCACGGAGTGGATGAGCACGCGCGCGTTGGGCGCCATGGGGTGCGTGGCCAGGAAGCGGAACGTGGTGGAGCGCTGGCCGGCCATGGGGATGGCGTGCGCCACCACGATGTCACCGCGGCCCATCACCTGGTAGGACAGGTGCGACAGCGGGGACGTGCTGTTCACCTCGATCTCCACGTCCTCGTTCACCTGTAACATGGTCGGGTCACTCAGACATCGAGGCGCGACCATAGGGAGTCAAGATGGCGACCCGCCACTTTGAGGCATCCTTACTACTGGCACCACCATGGAGAGTCAAATTGACGGCCCGCGACTTTGAGGCCGAGGCCGGCCGTCGCGGTTGTCGCCGACGTACCTTGGGGTTCTGCGTGACGAGCGCGGCCTGCACGAAGGACGAGCTAGGTGACAGCGCGGCGTCGATGGTGGAGAACCACTCGGTCAGGTCCAGGTACCGCGCCTGATCAACAGCAAAGTGGTAACGCCAAGGACTCGATTAAAGGGTTCCGATGAGCGCGCGGGGTAATCGCCGCCGCCCCCGACCCACCTCAATGCCCAGGGTGACGGCGTCCGACGGCGGGAAGAAGTCGACCTTGACGATGCCGGACCTGGGCAGCGGCCTCTCGAAGGACGTGTACTTGTCCGTGTCCCACGTGTAGCCGTAGCGGAAGGTAACGGGGTTGATGTCGTCTTGCACGGGGGTGCCGTCGTGGTGCGCCACCTTCACCTGCAGCAGCGCCAGCGTCAGTCAAGTCCCGCATCACTCAGCCGAGAACGCGCACGGGGATACTTACCCAGGCGGAGTACTTGAGGCCAGGCTTGAAGTACTTGGAGGACCTGATGAGCTCCAGGGTGTACTTGTACTTGTGCACGGTGATGTGCTTGGTGATGTTCTGGCGGCGCAGCGTGTGCGCCTCCTCCACGGTCACGTCCAGCTGCAGGTCGCGGGTGAAGTCACCCTGGAGTCTGGAAGGGAAGTAAGGGTAGAGTACACGTGCATCACGGCGTGGTTCTCCATTTGTCCCGCACGTACTTGAGCTCCTTCTCCAGATCGAACTCCACGGCCGCCTTGCCGTCGATGGGCACCACTTTGCGCACGGGCGGCTGGAAGATGGGCTGCAGGATGTCCGAGATGTAGGTGGGGTAGGCCGTCACGGTGGCCTCGCCGCGGACCGGCTTCCCGTACGTGTACCTGCGGACGAGGACGCCGTCAGTTGTGGCGATCCGGGGACAACGAAGGCCCTGGGGATCACCTCTACGTACCGAGCGCGGATGACAGCCGCGATCTTGCCCTCCTTGTAGGTGGTGAAGTCGGGAACGTCCGCCGTCACCTCGAAGTTGGGGAGGACGTACTCGGCCACCTGGAAGTTCTCGGTGAACATCTGGTCCTGGATGGCGGCGGTGATGTTCCAGTCGCCCAGGACGGGGGACTCGGACAGCGGCAGCTCGCCGGAGAACACGCCGCGCGCCAGCGGCACCCGCTTCCATTCCTTGACGCGGTGGCCCTTGCCGTCCTGGAGAACAGAGTCAGTTCACTCACGAGTAGTGGCAATAGACTATTTCAGCGGACCCAAGGAGAAGAACAAAAGGCGAGCGGGCAGCTTCCGGTTGGATCACAACAAACAGACGATGCGTTGGTTTTCTACTACGCGGCGGTTGTAATTTCATGATTTCTTGACTCGGATGAGTCGTAAAAATTAAGATTAACCTTCGAAATGACATTCAGCGTTCTGAAAGAGATTATCAGCGATATTTAGCTCCCCTATCGTCTGTTTGTTGTGACCCAAACGGAAGCGGCCCGCTCGCCTTTTGTCCTTCTCCTCAGGTCCGCTGAAATAGTCTCTGAATTGCGGATAAATGTCACCAAACCATGAAAAACCACGAAAACTCGTCAGGTTTCCTTCGCCAAATGGTGGGACCCGTTCGTACTCACCGAGATAAAGATGTCGAGGGGCAGAGTGACGCTGGGCTTGAGGTTGGCGTTGAGCGCCAGCACGCGGAACTGCACCGTGTGGCCGGGCTTGTAGATGGCCTTGTCCGTCTGGATGAACACCGAGTAGCTCTTGTGCACGTACTGCAGGTCGGTGGCGTTCTCAAAGTTGACGCCACCCTGGCCGCGGGCCGTGAGCCGGTAATGGCCGGAGCCCAGGTCGGGAATCTAAAAGCACCAAAACCATTGTAGTTTAATTAAAAATGATTAAAAAGTAGCGCACGGTGGGCCAGAAGACCGGCAAGACGCGTGTTGATCTCGAGAGTCACTAAACGCGCTTCAGACCGCGCCTGGCCCACTGTGGCAGGGGCGCCAGCGCACCTCGAGCCTGGCCGTCCTGGTGGCGACGGGCTCCACTACGATGGTCTGCAGCACGCGCTGGCTGATGCTGCCGCCCCCCCCCCCCCCCAGCGCACCTCGAGCCTGGCCGTCCTGGTGGCGATGGGCTCCACTACGATGGTCTGCAGCACGCGCTGGCTGATGCTGCCGCCCCCCCCCCCCCCAGCGCACCTCGAGCCTGGCCGTCCTGGTGGCGACGGGCTCCACCACGATGGTCTGCAGCACGCGCTGGCTGATGCTGCCGCCCCCCCCCCCCCAGCGCACCTCGAGCCTGGCCGTCCTGGTGGCGACGGGCTCCACCACGATGGTCTGCAGCACGCGCTGGCTGATGCTGCCGCCCCCCCCCCCCCAGCGCACCTCGAGCCTGGCCGTCCTGGTGGCGACGGGCTCCACCACGATGGTCTGCAGCACGCGCTGGCTGATGCTGCCGCCCCCCCCCCCCCAGCGCACCTCGAGCCTGGCCGTCCTGGTGGCGATGGGCTCCACTACGATGGTCTGCAGCACGCGCTGGCTGATGCTGCCGCCCCCCCCCCCCCAGCGCACCTCGAGCCTGGCCGTCCTGGTGGCGACGGGCTCCACCACGATGGTCTGCAGCACGCGCTGGCTGATGCTGCCGCCCCCCCCCCCCCAGCGCACCTCGAGCCTGGCCGTCCTGGTGGCGACGGGCTCCACTACGATGGTCTGCAGCACGCGCTGGCTGATGCTGCCGCCCGAGTCCTGGCGCCCGGACACCTCCAGGGTCACGCTGGTGGGCTGCGTTGTGCCCTGCGTGGTCACGGCCACGCTGTAGTCCGTGTTGGGCCGGATGACGCGCGGGGCCACGATCGTGTAGGTTCTGGAAGGAAGGGGGCGTTGAGGGCGTCTCTCTCTCTCTCTCTCTCACTCGCACTCCACTCGCATAGCAGTCCGGAGCAAACAGCGAACTACTTACCCTGCCGCATCAACGGCGGTGCCGAACGCGATCAAGAGGGCGCACAAGGGCGCCAGGGCCGCGGTGGCGGTCCACCTGCCGGCCATGATCTGCGGACGCAAAATGAGCGGATAGTCAATACCTGGGTTCAAATATCAGCTGCGCCAATTTATTTCTGCCTTTTTTTTTTCGGGAGAATCTCTGATGCGTGCAGTCGCACATGGCATCGGTGCAGCAGCGCAGCACCCACTCACTCACGGCCAAAGTCAGTCCGTGGCCTTCCCCCTCCATTCCCCCTCCCTTCCCTCTCCCTGTCCCCTCCCTCGCCTAACTCAGCGTCTCCGCGACGCTCGGAAGGCAGGGCGACAGACTGGCTTTCAATAAAGCACACCACATAACAATGCCCCCCCCCCCCAAAAAAAAAAACCAAAAAGATATTTTTTTAAAAAATCTGTTTTTCAGAGATTTGAACCCAGGATTTTTACGGTCAGCTGAAGCGCCCGCGGATTCGAGCATAGGCAGCTCCGCTCAGCAAGTTTTGTCTGCTGCTGCATAGCTGCACGCGTCTGTCTGCCTGTCTGCCCGTCTGTCCGCTCGGGCTGGGGGGCTGTGCTGTTGTGCGTGTCGGCTGGCACGCGCGTGTGGGCTGCGCCGGGCTACGCTAAGCTGCGGTGGGCGGACCACAAGCCCCGTACGGTTTCGCGTCGCTCGCGTCACGCGGCGGAGGCTGGGCGGCAGTGCTTTGCGCTTCGCCAAAAGGCCGCGGGGACCGTCCGCAAAGCCGCCGCCGCGTTCACCTGCACGCCCCCAGGCAGCCTTCGCGTGACCCCAGCCCACGCCAAGGCCGATCTACTTCTCGCGTACGTACTTCCACGCGCCGTTGAAAGACTGTCATATTTCCTGCAGGGGAACAACAGCCAACGTTTCAGACTCGTCGTTTCGGTTTCGGTCTTGGCGCGGCGCGCCAGTCCCACCTTTGCATTTCGCTTTTGTTTCGGTTCTTTTTCGGAGTAGGAGGCCCGGCCCGGCCACCTCACGCCGCTGCCGCACCTCTACCGAAATGCTTCCGTCCGTCTTTGTGCCGTGCCCGTCGTCACACAGTGTGTCACCCTCTTACACCCACACGGTCCTTGTGGAGCAGCGCAGAGCGCCGCGCAAGCGAGCGAGTCACCGGGCGTCGTCACCGGGCGTCGTCACCGGGCGTCGTCACCGGGCGTCGTCACCGGGCGTCGTCACCGGGCGTCGTCACCGGGCGTCGTCACCGGGCGTCGTCACCGGGCGTCGTCACCGGGCGTCGTCACCGGGCGTCGTCACCGGGCGTCGTCACCTGCTCGCCATCAACAAAGCCATCACCGCCGAGAACGGCCCATTCACCCGCCAGCCGCGCCGCCGGCCGGAACCTCTTGACAGGGTGTCGCCAAGTCGGTGACGGCGGTGGTATTCGAACCCACGACCCAGCCCGACGGCCGTGACGCTCCGTGTGTTTGCAGTACTTCCCGTCTCGGTGTGAGGGTGTGTGCGTGCGAGAGTGTGTGCTCACGACCGACGGCGGCGGCGCACCCGTGCTAAGAGCGGGATGGATTTCCCCGGCTGCCCCCCTCCTGTTTTTTTCGCCGGGAACCTTTCGCCCGATCGGGTCGCTCCCGATCTGGCCGATGCCGATCGCCGTCCATGCAATCGCAGCCATGGCAGCCCTTTCTCAACGAGCGGCGTGCACTCGTTTGTGGGACGTCTGTGCGCCGCCTGCTGCCTGCCAGCCTCGGCTGGCCGGCTGGCCGGCCGTCTCCCTCGCGCAGCCCGCGCTAGCGATGCGTGCCTTACATGGTAGCTCGCCAGTGGCCGCAGCCGCCTCACTCCCAAGGATCGCCTCGTCGCTCTGTCTCTCTCGCACCCCGACGAGACGCCCCGTGAGTGCGACAAAGACAAAGCGACGGAACGGTCCTTGAGGAGGCTGGACAGTCGGCCACGGGGTCCATGCATTCCGACGGCGTGCTCGTCTACAGGGCGTCCTGGCGCTGGCCGCCTCGAAGCAAGGCGTGGCGACGCTGCCGCGGACCGCCGGAAGATGCGGTTCGCTGTTCGCGCCGGAAAGTGAAACCGAAGCCACGGCGGGGCGACAAAAAGGAGCGAGTTTCCGGTAAAAAGCGGCGGTGCGTGGTCGTCGCCTCCAAGGAATACCAGGGAAAGGTGCGACAGAAAGCTCGCCACGGGTCCGGCTCTCCGAAAGCCCGAAAGCGCGCGGGCTTTCCCCTCGGAAACTCCCACAGGAAGCCCGCGGGAAGCCGCATGCAGAGGGATGCGCCGCGGGGTCGACTAGGGAGACAAGGGAAGACACTAAGACCCAAGCGGCGTTTTCGCACGGCCAGCCGCATCCGGTACGGCGGGCCGCCGGCAGGCCGCGGAGAGGCGCCGCCGAGCTCTAGTCGCGCTAGCCGCCGGCAGATGTAAAGCACGCCCGTCTGTCTGTCTGTCTGTCTTTCTGCCCGTTAGTCAGCCGGGTGATCGTCTCTCGACCGCTGCCTTTACAACACACGACACAACGCTTCCAATTCCATGCGGCGATGCTTTCAAAATTGCGGCGACAGAGCGGCGAGCAGACAGACAGACAGTCAGACAGCGCTAGCAGATACACGGGCCCAGGCCGCATAGAGATGGCAATCGCACACGCCATAAGCGCAGCAGGCCGCCGCTCCTGCCCACGGTCATCGCCGAACCAACTTTTTCTCATCACATTATTTTATTTTTTCATTTTATTTTCAGGCGAAAATAAAAATAAGAACGAGACGTCAAGGTCGAGCTGATTGCTCTCCAATTGCAATTTTGTTTCTGTTTATTTTCTTCTCAGATTCGTTACGTCATCGTTTACGGACCGCCCCTCCTCCGTCGCGGTGTATTCGTTCCGCCCGCGCGTCTGGGCGCGAACGCATGACCCCGCCACTCCCCGCCACGCCCACCTGGACGGACCCGCCACGGCGCGACAACACACCACCTGACCGGCTGGCGCGCGGCTGGTGTGGCGATCCCACCGATCAGAGCGCCAGGCAGCTCGCGCCAGGCCCATTGGGCAACCGCCGACCGCCGCCACGCGCGCCAGGGAGGCCGGGCGGGCGGGCGACCGCCGCACCTGTCTGTGCGCAGAGACCATCAGAGACGCGGCCCCGCGAGCCGTCTATCTCTGTCTGTCCTCTGTGGCGGCGCTGGGCGGCGCTGGGCGGCGCTCACAGCGTGCAAGAAAGCGCCTGCGGAGGTAGGCAGGACCGCGACGCAGCCGTGCGCACCGGGGTGCCTAGCCAGCCGTCGCAGGCGCGCAGGGGACAGGGTAGGCAGGCCCGCGACGCAGCCGTGCACGCCGTGGGCCTGCGCACCAGGCGCTGTGCGGGTTGTGGACAGCAGCACGACGGACGGACGGGCGGACAGACAGAAGCATCAACGGGTGGACGGAGTGCGGCGGACAAGCAGTGCAGGCAGGCAGGCTCTTCGCTCCAGTTGCGAGGGCGAGAGCGCGACGAGGACGGCGACAAACACACACACACACACACACACACACACACACAGAGACAGAGAGAGAGAGAGAGAGAGAGAGAGAGAGAGAGAGAGAGAGAGAGAGAGAGAAGCGTCGTATTCGGCTGATGGACGCGTAATGTAACTTGGGCCGACGGGGTAACGTTAGACGCCATGAAGTGAAGGGCCGTAGAGACTTTGTATTGAATAAATACTTGGTCGACACGGTGACAAAGCAGTCGTGGTTTGGGCGTGAAGTTGGTCGAAATGAATAAAATTCATAAAGAGACATTCTATCTCTTCCCTGCCGTCCGATACTGCACAACCACTCGGTGTCTTTTGTCTCCGTTTCCCAAGCATCCTGCTCGCCTCTGCTTGCCTCACGGCGCCGCGCCTCAGACAGGATGGATGTCAACGACTCCACCCGCGCAACAACAACAACAACACCAAAAACATCTTGGCCACATCTCGGGTGGAGCGGGGTGGGGTGGCGGGGCGTGGCACTCCCAATTATTCTAAAACGCGCTTCAATCTTCTGCGGTCATTACTGGAGGGACGCTGCTGCCGCTGGCTGTCGGCAACGAGTGTGCGGGTCGGGCTGGTCGGCCCGCACCGCACAGTGGGCCGGCAACGACTCACTTACAGCGCGGCCCTGCGCTCCCTGCCGCCGCCCAGCGGCCCGTCAGTGCGAGGAGGCAGTGCACAGTGGAACAGTCAGAAGACCGTTGAGGCGGCCAAAAATCCCGGACACGTTTTGAGCTCCAGAGTCGCTAGCCGGGACTCGAATCGAACGTGTGAGCCCACCAATGAATTCCCCGTTGGGAGAGCAATCCATTGGTGGGGTCACGCGTTTCATTCGAGTCTCATTTAGCGACTCTGGACCTCAGAACGCGTCTAGAATTTTGGCCGCCTCAGCGGTCTTCTGAACCACTGTGCGCTCCCTGCCGCCGCCCAGCAGTCCGTCAGTACGGGGAGGCAGTGGGCTCATCTTGTTTTTGCCGAGAGCCTTTCATGTCATGGTAGGGAAACCTAGCCTAGCGATGGCTGATATTGGCATCGCCGGCCAGGCTGCGGCCGGAGCCGCGGCGACCGTGGGACCGTCCTGGCGGCTGGAGGCGCACATGACATGCAGCGGCGCGGCGCCGGCGTGGGACAAGAAGAGCAGGATGCGGCACAGAAATAAATGGAGGGGGGAGAAGGCACTCCGTGAAAAAAGTGAAAGTCCTAACTCGCGAGTCGCGGCTCGGCTGCAGGGCTCCAGCGAGCGGAGTACAGAAGGGCGGGGAAAGGCAGCGCATAGTGGGTCAGAAGACCGTTGAGGCGGCCAAAATTCCAGACGCGTTCTGAGGTCCGGAGTCGCTAAATGGGACTCGAATCAAACGCGTGACCCCACCAATGGATTGCTCTCCAAACGAGGAATCCATCGGTGGGCTCACACGTTCGATTCGAGTCCCCGTTAACGACTCTGGAGCTCGAAACATGTCCGGGATTTTGGCCGCCTCAACGGTCCTCTGACCCACTGCGCGCCGAGGAGTGGAGTGGGGCTCCTTGGTTCCTTGCCCCTAACTCGACTCGTGACCCGGGGCCGCGGTCAGGGTTCAGTAGGGCCGCGGCGTGGCGTGCCTCGCCCCTCCGCGGGCCCCACGCGGCCCCACGCGGCCCCACGCGGCCCCACGCGGCCCCACGCGGCCCCACGCCTCAAGGCTCCGGCCAGAGACCGACAGCGGAACGGGGAACTGTCAGGCGCAAAAGCCGCGTATCTCAACGGAAACACGACGGTCGTGGCGGCAGGGCAGGCAGGGCAGGCAGGGCACGGCGGTGCCACGGGAGCTAAGCCCCGCGCTATATGCGTGGCGAACCGGCAGGCACGCGGCCGACGATGACAACCACTCGTTTTCGATTCAAGTCATGCTCCACTTAGAAACAATATTCCCCCTCCCTCCGCAGCGTCGGACGCTGCCGCTGCCGGGCCGCGCGTCGGCGTCGCGACGCCGCTCCAAGGGTCGGCCTGTTGCCGATTCCGATCTCGAGGCGCCCCCATGCCGCCCAGGTAGGTCCACCTCCGCACGCGCCGATGGAGTCTTCTGCCCCCGTGGAACGCGCGGCAGTGAGGTAAGTGCCCGAGCTCGACCCGCCTAACTGAACCAACCACCCCAAGCTCTAAAGCGCACGCCGCTGAACCCTGAACCGACCCCTGGACTCCGCCCCGGTCGTGTCGTCGACGGCCTGCTCGGCGCGCCTCCACGACGTCCCCGAGCGCAACAAGCAACTGGAGCGAACATCGGCGCTTCTTACTACGTGCGGCGGGCCGGCGCAGGACCCTTGCAACTTGGCGAGGGCCGCGTTCAGTTACGGCCACTCGCAGGCCGGCGCAGGACCCACGCGACTCGGCGAGGGCCGCGTTCAGTTACGGCCACTCGCACGCCGCCGCCGCCGACGTCGCTTTTTCTCGTTTTTGCCGCGGCTCGGCGATCGGCTTCGAGCGCATCGCGAGAATCGATGATTCGGAGCGCGTTTGCTTATTCCACTTTGCTTCTTCTCCGGAAGAGCGTGCGCGGCGTTGACGCTGCCTCGCTGCCTCGGTTTTAGGGCCGTCGTTAGGGGAGTGGGCGCCGGGAACTGACTCCCGGAACGGCGTCGCTTCTGTCTCGC